>OX578286.1:41617936-42817936 GCA_951217055.1 Gerris lacustris
AAAATGCGTTTCCCTTCAAAACAGGATACGAAGCTGCATTGGTAGTAGTAATATCCTGAATCATTAATGAATTATGTCTAAGTACAACATCTTATTAAAACCTTGTTACTTAATCGTCTTTAATCGTTTAATGAACGATAATTATAGATTAAATTAACATTAATTCTTATAATTTAATCTATTCTACTATTATTAAGTATATATCTTTGGCTACATACAGAGTTGAAAAGAAGTAATTTCGCAATTTTAGTTTAAGTTAAGTGTCATTAGAAATTTATTATCTTTTAAGATTTTATAATAATATTATTTACAAATTAAACAGTAGATGTTTACAATTATTAAATATAAAAAAAAACGTAGTAAAAAATACCATATTTGAAAACTGGTCTTATTTTCAACTATTTTTGTTTGTTTGTTTGTTTCTGTATTATTCACATTTATTGTTTCCATGTGCAAAATTTTGGCAAGATAGAAAGACGGGAAATGGATCAAAATTGGGGTAATAGGTGTGCGATGACACATACAAAGCAAAGAAATAGACCAGTAAAAATAGTATGACATTTGTCTAAAGCAAAAAGCCACGCAATCTGTTTTTAAATTCGGAAAAAATATACAAATTAGTGTGGCACATAGCTCCCTCACCGTCAATCACCAACTTAATAATGTTGTACTTCTAAGTCCTGTGTTCGTCTAATTTTTTTTTTTTTTTTTTTTTTTTTTTTTCTTTTCCTCAATACTATAGTAGGAAAAGTATTGTTTTCACCCAACATTTTTTTTTTCGAGATTTCAACGGAATTATCCGTTTTTGGAGTTTTTTAAGTCCTGAGTGGTTTTCAGCATGACGTATGTATGTGTGTGTGTATGTTATCATCGTAGCGCCCAAGGTATTTAACCTAGAGAGTTGAAACATGGCATAAAAATCAGTCCTTACCTGTAGTGGTGCCGCCAGGAAAATCAACTTTTTACGCCATCTGGAACCCATTTTGAGTCAGTGGTCTTGATCGAGTTGAAATTTGGCACGAATGTACCTCTCTGTATGACAAACAAGCCCACCAAATTTCATTTTGATATTGGCCGCCAGTTTGAAGTTATCAATTTTTCAATTTTGAAACTTTGACTGTTAATAATACCGAAAGTATAAATACGTTTTTGACATACAGCATATGGTTGGAATCAGAAAAAATTAATGAACAAATATAAATAAAACCGAAATTCCATTAATTAGTTTAAAAGTTATAAGCGAATATAATTATTTATTAGTGCAATCATTTTGATGACGTCAGTTTGTTTACATTCCAGTCAAAATGCCGCTAAACTTTAAATAATTAAATAAAATATACTAAAGTTTTTTTGTTTTTTTTGAAGAATGATAATAAAATCACTTAGTTCAAAACGGTGACCCATCCAAGTACTGACCACGTCCAATGCTGCTTCCACCTGCTGCGAAGCAGCGTTAAAGGCCATCGGTGGCCTCCGAAGTGAGGAAAAGTTCATAGGTACCCAATTTTTTTTTTTTTTTAATTTTTCAAAATAGTTTTATGTTACAAGAATATAAGTCTCAGTTTAGCAATACTTAATGGTTAAAAATAATTAAGGATCATCTATGGGCTACTTTTGACAAACCATCCACATTCCTTAAATATCTGATGGGTTACTTATAGGTGTTAGTAATAAAAAAAAGAATATGGTTGTGCGCACGAGGAAGAGAAATCAATGGGCCCAGAAAGTTGAAAATTATATTGGACCACCAATTAAAATTTAAGAATTCTAAAATTAGAAATATTATTTTTAAAGTTCAACTTGCTTTCAAATATATTACATTCTTGATACTTTTTTTTGTAACTATTGAAAGTTAATCCTTTTATTAACATTGGTTGTAAAATGACTCCTATAAATGAATGAGTTTTACATACATACATATATATATATATATATATATATATATATATATATATATATATATATATATATATACATATATATATATATATGTATATATATATATATATATATATATATATATATATATATATATATATATATATATATATATGTATATATATATATGTATATATGTATGCATGATACAGTTAAGTCGGGCTTCTGATTTAATTTGATACAAAGGATAGGTTTTTGTGGTTGAGTTGGTTTATATTGAATACATTTTCTCACGCTTTCCATACTTCGAAAAATACTTTATTTTTAGAGACTTACACCTGACTTATAATAAGTAAGCCTCTTTTATATAATGACAGTTTTATACCTATTTTATAATACATACTACACATATATATATATATATATATATATATATATATATATATATATATATATATATATATATATATATATATATACAGGATGTCCCACATAAGGTGTAACACAGAAAAACCTGATGTTCTACATCACATTTCTGACAAAAAATGTTATATAACATAATGGTTGATCGACCTTCGTTTTCGAGATATATCGATTTTTCAAGTATTTCATTTTCTGGTTACTTTTTCCCATTAAAAACGTTTTAGTGTAAAATACGGGGTTTTCACCAGTCAAAAGGTGAGGAAATTTGCTTTTAAAATGTCATGCTGCTTGCCCATAATACCCTTATTAAATTAATTTTATATACTTCTAAATACAATGTTTTGGTTAATAAGAAATTTATGGTCAACGTTCTTGGTAGCATAACTTTTTAAATTGTATGGTAAACGAATAAATTTGACCTCATGCAAAAACTGGCCCGTTTAATAAGCTTTAAAGTGATGTAACTTGTTAATAAGTTTGCTTCAAGTTTTCAAACTTATTTGGATGAAAATGGTAATAAATGACAAATTTATCAGTTTCCATGACTTTAAATGACCCTAAGACTTGGTGAAAAAATAGAAAGGGTATCAAAAAATAAAAAAATATCACTCCTTGTATTAACAAAATAAAAAAAAAATTAAAATAGTATAGAAAAGTGTACATAATTGATACAAAAACTCAAAGTAGCCTTCCCCCCTCCCCAACGTTGCTGTTAATCGTTGCTGTTAATATAAATATATATATATATATATATATATATATATATATATATATATATATATATATATATATATATATTAAATCACAAGTTAGTATGCATCGAAATTTAAAATTTAAAAAAAATCTCTCCCTAGTCAAAAAGAAAAGAAAAGAAAAACAAAATTATAAATGAATCTGTATATCCAATTCATTCTCTTAAATCAATACTAAAAGGATTTATGACATACATTTTGTAGCATCTATTCTTACATTCTATAAATAGTGATTAGCAAATGTTTAATTGGAGGGGATGAAGGAGGGGGGGGGGGGGTTGCATTGTCGTTCGTTGGACTTAGTAAAAACAGCAGTTTTGATCTAGATTAGTTCAAACCTGTATCTGTTTGAGTTTGGAGGGGAGGAAAAAAAAGGAGAAAAACTGTAAAGTACGGAGTACAACATAGCAGTGTACCAACAGTGTTCAGAAGTACCAACAAAACAAAAAAAACTATACAGCACTAAGGCTTTAGATAGGTTAAACTGTGTTTGCATGTCTGTCTGTACATTGGAGTGTTTATTCGTCTGTCTGTTCGCTTAAGTGATATACATGTATATCTGTCTAATCCCTATAGTATATATATATATATATATATATATATATATATATATATATATATATATATATATATATATATATATATATTATATTATATATATATATATATATATATATATATATATATATATATATATATATATATATATATATATATATTATATATATATATATATATATATATATATATATATATATATATCACTTATAATCACTTATAATTATAATCACTTATAATTTTTTTTTTTTACACTCTTTCAAGGTCTTTACCGAGTGTTGTCTCTTAGATTTATTTCTGTTTTATTTATTTTTATTATATTCTTGTGTTGTTAATGTAAAAATAAGCTTTCCAGGATATAAGTTAATTAAATGGACATTGTTTTCTCTTTTTTTTACCGATAATTTGAGAAAGTATAAACAATTATAATACAACAAAATGAGATAGTAAAGAGAGAAAAAAAAAATGTCCTTAATTAAAATAGTCTGGCAATTTGTATATCTACATAACTACATGTTTACATGAGATTTAAGTCTGCTTCGATTCCCAGTGGGGTGACAGTTATTTTTATGGCACTTCTTTAGATTGTTACTCCCCTTATAAAAAGGATCAGAGGTGAGAAACTATCTAAAGAAGGTTTACGGGATGTTCTTATTTAGACTGTTACTCCCCTTATAAATAAAAGAAGGGGGTTATAAAGTACAGAAGATATACAGAGTGTTCTTCTTTAGACTGTTACTTTCCTTATAAATGAAAGAAAGGGTTATAAAGTACAGAAGATATACAGAGTGTTCTTCTTTAGACTGTTACTTCCCTTATAAATAAAAGAAAGGGTTATAAATTAAAGAGGATGTACTGAGTATTCTTCTTTAGACTATTACTTCCCTTATAAATAAAAGAAAGGGTTATAAAGTAAAGAAGATATACAGAGTGTTCTTCTTTAGACTGTTACTTCCCTTATAAATGAAAGAAAGGGTTATAAATTAAAGAAGATGTACTGAGTATTCTTCTTTAGACTGTTACTTCCCTTATAATTAAAAGAAAGGGTTATAAATTAAAGAAGATGTACTGAGTATTCTTCTTTAGACTATTACTTCCCTTATAAATGAAAGAAAGGGTTATAAATTAAAGAAGATGTACTGAGTATTCTTCTTTAGACTGTTACTTCCCTTATAAATAAAAGAAAGGGTTATAAATTAAAGAAGATGTACTGAGTATTCTTCTTTAGACTATTACTTCCCTTATAAATAAAAGAAAGGGTTATAAAGTAAAGAAGATATACAGAGTGTTCTTCTTTAGACTGTTACTTCCCTTATAAATGAAAGAAAGGGTTATAAATTAAAGAAGATGTACTGAGTATTCTTCTTTAGACTGTTACTTCCCTTATAAATAAAAGAAAGGGTTATAAATTAAAGAAGATGTACTGAGTATTCTTCTTTAGACTATTACTTCCCTTATAAATAAAAGAAAGGGTTATAAATTAAAGAAGATGTACTGAGTATTCTTCTTTAGACTATTACTTCCCTTATAAATAAAAGAAAGGGTTATAAATTTAAGAAGATGTACTGAGTATTCTTCTTTAGACTGTTACTTCCCTTATAAATAAAAGAAAGGGTTATAAAGTAAAGAAGATATACAGAGTGTTCTTCTTTAGACTGTTACTTCCCTTATAAATAAAAGAAAGGGTTATAAATTAAAGAAGATGTACTGAGTATTCTTCTTTAGACTATTACTTCCCTTATAAATAAAAGAAAGGGTTATAAATTAAAGAAGATGTACTGAGTATTCTTCTTTAGACTGTTACTCCCCTTATAAATAAAAGAAAGGGTTATAAATTAAAGAAGATGTACTGAGTATTCTTCTTTAGACTATTACTTCCCTTATAAATAAAAGAAAGGGTTATAAATTAAAGAAGATGTACTGAGTATTCTTCTTTAGACTGTTACTTCCCTTATAAATAAAAGAAAGGGTTATAACTTAAAGAAGATGTACTGAGTATTCTTCTTTAGACTGTTACTTCCCTTATAATTAAAAGAAAGGGTTATAAATTAAAGAAGATGTACTGAGTATTCTTCTTTAGACTATTACTTCCCTTATAATTAAAAGAAAGGGTTATAAATTAAAGAAGATGTACTGAGTATTCTTCTTTAGACTGTTACTTCCCTTATAAATAAAAGAAAGGGTTATAAATTAAAGAGGATGTACTGAGTATTCTTCTTTAGACTATTACTTCCCTTATAAATAAAAGAAAGGGTTATAAAGTAAAGAAGATATACAGAGTGTTCTTCTTTAGACTGTTACTTCCCTTATAAATGAAAGAAAGGGTTATAAATTAAAGAAGATGTACTGAGTATTCTTCTTTAGACTATTACTTCCCTTATAATTAAAAGAAAGGGTTATAAATTAAAGAAGATGTACTGAGTATTCTTCTTTAGACTATTACTTCCCTTATAAATAAAAGAAAGGGTTATAAAGTAAAGAAGATATACAGAGTGTTCTTCTTTAGACTGTTACTTCCCTTATAAATAAAAGAAAGGGTTATAAATTAAAGAAGATGTACTGAGTATTCTTCTTTAGACTATTACTTCCCTTATAAATAAAAGAAAGGGTTATAAAGTAAAGAAGATATACAGAGTGTTCTTCTTTAGACTGTTACTTCCCTTATAAATGAAAGAAAGGGTTATAAATTAAAGAAGATGTACTGAGTATTCTTCTTTAGACTATTACTTCCCTTATAAATGAAAGAAAGGGTTATAAATTAAAGAAGATGTACTGAGTATTCTTCTTTAGACTGTTACTTCCCTTATAAATAAAAGAAAGGGTTATAAATTAAAGAGGATGTACTGAGTATTCTTCTTTAGACTATTACTTCCCTTATAAATGAAAGAAAGAGTTATAAATTAAAGAAGATGTACTGAGTATTCTTCTTTAGACTATTACTTCCCTTATAAATAAAAGAAAGGGTTATAAAGTACAGAAGATATACAGAGTGTTCTTCTTTAGACTGTTACTTTCCTTATAAATGAAAGAAAGGGTTATAAATTAAAGAAGATGTACTGAGTATTCTTCTTTAGACTGTTACTTCCCTTATAATTAAAAGAAAGGGTTATAAATTAAAGAAGATGTACTGAGTATTCTTCTTTAGACTATTACTTCCCTTATAATTAAAAGAAAGGGTTATAAAGTAAAGAAGATATACAGAGTGTTCTTCTTTAGACTGTTACTTCCCTTATAAATAAAAGAAAGGGTTATAAATTAAAGAGGATGTACTGAGTATTCTTCTTTAGACTATTACTTCCCTTATAAATAAAAGAAAGGGTTATAAATTAAAGAAGATGTACTGAGTATTCTTCTTTAGACTGTTACTTCCCTTATAAATAAAAGAAAGGGTTATAAATTAAAGAAGATGTACTGAGTATTCTTCTTTAGACTATTACTTCCCTTATAAATAAAAGAATGGGTTATAAATTAAAGAAGATGTACTGAGTATTCTTCTTTAGACTATTACTTCCCTTATAAATAAAAGAAAGGGTTATAAATTTAAGAAGATGTACTGAGTATTCTTCTTTAGACTGTTACTTCCCTTATAAATAAAAGAAAGGGTTATAAAGTAAAGAAGATATACAGAGTGTTCTTCTTTAGACTGTTACTTCCCTTATAAATAAAAGAAAGGGTTATAAATTAAAGAAGATGTACTGAGTATTCTTCTTTAGACTATTACTTCCCTTATAAATAAAAGAAAGGGTTATAAATTAAAGAAGATGTACTGAGTATTCTTCTTTTGACTGTTACTCCCCTTATAAATAAATGAAAGGGTTATAAATTAAAGAAGATGTACTGAGTATTCTTCTTTAGACTATTACTTCCCTTATAAATAAAAGAAAGGGTTTTAAATTAAAGAAGATGTACTGAGTATTCTTCTTTAGACTGTTACTTCCCTTATAAATAAAAGAAAGGGTTATAACTTAAAGAAGATGTACTGAGTATTCTTCTTTAGACTATTACTTCCCTTATAAATGAAAGAAAGGGTTATAAATTAAAGAAGATGTACTGAGTATTCTTCTTTAGACTGTTACTTCCCTTATAAATAAAAGAAAGGGTTATTAATTAAAGAAGATGTACTGAGTATTCTTCTTTAGACTATTACTTCCCTTATAAATTAATGAAAGGGTTATAAATTAAAGAAGATGTACTGAGTATTCTTCTTTAGACTGTTACTTCCCTTATAAATAAAAGAAAGGGTTATTAATTAAAGAAGATGTACTGAGTATTCTTCTTTAGGCTGTTACTCCCCTTATAAAAACAGAAGTTTGATATTCCTTTGCCCGAAAGTACATTGGACTGAACATCCCTTTCTCTTAATAGTTATTTAGACAAATAAATAATTATATCCATTTATATTTTTGAAAAAACGTAGGGGAGTAACAATCTAAAGAAGTACTCATTTTAAGATATAGTTATTAATAAAATCATGTTATTGTGCATGTAAAAGGATGTAATGGATGCAGAAGGTTGAGTCCATTTTAAAATAAATGTGCTAACAATAAATGTGCTAATTAAACAAAGTTGTTATTTCGATTCCCAGTAAGGCCATACTTATTTTTAAGCAATATTAAATTTGAGCAGACATTTGAAATTTATATGGCACCATCCATGGGCTAATTTTAACTAACCATCTAAATTTCATAAAAATCGAATGACTATTTTTAATGATATGGGTGTAAACTGTAAACAAATGTATGTTTGTGAGCATGCAGAAAAGAAACCAATGCGCGCAGATGGTTGAATATGTATATGGGGTTAAAATTGGGCTAATTATGAACTACCGTCCTAATTTCACCATATGGTTCGTAAAAATATTGAACGACAGACAGTTACGTGACCAAAAATGTTCCCTGATGTCTGAAAAACCAGTTCCGGGATATATTTGAAATCCCATTTACATCCAGTAAGCTCAAAAGAGATCATTTATCGTAATTAAAAGAAATAATTTATCGTAATTAAAAGAAATAATTTATCGTAATTAGAAGAAATAATTTATCGTAATTAAAAGAAATAATTTATCGTAATTAAAAGAAATAATTGATCGTAATTAAAAGAAATAATTTATCGTAATTAAAAGAAATAATTTATCGTAATTAAAAGAAATAATTTATCGTAATTAAAAGAAATAAATTATTTGGGGGCATATTTGTAACATGTAAAAATATGCCCTTTTATCGTCCATATCTGGCCACTTTACTTATCTATACTCGGTGAGAATCGTCAGTGTAAAAATGTCTCACCTCTCTGGTATTCGAACTCACCACCAGTGAAGTTAAAAAATATAGTTTTCAGAGGCGAGTACGCCAATCACTCGTCTAAAGCCCCTTAAGTAAGATTTGTTAAATTTAAAATAAGTTTTCGTATATGCTTAAAATTTCCAAGCTATTTTTAATCATTAAAATGAATCATCTTAAACAATTTGTCTATTTTTAAATCATGCGTATTGTTTCTGTTGAATTGTACAGAGTATTTTTGTTTATAAATAACAGTTAAGTAAACAAAAAACTGCTATTTATAAATAAAATAAATCAGCTGTGTGTATTAATATCGTATAGTTTGTTTATATCAGCTGACATATTTATAGCAGCTGATATATTTATATTTATATCAGCTGATTCAATCATGTGTTTGTTTATCTCACATTGATAAGGAAACAAAGCTTTATGGTCTAATAATACAAAATAAGAAAGCTTCGTGATCCAAAATCATTCAGTAAGATGATTCTAAGGGAAAGAATTTATTGAATTTTGTCCTGCGATCTCGTGGGACGCTTTAAACATCCGCCTACTTGCTTTAGACTGAAATTAAACAAAGCTTCAACGTCATTAAACAAACAATTATATTAGTTTCATGACCATCAACCAACCAATAGCCAAATTTGGATACTTCTCTCTGAACAATCTTACATTCTTCCCATTCCCTCTATTCCTTTTTTTATCTATAACCTTTTTACTTTCTCATGTAAGTTGCATATATATATATATATATATATATATATATATATATATATATATATATATATATATATAAATATATATATATATATATATATATATATATATATATATATATATATATATATATATATATATATATATATATATATATATATATATATATATATATAGAGAGAGAGAGAGAGAGAGAGAGAGAATATTGGTGGATTTACACGTTTTGAGGACCCTTAAGTGCAAAAAAGTTGTTTTTCAACACGTTCTGTCAAAATGTTATAAAATATATGAATATTGTGGTGACAATGTTGTTGTGTTTCTTTTTATTAACCTCTCTAAAGGTCGACCAAGAAGTCATGAACACGGGAGAAACTGAAAGCTTAACTTCGTTTAAAATCGGAACTTCCGAGTAGTGCCGAAGTCAGTACAGTCGGGTGCTAACACAATACCCATTTCTAGTTTGTATGACATGCGCAGTTATGTCAAATCTCACGAATAACAACAGGAAGGTTTCCAATCTGTTAGGTTTCCTGTTTTGTTTGTTTTTATACAGTACGAATTATAGTCACAACTTTCCTAAACGATTGTTGTACGATCCACAAATCCACGGGATGATGCAAGTGCAAAGGACGCTACAAATAACGGGGTTAGAACAAACCTAATATGTTTTTGTTATTATAAAAATGATTGCTCTCAATGACAATTAATCAAAATAATATTTGCGAATTTTTAGTTTGTTTTTCCCCATTATATTTTTTTATAAATAAAATAGATTAAGAAAGAAGAAAATCTATTTAGATTTAAAGAATATTATTATGAATAATCAATAAATAATAATATAAAGATATTATCGTATATTATTAGTGATTTCTTATTAGGTACAGTGTTGCCTGTTGCAAAAAATATAGAAGTTATCAAAAATAAAATTATTAAAACAAAAGAACAACACTGTGTTTTTTGACAATGGTCTATTTTATTAAAATCTGACTATACATGACACCAAAAAACGACACTAGCGCACTCCTCAGATTTCCATGACTTCTTGGTCGACCTCTAGTCATAATTATGAACCTGTAGTTTACGCTCCACGCGTCTGCGCACAGACAACCGACAGAACGTCCACAAAATCTCAGTCAAAACAACTAATCATTTTAAACTACTGGACCGGTTTCGTTGAAATTTGACGTTCTTGTTCAGAAAAAACTATACCTTAAGGCGAATTTAAAAAAAATAAATTTTAGCTCTAAATTTTGGGACGCTACCCATCAAAAACTCTGAACAACGAAGCACATTTGACTAAACATCCCTTTGTCTTAATAGTTATTTAGTTAAAGTCAATTATATTTTAAATCACATAGGGGAGTAACAATCTAAAGAAGTGCCATTTATGTAATAAAGCCTAATTTCTGACACACGTAGAGTAACAACTACAAAAATAGTTGTTGTTTTTCAGTGGTTGCTATGATGACTTAACTTTTACTTAGCCCGGGAAGGGGACTTATTGTATACCGCCGGAAATGTCCTGGGGTGACAGAGGATTTATTTAATTTTATCTCGATACTGAATTATTTCCGGACGTTTAGATTATCAATGAAAAAAATGTTTATTTAAGTGTTCTCTATCATTTCCGAAAATTAGGAATAGTAACTAGTGTACAGTAACTGGTGTTACAGAATAACTGTTATTCTGTAACACCCTGTATACGTTTGGCAAAAAAATACAAATTTGTTTCTTAAAATTAGAATCGTGAGAACTACTAAAAAAATGAACCAATTAATAAAAAAAAGCATCCAATAAAAATCCAACATCATAAATAAATAATTAGTTGATAAAAAAAAAAACAATAACACTTATAAATCATGAAATTAAAAAAAAAAAAAATAATAGAAATCGAAAGAGAGACGGAAAAAGAAACTAAATCCATAAATAATGGACAAATTACAACCATCTAGTTGAAATTAATTCAGCGGAAGCTTTGTATTGATCAGCTAAGACATATTTATTACTGAACAAACATTCGAAAGAATAAATTTAATACATGTAAATTTAAAATAAGATGCATATATTAAATTAGAACGATTATATTATTCTTTTTTTATATCATTTTTTTATAATGAATATAAATATATATATATATATATATATATATATATATATATATATATATATATATTTGTGTGAGTGTGTGTGTGTATATATATCAATAAATAATTAATTGATCTTATTTAATAATAAAAATAAAATGTTAATTTATTTATAACATATTTTTAGTACATGATGTCATGTTTTGAAGTTACGCATTAGTGTAGTATTAGTTCATTTATAAATTAATTAATTGAGGAAACAAATAATAAAAAAAAAAAATTAAAAAAAAAGTACGAAGTAACAATTTAAACACTCACACACGCATATATATATATATATGGTTATATAGTTTGCGTGCAGGCTAATTTATTTTTGCTATGAAATGTTGGCAACAGATTTATACATATATTAGTTTGTTAGATTGCCGCAAGATAGCGTTTACAAGCGCCAGTTGTAGTTTATGTTTTATTTGTTGTAAACAATATTTTATATTTTTTTTATTATGTTTTTGTATATTTACTATGATAAAACTTGTTTGATTCAGCATTTATAAGGTTATAAACTTCGTTTATTTTAATTAAGAGAGAGAAAAAAAATAATAATGGAAAATTTATATTTATAAAATATAATATAATTATTATTTATATTATACAAATTAAATATAATATTATTATATTAAATTAATTTAGATCCGTACGTCGATTACAGATTTGTTCAGATTACAGTTGACTTCTGCGCAGACAGACTTTTTTTTAAAAAACAATTGGACTAAGGGGACCATCAAATGTGTAAATCCATCAAAATCTTCTTTTGCTTCAGAGCTTACCGAAGGTAACGGAAGCTACGTGATCATTCTGAAGAACTAAAAATTTTTAGGTCTCCGATTTCTAAAATTATTCTAAATTATCAAGACAGAAATCCGTTTTAGACATAAGGGAACATTTTTGGTTCCGTGTCTGTCTGTCGCTCTATTTTTGCGAACCATCATATCTTAAAAACTACACGTCCGATTTTAATGAAATTTGGATGGTAGATCATGGTTAACACATTGTTGGTTTCAACCTTCTGCGCTCATTTGTTTCTCATCTACATGCGCACAAACATACATTTATTTACACCTATAGCTTCAAAAGTACTTATCTGATTTGTATGAAACTTTTATAGTTTATCGAAAGTAACCCGCAGATAGCCACATATTAATTTGAACAGTCTGCGCTCTTTAACTTTTGCTAAATAATACTTTAATTCATGTAAAAAAGTCAAAACAATTTTGACAAATTAAACAAAACGGGGAAAACAAACAATTTAGACTCTTATGGAAATTTTATGTTAGAATTTTATGTAAAAGCATAAAATCAATAAAGTACGTGATAGGATGCGAGGAAGCTATGTGTCACACCAATTGGCAGTCTATTTTACATTATTATAATACTTTCTCTATATTATATTACATAATATATGAGAAAGTAAAAAGAAAGAAAATAATAATAATAATAATAATAATAATAATAATAATAATAATAATAATAATAATAATAATAATAATAATAATAATAATAATAATAATAATAATAATAATAATAATAATAATAATAATAATAATAATAATAATAATAATAATAATAATAATAATAATAATAATAAAAAGAAAAAGATAAATATATATAATCCATAAAAACAAAGTTTTAATTATAAATCCTTTACACAATATTTATGCTTGTGTGTGTGTGTATAATAATAATTTTTCTTGGGCTACTGCTACAGGAATATGATCATCCTTGTACCTCTAAAAGAAAGAATAATTAAAAAAAAAAATAAATATAATAGCCCATCATAATATGATGACCCTATGTACCCATTTTAATAGGGTTTAATGAAGATACCCTCTAAAGATTTTGTAACTGCCACCCACATGCATAAAAACAAAATCAAAACTGATTTAAAAAAAAATATATATATTCTGCCTTGTATACTTTAATAATTTTGTGGTTTTACAAAACAATACTGTCTAATATATTTAATTGTTTCCCCCGAGTTTTTTAAAAACTGTTAAAATTCTTTTTAATTTTTTACATAAATTATAGTATCAATTTAGCAATATTTAAAGAGCGCAGATGGTTGAAATTAATCTGGAGCTATCTACGGACTACTTTTGACAAAACATCAAAATTTCATACAAATCGGATGAGTACTTTTAAAGATATAGGTGTAAATAAATGTATGTTTGTTGCGCATTTGGAAGAGAAAAAGGCGCAGAAGGTTGAAACTTATATGGGACCAACAATGAGCTAATTAGGACCTAACGTCCAAATTTTATTAAAATCGGATCAGAGTAGTTTGTAAGATATGTTGGTTCAAAAAAATTGAACGGTAGATAGACACAGAATCACAAATGTTCCCTAATGTCTCAAACGGATTTCTGTCTTGGAATTTTTTTTTTGGAAATCGGAGACATAAAATATTTTCGTTCTTCACAACGATACACATAGCTTTCGTCACCGTCGGTAAGCTCGGAAGCAAAAATATAAATAAATTGTCTGAATGGTAAAATCAATAATTTTTTAAAAATTTTATTTCCTTTTGTAGTCGCTTGAAGGCACCTTGTGTTGTCTCCAATGTAAGAAGCAACCTTTTCGGAAGCGAGGATTTTGGGCTTTCCGCTCTTTACCACTTCTAAGCTCTTCGCAAGTTCTTAATATAATATTTTTGATAATATTGACAACAGTGATAACTGATAACAGCTAACAGTGATACTTCAGTATATTGATAACAACAAAATGCTATTTTCAAGTACTAAATATAAAACAGTTGATAATTATGATATCAGTGATAAGTGATAAGTTATGGTGATAATAGTGATATAAACTATTGTGATAACTATTCCGCTTGGAAGCGCCACCCGTCTTTAAAATATGAGCAGTACTTTGAAGAAGAAAGTTTTTCACTATGCGCTATCTAAGTAACAGTAATATAAACTATTGTGATAACAGTGATAAGTTACAGTAATATTATTGATAAGATAGGTTGATAACAGTAATAAACTATCAGATGATAAAAGCGCAAATTACAGGTAACAATACAGTTGTTTTATTATTTTGCCGCTTGGAAGCGCCACCTATCAAAGTATGAGCAGTATTTTGAAGCGAAACTAAATCTCTCTGTTCTTTGCTCCTCAAATAAATTAAGTAATCATTATGATTTATATCAGTACTCATAGTGATCATAATTAAATAAATAAGTTCTACACAATCTGGATAGAAATTTTATCAGTGGAAACAAAAACAAGAAAGCTATATGTCAGATCGATTTAACGTATTATAATATATTTGTATTAAGGTTGGCGAATGTTGTAGTACCGGGTCTAGATTTAGAAGTGACTCATGCAAACGATCTTTATATACATGCAAGTTCGAAGCCTCTGTGATATGTAAATTACAATTCTTCTTTTAAGTCTCCTGGTTTCCTGCGGGCACTCATTCACAGCTCCAGGCTCCGAGAGAGAACCGTTCACAACTAACTCCTCTTTCAAATCAAATCCAGATTCATTTAAATCTTTATTTTTATTTTATATTCTTTTTTTTTTAACAACCAAAATCAAAGTTTACATGTGTGATTTTCGCTAACTGGATTTTAAAATACAAACTCAATTTAGGTTTTATAAATACAAAATACACTATGATGCCATTTGGATTAAAAAACGGACCGATATATTTAGGTCAAAACATTCTCCGAAATATAAATTGGTGATACTTAATTTACACCCCAAATTATCTTATATTATTATTTTATAAAATATCTTCTATAAATAATAATACATAATATATAATATATTACACACTTGATTTTGAGAGATTCTATAACATCTTATGTAATTAATTTATTATAAAAATAATGTGACTTCTCTGGGAATTGAAAAGTGATTATTGAGGTGGTATAGCTTCAATTTCAGCAGGGCAAATTTATTTTGATTCAGTATTTTAGTAGCAACGTCTTTATTTAAATGGAATAAATTTTAAGAAAAACTTTAGAGCGATATGTTTTAAAAACCATTTTTTTTTAAATTTATCCGTTTTTTAAAATTTATCCGTTTTATAATTTTTTTATCTCGAAAAAAAAACAAAAAAACATGAATCCTTAACTTACCATCCTAATCCTATTCAACTCCTGTCCTCTCAGCATATTCCAAATAACTCATCAATCCCAATCCTCCTATTCAACTATCCTTTTAGCGTATTCCAGATATTCTACCATCCTAATCCTCTCCTATTCAACTCCTATCCGCTCAGCATATTTCAGATCACATAACCCACCACGATATCCGAAGAGACAGTGGCATAGAGGTCTATCTTATCATAAAATATTACTTACGTCAACAAATTATTATAATTATTATTATTATTATTACTACAAACTATTATTATTATTACTACAAACTATTATTATATACTTCTCAACATATATAATACGTATGATCAATCTATCATTATCTAGTTACCTTGTATAATATTCACACTGCTATATTCTCTTGTTCATTACTACATTCTTCTTGCTATTTGTTTCGCTAAACATTGCTGCAGCCACTGCCAAGGAATTGTAGTCACTGGACTATTTCTGTTCCACCATGTAAACAATAATTTCTTTTTCACTTACTACAATTTAAGATTTTTGTTGTGTAAATAAATTAAGAAACATAAATTTAAATCTCAAAAATCTAATTTTTGCGACGTTACAATACTTTATATATTATGTTATGTGGCTAAGAATAATTAGAATATATATATATATATATATATATATATATATATATATATATATATATATATATATATATATATATATATATATATATATATATATATATATTTATGCTATATATTCTTTTTTGCATGGGATAAATAAAAGTTTGAACTTTCCAACGAACCATTCCATTCTTTCAAATTACGAAAATGATTATATATTCATTTTGGTCTTTTACTTTTTTCTTTTTTTAAAAAAAAAAAAAAAAAGAATCTACACTCATGGCACACAAGTATCCATAATACACCAGACATTTACTAGTAAGGACTTAAAAGCTAAGTCCTTATTAAGCATCCGTAATACATAAAAGCTTGGAGGGACTTGAAAACATCCTGAATAAGTCCACCTCGTTCCAATACCATATACAGTATAATAATGCAGTCTAAAAAAAAGAAAGAAAATAAAGTTCTAACCATATTTTTTTTTTCACAAAAAAATTCAAAAAGGAATATGTAAGAGCCATACCTTTCTAGCACATATTCCAAAAAAAATGTTATATATATATATATATATATATATATATATATATATATATATATATATATATATATATATATATATATATATATATATATATATATATACCGTTGAAAAAAGACAAAAAAATGTTTTTGCCATAAAATTAACATTAATATTCCATAAATCGTTTTAACCGGAGAACGTTTCATGAACTCTGAACGTTCATTTTCATTTCTTTAAAAAGAACGGAACGTTTAGATTTCGCAGGAAAAAATTGACGAATATTTTAAGAGTTCTAACAGTACTATTCTTTGAAAAATCATTAGAATATTAAGCTAGTGTATAAAGCATTAAATGGAAGAAAACTGTTGTCAATTAATGTGGCACATAGCTCCCTCGTATAATATCATTGGACAAATGGTTCCATAAGTTTTAAATAATGTATGATTTGATATAGATTTCAAAATATTGATGTCAATAAAAACTTAAGGGATGCAAGCATTAAAAAAAGTCCAGAGAAATAATATGACCCTACTAGGAATTGAAAGTGTGATTATTTAGGCATTACTTCTATATTCTAGGATCAACTTGGCCGCCATCATGAATGGCGGCCATTTATATAAAAAATGTCAAATGACTACGCCATTTCCCGAATAAATGACAATAGAATATTAAAATTTGGAATTTATCTTCCTTTTTTTGACATAAATAACTTTGGTGATTTTGGCCATTTTGAATTAAGATGGTGGGCATACGTATTTAAAACCAAGACCACATCACCACTTTTTTGAAACGCCAAATATAAAAATCATTGTATTTGATATGATAATATTTTGCTTCCGAGTTTACCGAAGGTAAAGGAAACTATGTGATCATTCTGAAGAACAAAAAAAATTATGTGCCCGATTTCAAAAATTCCAAGACAGAAATCCGTTTCAGACATCAGGGAACATTTTTGGTACCGTATCTGTCGGTCTGTCGTTCAATTTTTGTGAACCAACATATCTTAAAAACTACACGTCCGGTTTTAATGAAATTTGAGTGGTAGGTCATAATTAGCTCATTGTTGGTCTCATATAAGTTTCAACCTGCTGCGCTCATTTGTTTCTCTTCCACATGCGCACAAACATTCATTTATTTACACCTATAGCTTCAAAAGTACTTATCTGATTTGTATGAAACTTTTATAGTTATCGAAAGTAACCCGCAGATAGCCCCAGATTAATTTGAACCGTCTGCGCTCTTTAACTTTTGCTAAATTGATACTTTAACTCTTGCAAAAAAGCAAAACAATTTTGACAGATTAAAAAAAACGGGGGAAACAAACAAATAAGACACGTGATAGGATGTGAGGAAGCTATGTGCCACACCAATTGACAGTCAATTTTGAAAAATTATTAGAATAATAACCTAGTGTAAGGAATTAAACAGAATAAACAATTTTCTGAAATTTGACCCTTAATTCCTAAAAATTATGGGGAATCAAGGCCAGAATGATCTTCTGAAATTATGCGAGACGGTATCGGGGGAGAGGGGTATAGAAGTACTCCCGGAAAGTCTGCTTGAAATTTTACATGATTATATCTTATTTATTTACAAAACAAAGTGACATTTTTGACACATATAACAAAAATAATCAAAACAAGTTAAGTAACAGGCTTCCTTAATAACACTTTTTCCCGTCTTTTAAAGCTTACGTTTACGCGAGCGTTGCGCGCTAACGCTTGAGCGGATATCGATGTCCAACGAATTCGTTCTGGGCATTGGTAAAATGAACATGTGTACCGAATTTCAACTAAATTGTTCAACTTTTACTCAAGTTATCGTCATCGGTAGATTTCGTAACAGCCGATTTTGTGTCGGTCGTCTTTTTCGGATTCACTCCCAGGCTCCAGACGCTTTAATAAGGAACGTCGTTTCAAAAATACACATTAAAAGTAACTCATTCCGTAGCTAAGCACGGGAATCTACCTTGTATACATATGCGTATAATATATTTAAAAAATAACAATACATAAACAATAATAATTGGTTTTATATTATTGTTCAAAGAAAAAAAGAAATCAAATGATAACTTATTTATTGTAGAGTAGGCGAAATATAGTCAGGTCGTTATAATACATATATTACATTATGTATAGAATATATATATATATATATATATATATATATATATATATATATATATATATATATATATATATATACATAATATAAACATATATTACTTTACAAATATGATAATCAGATGAAATATAAATAATTATAATAACGTATGATAGATTTGGAAGGCAGACAGACAGACAATCTTGTACAGGAATTGTAGGATTTAGGATTATTACAGGACATATTAGTTAATAAATAAATGTCATTATATTATTATAATGCGGTGGGTTACGGATCAAGGTAACCGCAATTACATGTCGTGTAATGAATGAATTTTCATTTTGAATTGTTCGCTATTTTAATTAGGTGATAAGATGTAAGTGAGTGTTACATTTCTATGTAATTGTGTCGAGTGAACGTGGGTTGAATGTAATGCTTAGTGTTGGTTAATTCAATAAACGATTAAAAATATTGTAGAGCGAGCCACCTTATCTATATCTTGTGTTATAATGAACGTAGAAATTACATGGGACGTAATTATGAAAGTTTTCGTGTAAATATGCTTAGGATTAAGGATATTACTTACATTAAAATGAACACTGAACTTCCTCAAGTATTAAATGAAATTAGAAATTAAAGAGAATGAATTAAATTTAAATCAAATTATAATTATTATTAACTACAGGAAACAGACAGAGAAAAATACACTCCAGCGCCGGGATTTGAACCACGGGCCTCTATATTTCCAGTATAGCGCTCTACCAACTAAGCTACGCAGGAGAATGATTTTCTCTGACGTTAATGATACCCTGTCCCGAATTTAAGGTGTCATTAACGTCAGAGAAAATCATTCTCCTGCGTAGCTTAGTTGGTAGAGCGCTATACTGGAAATATAGAGGCCGGTGGTTCAAATCCCCGCGCTGGAGTCTATTTTTCTCTGTCTGTTTCCCGTAGTTAATAATAATTATAATTTGATTTAAATTAAAATTTAATCGTTCCGTAGTATGAATACTACCAAAATCGTAAAATATGAATTTCTAATTGATTGTACGAGGTACAGGTACTAATTGGGTACTTTATAAGTATAAGCGTTATTTCTCAGTCTAGTTCTTTGTCATTAATGTTGACTTCTCAGACTTGTGGAAAAATTGAAAGCTTTAAATTCGGGTCAAGGTATCATTAACGTCAGAGAAATTCATTCTCCTGCGTAGCTTAGTTGGTTAGAGCGCTATACTGGAAATATAGAGGCCCGTGGTTCAAATCCCGCCCCGGAGTCTATTTTTCTCTGTCTGTTTCCCGTAGTTAAAAATAATTATAATTTGATTTAAATTATAATTTAATATTTCCGTAGTATGAATCGTAAAATATGAGAATGTATTTATTAAAGCGTAGTGATGTAATTCAACTAAGGATTAAAATGTTATATACAGAATAATATGTAATTAAATTCTTCAAAAATTGAACTTCTTCTAGTCTTAAAATGAATGTAGAAATAACATAGATTTTAAGAGACATTGCATAGCGCTATGTAATTGTGTCGCATGACCGTGGATGATTATTGTTGGTTAATAATTGTTTTAAATATTGTTTAAATTAACGTAGAAATTACATTCCAATGTAATTTTTTGAATTTGTATGTAATTAAACTAAAGATTAATGGATGTTATTACATAATAGTACATTACGCGTCGAGTGCGGAAAGTAGCATTTTGCATGCGAGTGTGGAGTTTGCACCCGAGCGATAGCGAGGGTAGTAAAACCACACGAGCAATGCAAAATGCCGTTTTCGCACGAGTTGCGTACCGTAGTTTATCTACGATTGTTAGATTTAAATAATAAATACAGAAACAAATAAACTTGCTGTATGTAAGTTCGTATCTCTCTCTTGATAAAGATGGCATTAATTCTTGAGTTGTATTTTTTGCCGAATAATTTATTTCTGGAGGAGTATTATTCTCTACATTTTCGTCAAAGCCACTTGATTCATTCATTGTTTTTCACTAAAAACTCGATATAAACAGTTACTTTAATAAAAGAATAGCAAATTAGTTTTGTTAAATGTAAACAAACTTGCTAATCGTGCGTAAAGCTGAAGTATTCCTCTTCTTTACCGCGCTAGCGTGGTAAAGAAGAGGAATTCTTCAGAACTATGAGACGCGCATGCTCAATGAATACAAGTACGTAAATAATCACTTTCTACGCATCTAAATAGAGATATAATGTTTATATTTCGTATCAATCGTAGATAAATATATTTATCTACGATTGATACTTGATACGATATTTCTTGATTTTTATTTTTATTTAACAATTATAAGAATTTAAAATTTAAAGATAAAAAGTTCTTTTTATATACTATGTTTAAATTTTCTGTTGAATCATATGTAATGTTGATAATATAATTTTTATTGTTATATAATGTATAATGTTGGTGAAAACAAAAATAGTTCCGAATTTATTTACTTCACATAAATGACAACGATCTAGAGAGCTGATCTTAAACCTATGAAAGGACAAATCTTTGTACAACGGATCTCCCCAAAACCAAATCTAAACCATGCCATCGATATATTTGAAATAATATAATCGATATATTTCCTGTTTTGCTGTCATTCAATGTTTACGTCTTAATAAAAAATTACAAATTTGAAACCCGTCAAAATGAAGATTGTAAATATGGGATATGGCAAAACAAATAAAATAACTTGCAGATTTTTTCCGAACTAACTTTCCATACAGCAAAATTTGCTGAAAACCAATTAAATTCTACTGAAAGATGGCTAAAAGAATTAAAATAATGCATTGTCATCGTGTTCTGAGCTTTGCTAAAAGTTTCAAATGTCTATAGCTATTCGGGAAGTTAGTTAGAAATCGATTGCCAGATTTGTACTGGACAAACAAACAAACAAACAAGAAAGCAAGCTAATAAAAACGTAGTAAAAAAAATAAATCAATGTAAATCTCAAATTATAATGTTTAAACTAACAAAATAATATCTTTTTTATTAATAATAATAATGTTTGTACTTCTTAACAAGTTACATATATAATATATGTATTGCATAAATACATTTACAAGTATATAATACAATACATTAATAGGATCGAATGTATAATTATCTTATTGACTTCGCAGTGCCATTCTTCTTGTAATGTATTAAATGTTAAACTATATAATATATACTTATCATGCTACGTATTTATTCGCTATTTATCTTATATTTTCTTTATTTTTTCATTCTATTTCTTCCATTTTATTCCTTTTATAGTTTTAAAATGAACAACTAGTTTCTCAAAAGTTTTATTATTATACCGAAGGTGTTTGCGTAATTATATTCAGTCATAGAAAATGTTAATTACATTGCTTCTTATAACATTATTATAATTTGAATTTATAAATTAAAAGTAGAAAAAAAAAAATACGGCGCATACTTCTATACCGACTTATCACATCATTTAAGACCTTCCTTAGAAATATATAAATGTATTTACATACATATAATACAATAAAATTAAACTATATATATATATATATATATATATATATATATATATATATATATATATATATATATATATATATATATATATATATATATATATATATAAATATATATATATATATTACTTGTGCGCTAATGAACACTCATATAATACTAATAGATATATAACACTACACATAACTCATTCTCTCCATATAATATATATATATATATATATATATATATATATATATATATATATATATATATATATATATATATGAATATATGTATCATATACATACTATAACTGCTTACAAAGTAAGTAAGTCAGTAGTCTGTTCTTAACACCTATCAAATAAATTTCATTTACTCTTTACTCGACCATTGAATATATACATATATATATATATATATATATATATATATATATATATATATATATATATATATATATATATATATATATATATATATATATATATATATATATATATATATATATATATATATATATATATATATATATATATATATATATATATATATATATATATATATATATATATATATGTATATGTACAATGTACATTGATTGTAAATATTTCTGCAAAAATAAGAACACAACTAATATTTAATTTTACGACTTTAAATTTGTTTTTATAGGTAGAACATATAAAAATTAATTCAACTTCACATTTTTAAAACCTTGATCTTTTACTATTTGTAGGATATTTGTAAAAGTATGCGGATATTATTTATTGATTGTTATCCTTTGATATTATAACTTTCTCATATAATGTATTAAATATAAAGAGAGTAATGTGATAAAAATTCAATGGCGCACATAAGCGCAGAAGGTTGAAACTTATATGAGACCAACAATGGGCTAATAATGACATACCATCCAAATTTCATTTAAATCAGACGAATAGTTTTTAAGATATGTTAGTTCTTAAGAATTGAGCGACAGACGCAGACCGACAGACAGACAGACACGGAAACAGAAATGTTCCCTGATGTCTGAAATGGATTTCTGTCTAGGAATTTTTGAATCAGGAGACATTTAATTTAGGCTAGTTTTACATTATATTCTGTATTTTAGGCTTGTGTGTTTTTTTAATTTTTATTTTATTTTGTATTTATATTTTTAATTTATATTTTTTTATTTGGTTGCCGGACTTCTTAGGTGAGCATTTTTATGTATGTTTAATTATGATATGTATATATATTTGTGATTATAGTTATATTATATTGTAATGTATTTTATATTATTTATATTTTTAATTGTGTTAAATTTTTATTTAGTTCCTAATAAATATTATTATATGCGTATGTCTGAAATTTGCGTTTATATGTTATATTTCGTTAAATAAGTCATTTTCTTTAAACCTATTTATCTGAAGTTGAATCAAACTAGCAAGAAATAATGTTTTATTTATAATAATTGATGAAGGAAAGTAGAAAAATAAACATATTTTTCTTATTTATTTTAAATAAAATAACTAATATGTTGCATTACTTTTTTTTTTTTTAATTTTTTTTGTTGTAAAAACCGCATAATAAAGCAGTCAACTTTGAAGGCTATTTCTGCTTAAACTATGAAAGATATACAAAAATGTAATTAATATTGTTTTCATGCTTTTTAGTGAACTTTTTAGAAAAATTAACAAAAATTAAGGGTCAATTGGAAACTACGTTCTGTAAAGGGTTATTTTGACCCTTTTGAAGGACGGAATCAATTTATTTTCTTTTTGTTTCATAAAAACTACGCCTAAAGATTTACAACTTTCTCTTGGAACATTTTTCTTAATTTTTCCTAGTTTAAAAGCTATAGCCGTTTGATTAACTTGAAATGGGACACCCATTATACTATATTTAATGCTTGTTTTTTTTTTTGTTTATAAAAAAGGTTTATAAACAGAATAGAAATGGCTGGAATTGAAAGAATGTAGTATAGTTGAGAGAGAAAGAACCAAATTTGGCTATTGGTTGGTTGATGGTCATGAAACCAATATAATTGTTTGTTTAATGACGTTGAAGCTTTGTTTAATTTCAGTCTAAAGCAAGTAGGCGGATGTTTAAAGCATCCCACGAGATTACAGGACAAAATTCATTAAATTCTTTCCCTTAGAATCATCTTACAAAAAATTTTGGATCTCGAAGCATTCCTATTTTGTATTATTAGATTTAAAACGAGTGATAAACAAAGATAAGGGATAAATAATCAGCTGATAAAAATATATCAGCTGATGTAAACAAATTATCTTTATTTGAAAGATATCAGCAGATTCTTCATTAGATTTAAAACTTTGTTTCCTTATCAACATGAGATCAAACAAACACATGATTGAATCAGCTGATATAAATATAAATATAGCAGCTGCTACAAATATAACAACTGATATAATGAATTTTGTTTATTTTATTAATAACTAATTTATGTTATGTTCTTATAACAAATAATTCATTGTTGATACCCTTTATATTGCAAATATGTTAGTATATTTTTAGTAGAAACAAACTTTCTATTAATTCCTATGAAAAAAAAAAAGAAACATAAAAGATAAAAAAATATAGCAACTTCAATAACGAATATATCATATATAATATTCGTGGGCTATTCCCGATTGCCAAATATTACATGTGTATATTATATTAGGCAATCGGGATTAACCCAGTTATGCCAATGATAATAAATTTATCGGTGACGTTTGACAAAATAATGACACAATTTTGCGTCAGACATTGTAATGTGGACTCATGTGACGTAAAAGAAAACAAGGAAAGACAAAAACCTATTTAATAACAATTAAAAATTGTACTTCCTTTTTTTTAATTCTTCATAAGTAAGTTGGAATCTAAATAGAATAAAAAAATCACTTTTACGATATTTCGATCTTTTGTTGGCTCTTTTTAAAGCTATTATGTTTTAAATTAAAAATATATATATTATTTAATATACCCTACGATATAATATACCTACTGTAAAATTTTTAATTCAAATCAAGGTCAGTTCGTATTATCGGATATGCTTCTAAAATCAGGTATTTTAAACGAACTCTCAATATTAATTTACCTGGGAGCACGGTAGTCGGTAGTGCACCGGCAAAGTCGAGCACAGCCGTACCATCCTTTACTGGAACCATTTCAAAGCATTTTGGAACCTCCCTATATAATCTTATTAATCATACTTAGATAGGTAATAGTTATTTATGCACCTAGGAAGTAAAGTAAGCCATTATTCCCTGGGCCAAAAAGTTGGTTCTTGAGGCGAAGCCGAAGGAACCATGGTCCCTAAATCCCGAGGCGAAACCGAGGGAATTCGACTCTTTAATTCCCGAGGCGCAGCCGAGGGAATAACTCTAATTAGCTCTCGAGGAGCAGCCCAGGGAGATAATTATCGCGAGGGGAATAATGGCACTTTACTCACGAGGTACATACAATATTTTATCTCCAGTAGGGAGAAAATACACATTTTAATCCATTGCAAAGATTTTATTTATTATTTTAATAAATAACAATAATTATTTGCACTTTTATTAGCAGATATAAGAGATTCAATATTAAAAACAAATAAGAATTGCAATTAAGGTCGAAAAAGCGGTGTCGCCAACTTGATTTCAACAACTTCATTACATTAGCCATTTATTTTCTACTATTTATAAAATAATTAAATTGGCAATCCTTACTTTTTTGCCCTACTTTTACATTTTCTCCCTACTTTTGAGTTCAGGGATGAAAATACTTTAATCTCTCTAAACTAATACTAAATCATAACTATTTCCCCCTACTAGAGATAATAGTATATTATGTTACTAGGCTGTGAAGTGAGTTTTTTCTTTACCGCGGCAACTATATATAAGGCAAGGTAAATATATATATATATATATATATATATATATATATATATATATATATATATATATATATATAAATATATATTTATATATATATATATAAATATATATTTATATATATATATATATATATATATATATATATATATATATATATATATATATATATATATATACACTATGTACGTTTGAAAGTAAAAATTAACTTACTTTCATATAATTACAATTATTCATTCATTAAGCACTTAGATATTGGAAGAAAAAATAAATTTCAAATGTTTAATTTTTTTAGTTACAAAAAATAAATAAATGCAAGCATGTGGGCTTGATAGTAAAGTTAAACGAACCATCAGCACACCTGAATAATCAAATTATCTCGTAGTGTTTTATTTATTTATTATTTTTTTAATTCAATTATATTTGTATGTAAAAAAAAGTATTCATTGTGTGCGTTGTTTTATAATGTATTGTGTGAGTTTATGAATATGATTTGATTTATTATATTTATTATATATATATATATATATATATATATATATATATATATATATATATATATATATATATATATATATATATATATATATATATATATATATATATATATATATTAATTTTACACAGACAAGATTTATTAATGGGAAGTAATATACGTACATGCACACGCACACATACACCTATATTAAATACACTAAATAAATATTTACAATTTCTATATTTGGATCATGATGTCATATATAAATACAGATAAAAGATTTATATATAAGAAATAAAAAAAAAATTTTATGAATGATTGGATTTGACGTATTTATAAATTATAAAAGCGGTTATTTATTTAAAGTAATTTATCGTAAACGTGGTACTACGTCCACGTGGAATGCAAATCCGAACGCATTTAAACATGAAGTCAGATGTATTTTCAATATGTTGTTTAACACTTGGGAAATATCATAATTATGCTTAATAGCATTTCATGTTATAGATTTTAAAACACGATATGAAAATCAGGTTACACAATTCGATATTTAAGACAAGATTTTTATCTATTTTATGTTCAGTTCAAGAAATGAAGCATTTGGAAAATAATAAATTTTTAATTTTATTTTGTAATAAATTGGATTACTAAAACTTTTTATCTACGATTGATACGAAATATAAACCTTATATTTCTGTTTAGATGCGTAGAAAGTTATTATTTACGTACTTGTATTCATTGGGCATGCGCTTCTCATAGTTCTGAAGAATTCCTCTTCTTTACCACGCTAGCGCGGTAAAGAAGAGGAATTCTTCAGCTTTACGCACGATTAGCGAGTTTGTTTACATTTAACAAGACTAATTTGCTGTTTGTTTAATAAAAGTAACTTTTATATCGAGTTTTTAGTGAAAAAAAATGAGTGAATCAAGTGACTTTGACGAAAGTATGGAAAATAATACTTCTCCAGAAATAATTAATTCGGCAAAAAATACAACGCAAGAATTAATGCCATATTTATCAAGAGAGAGATACGAACTTACATACAGCAAGTTTATTTTTTTCTATATTTATTATTTAAATCTAACAATCGTAGATAAAGTACGGTACGCAACTCGTGCGTCAACGGCATTTTGCATTGCTCGTGTGGTTTTACTACCCTCGCTATCGCTCGGGTGCAAACTCCACACTCGCATGCAAAATGCTACTTTCCGCACTCGACGCGTAATGTACTATTATTGAGGTGTGTGATAATATGTTGCGAATGTTAGAGGCTTTATCTCATCGAAAAATGTTTCAATTTTTGCGAACCAACATATCTCAAAACTACTCGTCCGATTTTAATGAAATTTGTATGGTAGGTCATAATTTGCACATTGTTGGTCCCATCTAAGTTTTAACATTCTGCACCCATTTGTTTCTCTTGAACATGCGCACAAACAGAACAAAATTTCAACCGTTTGCGCTCTTCAAATTTTGCTTAATTGATACTTTAATCATGTAACAAATCAAAACTATTTGTGACATAAAAAAAACGGGAAATTTTTTTTTAAAAAATAGACAATAATGGCTTGTAAAAACATAAAATCAATAAATTACGTGTAGGATGCGAAGAAGCTATGTGCCATACGCCATACTGATTGGCAGCCAGTGCCAGCATTCAATCATCATGTGCTCATGTCAATGGTATTAACTTGATTTTTGTTCTACTAACAAATTTTGTACTCAGGATCATGAAAATCCACATTGTCCAATAAAATGGGCGCTCTCCACAGGATTTTTTTAAATTTTCAAATGCCTATTGCCAAGCTATGTCCCGCAGACGAACTTAGCCGACCACATATTCTTATAAGGCACCAAAAGATTAACTTGTACTCAAAATTCTAGCTTGATGTTAGTCAGACACATTTTTTGGCAAGCAATCTCCTGGACTATTCATTTTTTTATAACTTGATTAATTTTAATTTTTTTTGGTCCTTTGAGACGGATATCAAATCCGACTCAAAGGACCAAAATTTGTAAAAATAAAATAAAATCCGATTATTGAACATAATTATTATTTATTCTTATTATTATTAATAATAAAAGATAAAAATTAGTCTTCATTTGTTAATTTAAAGACTATAATTTAAAAATTAAATATTATATTTTCGAAGAATTATATTTATTTAACATCCTCCATTAAAGTGCGATAACTTAATTATATAAATTTTCAACTTTTTTTTTTTTATATATGAATATCCTGTTAGCTAATTTTTAGAGAGAAAGGTTGTTTTTATATTTAATTTAGTGATTTACGAGTATAATATTATTATAAGATATTTATAATATAGTTTTTTTTTTTGTATATATATATATTTATACAAAAAAAAAACCAACACAAACTTTACCAAGCAGATTTAGGGGAATTTTGATTTTATTTTTTGATTTTATTTTTTTATTTTTTTTTTTGCTGATGAAAGTTTTTCGTGTTAGTTAGAAGGGGGAGAAGCAAGATGAGAAAGGCAGAAGGAGGTATAAAGAAAAATCCCACGCTGTATGAGGGGGCGAACAGTTCCAAACAAGGAACACAACACATCTCCTCTACAGCATCAAATAAGTTAGTACCAGAAGAGTTCGCTAGAGAGCGTCTCACGTTGTAACACCTGCTATAACATTAAAACTTGCTACCTTGTTTCTTACTGTATTTACTATTTTTGGGATAACTCCTCCACATTATTTTTTTTTTCTTTTTTTTAAAAAAAGAACCCAGATAATATTTTGTAACCGTTGTATTGACAAGATCTTATATTGTATAACTAAATAAAAAGCTACCTGATTGTAGTTATTTTTTTTTTAAAAAAAGAAACTATTTCTACATGTACAATAATATTTTATAAATTTATTTAAAAATGTAGTAAAATGATATTTCGTTTTTTCCATATGCCCCTATTTATTTAATCCTGTCGTCCATTGTTGGGTCATATAGAGTAATTCATTAAGTTAACTCGTATTTTTGTTACTAGCAATATATTTCGTTCCTCTTCGGGACATACATAATCATGGCTAGTTTTGATAAGATATTAAAAATACATGTTCAACTAAGTTGGTTTCGTCAATTTTAAATTGATGTCTAAATGAGTGTTCCTTCATTTCAGTCACGGCATATATACTTGTTCACGCAAAACGTTAATTTTTCACTCAAAACGTTAATTAGGTTCCGTAGGCAAAACCATGGAACCTTATATTTTCCTGCGTGTCTGTCTGTCCGTCCGTCCGTCTGTCACCTGCTCTCACGGCTAGACCTTTTGTCCCATCACTTTGAAATTTGGTATACATAAGTTTAGTACCTACCCACACATTTTAAAAATGAAGCGACTTAAAAAATAACATTTTTTAAAAACATAAGGGTAAAAAACTTAAGGATTATAAAATATTTTTTTTGGAGACCGTGTGGGGTACCATATAAAAGGGGGTACGTCGAGCTGATTACAAAAATATATAATTTTTTGGTTATAAGCTTTGATAAGGCGAGCGTAGGTGAGTTTGAATTTGGTGTGAAAAGTGTTCTTCCCTTCTATCTCGCTTTTGTCAAGTGCAATAAGTCTGAAAAAATTCCTGAACATTCTTCGACCAAAAGTAAAAATACCTCTTTTTGAAAATTTCAGAAAAAAAATTCTTTTTATTGACAAAATACTTTTTTTTTTTTATATAATTATGGTCTTTTCGATGTATGTGTATGTTTATAGTCCGGTTCACTAGCAAAAAATACTTAATCAGAAGTTTGTTTATGTGTTTTGAGAATATCAGACCCATAGGATAGTTCAAAGTAAGCTTTTTAGCATTTTAAAAAACAACATCAATAGGGAACTACTTAAACTATACAGGGTTGCCTACGGACCCTCGCTGTGTGCTGACCAGCACACACTTGACCTGTTTATATTTTTTATTTAAAGCTTAAACAAATACACAATTGACTTAAAATCCAGTTAAATTTTACTAAGCTCGGAATAAAAACTATAGATTTGTATAATTAACAAAACAAACGGTAAACAATCTTCTTTTATAAATGTAGATAAGAATAAGAGCAACAGGTGACTCTAAAGATCAACATAAGAGAATTAAGTCAAAATATATGTTGGCAAATGTTAGTATAAATAGATACATTGTGTTAAAGTAAAATTTAATCTTAGACAAAATCACAATAGCTTATAAACGGTTGAAGATATCAAATTCAAAATTGAAATAGTTAGGATTTTCGAATGTGAGAAATCCGAAGTCGGTAACAGTTTGGACCTAGTTCCTAGAGGCGTACATTTACTATACGCATTAAATCCTGCATATTTTTTTTACCCTGTAAAGCAAGGAACGTTTTGAAAGTAAAAAAACAACGAGAAAACGTAAAATCAAAAATATAATTTATTCAAAATGCAACATAGTTTTTTTTTTTTTTAAACAATTTACTTTAACAGGTTTTAAAGTGTCCGCACCGTTTATCTCAATACACTATTTTATTAAGTGGCGTTTCTATTTTGGTTTGTTTATTTATCTTTTAATCTTGTATCTTTTTAATGACAAACATTTAATAACATATATTTTTAACTAATTTTATTTTGATTTGTAGACTTATACCTTTTGCTCTATTTTGAATACGTTATAAGACACATTGTACATGTAAATGCTTAGATTTGTGTAAAAAGTTAGAGAATTAGCCTGTAGTAGTATCTATTTAGGTAGTAAGTAAGTTTAAAATTGGGTACTAAATAAGTTCAAAATCTGGGTGGTATCAAGTTAGTAGATCTCGGTAGTAAGTTCAAAATCTGGGTAGTATCAAGTTAGTATATCTTAGTAGTAATTTAGTTATAATCTAGGTAGTGTCAAGTTGGTAGAACTGGGTAGTAAGTAAGTTCAAAAACCTAAGTAGTAAGTAAGTTCAATATCTGGGTAGTATTATGTTAGCTGACCTGGGTAATAAGTTCAAAATCTGGATAGAACGAACTAACTTTAGTTTTAAGAGAATTTAGTTTCATTTTTAACTACTTCTACTCGATCGTATGAGGTTGAAGTCGAAACCATCTGGGACTTAAGCTGTTAGTCGCCCACCTTTCTTTCTGTTCCATGTCTACATTGATGATGGGGTGAAGCTAATAGCAGTCGGATGTTAAAGAAACTTTAAACCACCTGCCGGATAAGTAGATTACCTATCTCAGCTTCTAACTTCAAAATCTTTACCTTATTCCTTCTTATGTATAAGAAACAAGTCGAAATCACGTACGTCGAACATTCAAACAACAAGTTCTAATTGTAACCAACCAATTTTTTAATTATTTACATTTTATACTCTATTTTAAATTTTAAATGAGAATATGAAAAGGTTTTGTATCAATGATAGATCGTGATACAAAATATTAAATTTATCTCAGGATCGAACTCAACATCTTAAGGTCTGTATTAAGTGGTTAGCCAATCACTGAATAACACAAAGAACATCTTTTGTGGATGAAAAAAGAAATTTTACCTAAAAATTGACAAGGAAAATGTGACGCTCTTAAAATATTATAGTACTAGAAAGTTCGAATATAACAAGAGGTGGCTTGGTTTGCACTTTTTAGTACAATATTTCGCCACCAGGAGCGAACACAAAAACTTATCTATCATTCAATGTTTTTGCATGTAGTGGAGAATTATTTTTAAGAAAAGGAAGGTTACAAGATGCAGGTTATAAACAAGTACGATTGTGAGAAGTTGGAATATAACATGTGGTAGCTTGGTTTGCCCATTTTAGTACTATATTTCGCCACTAGGAGCAAACACAAAAACATGTCCATCATTCAATGTTTTTCCATATATTGGAGACATTTTTTTTAAAGAAAAAGAAGGTTACAAAATGCAGGTTATAAACAAGTGCGATTGCGAGAAGTTGGAATATAACAGGTGGTTGCATGGTTTGCCCATTTTAGTACTATATTTCGCCACCAGGAGCGAACACAAATACATATCCATCATTAATGTTTTTCCATATAGTGGAGACATTTTTTAAAGAAAATGAAGGTTACAAAATGCAGGTTATAAACAAGTGCGATTGCGAGAAGTTGGAATATAACATGTGGTAGCTTGGTTTGCACATTTTAGTACTATATTTCGCCACCAGGAGCTAACACAAAAACATATCAATCATTCAATGTTTTTCCATATGGTGGAGACATTTTTTTTTTAAAGAAAAGGAAGGTTACATGATGTAGGTTATAAAAAAGTGTGATGGCGGGAGTTTTTCAGGTTTATTTACAACTGTACCAGTTCTGGAAAGCTTCACAGGTGTTTCGATTAAAGAGTTACAATTACTTTTTAAAAAACCTTTTCTACGAAACTAAAAAAAAAGAAGAAGGAAAAGAAATACAACCGGTACACTTTTTAAAAATCAATCGTTCATTAAGAAAACAAAACGGAAAGAAAGAAGAAGACAAATTTATTAAAAATATGAAAAGACAATGGATATCAGGTTAAAAACGAAGACGTGATTGGGAACTTGTTCAGGTAGATTTAAAACTGAACACTGAACAGACACTGAACAGGAAACAAGTTGGCAAGGTGTTTGACATGGTGGGCGAACCCGCTGAGTTTAGTACCGTGTACCCTGTACCGTGTACCCCGAGGTACATTATAGTCCTAACAACAGGTTTCTTCTTTTTAAAAAACCAAAAAAAAATCGTTTCTATTTTTAGTACCTCGTACCACCACCTGATAATGGGACCCGTTTAAACACCTTGTATCTTTAAATTATGGCACTTAAATTTTGATTAGAAAGATTAATTTAGCGATTTTTCTGTAATTTTTTAATTTATTCAAATTCTAATTATTCATCCAAACTATTACAGAAGGCAACGGAAGCTAAGTGAGCGTTCTCAAGAACGAAACGTTCCGTCTACATTTTAAAAAATTCCAAGACAGAAATCTGTTTTAGACATCACGGAACATTTTTGGTTCCGAGTCAGTCTGTTGGTCAATTTTTGCGAACTAAAAAAGCCAATTTTAATCAAATTTGGGTGGTTGGTTATAATTAGTCCATTGTTGGTCACATATAAATTTCAACATTTTGTGCACATTTGTTTCTTTTCCTCATGCTCACAGTTTTTATTTTATTTTTATTAATATCTATTTCTTTCGTAACAACTCATTTGATTTTTAAAGAATTTTAGATAGTTTGTCGAATATAGCCCACAGATGGTCCAATTATAATTTCAACCAACTGCGCTTTTTTGGTAGCTATTAAATTCTATAATACTAGTGAAAAAGAACATTCATAAATAATTTTCATTTATCTGTATTTATTGTATGTAATATGTATAGCCCATATTTTTTTGTTCAATATGGCTACCAGGAAACATTTTTCGGGGAAAACTTACATATTCTTAATATACCGGAAAAGCACTTTAAAATTGTATGTAACATACCATTCAAGTGTAAACATTTTTATAACACCCGCATTTGGGCCAAATTTGTTTTAAAAATGGCGGCAAAAAATGAAAAAAAATTGTAAAAAATAGTTACACATGCTTTTCCCATACGTCATGCTGACTAAAAACCTTTTTTTCAGTCGTCTGCCATATTGATAATATGTATTAAATGTGATATTTTCAAACACTTTACAGTTGTTACAAATGCTGAGATGCACCTGTGTACCGAATTTCATTCAAATCTGTAATTGTTTACGCCAGTTATCGTTAGACAAACCAACACACATACTTTTAACTTGCTATACGCTAGTTCAATTATGTATATCATGGATTTCCTTCCTTCCTACCCCTGCTTCTACTACCTTTCCTAATTTTAGTACTTTTTCATCGTTAGGCTCTAGACACAGTTTGGCATGAACACATTAGTCTCTTCTCTTGAATATGTCTACAGGACAATAAAGTTCGAATATAGTTAAGATTTGCTCTCGGTTGCTTCTAACTTGAAATCTTATCAGTAAGAACACTCTAGCGTTCCTTGGTATGAAGAAATGATAAGGAAACTGAAATAATGTTTTATAAGTTGATTAAACTGTTCTGTGATGAGATTTGATCTTCGCTGTTTCTGCCTTGATTCTTATCAGAAAGAACACTTTTCAGCGTTCTTAGACAATACTAGTTGAGATGAATACTGTTTATAAGGTGATAACACCAAAGTTGGTATAATCAACAATCCCAGTAAGTACTGGGGAATTTACATTGTCGTTGGGGATTATGATCGTAATCCCGGTTTACAGAAACTACTTACCAACTAATCTTACCACAACTACTTACTTGTCTGATAAAACTAAACCAAAACTCGTGGGAACGTGAAGACTTACTAAATACGTCCTTCTAACTTATCGTCCGTTCATCAGTCTCTAGGCGTCACCTCTAACCACCTCTAACCCCCTCTAACCATCCCTAACCACCTCTAACCCCCTCTAACCACCTCTAACCACCTCCAACCACCTCCAACAACCTCCATCCACCTCTAACACCAACCACCTACAACTCCAACCACCTCCAACCATCTCCAACCACCTCCAACCACCTCCAACCACCTCCAACCACCTCCAACCACCTCTAACCACCTCTAACCCCCTCTAACCACCAGTGCGTCCATAATTTGAGTAAACGTCGACCGATTTAGTTGATATTTGGTTTGAATCTTCCTTTTATCAATGCTCAAGGGAAGTTCGTTGGACAGCATTATCCATCCTTGCGTTCGTGGGAAACACTCCTAAATACGTGAATCGGTAGGTAAATTGAACGACATGAAGGATTAGTGTAGACTGCAGACTGTCCAGAAATTGGACGGCTTATTTTGTCTTTTCTGATTAGTCACGACTTACGATACATCGCTAGGTGTAAAACAGACTTAAAGATTTACTGCATCTATCATGCAATCTTATCACTAAGAACACTTAAGCGTTTCTAGATAAGAAATAATGATAAGGATGCAGTTTATAAGCTGATTACAGTAAAAAAGGTAGCTTTGTGTTATACGTTAGCGAGACGGGTCTAGACACAGGGCGCGGTGTTAGCGATATATACTTTTTTTTACTCTTTCAAGTTGTTAAACCTGAGAAGGATCTTTAGCCGCATTACCTGAAAGGATGTTGTGTGCCCCAGGGGGGGCTCAGTGGTCCGTCTTGTATCTTCCTCTAGAGGGACGAGGTGGCGCTAAGACCTGGCGCCACCTACCATCCCGCCATCTCTCCTACACTCAGAACCTTATACACATACCCATATTATAATACCTCTACAAAAAAAACTCCACAAGTTCTCCACATCTATCCATTCCTTAGCACAAACCCATCTTCCATTCTTTTTTTTTTTTTTTAAATAAACTACTGATGATTTTCAAGATCTATCTCCTTCCTTTTTTTCCCATCTTCGTGTTCCGACAAAAAAAAGAAGAAAATCTCACCCGGGACAAGATTACTTTGACGCGATTACCGCCTGTAGATAAAAGCCGAAAAAAATCTCACCTTTCCACATTCTTCTTTTTATATAAATACATGTTAAGACACAATACCATTTAACTATAAATAGACAGAGAACAATATAAATCTAGATAATGACCCTTTGAAAATTGTATGAACACCTAACTGATGTATCCGCTACAGAAATTTCTTTAATCTTAAAAATACTTCTCGAGTTCTTAATCTGCTAATCATTGGTTTGTGTATTGTCAAAACTTCAAAAATCGAATAAACTTTCTCATATATACATGAGGGATTTAGAGTAGCTTAGTCTAAGTTAGTTCATGAGGGATTTAGAGTAGCTTAGTCTCGCTGAGTTTAGTCACATCTGCTTGGACATCGATGAATTGACGGGCTGGTTGAGGTTACAGGTTCGATCCTATCCCTTGGGACTTTGATTTATACAGCTCAATATTGATTACACCATATTCACTTCTGTTGTATATTGGTGTCTTAAGTGGAAAGTATACAGGGTTAGCGAACAAGGCTCATATAAGTAGTATAATTGCTAACTTTCCAACAAGTGGTTCTTCCTCTCCGTTCTTCCACTGCCCAACTAAATGGTCTAATTGCAAACATTCCAACAAGTGGTTCTTCCTCTCCGTTCTTCCACTGCCCAACTAAATGGTCTAATTGCTAACTTTCCAACAAGTGGTTCTTCCTCTCCGTTCTTCCACTGCCCAACTAAATGGTCTAATTGCTAACTTTCCAACAAGTGGTTCTTCCTCTCCGTTCTTCCACTGCCCAACTAAATGGTCTAATTGCTAACTTTCCAACAAGTGGTTCTTCCTCTTCGTTCGTCTACTGCCCAAATAAGTGGTATAATTGCTGACTTTCCAACAAGTGGTTCTTCCTTTTTCGTTCTTCTACTGCCCAAATAAGTGGTATAATTGCTAACTTTCCAACAATTGGTTTTTCCTCTTCGTTCTTCTACTGCCCAAATAAGTGGTATAATTGCTAACTTTCCAACAATTGGTTCTTCCTCTTCGTTCTTCTACTGCCCAAATAAGTGGTATAATTGCTAACTTTCCAACAAGTGGTTCTTCCTCTCCGTTCTTCTACTGCCCAAATAAGTGGTATAGTTGCTGACTTTCCAACAAGTGTTTCTTCCTCTTCGTTCTTCTACTGCCCAAATAAGTGGTATAGTTGCTGACTTTCCAACAAGTGGTTCTTCCTCTCCGTTCTTCCACTGCCCAACTAAATGGTATAATTGCTAACTTTCCAACAAGTGGTTCTTCCTCTCCGTTCTTCTACTGCCCAAAAAAGCGGTATAATTGCTAACTTTCCAACAAGTGGTTCTTCCTCTACGTTCTTCTACTGCTCAAATAAGTGGTATAATTGCTATAGCTTTTCAACAAGTGGTTCTTCCTTTTCGTTATTCTACTGCCCAAATAAGCGGTATAATTGGTAACTTTCCAACAAGTGGTTCTTCCTCTCCGTTCTTCTACTGCTCAAATAAGTGGTATAATTGCTATAGCTTTTCAACAAGTGGATCTTCCTCTTCGTTATTCTACTGCCCAAATAAGTGGTATAATTGCTAACTTTCCAACAAGTGGTTCTTCCTCTCCGTTCTTCTACTGCCCAAATAAGCGGTATAATTGCTAACTTTCCAACAATTGGTTCTTCCTCTCCATTATTTTACTAGTTAACTTCTCCTATACATAGAGATGCTGATTTTATATAAAATAGTTCTAATTTATTTATTTATTTTTGTTTCCGAGCTTGCAGACGATAACAGAAGCAATGATCATTCTATAGAATGTATTTTCTTTATGTTTATGATTCAAAATTGTTGTGAACAACCATATTTTAAAAACTACGGTCCGATTATGACGAAATTTATTTGCTTACAATTAGCCTAGTGTTGGTGCCATATTAGTTTTAACCTTCTAATCACATATAATAATGAATAAAAATAAGTGTGGTCTAACAGAGAATTGAAACAAAAACTTTATTTTATTAAGATCACATTCACACGGGTGGTTTTTGGATCGCGCGACAGTTTTAGAGGTGGTTAGAGGTGGTTAGAGGTGGTTAGTGGTAGTTAGAGGTGGTTAGAGGTGCTTTAGAGGGGTTAGAGGTGGTTAGAGGTGGTTAGTGGTAGTTAGAGGTGGTTAGAGGTGATTAGAGGTGGTTAGAGGTGGTTAGAAGTGATTAGAGGTGGTTAGTGGTAGTTAGAGGTGGTTAGAGGTGATTAGAGGTGGTTAGAGGTGGTTAGAGGTGATTAGAGGTGCTTTAGAGGTGGTTAGAGGTGGTTAGAGGTGGTTAGTGGTAGTTAGAGGTGGTTAGAGGTGATTAGAGGTGGTTAGAGGTGGTTAGAGGTGATTAGAGGTGGCTAGAGGTGGTTAGAGGTGGTTAGAGGAGGTTAGAGGTGGTTAGAGGTGGTTAGAGGTGGTTAGTGGTAGTTAGAGGTGGTTAGAGTTAGTTTTAGCGGCTAATTTGACCGCTTCAAATTTTAAGCATGCGCATGAGTTACTACAACCACTTCAGACATCGCACACTGATAATGCGGTCAGTCACTATCGTCTTATCTATGCTTATCAAGCATAGAAAATGTAAAAAAGTTGATAAATGTTGCTTCAGTAGTACGGCTGAGAAAGCGTAAAAAAAGTCTTGGATACACCCAGCATACGTCAACGATTGTAAAAAGGACAATTCAACAATATTATTTTTATCGATATATGTGAGTATAAAAGAAGAATTCTTTTGATGAATTGTTTAAATTTATTTAATTCTGATATCGCGTAAGGAAATCCAAAAAAATGCAACGAAAGATGAAAAATAGATACTCTGTTCTAAAGATGAAGGAATGTTAAAAAATAACAGAGGTGGCTGATAAAACGCTCGTACAAACGCTCTCTTATCTTTGCGGGTGTATTATTCCGCGGACGGTTATCACGCCGCCTTGAAAATAGAACAGGTTGCGTTTTTAAAAACCAAAATGATTATTCTTCCGCTCGTGCGTACGCTTTCATTAGAAGTAATGAGTTGCAAAAAGCGGTTGTTTCTGCGACGATGCTAAGCGTGAAGCCTAAACACCTACATCTTTAAAAGGACACTTCTTTAGATTGTTACTCCCGTTATAAAAAAACAGAGGGGAGTAACAATCTAAAGAAGGTGAATGGAATGTTCTTCTTTAGACTGTTACTCCCCTTATAGAGATAGAAGTGTGATATTCCTTTTTCCCAAAGAATATTGGCCTAAACATCATTTTGTCTCAATAATTTCTTCATACAAATAATTGACTTATAAAAAATTCTTTAAAAACCCGTTTTTTGTGTTTTGACACAAATTAGTTTTTCTTGCCGTAAAACCTAAATGCACAAAATAAATGTACTCAGAATGTTTTCCTCTTTTATGTAACACTCCACATGAAAGCATAACATTATTATAACATGTCATAACATATAACATAACTATAAAGAAATGCGTTACAGGCAGACAAATAAGCGCAGGAATATGTATAAGGGTGCTCATTTTTGCCTAAGGACCTCAAAAAACAGAATAACATATTAGGCTCAGATAAGTTTAAAACTTACACATGCATAATAGTTATTTATGCATCTAGGGAGTAAAGTAAGCCATTATTCCCTGAGCGAAAAAAGTTGGTTCTTGAGGCGAAGCCGAAAGAACCATGGTCCCTAAATCCCGAGGCGAAGCCGAGGGAATTAGACTCTTTAATTCCCGAGGCGCAGCCGAGGGAATAACTCCAGCGAGGGAATAATGGCACTTTTTCAATCTTTACTTTTTTGCCCTACTTTACTTTTTCGCCCTAATTTTTCTTTTTCTCCCTACTTTTTGAATTCAGGGATGAAAAGACCTGTTTTAGTCCCTCTAAACTAATTCAAAATCATAACTTTTTTTCCCTACTGGAGATAAAAATCTTATTTTACCACTATAAAAATACTCTTTACATATATACTAAGTATATTGGAGAACAGCTGTTCCAAATTTAGAGCATAAATTTATTTATCTATTTCACCTCAAGAGTATGATTTTTCTGATCATGAATTTCAAATATTTTCAAGTTAAGCAAAGTATATTAGGCTCCACGCTTCTGCACATAATACAATGCAGACTTTCAACAATGCAGACAACAAAAGTCTACAAACAGACTACAAACCAGTCTACAAACAGACTACAAACCAGTCTACAAACAGACTACAACCCAGTCTACAAACAGACTACAAACCAGTCTACAAACAGACTACAAACCAGTCTACAAACAGACTACAAACCAGTCTACAAACAGACTACAAACCAGTCTACAAACAGACTACAAACCAGTCTACAAACAGACTACAAACCAGTCTACAAACAGAAATAAAGTCCCGATGTGGAAATCCCACACGCATGACTTCCATGAAATGTTGTGGTGTCAATACGTGACCAAGAGTAAAGTAATAAGAAATGAAATAAAAATTTCTTATCACAGCTTATTCACAAGTCCATAAGATTAATAGCTTAAATTACCAAATCGAAAAAAAGTCAAAATTTCAATATGACACTTTTATGTTTCATTTGTAGTTGTTATACTGATTGTAGTGGTTATACTGGATATTTGGTAATCATGCTAGTATTCATTCAAAAGTAGTCTTCAAGCTGGGTATTTTAACGCAAGAATTGTTTGGATACGATCAACTGGACGGACACAATTGCCAAAGAATTGTTTAATTAAAAAATCACTAAAATGCCATTATCTCCCAAACCGCTTGTCCGATTGTGCTCAAAAAGTATAGGTACAATCTACCATATAGGACACATATTTACCCCAAAGGGAATTGATATCAAATAAAGCCTACTGAAGTTATCGTTGACAAACCGATTTCGTGCTTAAGTGATTGTAGCTCCGAAACGTCGTGAGCTACGATGTTCGGGTTTGCGCCATCAGTTTTTCCGACAAAAGTTCTAAAAAATGCCGCAAACCGCATCTTAATAAGATATCTTGAAGCGATGTTATAAAGGTTTAAAGTTGCGAACGAACGTACGTACATACATACGTACGCACAGGCTATATATGTATGAGAAACGGATTTTAATGATATCCCCTTGTTCGTAAGACCCCTCCTTCACAGAGATCTCGGAATCACGTTTTGGAGTGTATCACCATACTTCCATTTTCATGGAAGTAAAAATAACCATAAACCAGACTGCAAACTGAAATTTGATAAAAACCACTTTTTATTGGGACTTTAAAACGTATTAATCCACATTTTTTGCACAGCATAAAATTTACTTCCTCTTTATTTACATACTACGTATTTGAGAATGTTTAAAAAACCCGTGGTTTGATAACAAATGAGTTATCAGGGTTTATCTGCTTTCCTTAATTACTATTTTAATGATGGGTGACTTCAGGTCAGCATGTTTTATGCTAAATTATCGTCATAATAAATGTAAAATTTAATCATTAACAATTCTGCTTTCTTGATACAAAATATTTCGCATAAATCAGCTTAAGTGATCAAACACAATCAGCTGATTGACTTTGAACTGATCTATGTTAATCAGCTGATTTACTTTAAACTGATCTATATTAATCAACTGATTTAGATCGAACTGATCTATGTTAATCAGCTGATTGAAATTAAACTGATCACTTACTCCCCTCTGCTTTCTTTATAAGGGGAGTAACAGTCTAAAGAAGAACATTCCATAAACCTTCTTTAGATTGTTACTCCCCTCTGCTTTCTTTATAAGGGGAGTAACAGTCTAAAGAAGAACATTCCATAAACCTTCTTTAGATTGTTACTCCCCTCTGCTTTCTTTATAATGGGAGTAACAATCTAAAGAAGTGTCAATTTTAAAATAATGCCAGTTTATTTTCTGCCAAGTTTTAGATTTGATGAAATACTTATAAAAACAATTATTTTATGCTGGAATTAGTTTTAGAATTCATTGATGTATTTATCTGTCAGTTAGTCATTCGGATGGGAGATGAATATTAAGTTATAAATTTCATCATTGTCACATAGCTGTGTATACAGTAGCTGTTTTATATCGAACCTCCATATATGTTACCTACTTTTGAATCAGGTGATTATAGAATGTACACATAAGTAATCAGTTATAATTTATTAAATACAAATAGCCAATAAATAAGAATTAAATTTAAATGGAAAATGATTAAACCGGACACAGATAAAGAAATTTGAATACAAAAATGTATTATATATATATATATATATATATATATATATATATATATATATATATATATATATATATATATATACATTTTAGCCGTTAAGCCCATGACAACGGGCTTAATTTTATATTTGGAAACAAGTAAAATTAAGGAAATTAATTTAGATAAGTTATTATATCTATTTAAAGACCAACAAATCAAAACAAACATTTATTTTCATTGGAATAAATGTGGTTGCCTTAACTCAGCAATAACAAATAATTTTGAGGTGAGCCGCCACCGCCTTCCATACACTACTCGATTATATACATAATATATACACATAAATATGTATAAATGATTGGATAATAATGGAAACCTAATGTTTTGAAGTAAAATCAATAAGGGAAAGATTATTCGTAGTTCCTTCTTTCATATTAAAATTCTGTGATAACTGTTTTAATAGGAAAATTCTAAGAAATTGGGAATCGTTAGTCCCTCCTACCTTATCAGGATGGTGCTTACAGTTTTTAAGGTGAAACTATAAAAGGAAGGGAATCCGTAATCCCTTTTATGTTACTCCCTTATAAAAACAGAAGTGTGATATTCCTTTGTCCTAAAGTGAATTGGGCTAAACATCCCTTTGTCTTAATAGTTATTTAGTTAATGTCATTTATATTCTAAAAACACATTAGGGGGTAACAATCTAAAGAAGTACCTTAAAGGCGATACCCTAATAGAAAAGGAATCCATAAACAATTCTATCTTATCACAATTATGCTTACAGTTTTAAAGGGATAAAACCCTAAGAGAAAAGGGAATCTGTACTTCCTTCTATTTAGTCACGATTATGGTTGAAATTTTAAAGGCGAAACCCTAAGAGAAAAGGAATTCGTAAACCCTTTTATCAAGTCACGATTATGCTTACAGTTTTAAAGGGGCAAAACCCTAAGAGAAAAGAGAATCTCTACTCCCTTCTATCAAGTCACGATTGTGCTTACAGTTTTAAAGGGGCAAAACCCTAAGAGGAAAGAGAATATCTACTCCCTTCTATCAAGTCACGATTGTGCTTACAGTTTTAAAGGGGCAAAACCCTAAGAGGAAAGAGAATATCTACTCCCTTCTATCAAGTCAAGATTGTGCTTACAGTTTTAAAGGGGCAAAACCCTAAGAGGAAAGAGAATCTCTACTCCCTTCTATCAAGTCACGATTGTGCTTACAGTTTTAATGGCGAAACCCTAAGAGAATCGAATCCGTAAGCCCTTCTATCTTATCATTATCACGATTATGCTCAGTTTTAATGGCGAAACCCTTAGAAAAAGGGAAGCTGTAATCCCTTCTATTTTATCACGATTATGCTTACAGTTTTAATGGCGAAACCCTAAGAAAAAGGGAAGCTGTAATCCCTTCTATTTTATCACGATTATGCTTACAGTTTTAATGGCGAAACCCTAAGAAAAAGGGAAGCTGTAATCCGTTCTATTTTATCACGATTATGCTTACAGTTTTAATGGCGAAACCCTAAGAAAAAGGGAAGCTGTAATCCCTTCTATTTTACCACGATTATGCTTACAGTTTTAATGGCGAAACCCTAAGAAAAAGGGAAGCTGTAATCCGTTCTATTTTATCACGATTATGCTTACAGTTTTAATGGCGAAACCCTAAGAAAAAGGGAAGCTGTAATCCGTTCTATTTTATCACGATTATGCTTACAGTTTTAATGGCGAAACCCTAAGAAAAAGGGAAGCTGTAATCCCTTCTATTTTACCACGATTATGCTTACAGTTTTAATGGCGAAACCCTAAGAAAAAGGGAAGCTGTAATCCGTTCTATTTTATCACGATTATGCTTACAGTTTTAATGGCGAAACCCTAAGAAAAAGGGAAGCTGTAATCCCTTCTATTTTATCACGATTATGCTTACAGTTTTAATGGCGAAACCCTAAGAAAAAGGGAAGCTGTAATCCGTTCTATTTTATCACCATTATGCTTACAGTTTTAATGGCGAAACCCTAAGAGAATCGAATCCGTAAGCCCTTCTTTCTTATCCTTATCACGATTATGCTTACAGTTTTAGGGTAAAACATAGAGTAAAACTCTATGAGGAAGAGAATTTATGTCCCTTCTTTCTTATCACTATTCTGATAACAAGATTGGTATTCTTAAAAATATAATCTTTAGGTTAGAAAAAAGTTGAATCTAATCGTATATGATAACTATTAAATGAGATATAGTTAAATTAGAACTAACGACTTCTCTCATTCAAATTTGCTTCGTTAGATATTTTTTTAAAAAAAGATGATATACTCTATTTACTGTTTCAATATTTCATTATATTAAATCATTATTCTTTATTTATCTCAATTACTTTGTTTGCTTTGCAAAACAAAACAAAAAAATCAAAAAGTCAATTTTCTTTTACGTATCAGATAATGCTAAGTGAGTAAAAAAAAAATTATATGATTACGATATTGACTTGTTTGGAGAAAAATAGCGTTACAATCTATGAGGGAGACAGGATTGGGAAGTAATAGACGCCACAGCGCCATTAATACTAGACCTAGGCAGACGTCTACCCGGGCCTCTAGGCAAAATATACCTTGCTTGATACGTATACATCGGACTTACAGGCAACAAAATCAGATTAGGTACTGAAAATCCCTTACTAAAGATAATTTAAGTAAAGTCAAATGGACAAGTAGTTTTTAAAAGGCTTAGACAAGTTTTATTATTTTTTGACAAAACGTTATTTCATTACTGAGTGAATAAATAAGGTGTTGGTTTAGGAAAGCTAGCAGGTAGATGTGCTTTTATTTGTCTAGCAGTAAGTTAAATGGAAAATTATGTTTTAATAGTACATTACGCGTCGAGTGCGGAAAGTAGCATTTTGCATGCGAGTGTGGAGTTTGCACCCGAGCGACAGCGAGGGTAGTAAAACCACACGAGCAATGCAAAATACCGTTTTCGCACGAGTTGCGTACCGTACTTTATCTACGATTGTTAGATTTAAATAATAAATACAGAAACAAATAAACTTGCTGTATGTAAGTTCGTATCTCTTCTCTTGATAAAGATGGCATTAATCTTGAGTTGTAATTAATTATTTCTGGAGGAGTATTGTTCTCTACATTTTCGTCAAAGCCACTTGATTCATTCATTGTTTTTAACTAAAAACTCGATTAAACAGTTACTTTAATAAAAGAACTGCAAATTAGTTTTGTTAAATGTAAACAAACTTGCTAATCGTGCGTAAAGCTGAAGATAATAATAATAATAATAATAATAATAATAATAATAATATATATTTCCACCATACAAAGAACTAACAAACAGAAATAATACATAAATATAAAAATTATTGATGAGGGCCCTAAGTAAGAGTTAAACACCTAGAGAGAGGGCCCCGTCTCTAATATTACTTCATACTTTTATCTTGTTTATTTCTTAACACTAATATATAATAAAACACGACAGTAAAAGATGCATATTTTAAAACAAATAACAATAATTAAACAAAAATAAAACTGTTATAATGCTTACCTTTTCAAATATTAATTTACTAATATTAGAAATAAGTGTGGTTATCAGAATTAATTTGCACCTTATTTATTTTTTTTGTTTTTATTATTATTCATTCTTTATACTTATTTTTATGGTCTTTTATAGTTTTTTGGTTTAAGTTATAGTGGTTCTAATTAATATTTCTTTTTTATTTCATTTGTTTATTAAATTAATAATTTATATTTATTTGATATCTTTCTATAAATAATACACACCCATACATAAATACGTATATACAAAATGCACATACATACGCTTCACTTAATATGTTTATTAATTATATCTGATTTAATAAATATTCTTTAATTTTTTTTTTGAACGTATTGAAATTATGAATATTTTTAAGATAGGCTGGAAGTGTGTTGAATAGTTGAGGTGCTCTGTACATAGCATGTCTTTGTTTTGCAGTAGTGCGGCAGAGTTGAGTTACATAAGTTGTCTGTGTCTGTGATCTTGTCGAGTAGTTGTGGCATAATTTAGGTAAATTTTTACTATAGAAATGAAATAGAATAGATTTTGTGACATTACTATTCCTTAATCAAAGAAACTAAGACAAATAAGGTTTGTTCCAACCCTCCATACTTGTACCGTCCATTGTATCGTGCCACGGATCGTTCGGGGATCGTTTTATACGCATGCGCTAATATTGCACTGTAATAAAATCATGTCAATGATTGGTTGGAACGGGTTTAGGACTATAATTCCTAACTGACGCTGTAAGGAAACCTAACTGACAGGGAACCTTCCTGTTGATACGTGTGACGATTAACATAACTATGCGCATGTCATATAAACCAATACTTGGTATTGTCAGAGGATCGTTTGGACGGTACAGTAAACGGTTCGCAAACGATCCGTGCGCGGGTTGGAACAGTTTGGAGGACGATACGAAACACTGTCACAAGTTGGCTTGGAGCGGCATTTATCCATTGCGCATGCCTGTGACGATCCCACGGACGTACACTTCTTGGTTGGAACAAACCTTATAATATCAGTACTTCTTTAGATTTTAGATTGTTACCCCCTATGTCTTTTTAAAAAATATAAATGACTTTGACTAAATAACTATTAAGACAAAGGGATGTTTAGGGCAATGTACTTTGGGACAAAGGAATATCACACTTCTGTTTCTATAAGAGGAGTAAAAATCTAAAGAAGAAAATTCCGTACACCTTGTTTAGAATGTTACTCACCTCTGTTTTTTTTTTATAAGGGGAGTAACAATCTAAAGAAGAAAATTCCGTACACCTTGTTTAGAATGTTACTCACCTCTGTTTTTTTTTATAAGGGGAGTAACAATCTAAAGAAGAAAATTCCGTACACCTTGTTTAGAATGTTACTCACCTCTGTTTTTTTTTTATAAGGGGAGTAACAATCTAAAGAAGTGCAATAATATATGGTCACTACGGTATAATCGCGACTAGAGGCAAAACAATTAATATCTACCCTTGATGAATTGAAAGTATAATAATAATATTTTAGCTATATAACGTACTAAGCTAGATAACGTATTAAGCCATGTAACGTATTAAGCTACATAACGTATTATTCACCCATACTTGGACATTCAATAATGTTAAAAATCTGAAAAATTGTAACAATGAAGAAAAAAAAAAAGTTAAATTTTATTGCAGAATAAATTTGCAATGTATTTCTTTTTTGTTTTCTTTTTCTTATGAATAAAGTCGCAGCTAATACTAACGTATTACGCGGACATGCAATTATGTTAAAAATCTGCAAAATTTAGAATTAAAATAAAAGAAAAAGAAAGGTAAATTTTATTGCAGAATAAATTTGCAATGTATTTCTGTCTTGTTTTCTTTTTGTTATGAATAAAGTCAGCTGCTATACTGACGTATTACCCGGGTTTTTTTTGCGCACTTTCTTTTTTTTAATTTTATCTTTTTCGTAGATTTCGTACCCGAATAATAAGTGATTTGTTAAGAGTTTTTTAAGGATAGGGTCAAAGATACACTGTGAGGTTTTTTTTGCACTCGGGATACAGCTGGGTCTATGAAGAGACGCATCTCAACACGTAGACTCCCATGAAAAACATGACATACAAAGGCGGTTCTTTCATTGATAACTTCGGGGCACTGTTTAAGAGGTTACGTCTTATAAGAACTACGGAGTCGGGACAAGAACAGAATGAGAGAATCAGAGAGAGAGTAAGTAATCATTTGAATACTGGACACACGGACTAGGACTCTTAAACCGGACATAACTAAAATTTAGCTAACAGATAGTACTCCAAACTTATTATTCTTTATAACTTCTTAAAAAAAAAAAGTACGAAATCATTTAGCTTCAGAGATAAAATAAGCTCTTCTTTAGATTGTTACTCCCCTTATAAAAGCAGAAGTGTGATATTCCTTTGTCCAAAAGTACTTTGGTCTAAACATCCCTTTTTCTTTATTGTTATTCAGTCATAGTCATTTGCATTCTAAAACAATATAGGGGAGTAACAATCAAAAGAAGTACCAAATTGCCTACAGATCTTTTGTTTGGACTGACAGCACGCATACTTAGCAAGTTTATTTTTTCAAATACTGACGAAGTTTTTTATTGTGAATGAAGTTGTGACTTTGTACAAACTAGTCTCACTGTGGTTTTTGGGGGGAAATCACTGTGGTTTAGGGGAAAAACCAAGGTTAAATATTATAAAAATAAAAAACGAAAAAAGGAAAAAAAAAACTATATTAATCGTTACTTACGTATACGATGAAAATCCATCAGGGAAATTAAAGAAACATTAACCTGTTGATTCCATTATAAATTATTAGAACAATACTATGACATCAACAGGTGGGTTTTCCATCTTCTCACGTGATGTCCTGACTTAGTGGCAAATATATGCCACTAAGAGTAATTTAGTAGATTTAAGGTTTGGAAATAAATACTTGATTTTATAGAGTAAGAAATATTTGATTGCTTATATACTTTAGAGCTTCGGTACTTTTTTTTAGACTGTTACTCCCCTACGATGTTTTAGAATATTAACGACTCTGACTAAATAAATATTAAGACAAAGGGATGTTTAGTCCAATATACTTTCGGACAAAAGGAATATCACACTTCTGTTTTTATGAGGGAGTAACTGTCTAAAGAATAAAATTTCTTACACCTTCTTTAGATTGTTACTCCCCTACGATGTTTTAGAATAATAACGACTCTGACTAAATAACTATTGAGACAAAGGGACGTTTAGTCCAATATACTTTCGGACAAAAGGAATATCACACTTCTGTTTTTATAAGGGAGTAACTGTCTAAAGAAGAAAATTCCTTACACCTTCTTTACATTGTTACTCCCCTTTGTTTTTTTTTTATAAGGAGAGTCTAAAGTCTAAAGAAGTGACTTTTGCTTCCGAGCTTACCGAAGGTAACGGAAGCATTGTGTTCACTTTTGAGAACGAAAAACTTTTATGCCTCCGATTTTAAAAATTCCAAGACAGAAATCCGTTTCAGACATCAGACATCAGGGAACATTTTTGGTCTCGTGTCTGTCTGTCTGTCTGTCTGTCTGTTTTTATTAGCTTGATACCATAAACGGAACGTAATACATGATAGATTTTGTTTTTGACCGGACTTTTGAATTTTGATTTTGCAAATGACTTTCGTCATGAGCAACTCTTTTGAGATTAATATCTGAAAAGGATTCGAAGCCAAGGAATTCATCAGTCTTCTCTGAACAATTTTGATGAAGTAACAAAGGGCCTAATTGGAGGTAGAAGGATATTTTTCTTGTACCATTAGATTCTTCTTGTCCTTCGCCTGAAGATAATATTTACCCAATCTCGTTATCAATATTGGCACTTCTTTAGACTGTTACTCTCTTTATAAAAAAACCAGAGGGGAGTAACAATCTAAAGAAGGTGTACGGAATGTTTTTCTTTAGACTGTTACTCCTCTTATAAAACAGAAGTGTGATATTCCTTTGTCCCAAATTACATTGGACAAAACAACTCTTTGTCTTTAATAGTAATTTAGTTAAAGTCATTTAACTATATAAGAAAAAAGTTGATCATGATGAGTTTATAGTGAAAGAGTATGTTTGTTAAAGGAGTTTGGATTGAAATAGGACTGTTTTCTACCGACCCGGCCAATTAATTTAAAATATTATAAAATATATCTCTTCCCTACTCTACAGCTTCTGCTTTTGTCAGGGTGAAATTTTTCATGATTACATTTTATTTATTTACAAAACAAAGTGACATTTTTGACATATATAACAAAAATAATCAAAACAAGTCAAGTAACAGGCTTCCTTAATAACACTTTTTCCCGTCTTTTGAAGCTTACGTTTACGCGCGCGTTGTGCGCGAACGCTTAGGCGAATAACGTTTTCCGACGTACTCAGTCTGGGCATTGGTAAAATGAACATGTGTACCAAATTTCATCTAACTCGGTGAGCTTTTACTCAAGTTATCGTCATCTGTAGATTTCGTGACGGATTTTGCGTGACGGTGATTTTGGTCGTTTTTTTCGGATTCACTCCCGGGCTCCAGAACGTGCCATAAGGAACTTCGTTCCAAAAATAGAGGGGAGTAACAATCTAAAGAATGTGTACGCAATGTTCTTCTTTAGACTGTTACTCCCCTTATAAAAGCAGAAGTGTGATATTCCTTTGTCCAAAAGTACATTGGACTAAACATCCCTTTTTCTTTATTGTTATTCAGTCATAGTCATTTGCATTCTAAAACAATATAGGGGAGTAACAATCAAAAGAAGTACCAAATTGCCTACAGATCTTTTGTTTGGACTGAAAGCACGCATACTTAGCAAGTTTATTTTTTCAAATAATGACAAAGTTTTTACTGTGAATGATGTTGTGACTTTGTACCAACTAGTCTCACTGTGGTTTTGGGGGAAATCACTGTGGTTTTGGGGAAAAACCAAGGTTAAATATTATAAAAATAAAAAACGAAAAAAGGAAAAAAAAAACTATATTAATCGTTACTTACGTATACGATGAAAATCCATCAGGGAAATTAAAGAAACATTAACCTGTTGATTCCATTATAAATTATTAGAACAATACTATGACATCAACAGGTGGGTTTTCCATCTTCTCACGTGATGTCCTGACTTAGTGGCAAATATATGCCACTAAGAGTAATTTAGTAGAGTTAAGGTTTGGAAATAAATTATTGATTTTATAGAGTAAAGAAATATTTTATAGTTTAGACACTTTAGAGCTTCCACTTAGAGATTAATATGCAAATGATAAAGTTGGAATTTATTTAGACTGTTACTCCCCTTATAAATAAACAGCGGGGAGTAACAATCTAAAGAAGCGGTACGGAATGTTCTTCTTTAGACTGTTACTCTCTTTATAAAAACAGAGAGGAGTAACAATCTAAAGAAGGTGTACTGAATGTTCTTCTTTAGACTGTTATTACCCTTATAAATACAGAAGGGAGTAACAATCTAAAGAAGGTGTACGGAATGTTCTTCTTTAGACTGTTACTCTCTTTATAAAAACAGAGGGGAGTAACAATCTAAAGAAGGTGTACTGAATGCTCTTCTTTAGACTGTTACTACCCTTATAAATACAGAAGGGAGTAACAATCTATAGAAGGTGTACAGTGTTCTTCTTTAAACTGTTACTCCCCTTATAAAAACAGAGGGGAGTAACAATCTAAAGAAGGTGTACGGAATGTTCTTCTTTAGACTGTTACTCTCTTTATAAAAACAGAGAGGAGTAACAATCTAAAGAAGGTGTACTGAATGTTTTTCTTTAGACTGTTACTACCCTTATAAATACAGAAGGGAGTAACAATCTAAAGAAGGTGTACGGAATGTTCTTCTTTAGACTGTTACTCTCTTTATAAAAACAGAGAGGAGTAACAATCTAAAGAAGGTGTACTGAATGTTCTTCTTTAGACTGTTACTCTCATTATAAAAACAGAGGGGAGTAACAATCCAAAGAAGGTGAACTGAATGCTCTTCTTTAGACTGTTACTACCCTTATAAATACAGAAGGGAGTAACAATCTAAAGAAGGTGTACTAAGTGTTCTTCTTTAAACTGTTACTCCCCATATAAAAACAGAAGTGTGATATTACCTTGTCTCAAAGTACATTGGACTAAACATCCTTTTGTCTTAAAAGTAATTTAGTCAGTCATTTATTTTCTTAAAAAAAAAATAGAAGGGATTAAGTAAAAATCTTAAGTACCAAAAAGATTTTATCGAGTTTATCTGACCGACATTTTTATCCAAATTTTTTTTCTAACCTTATAAAAATTGAATGTCATACTTAATACAATTTTTTTTGGTTTTCTCCCTTCATTTGTTATTGTATAAGGAAAGAATCGTGTTAATATGACGCTCGAGTGTTATTATTTTAACACAGAGTATTGGAGGCTGAGTTGGTCGACAGAATAATGTGTTAGATTCTGCGGTTTAGTCTGAACATATCGGACAGGGTTGGGAGGGAAACGATATCCAGTTTCATTTTGATGTTACTATCTCAGTCTGACGGCGTCTCCTACAAGTTAGTAAACAACGTCGCGGTTCTCTAGACTTTGATATCAACTCTTCACCCGCTAGATTGTTTTCCCAACTTTGCTTCTAGAGTTTGTTTTTTTTGTTTTGTTTTTTTTTTCTAATGTTTGTTTTTTTGTTTTTGTTCAAACTAATACTTCCTATATTTTTTAAATGCATTACTTCGTAAATATTTATATTTTTTTTTAGTAATTGTATTTTTATAGTTTGATTTTGTTTCGAATAAACTCGTAGTTAGTCATGACCAAATTGAACAATGTGATTATTAAAATAAGTGAACCTTGTGAAAATTGGCTGATTTTTTCAGAAACAGTGTAAAAAAAACTTTTATCTCCAGTAGGGAGAAAAAATTTGATTTTTGGCTTAGTTTAGAAGGACTAAAGTAAGTCTTTTCTTCCCTGAACTTAAAAAGTAGGGAGAAAAAGTAAAAGTAGGGAGAAAAAGTTATGCTTTTGAATTAGTTTAGAGGGACTAAATTAATTCTTTTGTTCCCTGAACTCAAAAAATAAGGAGAAAAAGTAAAACCAGGGAAAAAAAGTTATGATTTTTTATTAGTTTAGAGGGACTAAAGTAATTCTTTTCTTCCCTGAACTCAAAAAGTAGGGAGACATTGTAAAATCAGGGAGAAAAAGAAGGATTGCCAACTTAATTATTTTATAAATAGTAGAGAATGAATGGCTAATGTAATGAAGTTGTTGAAATCTGGTTGGCGACACTGCTTTTTCGACCTTGTTTATCATTGTTTATAACCTGCATCTAAATAACCTTCTATTTGAGTTTAATTCAATTCTTATTTGTTTTCAAAATTGAATCTCTTACATCTGCTATTAAAAGTACTAACAATTATAATTATTTATTAAAATAATAAATAAAAACTGTGCAATGGATGAAAATTTGTATTTTCTACCTACTGGAGATAAAATATTGTATGTACCTCGACCTCGGGAGTAAAGTGCCATTATTCCCCTCGCGATAATTATCTCCCTCGGCTTCACCTCGGGATTTAGGGACTATGGTGTCTTCGGCTTCGCCTCAAGAACTAACTTTTTCGCTCAGGGAATAATGGCTTACTTTACTCCCTAGGTGCATAAATAACTATTAATGTTTAGGGTTTATTTTAACAAAATTTTAAAAATAATTATATATATATATATTTCTTCCCCCCCCCCCTACTATTTATTTTCTAATATATTAATATTGTTAACAATATTCTGACTAAAAAAAAACACCCAAAAATCATTTCCGGAATAGAAGAAAACGGTTTTGGCCGGCTTGGAGCTCTGATACTATTTTATATAAAATTTAAAAAATATTCACCTCAGCACTCCTATCGGCGAAATATAGTATTAAAAAGTGAAAACCGAGCTACCTCCTATTAGATTTTAACTTCCTGGTATTATATTTAAGAGCGCCAAATTATTCATGACTGTGAATAATGGAAGTGAGAAAAAAAAAAAAAAAAATCCGGGAAAAAACAACCGGGTTCGAAGTAATACACTTTATTTTACTATTCGCAAATAGGACTAAATTCATTTGTATTTTATGTGAGATAGTAAAAACGACAAATTTTTGATTTATCAAATTGAATAATAAGAATGACGAATATCAACTTTTAAAGTCCGGGTTTAAACTTTATTCATTATAATTATTATAAGCACTCCGGTTTCCATAAACGGACTATTTATAACATTTCGTCCGGTTTTTTTTTATTAGCTTGATATCAAGTATATACATTTACACATCATAACCAGGAAATTCCAACTAATTCCAAATGTAGTCGGAATACTTAGTAAATTTTTTCCTCCGTAAGTAATTCCAAGAATAATAAAATCTGATACACTATTGATTTATTATATTCCTTTTTTTTATACTTTATTCCATTAACTTTCGAAGAATTATTTCTAAATTTAATATAATATAGTATTATATATATATATATATATATATATATATATATATATATATATATATATATATATATATATATATATATATATATATATAGAGAGAGAGAGAGAGAGAGAGAGAGAGAGAGTTAAGTGGTGTGTACTTACTTCATTAAAGGAAATTATGTTACAATTATGATATTTTTTTTATCAATTATAAAAATAATTTTTTATTAATGATTATTTTTTTTTAATATTTTTAATTTTAACGCATTACAGTGTCTATTACTGATAGATTATTTGTGTCTCTAATGTTTAGATTACTTCTTTCTAAGCCGTTACACGATCACGAAAACATTACAGTTTAGACTGAACAATCTTGTCTGAAGGCCTGCCTCCTGAGAATGCATATGATCAGGCCAGCTGAACTGTCAAGAAAGACAGGACTGACCTAGCAGGCCTGACAGTTCAGATTATACAGTCAGTTTGAAGCCTGCCGCCATTTTGAAATGACATGTATTTTACTTGTTGTTTTGTATTTGATAAATTATTATCTCAAACATGAGATCTATATTTATTATATTACTAAGATGAGTAAATCTTACAGCTATTGTACGAACCGGCCTCCTGAACAGTTCAGACCTGATCATACAGCTCATGTGACAGGCCATCAAACGGAGTGTTAAATCTGAACTGTCAGGCCTGCTGGGTATGTCCTGACTGTTTCGACTGTACAGGTGGCTGGATCATATGCATTCTCATGCGGCAGGCCACCAAACGGACTGCTCAGTCTGAACTAGCAGGCATGCTTGATCAGTCCTGACTGTCTCGACTGTCCAGGTGGCTGGATCATATGCATTCTCAGGACCTTCAGTAGGACTATTCAGTCTGAATTGACAAGCCTACACTGATGTTTACCCTGCTTTATTATACTTAAATTGTGTGAAATAAAGACTAATATTATTTAAAAAGTATGATTTTATTTTATTTTTTACAAATTATCATTAAAGTTGAATAATTTTTTAACATAAATCAATGAATCATTTTACTGTAATTATTTTAGAATTTAGATGATTAACAAGAAACTGTTTTTGCTGCGTCCGGAATTCTTTTTTTTTTGAAATATTATGAATAAGTCACACTGAACTATTTCCTTTAATTTCCGGAACGCGGAAATGGCGAAATAATTTATAGGAGCCTGTTTAATGTTTTACAGGCGCCAGCCACTTCATCTTAAAAGCGTATTATGTGTTATGTATGTGTGATAGAATCTTCTAAGAAGAAGTTATAACTAAAACTTATAAGTTTTAAAACCTAAATTATAAGCTACTGTATATCGAATACAATCACTGTTAAAGGCAAAGTAAAAGCATACATGCTTCAATTATTTTTTAGTGATAACAATGTTATCACTAGTTTATTACTGCTACTTTAGTTCAATTTATTTTACTAGTATAGTCTAGTGTCTTGTTTTGTCTAGTCTAGTTTAGTTTAGTCACATCTAGTTTAGTCACATCTAGTTTAGTCACATCTAGTTTAGTCACATCTAGTTTAGTCACATCTAGTTTAGTCACATCTAGTTTAGACACATCTAGTTTAGACACATCTAGTTTAGTCACATCTAGTTTAGTCACATCTAGTTTAGTCACATCTAGTTTAGTCACATCTAGTTTAGTTTAGTCACATCTAGTTTAGTCACATCTAGATTAGTCACATCTAGTTTAGTCACATCTAGTTTAGTCACATCTAGTTTAGACACATCTAGTTTAGTCACATCTAGTTTAGTCACATCTAGTTTAGTCACATCTAGTTTAGTCACATCTAGTTTAGACACATCTAGTTTAGTCACATCTAGTTTAGTTTAGTCACATCTAGTTTAGTCACATCTAGTTTAGTTTTGTTTAGTTACTAAGGTGTATAATTTTTTTGAATATGGTCGCCAAATTTCAAAAGAACCGTGATTCGAATACCCAATTCAAGAAGATTTTTACATAAATAAGCATAGGTTGAAGACAAGTTAAATTATACTCTATAAGCAGTTGGGGAGATTTAAATTAGTATATAGATGACGATGGATACACGCAACCATCGCTAAACAAGTTATCAGCTATCAAAATAGACTCACAAGTTTGGTTTGTAGCTTCGTCAATATTGTAGACTAATATTTCTAAAAGAAATATTTGTCTTTATTAATCTTTCTAAAGTGAAGCCAGATGTTTAAAAATATTTCACATAATATGTAACAGAATTTAAATCATCCGCCGTAATATCTCCTTAATACGATAACTGGAAAACTCAAGAATGAATTAAAATTGGCGTTTTTCATTCAATTAAAAAGGTAGGTAAGCATGAATCAAATGTACATGCATATGAATCAAATGTATAAGCCTATGAATCAAATGTTTACGCATATGAATCAAATGTGTAGTAGGTACGTATGAATCAAAGTATGCTCATATATGAATCAAATAGACGAATATAATAAAAACCCATTAATTATAAACCCATGTGAATCGAATGGGTAGGTACGTATGAATCAAGATTATACTCATATATTATGAATAAAATGAAGACGCATATAAATAAAATATATACCAAAATGAATCAAATTTGTAGGTACGTATGCCACAAGATTATGCTCATACGTGAATGAAACATAGACGCATACATACGTAACTAACTCTGCGGTCCTACAAAGTGTCCAACAAAGTGCCAAAGGGTTTATATAACTATAAATAAAATATTTACGCGTCTGAATAAAATGAACACAATTATTTCCTACATGTTCAAATTGTAAAATTTGAATTGCTAACCTACGATAAAAAATTAGATATTAAAACTAAACTGTAGTTTGGTTCTTCCCAAGACCCAAGATTATTAGGATCAATTTTTAATAGTTAAATCTTGGTTTAAACTTTTTATATAAATAAATAATCCATCTCTGCTATATCTAACCCAATCCAGTGACACCTTAAGCGTATAAGGTTCAACACGACTTCAAAACAATAGATAAATATGACACGATCCTGCTTACTAATAAAAAAAAGAAAAAGTTTGTTTCCCATATATTTTATTTTTTATAAAAACGCGATTTGATTTTATAATTATCAACTTATAGTACAAAATTATGTAAAGACATTCAAGTAAGCTACAATTATCATTGTTGGTGAAAAGAAATATGTAAAAATAAAAAAGTGATATCACGTGAATTTTGAAAGTAAAATATTCCATTACTATTTTATATACAATAAAAGAACAATTACGTAGTAGAAGGTGGCGCTGGAATGGAACGGTAACATTTTAAACTAAAGAATGACGTCATGTATTCTATATAGTGTTTGAATACTATGCTCCCGGTCATCACGATTTCCTTTCTTAATACTCAACCTTACAATTATAATAGTTTGATAACACAGTCACCTCATTCACAGCCTCACCTGCAAGTAAATATCAATCAAGTATTTCAATCAGGTTTAAACATGAATGACGTATGAATTATGAATGACACCACTCGTAGAGTGGTAATGTTGTAACAGGATACAAGTTGTTTTTATAACAATGTGTTAAACATTCATTAAACACATTGATATTTATATACTTATATGATGACTTAATACTTAGTTTTGATAATACATTGTATAAAAAGAACATTTAAGGAGTATTATTATAGTTCATTACGCGTCGAGTGCGAAAAGTAGCATTTTGCACGCGAGTGTGGAGTTTGCACCCGAGCGATAGCGAGGGTAGTAAAACAACACGAGCAATGCAAAATTTTCACACGAGTTGCGTACCGCACTTTATCTACGATTGTTAGATTTAAATAATAAATACAGAAAAAAATAAACTTGCTGTATGTAAGTTCGTATCTCTCTCTTGATAAAGATGGCATTAATTCATTGTTGTATTTTTTGCCGAATTAATTATTTCTGAAGGAGTATTATTCTCCACATTTTCGTCAAAGTCACTTGATTCACTCATTGTTTTTCACTAAAAACTCGATATAAACAGTTACTTTAATAAAAGAACAGTAAATTAGTTTTGTTAAATGTAAACAAACTCACTAATCGTCCGTAAAAGTGAAGAATTCCTCTTCTTTACCGCGCTAGCGTGGTAAAGAAGAGGAATTCTTCAGAACTATGAGACGCGCATGCGCAATGAATACAAGTACGTAAATAATCACTTTCTACGCATCTAAACAAAGATATAATGTTTATATTTCGTATCAATCGTAGATAAATAATTTTTCGGTCAAATTTCAATACCAAATAATAATATTAACCCAATTTTTCAACAATTCGATTACTTTTTATTTATATTGCTTCCGAGCTTACCGAAGGTAAAGGAAGCATTGTGTGCAGTTTTGAGAACAAAAATCTTTTATGTCTCCGATTTTAAAAATTCCAAGACCGAAATCCGTTTCAGACATCCGGGAACATTTTTGGTCTCGTGTCTGTGTCTGTCTGTCTGTGTGTCCGCGAATTATGAAACGTGCGACGATAACTTGAGTAAATGTCGACCGATTTTGATGAAATTTAGTAGACATGTTCATTTTACCAATGCCTAAGACGAGTTCGTTGGACAACATTATCCGTCCAAGCGTTCACGAGCAACGCTCGCGTAAATGTGAACTTCAAATTTAAAATCGGAATTTCAGGTCGGGGAAAAAAATCTAACTTCATCTATTCAATGAGACGAACTTTTTTTCAAATACAATTTTTTAGTTAAACCAACAGCAACACCGCTAAAAAGTGTTAAAGTTCGCTAAAACTGTTAAATAGTTTTTTCACAATAAACAATATAACAATAAAGTAATATAACAATAATTTTAATGTTAATATAACAATAAAGTACATGATAGGATGCGAGGAAGCTATGTGCCACACTAATTGGCAGTTTATTTTTAATAATTTTATTATTATTTTATATGGGTTTAGCCCCGTTCAATAGCCTAGGTCATTAAAGGACGGGGGTTATCCGACCACTTTACTCATCTATTCGATGACATTATCATTGTGAAATATGTCTCACCTCTCTGGAATTCGAACTCACAGTCGGGGTTTAGACCTTGGTTTCAGGAACGAGAGTGCTAACCACTCGGCTAGATGATATATACTTTTTTACAGTAAGTTGGACAAATGAATAAGATGTTTGATAAGGGATTGTAATTAAATTAAAATGTTAATTGTAAATGATGATAATGTTGAAATACCGGTACTTATTTAGATTGTTACTCCCCTATGTTGTTCTAGAATATAAATGACTTTGACTAAATAACTATAAAGAAAAAGGAATGTTTAGTCCAATTTACTTTTGGACAAAGGAATATCACACTTCTGTTTTTATAAGGGGAGTAACAGTCTAAAGAAGAACATTACGTACACCTTCTTTAGATTGTTACTCCCAATCTAAAGAAGTGTCAAAATACCTTGTTTGTAGTTGTAGGCCTGATTATGTCCCTCAAGGGATGAAATATAGCCAATTGTATGTGAAATAATTTTGCGACTAATTTTTTTCACCCCTAAAAAGACTCAACACGAAAGATTATAATTTACTACTATTAACACCACTACTAATAATAATTGATTTCTGGAATTTTCAGTTGAGACACAACAAATTTAAAAGTAAGCTGTTACATTATTTGTTACTATTTCTTTTTAATCTATTTCAATTCACACATACGATAATATAACAGTTGCAAAAAAAAGAAGAAAATTTGATGCTATTATTAGTTGTTTAAAAATAAATACAATTTTTTAATTTTGGATCAGTCTTGGCACAAGCTACGTGAATTTATCAATTAATTCATTGACTCATTGGCGTGTAAGAGTAAAACATATAACGGATATAAAGCCACTCATCTTTCAAACGACATTCACCGTAATTTTTATTTTGTTGTCGTAGAAAAAAAATCAAATTATATAGTTTTTAAGGTCCGTAGGCAAAACCAAGGACCCTTATATTTTCCTGCGTGAGTCTGTCCGTCCGTCCTGTCGCCTGCTCTCACGGCTACACCTTTCGTCCGATCACTTTGAAATTTGGCATGTATGTGTCTTGTACCTGCCCACATATTTTAAAAATATAGCGACTTAAAAAAAATATTGTTAAAAAAAATTAGGGTAAAAAAACTTAAGGGTTAAATTTTTTTTTTTTTTTTTTTGACACCGTGAGGGGTATCATATGAAAGGGTACGTCCAGGTGTAATGAAGTTGTTGAAATCAGGTTGACGACACTGCTTTTTGGACCATGTTTATCTTTGTTTATAACCTGCATCTAAATAACCTTCTGTTTAAATTTAATTCCAATTCTTATTTGTTTTTAATATTGAATCTCTTATATCTGCTATAAGAGATTAAAAGTGCTAATAATTATTGTTATTTATTAAAATAATAAATAAAAACTATGCAATGGACGAAAATGTGTATTTTCTTCCTACTGGAAATAAAATATTGTATGTACCTTGTGAGTAAAGTGCCATTATTCCCCTCGAGATAATTCCCCTCGAGATAATTATCTCCCTCGGCTGCGCCTCGGGAGCTAATTAGAGTTATTCCCTCGGCTATACGCCTCGGGAATTAGACTCTTTTAAAGAACTCTTTTTAAGACTCTTTTTAGACTCTTTTTAATAACTTGTAAATAAAATGTAAAGATTCGCGGACATATTAGTTAACATGAAAGAAGGTATTACTCGTGACGTCACCGTTCTGAAATATCGAAAACAAATACATATTTCAATCACCTGTATTTTTTGTTATGTGAACGCGAATCGTTTTGAAAACGAATTGGATCCGAAACGCTTTCAAAACGATGTGTGAACGTAGTAACAGTTATGATGTTGCATTATACTATGATGTTTGTATTACTATGGATGTTGCATCACTAGGATGTTGTATTGCTTTGATGTTGCATTGCTATAAATGTTGCATTGCTATAATGTTCTATTGCTATAATGGATGTTGCATTGCTATGATGTTGCATTCCTACGGTTATTACATTGATATGATGTTGCATTGCTATAACTGATCCAACAGTACGTTCATATTATTGCCCTTTGCGAGGTGGGTGTCTAAGTATAGATTGAAATTATTGTTGTCTGGCCTGTTGGTATCGGTCTCGTCTATATTATTATTGGCAGAAGTCAAGATATCCCTCGGTCCAGTTATTTGCATCCCATCTCAGGCTATATTCTCATTTTAGTATCGCCTAGATATAATCGCACCGTCTACCGGTTATACGCAATACTCACGAGGAAAAACTTCAAATAAAAAAATATCAATTCATTTAATTGATCGCTCTTTCGAAATTATATATCGTATACATCATAAAGTAACCTACAGGTTTTGCCGATTTAAGAAAAATGTATCTCAACCGACAAATTCCCTCGCCAGCAAACAAATTAATTTTCATCATCACGCATAATTAAAAAAAATGCTTCCTATTTTGATGAAATTTTACTGCTTGACCGAAAATTAGCCCATAGATAGTCTCATATTATCAATGGTATAACTGAAGCATTATGAATTTTATGAAAAACAAAGAAATACGTCATTATTGATCATCCAGGAGATAGCGTGCAAAAAAGAGTCTGACTAACATCAATCTAGAATTTTGTGTATAAGAAAATGATTTGGTGCTTTTTAAGAATATGTGGTCGACTAAGTTCATTCTGTCCTTTCTGGTGGACAATGTGATTTTCATGATCCTGAGTACGAAATTAGTTAGTATGCAAAAAATCATCAATAAAGTTGATGATAGTTCGTCACTTTATAGGTTAGTTTGTGATACTACTCCAAATCAAAGAGGCCTCCTATTAATTGACTCAACTTGATTTTTTGCCTACTGACTAATTAATTATGTACTCAGGATCATGAAAATCACACTGTTCACCATAACAAGGGCAGAACATGGCCGCTCTCAGCCTGTTTGTTTTTTTCAAATGCCTATTGCCAAGCTATGTCTCCCAGACGAACTTAGCCGACCACATATTCTTAAAAGGCACCAAAACAATTACTTATACTCAAAATTCTAGCTTGATGTTAGTCAGACACTTTTTTGCAAGCTATCTCCTGGACTATGATCTAAAATAATTAAAATTTTGTTTGTAGGAGTACTTTAAAGAAATGAGTTAATAAATCAAGTCTGTTCTCCTGAAGAAGAGAAAGGAATAGGCGTAAAAGTTTGTCATTAATATAGGACTAACAATGGGCTAATTATGACCTACCATTAAAATTTCATTAAATTCGGATGAGTGGTCTTTAAGTAATGGTGGTTTGACAAAAAAGGATAGTCTTTTTGGAACGAAGTTCCTTATGGCACGTTTTGGAGCCCGGGAGTGAATCCGAAAAAAACGACCAAAATCACCGTCACAAAATCACCGTCACGCAAAATCCGTCACGAAATCTACAGATGACGATAACTTGAGTAAAAGCTCACCGAGTTAGATGAAATTTGGTACACATGTTCATTTTATCAATGCCCAGGCTGAGTTCATCAGAAAACGTTATCCACCCAAGCGTTCACGCGCAACGCTCGCGTAAACGTAAGCTTTAAAAGACGGGTGTGTTATTAAGGAAGCCTGTTACTTGACTTGTTTTGATTATTTTTGTTATATATGTCAAAAATGTCACTTTGTTTTGTAAATAAATAAAATATAATCATGTAAAATTTTACCCTGATAAAAGCAGAAGCTGTAGAGTAGGGAAGAGATATATTTTATAATATTTCAAATTAATTGGCCGGGTAGGTAGAAAACAGTCCTATTTCAATCCAAACTCCTTTAACAAACATACTTTTTCACTATAAACTCATCATGATCAACTTTTTTCTTATATTTAATATATATTTATAGTAAGACGCTTGCTTTAATTATACAAATAATGATTTTCTTTTAATTTTGCTAAGTACAAACAGTCCGTTACTTTTAATTTTATCTCTTTTCTAACTCCGCCATGAATAAGTAGTTAGCAATGTATACGTACTTAGCAATGTATACGTACTTAGCAGTGTGATTTTATAATTTATATTTAATGAAAAATGTAAGGAACTTGGTTCCTACCGGGAGTCCCGTGACATTTTTTAGACACCACACGTATTTCTTTTTACTGGTCTTATATTACTTTGCTTTGTAAGTTTCATCGCACATTTCCGTTTCCCCAATTTTGAACCCCTTCCCGTGATTCAATCTTCCCCAAATTTTGCACATAGATACAACTAAGGTGAAGAATACAGAAACCAAAAAACCAAAAAATAAAAACAAAATGGCGTCAAATTTATTTGCTTTTTAAGTTTCATCGCACATCTATTACCCCAATTTTGAACCCCTTCCCGTGATTCAATCTTCCCCAAATTTTGCACATAGATACAACTAAGGTGAAGAATACAGAAACCAAAAAACCAAAAAATAAAAACAAAATGGCGTCAAATTTATTTGCTTTTTAAGTTTCATCGCACACCTATTACCCCAATTTTGAACCACTTCCCGTCATTTAATCTTCCCCAAATTTTGCACATAGATACAACTAAGGTGAAGAATACAGAAACCAAAAAACCAAAAAATAAAAACAAAATGGCGTCAAATTTATTTGCTTTTTAAGTTTCATCGCACACCTATTACCCCAATTTTGAACCACTTCCCGTGATTCAATCTTCCCCAAATTTTGCACATAGAAACAACTATGGTGAAGAATACAGAACAAAAAAAAAAAAAAAAGTTACAAAATAAGACCAGTTTTGAAAAATGGTATTTTTATATTAATTATTTTTAACAAAAACGTTTGTGCGCATGTGGAAGAGAAAGACTATCAGATGATTGAAATTAATATGGGGCCAATAATGGGCTAAATTATGACCTACCAACCAAATTCAATTAAAATCAAACTAACTCATTTTTAAGATATGGTAGGTTCGGAAAAATATTGACGGACATAGATGGAGAGACTAACAGACTGCAGTTAAGAGACCAAGTATTTTCTGATGTTTAAAACGGATTAAAATTTAGGTATTTTTGAAATCGGAAATATTTTAAAAAATTGTTCTTACTAATGATCTCAAACTTCCGTTACCTTTTCAATAAAAAAGAATCATACCTGAAGAATTAAATCTATTTTAACTCTTAAAGCGTATAATTATTTTAGCATTTTTAATTGTCCATGAGTCAATATTGAAATAAGACACGTACCAATTCTCATGATTGTGGGCGCGAAACCATAATTAGAATGACGTCGAAAGTAAGTTACAATGAAACTAACTTGACGTCATTCTGTAAAACAATGCTTTTTTTTTTTAACTGACGTCTTTTTTTTTTTTATCTGTCAAAAATTCGTCTTTATAAATATTCTTGGTCAAGCAGGATCTAAATATTGACGACATAATGACATCACTTGTTCTTCTTATTAAGAATGATATGTCACGAAGAACCATTTTTGTCAATTATAATTGACTGACAAATGAATGGTGATTCAATTGGATTATGAAAAAAATTGTACATCTTGATATGCTCTTTGAGCAAATGATAATTTAAATGTTTTCTTGACGGTAGTTTACAAAGCTATCAATTTGTGTTGCACATAACACATAACTTCATCGCGTCAAATGGTCACATTAGTTATGCAATGCATTAATTCAAATCCCTGTGGACCCACACAATTTTAGAGTTATAGGTGTTAATAATAATAATTCATATAAAAATGCCATTTTTCAAAACTGATCTTATTTTCAACGTTTTTTTTTTTTTTTTGGTTTCTGTATTCTTCACCTTAGTTGTATCTATGTGCAAAATTTGAGGAAGATTGAATGACGGTAAGTAGTTCAAAATTGGGGTGTTAGGTGTGCGATGAAACTTAAAAAGCAAATAAATTTGACGCCATTTTGTTTTTGTTTTTATTTTTTTTGGTTTCTGTATTCTTCCCCTTAGTTTTATTTATGTGCAAAATTTGGGGAAGATTGAATCACGGTAAGTGGTTCAAAATTGGGGTAATAGGTGTGCGATGAAACTTAAAAAGCAAATATATTTGACGCCATTTTGTTTTTGTTTTTATTTTTTTTTGGTTTCTGTATTCTTCACCTTAGTTGTATCTATGTGCAAAATTTGGGAAAGATTGAATAACGGTAAGTGGTTCAAAATTGGGGAAACGGAAATGTGCGATGAAACTTACAAAGCCAAGTAATATAAGACCAGTAAAAAAAAACTGTCAATTAGTGTGACACACATAGCTTCCTCACATCCTATCATTTTCTTTGCGGCCTACTTTTGACAAACTTTTTAAATCTAACAAAAATCAGACAAGTACTTTTGAAGATATGGGTGTAAATAAATATATGTTTGTGTTCAGGTTGAAGAGAAAAAAAATGGGCGCAGAAGGTTGAAACTTTTATGGGACCACAATGGACTAATTATGACCTACCATACACATTTAAATTAAAATCAGACGTGTAGTTTTTAAGATATGTTGGCTCGCAAAAATAGAGCGACAGACAGAAACGGAACCAAAAATCTTCCCTGATGTCTGAATCGGATTTCTGTCATGGAATTTTTTTAAATCGGAGACCTAAATATTTTTCGTTCCTCAGAATGATCACATAGCTTCAGTTACCTTCGGTAAGCTCGGAAGAGCATGGTGGCTAGCAATAACTTTGACAAACATGAGTACAAATTTTTTCCTGATGCTTGAAACGGATTTCTGTCCAGGGAATTTATGATATCGGAGGCATAGTCTATTTTTGACAAACCATTCAAATTCCTTTAATATCACATGATTACGTGAAAGGTCTAGGTGTTAATAAACACGAGGTGTCATTATTAACTCGTAAAAGTTGTGGATGAGACAAAATACCAATGGGCTCATTAGGCTAAACATTTTTTGGGCTATTGATGGCCTAATTGTGATCAACCATCCAAAATTGATTAAACTCCAAGTAGTTATTAAGATATATGTTGCTTCGAATAATATTGTGGACAAACTGATGACAAACAGACAAGAGACCAAAAATGTTCCCTGATGGTCTGAAACGGATAAAAAAGCAAAATAATTTTGATAGATTTTTTTCTTTAAAAAAAAGGGGGAAATCATTTAAATATTATATAGACAATAATTGGTTGTAAAAGCATAATCATCATAAATGTGCGCGAGTAAGTTATGTGCCACACTAATTGCGGCGGACTACACAAAAATAGTTTTTTTTAAGTTGTATAGTAGTTACCTCTTCAGACTTTTGTCCATACAGTTATGAGCTGTATGGACAAAACTTTAAAAAAATTAAAACGATATTAAATTCTTCGTATTTGGTTTGATTTATTAAAAGAGCAATGGATTGTGTCATAACATAAACATTAGCACGTGTTTATCGAGTTAAAGAAGAAGTCTGAAAAAAACTAACTCTGTCGTGTCACATGAGTGAACTCAACTTTAAAATGACCTTCTCACATAAAACCAACAAGATATCGGTCTACATCTTGCTGTAACACAAACATACCTCATATATGTTATATATATATATATATATATATATATATATATATATATATATATATATATATATATATATATATATATATATATATATATATATATATATATATATATATATATATTCGTGATGATATCTTACATTGATATCATTATAACATACTTTGTTATTAATCTTTTTTATTACACCTTACGTATCTATAATGTATGGGGGAAAATATAGAATTACTAGATCATGAGTAATTTTTATTAATGAATTCCATGTGATTTAAAATTCCGGAATTTTCCATTATACAGTGGAAAAAATGATTCTTTAAGTTTATATTTGATCATCTGTATAAAAATTCGGAATAAATCTTCTTAATGTTCCTCATGTACGTAATGATCTTGAATTGGTACTTCTTTACATTGTTACTCCCCTATGTTGTTTTAGAATATAAATGACTGATTAAATAATTGTTAAGACGAAGGTATGTTTAGTCCAATGTACTTTGGGACAAAGGAATATCACACTTCTGATTTTATAAGGGGAGTAACAGTCTAAAGAAGAACATTCAGTATACCTTTTTTAGATTGTTGCTCCCCACTGATTTTTATAAGGGGAGTAACGATCTAAAGAAGTGCCATTGAATTCACATCCCATAATATCTAATTGAACGTAGTGAGTTCTTTATTTCAGAGATTTGAAATTTGAAAAGTTTGTTCGTATGTTTGTTTGTTTGTCTAACGATAACTAACGCAAAAATTTATCTATTTGAACGAAATTTGGCACACACGTGCATCTCAGCCTTTGTGATAATTGTATAGTTTTTGGAAATTTTACACTAAATATTTTCAAGATGGTGGCCAAATTTGGTGAAAGACTAACTAAACAAAAAGATGTCAATCAGCGTAACATGTTATACATGGCTTTGAAAGTCTTTAAAATTATAAAAAGAATTAGTAATTATAAAAAATTGATCATTTAATATTTTCAACATGTTGGCCCAATACAGTGGATGGCTAAAAAGGCACTTCTTTCGATTGTAACTCCCCTTATAAAAAAAACCGAGGGGGAGTAACAATCTAAAGAAGGTGCACGGAATGTCCTTCTTTAGACTGTTACTCCTCTTGTAAAGACAGAATGGTAATATTCCTTTGTCCCAAAGTACATTGGACTAAACATCCTTTTGTCTTAATAGTAATTTAGTCAGTCATTTATATCCTAAAAAATCATAAGGAGTAACAATCTAAAGATGTACCGGAAAAGAATAAAATTATAAAAATGTCACATTTAATATTATCAAGATTGTGTCTAATACTACGGAGGGCTAAAGAATAAGTTTATATTAAACATGACATGTTATACAATGTTTTGAAGGTATTGCAGACTAGGAAAAGAGTATGTAATTTATTTTTTTAAGAATAACGAATTTCACATTTAATATATATTCATGAGGGTGAATAAAAAAGGTTTATGCTTATACAAAATTTTACATGTACTTTTAAAGCTTTTTCAGGTAAATTAAGAATATGTGAATTTTTCCTCAACAATTTTATTTCTAGTAACCATATTATAAACAATATGGCGGATATATGAGCATAATGCAAATTGTTCTACGCGTTCTTTCTAAACCACATCACTACTTCTATTTTTAAATTACGTCTCTTTATTTTTTATAAACCATTACAAAATATATTTAAAATTTAAATTAAAAAGCAAACATTAATTAATCATTATTTATTATTCACGAATTCATAGCACCACGATTTTAAACGTATCACGTAAGCATCTAATAATTATCCGAATCAGCCGGGGGATCGTGGGCGCTTTTATAAATTTCAGCAACAATATTTAATTATATATCTATATATATATATATATTTGGTTCCATCTAACAAATAAATACAATATACAAATCTTAATTATTACAAACTTTTGCCGACCACCTTTTAATGGTGGAAATGGTATAAACACAACACAGACACAATAATATCGTTAAAGTTATAAGATTAATGCTTATGTATAGTTATGTATAATGCTTATATTCGACTCTAGTTTTGCTTCCGAGCTTACCGTAGGTAAAGGAAGTAGGTACTTCTTTAGATTGTTACTCCCCTTTTATTTTTAGAATATAAGTGACTGACTAAATAAATATTAAGTCAAAGGGATATTTTAGCCAATATACTTTGGGCCAAAGGAATATTACATTTCTGTTTTTATAAGGATAGTAACAGTCTAAAGAAGACCATTCTGTATACCTTCTTTATCTTGTTACTCCCTTCTTTTTTTTTTGCTTCCGATCTTACCGAAGGTAACGGAAGCTATGTGATCGTTCTGAAGAACGAAAAATTTTAGGTCTCCGATTTCAAAAATTCCAAGACAGAAATCCGTTTCAGACATCAGGGAACATTTATGGTTCCGTGTCAGTCTGTCGGTCCGTCGGTCTGTCTGTCTGTCGGTCTGTCGGTCTGTTAAAAACTACACGTCCGATTATAATGAAATTTTAATGGTAGGCCATAATTAGCTTATTGTTGGTCCCATATAACCTTCTGCGCTTATTTGTTTCTCTTCCACATGCGCACAAACATACATTTATTTACACCTATAGCTTCAAAAGTACTTATCTGATTTGTATGAAACTTTTATAGTTAATTGAAAGTAGTCCGCAGATAGCCCTAGATTAATTTGAAACGTCTGCGCTCTTTAACTTTTGAAAAATTGATACTTTAATTTATGTAAAAAATCCAAACAATTTGGACAGATTAAAAAAAAAACGGGGGAAACAATTAGATCAATTAGACAATAATGGCGTGTAAAATCAATAATGTATGTGATAGGATGCGAGGAAGCTATGTGCCACACCAATTGGCATCAGTCTATTTTTATAAGGGAAGTAAAAATCTAAAGAAGTGCCAGGAAGCATTGATAATTTTGATGAACGACACTTTTTATTTTTCATAAATTCTCCAGTACATCGTATTTCTTTCTAGTAAATTATTATTGCACGTTGTGAAAAAATTATCTAAATAATTTCAGATTATTATTATTAGTATCGTAAAATTTAACCCTTATAACCCGATAACTAAGTATACATTAATATATTAGCTAAAATAGATATATTAATATATCTTGTAATGGTTTATATATTAGCTATAAGCAGAACGTTATTCAGGTCATGTTTAAACCATCGAACAAAATATCTAATGCATATCTAAACGATACGCTTGATTAATTCGTCATGAATGGAAAATACTCTCATTAAATCGTAATTATGATTTTTCTTTTTATAATTCAATCTATCAATAATATAATGATCTATATTAAACCAATGGTAAGTATAAATAGATAAGATTCAAAGTATGATCCGAAAACTATGTTGGAAGATAAGGCGAAAATAATCTATGTTATCATGTTGCATTTATTAAAAAAAAGAAATAAATAAAAATAAAAAAAACTGCATTATACATAAACCCTAAGCGAAATCAACACCACTTCTAGACAATTCGACGTTCAAAACCACACCACTTTAGGTTCTAATGGTGAAATTTAACTCTAAACATAAATGTTCCTATTAACTACGGGAAACAGACAGAGAAAAATAGACTCCAGCGCGGGGATTTGAACCACCGGCCTCTATATTGGAAAAATAGAATATAAATATAAAAATATAGGCCTCTATATTGGAAATATAGAGGCCGGTGGTTCAAATCCCCGCGCTGGAGTCTATTTTTCTCTGTCTGTTTCCCGTAGTTAATAATAATTATAATTTGATTTAAATTAAAATTTAATCGTTCCGTAGTATGAATACTACCAAAATCGTAAAATATGAATTTATAAAAGTTCCTTTGAATAACACTTTTTCCCGTCTTTTGAAGCTTACGTTTACGCGAGCGTTACGCGTGAACGCTTGGGTGTATAACGTTTTCCGACGAACTCAGCCTGGGCATTGGTGAAATGAACATGTGTACCAAATTTCATCTAACTCGGTGATCTTTTACTCAAGTTATCGTCATCTGTAGATTTCGTGACGGATTTTGCGTGACGGTGATATTGTGACAGTTATTTTGTGACGGTGATTTTGGTCGTTTTTATCGGATTCACTCACGGGCTTCAGAACGTGCCATAAAGAACTTCGTTCCAAAAAAATATATATTAATAATTAAAAATAAAAAAACTGCATTATACATACAAGATGTCCCCATACGAAACCAACGCCACTTCTAGACAATTCGACGTTCAAAACCACACCACTTTAGGTTCTAATAGTGAAATTTAACGCTAAACATAAAAGTGCCTTGGAAAATGGGTCCGGAAAAGCTACTTTTTCGAGATATTCGCAAAAAAAAAAAACCATTAACAATCGTTATTTGTTTATGTTTATCTTTAAAATTCTCAAATACTTACGATTCTTATCATAAAAACACCTTGTATAACTAAACCAAATCTTGCAGATAATTGAATTTAGCGTCAAATGAAACCAACTCCAGATCTGCAGAATAAAATTCTGCAGCTAATTTTAAGCAAAATTTTAAAAATTCTTTAGGAATTAAACTGTTGATGGAGGTAATCTTAAAAGATGAACTATAGGAAGAATAAGGTTTGTAAAACATTGCAACTTGGCTGAAAAACCGGGTCTTGTTGTATACAAAGCTGGGATTAGTCTTATTCGACACAGAATTTGAACAGCTTTGCTTTAAGGTGTTTTATTGGTAATAAGCGTAGTTTTTGTAGAATTTTAAGGATGGAAGTAAAAAAATGATGATCTTACGATCGCTTTTTTGCGAATATCACAAAATCGAAACTTTTCCCACCCTGCATTTATAATAGGAACTTCTTTGTTCAGCGTAAATTTCCTAAAAGAAGCCGACGTAGTGTGGTTTTGTTCAGTGAAACCCTATATAATATACTTAATCAAGTATTTTTGTTCTATTTGTTTAGCTGTTATTCGCTATTAAATTTAATTGTTTCAGCCTAAATTAGTCCTAATATAATATATATAGATAATATATAATCCTTAATATAATATATAATATATATAATCCTTAATTCAATTTTAAGTTTTTGGTAGTTTTCATACTACGGAAAGTTTAAATTTTAATTTTATTCAAATTATAATTATTATTTACTACGGGAAACAGACAGTGAAAAATACACTCCCGGCGCGGGAATCATCTAGGATATATTATAGTTTCCTGCGTGTGTCTGTCCGTCCGTCTTGTCGCCTGCTCTTACGGCTACACCTTTCGTCCGATCACTTTGAAATTTGGCATGTATGTGTCTTGTACCTACCCACATATTTTAAAAATATAGCGACTTAAAAAACTATAATGTATAAAAACGAACTATAAAATATTTAAAACGAACTATAAAATATTTAAAACGAACTATAATATATATAAAACGAACTATAATATATTAAAAACGAACTATAAAATATATAAAACGAACTACAATAGGCACTTGTTTAGATTGTTACTCCCCGTATAAATAAAACAGAGGGGATTAACAATCTAAAGAAAGTTTACTGAATGTTCTTCTTTAGACTGTTACTCCCCTTATAAGAACATAAGTGAGATATTCCTTTGTCCCAAAGTACATTGGACTAAACATTCCTTTTTCTTAACAGTTATTTAGTCAGTCATTTTTATACTAAAACAACATAGGGAAGTAACAATCTAAAGAAGTACCCTATAATATATATAAAACGAACTAAAAAAATATAGAAAATATATAAAACAAACTAAAAAATATATAAATCTATCTCGATAATAATATATGACATTCCTATCTTAAAAATTATCTGGATGAATGCCATTTATTGGTTTCTAAGATATCAAATTTATTAAGATCAACTACCTTTCTTATTATTTTGATATGCCAATATAATTATACAATTTATAATACGAAAAATTAAATAAATAAATAAATAAAACAACAATAAAACTAACTGAATCAAATAAATGCCATTTATCTGTTCTTTATAAGGTAACAAAAGTAAAAAAGATACATTTTAGAGTTCTTGTGGTTTTTGATGTGTTAATTGAACCAACTATAAAATATATTAAACATATTTTAAGATACATATGTAACATATGTATCTTAAAATATGTATATAATTAATAAATATATAAATCTAATATAACTGAATGAAATAAATTTTATTTATTTGTCCTTTATGAAATAACAAAATTTTAATAGATGCATTAGCGGTACACATTGCTTTTGATGTGCCAATAAAAATAAACAATAAAACTGTAAAATGTGTGAAAAAAAAGGTACTTCTTTAGATTGTTACTCCCTTATGATTTTTCAGAATGTAAATGACCGACTAAATAACAATCAAGACAAAGGGATTTTTTAGAATGTAAATAACTAAATAACAATTAAGACAAAGGGATGTTTAGTCCAATGTACTTTGAGACAAAGGAATATCACACTTCTGTTTTTATAAGGGGAGTAACAGTGTAAAGAAGCACATTCCGTACACTTTCTTTACATTGTAACTCCCTTATGATTTTTTAGAATGTTAATGACTGACTAAATAACTATTAAGACAAAGGTATGTTTAGTCCAATGTACTTTGAGACAAAGGAATATCACACTTCTGTTTTTATAAGGGGAGTAACAGTCTAAAGAAGCAATCTAATGAAGTGCCAAAGAAACTATAAATTAAGTAGTTAATAAAATAATTCATGAATTAATGAATGTACTACGCCCATTTATTTATACTTAAATCCATTGTTATAGTAAGCATTTGTTGTTGAAATTAAGTTATAATATAAAAAATTATATTAAATATTTTTATCAAATTAACTATAAAATTAAAATAAATTAAATAGTACTAAGAGTAAAATAAAGAAAATTTTTATATTTGCAAAAGTCTAAAAATTACACAATTTCCCGGCTGATGGTCCCTACGCCCCATACCCACGTTGATGTTGATAAATATGTACAATTAATATATTTTCTTATTAAATAAATGCTTCTTATAATTTAATATTGTAAAATTTAATAATTTCAAGATAAAAAGAACTTTTTATATACTATGTTTTTTAATTTTCTGATGAATCGTATGTAATGTTGATAATATAATTGTTATTGTTATATAATATATAATGTTAGTGAAAAAAACCAAAATAGTTCCGAATTTATTTACTTCACATAAATGACAACCATCTAGAGACCTGATCTTAACCCTATAAAAGGACAAATCTTTGTACAACGGATCTCCCCAACACCAAATCTAAACCGTGCCATCGATATATTAGAAATAATATAATCAATATATTTCCTGTTTTGCTGTCATTCAATGTTTACCTCTTAATAAAAAATGACAAATTTGGAACCCGTCAAAATGAAGATTGTAAATATGGGATATGGCAAAAAAAAAAAATAACTTATGGATTTTTTTCCGAACTAACTTTCCATACAGCAAAATTTGCTGAAATTCAATTAAATTCTGCTGAAAGATGGCTAAAAGTATTAAAATAATGCATTGTCATCGTGTTCTGAGCTATGCTAAAAGTTTCAAATGTCTAGCTATTCGGGAAGTTAGTTAGAAATCGATTGCCAGATTTGTACCGGACAAACAAACAAGAAAGCAAGCTAATTAAAACGTAGTAATAAAATACTCTAGAATTAAATAAAAATACAAAACATTATGTATATTATAATAAATAATAAATAATGATAATAATAATGAAATAGACTTACAATTGTGAGGAAAAATATAAGAAGCATAGTCCGTGTTCGACTACCAGTTGCAGAAAGAATCTCCATTGAAGAAATTATTTACGTTATCCAACTTGTCAGCATTTCACCAAAGAATAAATAATACATCTTTATTACGGTATTAATAAAAAAACAAACAGTTTATACGAAAAGAAAAACCGGATAAATAAATTTAATCGATAATTCAAAATCAACCACCAAATAAAAAAAAAGAGATTGCAATGTCCAAATTTAATAACAATTAATAAACTGAATTTAAACAGAAAAAAAAAAATCTATTAAATCAAAAGAAAACAGATAAAATATAAGATAAAAACAACCTAAATTATTGTTTACCTATTAGACAAAAAAAAGTGTATAGAATTTTTAAAAAATGGCGGGAAAATGGTATTAAAAAGAAAGAATAAACTTTTTTTTTTTTTTTTTTTTTAAATTAATGAATTTAGCTTATATTAAGTATTATTGTAATGTGTATAATGTATTTAAATATATATTATTTTTTATAAATAATAGATGTATTTTTGTGTACTATTTTAAAAAAAATTATGTATTTTTTAAATTGTAAGAAATTTATGAATTGACAAATGTATTTGTATGTATTTAACAAAGTAAAATGTAGTTTTTTTTTTATTAAATAGATAAAAAAAATCTAGTTAAAATAATTTTTAAAAATGTATTTTTTATGTATTTAAAAATGTATTTGTATTGGTTGTTTTTTTCTATTTTTTTTTTTTTTTTTAAATTAAAATGTATTTCGTGGTGTTGATGTTTTGAAAAACAAAACAAAAATTTATAAAAATAAATTTGAATAAAAAAAAAAAACGAAAACAAAAAATATAAAAATTCGTAAGATGTTTTGAAAACAAAAGCAAAAAAAGATTGTTTATTTTTAATGCTTTATTTTGAAAATGAAATCTCTGTAATATAGTGGGAAGATGTGTACGGTGCTAGCTCACGACTGCAACTGAAGTGATTCTACGGCCGTACTGAAACTGAGTGTCTAGTGAGGTGGTTAGCGGAGTACGCGGTCCGGCCCCAAAGGGGAACTGATGTAGGCGCCAGGCGTTCAACACAACTTGTGGTGGGGCGCCGTTAGGTCGCTTAGTCTTAGTGCACCTTCACCCAACCTCATACTCCCTTCTATATTCATTCAACCTCTAACCTCCCCCCCTTTCTTTCATATTCCCCCCTATACACCCCCCCGCCCCCCACAAGTAAATATATACATACATATATATATTTAAAGTTTTAATAATGAACTATTTAAAACATAATTATTTATTTGAATAAGTATTGTCTTTTTAACATCCTTAAAATAATAGTGATTTAATGCATCACCCTTAAAAAATAGTTTGCATAATTAGTGTGGCACATAGCTTCCTCCTAAGTCCTTTAATAATGGATATTGGTATGCATTTATAACACACTGCTGTATAATTTATTTAAATTTTTTCCTCCCTTTTATTTTTAAAAAAAAATCGTGTGGTGTCGCGGGACACCCGGTAGGAACGAAGTTCCTTACATTTTTCATTAAATATAAATTATAAATACACATTGCTAAGTACGTATACATTGCTAACTACTTATACATGGCGGAGTTAGAAAAGAGACTAAATTAAAAGTAACGAACTGTTTGTACCTAGCAAGAGTTAAGGCAAAATTAAAAGAAAATCATTATTTGTTTAATTAAAGCAAGCGTCTTACTATAAATACATAATAAATATAAGAAAAAAGTTGATCATGATGGGTTTATAGTGAAAGAGTATGTTTGTTAAAGGAGTTTGGATTGAAATAGGACTGTTTTCTACCTACCCGGACAATTAATTTAAAATATTATAAAATATATCTCTTCCCTACTCTACAGCTTCTGCTTGTATCAGGGTGAAATTTTACATGATTATGTTTTATTTATTTACAAAACAAAGTGACATTTTTTACATATATAACAAAAATAATCAAAACAAGTCAAGTAACAGGCTTCCTTAATAACACTTTTTCCCGTCTTTTAAAGCTTATGTTTACGCGAGCGTTGCGCGTGAACGCTTGGGCGGATAACGTTTTCCGACAAACTCAGCCTGGGCATTAGTAAAAGGAAGATCTATACCAAATTTCAACTAAATTGGTCAACTTTTACTTAAGTTATCGTCGGACACGTAAACGTTACACACAGACAGACAGACAAGATGCATATTTCGTTGAATGTAAGAAGAAGTATATAATAATACCCTTATATACCAATTCTACTCCAATTATATAACTACTCCCGTGGTATTATAGTGGTTAACACGTGAAACTCTCAATCCAGGGGTCGGGGGTTCGAGACTCGTTCAGAGGGAAGATTTTTTTACAAGTAAATCAACTGCCATCCTAAGTCCGAAGTCAATTAAAATATCTATCACAGGTGAGTCTTAAAACAAAAACTTGCAATTTCGTTAATTTCACATCAAAAATGTTTCACTTGGACGAGTCTCGAAACGCGAACTTCGTTTCTCGATGTCAGTTTCATCCAAGCAAATTTTGCTCTAACGCGGCTAAACAAGTTTCACTTCAAAAATAGACTACCAAATTAGTGTGGCACATAGATTCCTCGAGTCCTATTTCTTATACATTAATGATTTAATTTTTTTTATAACCAATTATTGTATAATTTATTTAATTATATCCCTCGTTTTTTAAATATGACAAAATTGTTTTAATTTTTTACATGAATTAAAGTACCAATTTTGCAAAAGTTAAAGAGCGCAGACGGTTGAAATTAATCTGATCCTATCTACGGCCTACTTTCGACAAAGCATCCAAATTTCATAAAAATCAGATGAGTATACTTTTGAAGATGCAGGTGTAAATAAATGTATGTTTTTGCGCATGTGGAAGAGAAAAGAATGGGCGAATAAGGTTGAAACTTACATGGAACGAACAATGGGTGCTAATTATGACCCACCATACAAAATTTCATTAAAATTGGACGTGTACTTCTTAAGATATGATGTCTTCAAAAATTGAGTGACAGACAGACAGGCAGACACGGAACCAAAAATCTTCTCTGATTTCTGTCATGAAATTTTTTTTTAAGTAGGAGATTAAAAAAAATCGTTCTTTAAAACGATGATACAGCCTCCAATACCTTTGGTAAGTTATGAAGCAAAATCTGTCAACAACTGTCTAAAAAATCTTTGATTTTTACATGAATAAAAGTATAAATTTAGCAAAATTAAATGAGCGCAGACGGTTGAAATTATTATGGGACCATCTGTGGTGTGCATTCGACAAACCGCCCAAAGATCTTAAAAATCACATGTGTAGGTACTTCTAAAGATATTGGTGTTAGTCAAAGAATCGGAGTAGAAGGATGAAACTTATTTGGGTCCAAAATGGACTAATTATGACCTACCACCCAAATTTCATTAAAATTGGACAAGCAGTTTTTAAGATATACGTTGGTTTGCGTATATAATGTTAAACAGACTATAACCGACAGAAAGACGTACCGACAGACACACAAGGGACCTGAAATGTTCTTTAATGTCTAAAACGGATATCTGACTTGGAATTATTGAATTCTGAGACATAAAAAATTTTCAGAACGATAATGATTACAATTCTTTCGTTATACCTTTGGTAAGCTTAGAAGCAATAAATTTATTAAATTGTGTATTATTTTATTTAAATTCAGTCAAACTATGTATATAACAAAATTATGATCTAGATGGTCGTATCGCTTTAACATGTGTAAAATGTACGTAAAATAAAACAAAAAGCTATATCTGTAACAGAGATTTGGTGAGTGGATAAAGTAAACTGGTTATGCGTTGAATGTGCGTATTTGATTGCATTTGTGTGATATTTATTTATTATGTGTACACCTCCAGAGCTAAGATCGGACTCCTTGTGTGACTATGCTAGTGCTATGTCTGATAGATTCTTGGTGGGGGAAAGCGCCACTAGACAGAAATTCGAGCCTTTGCTTGCCTAAGCTCTACACTGCTTTTCTAGAATATTCTAGACTTGGCTTCCCCGTTACATGCCTTCTTCTTTGGAGAGTGAGCACCTGCGAACAGGTATAGGTTCCCGAAGAAGGATGTAGTCACGGCAGTGTAGCGTTTGCAGTGAATGGTTTGTCCTATGGAAGTCCTATGGAACGGAGGAGAGACCTGTGTGGATGAATTGTAGTGGTCCTGGGATGATAGGTGATGGGTAGCGTGGTGATTGGGAATTGGTCATGGCAGTTGGTGACCAGGTCGTTGTTTATTGAGGGTTAGTCCTGGCAGTTGGTGACCAGGTCGTTGTTGATTGAGGGTTAGTCCTGGCAGTTGGTGACCAGGCCGTTGTTGACTGAGGGTTAGTCCTGGCAGTTGGTGACCAGACCGTTGTTGATTGAGGGTTAGTCCTGGCAGTTGGTGACCAGGCCGTTGTTGATTGGGAATTGGTCATGGCAGTTGGTGACCAGGCCGTTGTTGATTGAGGGTTAGTCCTGGCAGTTGGTGACCAGGCCGTTGTTGATTGAGGGTTAGTCCTGGCAGTTGGTGACCAGGCCGTTGTTGATTGAGGGTTTTTCTTGTTGTTTTTTATTCCAGGTGGCTTTTACACCCGAAGACGCAGGCCACTTAAGTGGGCCAATTGAACAAACCCGGGTTAGGGACCGAAATCTTCACACTCGTGTGAAGATATAGTTGTTAACCATGACTCCCCTCCTGGTTGCAATATAACCAGGAGTGTCATCATCATGGTTTCCAGGCCGAAACCTGGTGTCGCCACTCTTTCGAGGAGCTTCCTATTTGTTTAAACAATGTTGGGTGGACATTGAGCGGGGGGCCTGGTCCGGGAATCGAACCCAGAGCTGCGGTCACCTCCTGACCCGGCTCGATGCTGCTTAACTTGCGTTATTGCACGGCAAGCGCTCTAGCCTCCGAGCCACCCAGGCCCCCTGACACATTGATTGAGGGTTAGTCCTGGCAGTTGGTGACCAGGTCGTTGTTGATTAAGGGATGGTCCTGGAAGTTTTTGATCAGGCCGTTGTTGATGGTGTCAGGTCTGGGGATTTAGGGTAATTCACATGTTGAGTGAAGGAGAGTAAAAGTATGTCTTGAAGATGAGGTTCGTGTTAGGGTCTCTATCCATTCCCCTACATTTGTCGGATTGTGTGTTTGATTACAATATTTTTACACACATTAAAATATGTATTATACTACAAACATAATTGGAATAAAACACTGCTTTCCCCTAGAATATTCTAGACTTGGCTTCCCCGTTACACATCTACTGTATAATCGAAGGAGATACGACAACATGTCGTAGGACCAAACATGAAGATACTTCCTAATCATTTACTGCTGGTGCAATCTGTTTAAAAAAAAAAAAAAAAAAAAAAAAAAAAAAAAAAAAAACCCTACCGTTTAGCCACAATAAACGTTTAAACAAAGGTCTGCCACACTTAAAACAAAGTGCTGTACATTGATTACGCCCCCAGGGGAGTTAATAGCTAATCCTTAATAGCTGATCCTAACTATTCCTAGCTGATCTTAGTTGATCCTAGCTGATACTGTATTTATAGATCAGTGTCATTACGAAAAGTACAATAATAGAAATTCAAATTCTCTATTACATCACACGTTTCAATTAGTTCATTTATATGTAAATAACAATCCAGAATGAAAATAAGAAAAAAACATGAATTTGATTTATGTCTATGACATTTAATTGGTTATCCGAATGAGCGACTCCTTGTTACAAGCATTGTAAACACAAAGTTAAATTGTTAACCATAGTCGAAAGCAATTAAAAATTAGAATTAAAATTTTTGTAAATTTAAATCACTAACGATAAATTCCAATTAAGATTACTGAATTCAATGTCCAGTAAATCATTTTACTGAAGAAAGAAACAATTAAATTAAAATAAACTAACCATTATTAGAATACAAATGGTCATTAATTAAAAAACTAACGACTATGCGTTAGAATTAATAAAAACTATGGATAAACATTGATGAAAACTATATATAAATATTGATAAAAACTATGAAATCTTGTCTGCCAACTAGAGTGGCACATAGCTTCCTCGCATCCTATCACGTACATTATTGATTTTATGCTTTTACAAGCCATTATTGTCTAATTAATTAAATTATATCCCCGTTTTCTTAATCTATCAAAATTTTGTTTTTTTTTACATGAATTAAAGTATCAATTTAGCAAAAGTCAAAGAGCGCAGACGGTTGAAATTAATATGGGGCTATCTGCCGGCTAAATTTGACAAACCATCCAAATTTCATAGAAATCAGATGAGTGCTTTTGAATAATATTTAGGTTTAAATAAATGTATGTTTGCGAGCATGTGGAAGAGAAACAAATGAGCACAGAAGGTTAAAACTTGGATGGACCAACAATGGGCTAATTTTTACCTACCATCCAAATTTTATCAAAATAGTTTTTAAGATATGTTGGTTCGTAAAAATTAAGGGACAGACAGACAGCCAGACTAGGAACCAAAAATGTTCTCAGATCCCTGAAACGGATTTCTGTCATGGAATTTATGAAATCGGAGACATAACAAATTTTCGTTCTTGAGGACGATCACACAGCTTCCGTTACCTTTAAGTAAGCACAGAAGCAATATTATAATTACTATACAGATAGCTTTTAGAATTCGTATGAAATAGTCTGTCGATTAGTGTGGCACATAGCTTCCTTGCATATTATCACGTAATTTGTTGATGTTATATGCTTTTAAAACCCATTATTGTCTTATTTATTTGTTTCACACTTTGATTCTAAATCTGGCAAAATTGTTTGGTCTTTGTTGACAAAAATGTAAGTATCAATTCAGAATTCAGCAATATTTAATGTGAGCTGACGGCTGAAATTGATCTAATTTCAGCCTACTTTCAACAAACCATGCAAATTTCTTAAAAATCACATGAGTCCAGTGGCGTACACAGGGGGGGGGGGGGGCCCAAGGGGCCCTGCCCCCCCCCCCCCCCCCCCGAAATGATTACATACCTAAGACCCGCCATACACTTAAAACCAAAAAAACACAGTAATGACAGATGCATTAGAATTGGCTGTAAATATTTTCCAATAAAAGGAATTAATTAAATATTATCTTATGGTGAGTATACTCTTAATCACCCCAAATATGCTCGGCCCGGATTTGCCAATAGAATTAAATTCCCCCCGTGTCCGCCTGTCCTTCAATTTTTGCGAACCAACATATCTTAAAAGCTATTCGTCCAATTTTATTGAAATTTTGATGGTAGGTCATAATTAGCCAGGTCATAACATTGCTGGTCCCGTATAAGTTACAATCTTCTGCACCTATTTATTTCTCTTCCACATTCGCACAGATATACATTTATTTACACCTATATCTTCAAAAGTACTCATCTGATTTTTATGAAATTTTAATGGTTTTTTTAAAGTAGCCCGCAGATAACCCAAGAATAATTTCAACCGTCTGCGCTCTTAAAATATTGCTATATTGATATTGATACTTTATTCATGTTAAATTTACTCAATTTCCCCTCCTTTTTGTAAATTAGTCAAAATTGGTTTGATTTTTACATGATTTAAAGTATCAATTTACCAAAATTTAAACAGCGCAGACAGTTAAAATTAATCTGTGAGCTTCTATCACATAAGTTTTATAAAATCAGATGAATATTTTTGAAGATAAGGTGTAAATTAATGTATTTGTGTGCACATGTGGAAGAGAAATGGTGGCAGGTGGAGGGAAATGAGACCAGAAGATTGGACCTTATATAGGACCAACAATGGACTTTTTATATGCTAATTACCTGCCATCCGAATTTCATTAAAATCGAAAGAGTAGTTTTTAAGAATGGTTCGCAATGATTGAGCGAGAGACAGACTAACAGCCAGAAACGGGATCAAAAATGTCTGATAACTGGAACAGATTTCTGTCTTGGAATTATTGGAATCGGAGACATAATCGTTCTTTAGAACGATCACGTCACATAGTGAGGTGTTACCTCATAGGATTTTAATTTAATTAAATATGAGGTTAGAAATTGAAATTAGAGTGTTGAAAGGAGGGAGAAATTACAATTATAATAAATTATGGGGTATGCTAAACCCGCATATAAGTTAAATTAGGTTGCCCCCCCCCCCCCCCCCCCCCCCGAAAAAATTTTCTGTGTACGCTACTGCATGAGTCCTTATTGTTGTGAAACTAGGTAATAACTATGTTCACAGATAAAGATATTTAATGTGCACTTATTACAAAAGAATTAATCATGATTTTAATCTATCAATTTTAAAAACAATTTAATCAAATAGTTATTTATGCACCTAGGGAGTAAAGTAAGCCATTATTCCCTGAGCAAAAAAGTTGGTTCTTGAGGCGAAGCCGAAGGAACCATGGTCCCTAAATCCCGAGGCGAAGCCGAGGCAATTAGACTCTTTAATTCCCGAGGCGCAGCCGAGGGAATAACTCTAATTAGCTCCCGAGGCGCAGCCGAGGGAGATAATTATCGCGAGGGGAATAATGGCACTTTACTCACGAGGTACATACAATATTTTATCTCCAGTAGAAAAAAGATTCACATTTTCGTCCATTGCACAGTTTTTATTTAATATTTTAATAAATAACAATAATTATTAGCACTTTTAATAGCAGATATAAGAGATTCAATATTAAAAACAAATAAGAATTGGAATTAAACTAAAATAGAAGGTTATTTAGATGCAGGTTATAAACAAAGATAAACATGGTCCAAAAAGCAGTGTTGCCAACCTGATTTCAACAACTTCATTACATTAGCCATTCATTTTCTACTATTTATAAAATAAGTTGGCAAACCTAACTTTTTCGCCCTACTTTTACTTTTTCTCCCTACTTTTTGAGTTCAGGAATAAAAAGACTTACTTTAGTCCCTTTAAACTAATTCAAAATCATAACTTTTTTGCCCTACTGGAGATAAAATAATTTTGTTTTCCAATTAAATTCCACATAACCATTTCCCTAATCTTGAAATAATAAAATGGTCAACAAATGCAAAGAGAGCAATGCATAAAACCAACTGTTTCCAGAACTTAAGTTTCACTTCTAATGCGTGAGAGTCTCACACATATTTTTTTCCATTAGTACCTCAATCAAGTCTCACTTAATTGCCACACCTTAACTATATAATAAGCAATAAAATTGAATATATATATATAACCACCTGAATTGAATAATATATATATATATATATATATATATATATATATATATATATATATATATATATATATATATATATATATATATAAAATTTATGGTTTTCACTGTTTTATTATCAAAACGACAATAAGAATTAAATGCATTTATTGAAAGCAAAACAACACTCATAATCAGCTATAACTTATATTAAATTAATTGCCATTATCTCAAATCCATTTAGGTAAATACATATATAAATAATTAATACATACATATATACATATGTATATTATATATACACACATATATATATATATATATATATATATATATATATATATATATATATATATATATATATATAATATATATATATATATATATATATATATAAATATATATATATATATATATATAAATATATCACAACTTAATATTCCATTTGGATAGACTACAATAAATGTGCCAGTTTTTCCCATTTTAATATTTATTTTACATAATTCATTTTACCTTTTAAAAACTGATAGGATAGTATATATATATGAAATCTATATTTTTTTTTTTTGGCTTAAATCTAAATAATTATGTCAACTTAATTCTGAGCTATGACTTTATATACATATATTTCATTTTGTCAATTTAGCTGATTTTTTTTTATATTCTTTTGTTATCAACTCATATTGATTTTAAATAAATAATAGGAAATAGTATTAATGTTTATATATTATAATAATAATATTGACGCTTATTCTAATTGGACTACTACATTGTATATTGTAATGGAGCATTATCCTGTAATATGTTGTTATTTTATTCCCGCACGTGGAAAGGATTTATATTACAGGATTGAATTCTTTATCTATTCAAATGTGTACTTAGTTGCAGGTTTTGAATAAAATTGTCATTGGATTTTTTACTTTTTTATTTTTAAACACCTACTTTTATTTTTTAATTTATGAAAAATATTTATTCTAAATGATAATTTGAGTTAAGTATAATTTTTTATCGCTTTGTATTTAAGCTTTATAGAAGATTGTTTTAAAAATATTTTTAAATAATGAAAAAGTTGTGGAAAAGAAATGAAAAAAAACGAAAATAACTGTTATTAGTCAGTGAGTACATTCGAAATATTTTTCTATGTAAAATAATACAAATACTCTCATACTAATCGTAACAAAAGTTTCTCAACATCAAAATTCACTTTAAAAACAATTCCTAGCTGACGGGGAATTGAACCGAATATCTCACCCTTTGCAATATTTTTACCAATATCTCGGAAACTAGATATTTCTCGGGATAGAGGTGGATAGAGGTGGTTAGAGGTGGTTAGAGGTGGATAGAGGTGGTTAGAGGTGGTTAGAGGTGGTTAGAGGTGGTTATATATAGTTAGATTCGTATTTAAATGAAGCCCATATTAGAATTTTACAATTAAAACTGTAGGAATCATTTCTGACAATTAAGGGTTCAGTGTGACCGTGGTGCTAAAGTCACTAGTCGCTTCTTCTTAGACATTTAGGGTGCTCTCACACTGGATCCGACTACATGCGACTTTTGGTCGTTCGTAGTCGTAGTCGTACGAGTACGGACAAACTATCCCGACCTTATCAGCGCTCTCACACTGCATCCGACTTAAGCGGCCTACACACATGGGAAGTATGATGTGATCATTGTGAGCCATGTAAATCAGAGCATCACGGTGAGGGATTGAACCCCGACCTCCTGATCCATTGATGGCTGAGCAGACATGGTTTAACCCACACGGCCACGCTAGCTCCCCTAGATATTATGTAAAGTACAATGTAGATTTTTACATTTGACTGATTTTCTATATCCTCAATTTCTCTGTAATTTACAGTGGATATCCACATATAGTTATTATGTAAAGTATACAATGTAGATTTTTACATTTGACTGATTTTCTATATCCTCGATTTCTCTGTAATTTACAGTGGATATCCACATATAGTTATTACGCTTCATAGGTTTTTGTATATAAAATACCAAACGCTTCACCATGTCCTTGAGCGAGTTACTTGGAAGGTACGTTTATATCTAATATGGTTTCTTATATCTCCGTCTGTCAGTCATTTTAAGAGAATGTTTTTTTTTTTTCGAGACATTAAAACTACTATAAGTCTTGACATAATTACACGACGGATTGTTTTCAATTGAAAGCCGGTTGTGTACACTCTAGTCTCTGCCAATACGTCACCTGGTGTTGGAAGGATTCTCCAAAGCAACTCAAGTTTGTCTCAGTACAATGGAATGTCTTGACACATTATACCCTGTGGTAGTTATCATTCCATTCCGACCAGCACTTTGTCTTTGACTTCCTTAATGTCGTCTACAATCCACAACTTTACTATACTTTGAATATTTGGTCTTGGGCCATGCCCCAAATCTATACAACAATCAATAATCACCTTTATTGCTTGTTATTTTTTATTATTATTTCTAGATGGGTTTAAATACTTCGGTAAGGGTTGTGTTATTTACGTATTTATTTTTAATAGGCATTTTATATATCAGTTTTAACAATGCTTTTGCTGGAATTCAAGCGAGAATATTCAGATGCTCCTTATGGATCAAATATATTTACAATTTTGCTGCAATTCAAACGAGAATATTCAGGTGCTCCTTATGGATCAAATATATTTACAATTTTGCTGCAATTCAAACGAGAATATTCAGGTGCTCCTTATGGTTCGAATATATTTACAATTTTGCTGGAATTGAAGAGAGCACATTTAGATGCTTCTTGTGGATTGAAAAACTTCGAAAAAATGTGGAAAAAATTATTTCTCGAAAAAGGTTCTGACGATTTTGGTTAAAAAATTCTGAAACGTTCCATTTAAATAAAAATCTAACGGTATAAGCCGTTTTCTTGGGGAAAATCATGTTCCTGATATAATAGCATTAAACGAGGACGTAGAGTGGCCGGGTTCGATTTCCCGTTGAGGAGAATTTATTTTTATGATATATTTGGATAAAATATTCAATAATAATTAAATATACCTACGAAAACTAATAAATGGAAAACACTGGGCTAAGTAATTATGATTTTGTATATGAGAAAGTTTGTCTGAGTTGTCTCGAACCGATGTTTTATCTTCCCTGCACTATTTGGGAAGATATAAATATTATCTCTATCTATATTATTCAAAAAGTTTTGTAAACAAACAAATGTGTCAAATTGTAAAATGTCAAATTGAGCGAAGGTTAAAGGCAGCGGCCACGCATACATTCTGACCGAGAGGGGGCGGAGCCCCCTAGTATTAAATTATTTAAATTTTTGGAGTGGAGAGGGGGATGAGAAAGTCCAAACCAAGACTTAATTGGAATTATTCAGATGACTGCAGTGCAAATCAGTCTGAATGAGTCTGGTACTCTGTAGAGCGGGTTTAGTGTATGCAGGTGTCAAGGTACCTACCTACTCAGTTGTTTAAGATTGGGTAGTGTTCAAGCCCTCTTGAGCAGTATACAGGGTGTCCCACATAAGGTGTAACACAGAAAAACCTGATGTTCTACATCACATTTGTGACAAAAAATGTTATATAACATAATGGTTGATCGACCTTCGTTTTCGAGATATATCGATTTTTCAATTATCTCATTTTCTGGTGACTTTTTCCCATTAAAAACGTTATAGCGTAAAATCTAAAAAAAGGTATAAAGACGGGGTTTTCACCATTCAAAAGGTGAGGAAATTTGCTTTAAAAATGATATGCTGCTTGCCCATAATACCCATATTAAATTAATTTTATATACTTCTAAATACAATTTTTTGGTAAATAAGAAATTTGTGGTCAACGTTCTTGGTAGCATAACTTTTTAATTTGTATGGTAAATGAAAAAATTTGACCTCGTGTAAAACTGGCCCGTTTAATAAGTTTTAAAATGATATAACTTGTTAATAAGTTATCTTCAAGTTTTCAAACTTATTTGGATGAAAAAGAGGTAATAAATGACAAGATTATCAGTTTCCATGACTTTAAATGACCCTAAGACTTGGTGAAAAAATAGAAAGGGTAACAATAAATAAAAAAATATCACTCCTTGCATTAACAAAATGTAAAATTGAATAACATAGTATAGAAAAGTGTACATAATTGTTTACAAAAACTTAAAGTAGCCCCCCCCCCCCCTCCCCCCGTTGCTGTTAATGGATCTTCTGCAGCGGCGAACTATGGAATGACATCAATTATCCAAGATGGTAGATCGGTTCTGGGTGGGGCTGCCCGTCTCACTCCTTCAGGTTTCAATTTGATTGCATCTAACGCTAAATTTGTTCGCTAAACAAGGTCCTCTCTTGTGTTCATCAATTGGCTGTACACTTTAATTTTTACCTCTCCCCACAGGTAGTAGTCTAATGCAGTGAGATCGGGTGAACGAGGTGGCAAATTCACAACCCCACCAAGAACCGATCTACCATCTTGGATAATTGATGTCATTCCATAGTTCGCCGCTGCAGAAGATCCATTAACAGCAACGGGGGGAGGGGGGGGGGCTACTTTAAGTTTTTGTAAACAATTATGTTCACTTTTCTATACTATGTTATTCAATTTTACATTTTGTTAATGCAAGGAGTGATATTTTTTTATTTATTGTTACCCTTTCTATTTTTTCACCAAGTCTTAGGGTCATTTAAAGTCATGGAAACTGATAATCTTGTCATTTATTACCTCTTTTTCATCCAAATAAGTTTGAAAACTTGAAGATAACTTATTAACAAGTTATATCATTTTAAAACTTATTAAACGGGCCAGTTTTACACGAGGTCAAATTTATTCATTTACTATACAAATTAACAAGTTATGCTACCAAGAACGTTGACCACAAATTTCTTATTTACCAAAAAATTGTATTTAGAAGTATATAAAATTAATTTAATATGGGTATTATGGGCAAGCAGCATATCATTTTTAAAGCAAATCTACTCACCTTTTGAATGGTGAAAACCCCGTCTTTATACCTTTTTTTAGATTTTACGCTATAACGTTTTTAATGGGAAAAAGTCACCAGAAAATGAGATAATTGAAAAATCGATATATCTCGAAAACGAAGGTCGATCAACCATTATGTTATATAACATTTTTTGTCACAAATGTGATGTAGAACCTCAGGTGTTTCTGTGTTACACCTTATGTGGGACACCCTGTATATATATATATATATATATATATATATATATATATATATATATATATATATATATATATATATATATATATATATATATATATATATATATATATATATATATATATATATATATATAACATGTGTGTGTGTGGTATTCTGCCGTATTTATGATAATGTTATTATGTTGTCGCGGGTTTTTGCGGGAAGGTTTGTTGAGCGGGTTTTTATTTTTATCTAAGGACCCTCCCGCCCGTCAACCCCTGTAACGTGTCGGTCTCTTTTTTTCGCCACTCGACCACAAAAATTCTTTTTATACATATATATGTATGTATATATCGTTTGTTCTTTTCCGTAGGCGCCACAAATCGAGGCGCCGGATTTTAATACCCTTTACTACCAAAAAAAACGATGTATACAAGAAAAGAAAAAAAAAATTTAAAAACACTTTTTTTCTTTCATAGTATTCGTTTAAGGTTACAACACTCTTCAAAAGGAAAAAAAAAAAATCTGCTACTTTCTTTTCAGTCTGAACTAAAAAAAAAAAAATTAAAAATAAAAGAGAATATAAATTACGCTTGTTTAAAGTTTCTCAAACACCTTAAAAAGTTTGTTTTTTTCAAAAAAAAAAAAAAAAAAAAATAGGAAACAAGTTTGAAAGAAGAAAGAAGAATTATTATAAGAATAAAAAAAGATTTGTATATCTGTAGTTAGATTTTATGGTTTAAATCTACTTTATTAGTGGAACACATTTTTATTCTCAAATACATTCTGACAGTAAGTCAGTTATAACTGCGGCATCAATTTGAGGAGATGTTTTAAATAAATCATGATTTGTTATCAAAAATAACTGTCTTAAGATCCTTAAAACTAAAAATTCAAAATTTTCTTTCGTCTCGATACGTCTACGTTATGAGCTTTTTTGTTTTATTATTTTTTCCCGGGAGATATAAATATTTAGTATTAACCATATTTATGTTGTGGATAGAGATTTCTTTTTGAACACACGGATATATTTTAAAGTGGTGAGTGGTGAAGATTAACTTCACGCAAGTGTAAAAATAAAAGAAAAAAAATTGGTAAAATATGTTTATTAACAGTATATACAGATATTTTGACTTACGTTTATACGGATAATATTGTAAGTAGTAGTCAGATTCTAGTAATAGTTCTGTACTAGACAGGTAGGATGAACCATTAGTTGTAACCTAGCAATTTAGACTTTATTTAAGCCCTTTTTACTATGTCCGTGGTTGAGAATAACAGCCACTTTATACATCATTATCACCGTACAGTGTACAGTGTACAGTGTACAGTGTACAGCCTAAGAAAATGTGTTGAGATCATTTGTGAACTATATAAATCACGGCGCGGGATCGAACCTACGACCTCTTACCGCCCTTGATTCATTGATGGCCAAAAAGACGTGGTAAGTAATTTAATACTCACGGACAACTTGGCTCTTTAATACATTTATCTACGATTGATACGAAATATAAACATTATATCTCTGTTTAGATGCGTAGAAAGTGATTATTTACGTACTTGTATTCATTGCGCATGCGCGTCTCATAGTTCTGAATAATTCCTCTTCTTTACTACGCTAGTGCGGTAAAGAAGAGGAATTCTTCAGCTTTACGCACGATTAGTGAGTTTGTTTACATTTAACAAAATTAATTTGGTGTTATTTTATCAAAGTAACTGTTTATATCGAGTTTTTAGTGAATGTTTACATTTAACAAAATTAATTTGGTGTTATTTTATTAAAGTAACTGTTTATATCGAGTTTTTAGTGAAAAACAATGAGTGAATCAAGTGTACAGTACATTACGCGTCGAGTGTGGAAAGTAGCATTTTGCATGCGAGTGTGGAGTTTGCAACCGAGCGATAGCGAGGGTAGTAAAACCACACGAGCAATGCAAAATGCCGTTTTCGCACGAGTTGCGGTACTGTACTTTATCTACGATTGTTAGATTTAAATAATAAATACAGAAACAAATAAACTTGCTGTATGTAAGTTTGTACCTCTCTCTTGATAAAGATGGCATTAATTCATTAGTTGTATTTTTTGCCGAATTAATTATTTCTGGAGGAGTATTATTCTCCACATTTTCGTCAAAGTCACTTGATTCACTCATTGTTTTTCACTAAAAACTCGATATAAACAGTTATTTTATTAAAAGAACACCAAATTAGTTTTGTTAAATGTAAACAAACTCGCTAATCGTGTGTAAAGCAGAATTCCTCTTCTTTACCGCACTAGCGTGGTAAAGAAGAGGAATTCTTCAGAACTATGAGAGGCGCATGCGCAATGAATACAAGTACGTAAATAATCACTTTCTACGCATCTAAACAAAGATATAATGTTTATATTTCGTATCAATCGTAGATAAAATCTTTTTTAAGCTATTATATTTCTTTAACTTGTTTATTCGGTTCTTTATAGACACATTATTTTAATTTTTCTTTTCTCACAAAAAAAAACGTAAATATATTTATCACACTTTCATGCACTTTTATACAAATTATTATTCCTTAATCAAGAACTTTTATTGGTTTACAAGAAAATAAATAAATAAAAACTGGATGCATATTACAAAAATATCAAATTTTGTTTCTCATTAACATCTAATTTATATAATAAATAAACATTTAAAAAAAAAAAAAAAAAAGTTCTAGATTTGGCTTAAAATATAATCAGAGAGTTTACAAATAAATAATATAAGATTTTTAACATATTATTTCTTTTTATGAATGGGGAATAACCAGTATATTTATATATAATGTGAGTGTATGCATATATATATATGTGTGTGTGTGTGTGTGTGAGTGGAAATGTGTGTGAATATGTAATTTTGAATTTAAACCACAAAAAAAATTAACATATTTATATAAATAATATAATTTATACTTATATAAAAATAAATATAGTTTACAATTTTTATTTTTTATTTATTTTATTATTATTATTATTTTATTAAGCTTTAATAAGGTACTTGTGGTGTAATATATGGATTTTATTTTTATTTCTAAAAAAAAACGAGGTGGTCTGGGGAGTTGCAGGACCACCCGCGCATATTTATTTATATTATTCCCTAATATATTACCAGAAAGCCCAACGGTTAACTTGAAAGAAATAAGCATTATATATATATATATATATATATATATATATATATATATATATATATATATATATATATATATAAAAGAGAAGAGAAAGATGTCGGTTCTTTTTTATCTCCAAAAAAGAAGTTTATAAATGTTTTTACCTTCTACTGGACTTTAGCTGCTCTCTTGTTTAGTGTTGTATATATACATACTACGGTGATATATTATGTATAAGGTATTTAAATATATACATGGGCACTTGTATGTGAAGTGTTAGTGTCCATGTCTGTATGTTTATGTTAGTGTAATTTGTAATTATTTAATAGTCTTTTATTTTTAAATACAGGATAGAAGAAAGGGCGCTTATTCTAATGGACAATATAGTGCGGGAAACCACATTATCATTTAACATTTGAAAATTAAAAATAGTTTTCTAAAAATGATTCCGAAGATTTTTTATTATATTTTGAGTTTAACTATACATATATATATATAAAATTAAAGTTTTGTCTGTACATTGGGTCAGAATTGAAAATGTTTTTGATTCATTTTTTAATTTCATACATTCCAAAAACCGAATCTGGCCCTAACTTTTTTCGTGTACGTATGTGTGTATATCGCCACCAGTCTGGCTTTATAAGCGCAAAACTGGCGCGATTAATTTTTGTCAAGAGGTGTGCGCAAACATGTGGCGCATGTTGTAGGCTTAGTTTCATTAAAAAATATTGAGTAGAACCAAAGCTATTAACAATTTTATAAAAAAAAAAAATGATAAAAACATAGGTTGCGTATTAAGTGGCAAAACCCGCTGACTTTCTAATAAAAATGTTTGGGGACTTATAACTAATAGACCACCTAGAGACTTGTGATTGTTTGCGTTTGGTCAGAAATTGACTGGAAACATCCGAAATAAATTTATTTTTAAGATGGCGGATATAATTTTAAAGTTTTTTTATGCTAATTGCGGCTAAACTGTAAGTCTACAACTTAGCTCCTATGACTTTTTGTCGTAACTCCATTTGATCTACCTTAAATAGAGCTAAATTTGATTTTTTTTTTTTAAAAAATCAAATTTTGACTTTGAATCTTATATGGCGTCCGCAATTATAGACCGATTTCATTTCTAATTGGGGTGCTTAAATCTCACACTTATGCTCTTTAAATTGAGCATTTATTATTTCATTAATTTGTCCTAGAAGTTGAGTTATATAATATTTACTGGTGCAACTGCCTTATTGAGAGAAGAGACTGGTAATTAAATTAATGCACCAATGTTTGATGATTGTTCAATGACTTTCAGAAACGTTTATCAAGTTTCACTGTTCTTCGCTACGTCCTCTTTGGTCCAACCCTCCTCATGGCAGTCAGAGTGGAGTGTGGGTTCCACTCCAAAGCCGACTTTTTTTTATCCCATCATCTGGTTTCAAGGTGCGTCCCAGCCATCCACCACTTCCGTTCTTTGATCTTTCGATCCATTAGAGCCTGTCCAGTAAGTCTCTTTAAGTCATTTGTGCTTGTTTCTGGCCACCACATAACCATTATGAGCCGAAGACATCTGTTTACAAAGACCAGTAATGATTATAGCGTCTACTAGCCAATTCTCGCTACCATACATTAGGACTGTCTTAACATTTTTGTATTGATATGAATAACATTTGAGATATATTTGTTTCGCCAGATAAAGGAGGCTGGACAATTTGGGAAATCCTGTAGTGAACTCAGGAACCTAGCCAAGGATCGAGATAAATGGTGAATTGCAGGAGCATAGGGCATCCAGAACCCGGAAGGATCCTAGCATCCAGAAGAACCCGGAAGGATCCTAGCATCCAGAAGAACCCGGAAGGATCCTAGCATCCAGAAGAAATCGGAAGGATCCTAGCATCCATAAGGACCTTATAAGAGCCAAATGAACTGTCAGGTAAGTCAAGTTATCGAGTTCACAATTCCCTCCTCTTACAGTTTCCAGTGAGTTCACTGCACAGCGCGAACCACTTCAAGAAACCGCATCAAAAACTAAAACGCGTGGCAAGGCTGGTGCTCTTCTACGAGGCTACTGTACGCGCGGCATTTATAATACCGTCTAGTAGAGTCGTCTCTCCCACATACTGACTCAGTTCCAAAACCGACTGGCAGCACGCGCCACTACATCTGTCAACACAATTCACAACTCTCTTGACTCGTTTTTTCTCTCGGGAAACGACTCAGTCAAACCGCTCCGTACGTCATTCATTACTCTAAGCGACTCAGTGCTTTCACGTTTGTTCTCCATAACTCATTTTTCTTAGTGTTTCTTAGTATATGGGCTTTTGGTACATCGTATAGGAAAGCAGTTTGCTGTATTATAATAAAGTAAAACAGCATTAGAGGCGGTCACGACATGGATGGTTGACCACAGATGTAGGTTCAATTCCCAGATAGGGCTCCATCGCTTTGTGTCCACTAAGCATCGACATATGCATATGGGTAGCTGCTTATGTTAATGGTGACTGTTTGCATAATATGTCAATTGCAAGGTTTATATAACTGATGAAGCGGCACACTTACCCCGTGTCATTCATTGCATATAATATATAGTTGAATAATCCCTTTGGCAGGGCAAGGACTTACACAGGCAGTTGCACCCAAACCTCTTAATTATGGGACTTCTCCGGTGATAATTCTTAATAGATGTTGAGAATATACTGCAGTTTTTGGGAAATCTCTACGAGGTGATAGATATAATAGTGTAAAAGAAGAATTGTTGGATAAACACAATAATAAAAAGAAGGAATTCAATGGGAGAATTCCATCATCTGCAAAAAGGTTTGCAGAATGATCACCAGAAGTTTTTTTAGTTATTACTATTACATGATTCAACCAGAAATTTTTTACTTCATTTTAAATCTTTTAAAGCCATCAATAGCCAAAATGTTTAAATTACTGAAGCGACATACTACGTAAGTAAGTTCTGGTGGCTAATTTCAGGATATTCTGTACTTTTTGGGAAATCTTTACCTCACGAGGTGATAGATACAATCTCGTAAAAGAAGAATTGTTAGGATAAACTCAAAACTAAATAGAAGGAGTTCATATTTCATCATATGAACGTCAATTTACAGAATGAACACCAGAAGTTCTTTGGTTATTAAATGATTCAACCAGAAATGTTTTACATTTTAAATCTTGTAGAGCCATTAAAAGCCAAACAATTTAAAATTTCTGAAGCGACATATTACGAATGTGACATTCTGATGACTAAAGACCGAATTTTTTAACTTTAAAACTATTAAATTTTATATCTTCGACGAATTTTAACAATAATTAATTTAGTACCGAATTATTTATCTTCCTATTTTACAATAGAAAACAAAAATTCTGGAAAATTCCAAAAAAAAGACTGAAAATTTCCTCTCAAAAGACTCTTCCTATAAGCAAGGTAGATACTCATAATCTTTATTTCCATTTCAAACAAAAGACACCCATTAACATCATGTTCACATTTATTATGTGAATATTATACAATGAGTCACATAATTAGTATAAAGAAATTGTCATATACATATCATTATTTAAATAATGCTAGTAACATAAAAATACATATATCTATTTTGTACGTATATATATATATATATACATATATATATATATATATATATATATATATATATATATATATATATATATATATATATATAAAACTAGAAGTATATGTGTAACTGAGATGCGAAATTATTATTAAAATGATGATTTCAGCATGCTGACTTATAGAAAAACAATCTGAGAACATTTGAGAACAGACTCATCATCATCTTCTTGCCCAAATAGTCATTCTTCGAAATTATATAGCTGTTTGGATTTTTTTTTAAATTTCCTTGTTCTGACTCCCCATCCTGGTTTTGTACTATGGTCTGGCTTATTTGCATATAATAATAATGACTGTTTGAGACTTGAAGTACTTATTTTGTCTGTCGCTTATTTCTGTTACGAGGGTCGGAATTGAAGACGAAAGACAAGGTCTTCAATAAACGTTACAAAACAATCAAAAACTATCGTACATAAAAAGAAACAAAAATATTTTGATTTTTTTTTTCCCAATGTTATTTAGTCATTTTGTTTTTGTTTATGGACCTACTATTCATTCAAACTCCCCCCCTCTGTTTGACTATTATTTTATTTGTTTATTTTTTCTCTATTTCGTTTATTTAATATATCTATTATATATTTTAAATTAAAAAATATAAATGGAAAAAACAAATCAAAATAAACGATGTATCAAATAATAAATATAAAACAGACTTAATATGTGTTTTTATTGTTTTGACTTTATTTTTTATTTTTTCAAATTAAACACATTATTATTATAGAACTTTAGTCATAATTTCCGGGATTTTTTTTTTTTTACTTTCATATATTTGTTAAGAAAATTGTGTAGTTTTTTTTGTTTATTGTTTTTTTTACAATGGAAATTGGCAAAGGTTAAAGTTAAGTGGAAAAAAAAATCAAAATATTATAACTAAATTAAGATAATGCTGCTGTTATTTGAAAATGCAATTGAAAATGCATTCAGGGTTAAATATGATTTAACCTCCTATTCTTCAGCCCAAGTATGATGTCATCAGGGAAATAAATTGCATTAGATTTCATATCTCCATCTTATTTATGTTCTTAAACAATAGTTGTAGGTATGGATTTAAAAGATAGAGCCGAATTTCCTGATAATATAATTCTAGATGTCATACTGAGATCTGTTAGTTTCGAACTCATTATACAGAAATGATTCTCAATATAGTAGGACCTCGTTCATCCGGACGAATTCAGTAAGAACGTGAACTGTAATTACAAATGTACGTGAATGAACATAATTTATGTACATTCCTATCAGTTTCCAAATAGTTAACTATACTGAACACGACATCTTTAAAATTTACATATTTCAAAGTATCTTCCAAGTTGTCAGTTTCAGCGAATGATCGTAAGAAGCTATTAGCAATCAATTTTCAAATTTGCGGGTTTGCCTTCTCCATGGAGGACCGTACGGATTACCGAGGGTTCCGGATTTCCGCGTGTCCAGATTTCCTATGTTTTAAATTTCCTATGTTTAATGATAACTTATTTTAATTTTGTAAGTTTTTTTTTTTATTTTAATATTCACAAATTAAAGTGTATATTCTGACTCAATTTGGATTCTGTTTGAGTATTATGCGAATATTGACAACGATTAGTCCTTTAGATTAGAGGATCCGTGTCCGAGGTGGGTGGACTACCTGGGTCGAGAGATAGGATTTACCCTTCGCACTTCGACCGTACCCCTCAAAAAGGGCTGACGCACTTTCCCCGTGACCCGGCCTATCCCGGCGCACTTGGTGTACAGCGTATAGCCTACAAGTTTACGTGCCAGATATACCTGCAAAGGTGTAGCGCACTCACACTGTCGGGGTTTCAGTTCAAGTACTAGTTGGTACAATAGCTTCGACACTGGAAGAAAAGAAGGTGGTCGGTTGGTTACTTGCTAGAAACAAGCAAAAATAAAGAATCATCTTGATGCCGCAGAGTTCTCACTTACCCTTATTTCAATACCCTCTTACACAAATCAATTACAATTTAAATTTTAAAAAGAATCCTAATTACTATTTGACTCCGACTTCTTGATGAGCATTTTTAAATCATATTTCTTTCCAGAATAGCAGAGGTATTTATCTTGTTTTTTTTTTATTATAGCGTTTCAAAGAAGTTATGATAATTATGCTAGTGATGTAGACATGGTTTAAATAAATACAGCCTCCATCTTTAAACTAAACGATTGAAAAACCATTTTTATAAAAGTTATTTTTTGAAAATAATTGAAATCTAACTTCAAGATTTGAAAGTTCTAGTGCGATTTGTTCCGGATATATCTTCATGTCCAAATTTGTATATAAAAATGGCGCCATCTTGATTTAAAAAAGGGGATTGAATTTTTTTTAATAAAAGCCTAGAAACAAGGAGGAACCCACTTAAATGTTGGGCAATGTTCTAGTGAAATAGATTCCAGATGTATCGCACTGAGAAAGTTTGCATATTATAACTTGATACCGATGGCTCCCCCCTTAATCCAGCCTTAGACATAAAACCCCGAAGGGACATGAGAAGGTGAACTCTCGCGGTTTCGAGTCTCTGGTACTTATACAATCATTCTCTCCGTTTAACTACGACCCTCACCTTTCCACCTTCTACTGTCGGGTAGAGCGCTTCAAGACGAACAACTGGATACCAGAAACATCGCTGTACCACCACCTTAACAGTCAGGAAGAGGAAAATACTACAGTTAGGGAAAATGTTTTCCATACTTTGAGGGGGTTCTCAAATAGGTGGTCTCGTGAAGGGCCGTCGCTTGAGAATAAGTACACGTAGTTGATACCGCCCGACTCAAGCCAGAAAACACCTAGTTTTGTTAAACCATCATTCAATAGGCCGGGCCAATGAGAAGCGAGCTTTTCCCGTCCCGAGCTCTCTCATTGGTCCTTGCCCCTCTCTTTCGCCTATTGAATTCCTATATATACCCTGCCCAGCGAGGCAGAAGACAGACCCGTCCTGAGCTTCTTCCAAGCTCAGAGACCTTCTCCTAAGCTTCATCAAAGCTCAGAGGCCACCCGAACTCCACCACTCTACTGCCACTCCAGTCGCCCAGACCTCAAGCTCACACCGTGTTGTCTTTGACTTGAGACCCTGACCCTTCATCGACACCCAAACGGTCCTTTCCAGGACCACCAGCACCTCTACCACCTTGGCCTTCGACCTACCAGGCCCAACGGTCCTTTGCAGGACCATCATCACCCCCGTGACACGGCCCTCCACAAACCAGGCCGTATCATATTGGCGGCCCAACCTGGGGCACGCACATCCACCCACGCTTTGTTAGTCGAACATCACTTCTGAGAGTGTAAAACCCAGTGGCGCCCATCATGAACTGTCCACACCATTCATCAGCCCCTCCTCAGCAATCTCCGCCTGGGTACCCTCATCTACCGTACGGATACCCCACCTATGGTTATCCACCATACGGTTATCCGTATCACCACCCGCCTTGGGCAGTGCCGATGCACCCCTACATGAGCAAGCCGCTGCCTTGCTTCTCCGGAGCTGAAAACGAGGACCTGGCTGCGTTCATTCGAGACATCAGGATTCACCTCCAGGCCATGAACATCACTGGAGAGAGACAATTCTTCGCTGCGTTGAAACAGCTCACCGGCGCTGCGAAAGCCTGGTGGGAGAAAACATGGTACATTGACGAAACGTTAGAGCACTTGGAGGAACGTCTCAGCGAGCGGTTCGGAAAACCATCGCAGCAACCTGCCCTGCCGTCGCAGAACTTCACCCTACCGTCGCAGAACCTTGCCCTGCCGTCGCAGCACCTTGCCCAGCCGTCGCAGCACCTTGCCCAGCCGTCGCAGCACCTTGCCCAGCCGTCGCAGCACCTTGCCCAGCCGTCGCAGCACCTTGACCTGCCGTCGCAGCAAGCCCTGCCGACGCCGCAAGCCCTGCCGACGCCGCAAGCCCTGCCGACGCCGCAAGCCCTGCCGACGCCGCAAGCCCTGCCGACGCCGCAAGCCCTGCCGACGCCGCAAGCCCTGCCGACGCCGCAAGCCCTGCCGACGCCGCAAGCCCTGCCGACTCCGCAAGCCCTGCCGACTCCGCAAGCCCTGCCGACGCCGCAACCTACTCTGCCGACACAGCAACCTGCTTGGTCACCGTACACAGCTCAGCCAGGCAACTCTACACCGCTCGGCTACTCTACGCCGCCCAGCTACCCAACGTACGGTGGGTACACTCAACCTGCCTGGCCACCTCACACAAACTGGCCCTCATACGCTGCCATGCCGTCGCAACAGCCTGCCCTGCCATCTGTTCCTCCACCGACGATGCAAACATCGCAGGCATCGTTCCTTCCGCAAACAGGTCACCCAGCGCAGACTCTGGAACCTCTCACTCCACCATGGTCTTCCCTTTCCCCACAGCCAGCCCTCACTTCACAGCCAGCTGGACCTCTACAACAGGTGACTACTCCGTCCCCACAGCTAGCGCTACCTCCACAGCCAGCGCTACCTCCACAGCCAGTGCTACCGCCGGAGACACCTCCATTCCCACAGCCAGTGCTCCCTCCGCAGCCTGCTGTATATCCTCCAGCACAGCTTGTGCTACCACCCGGGACTCCTCTGCTCTTACACTCAGCGCTACCTCTACAGCCAGCGCTCCCTCCGAAGCCTGATGTACCAGGCCCAGCGCTTCTGCCGGAGACTTGTACGTCCCCACGGACAGTGCTCCCTCTGCAGCTTGTGCTATCGTCGAAGACTCCTTCGCCCCTTCAGCCAGCGCTCACTTCACCACCTCCTGTCTCTTTTCTGCCAGGCCCTGACCCGCATCCACCTGACCCTGTCCCTCCACCATCTGACCCTGTCCCTCCACCACCTGACCCTGTCCCTCCACCACCTGGCCCTGTCCCGCATCCACCTGACCCTCTGCCACCGGACCCTCTTCCAACTGGCCCTGTCCCGCATCCACCGGACCTTGACCAAGACTCTCGATCATTTGACCCGGACCCTCTGTCATCTGACCCTGTCCCTCCACCACCTGACCCTGTCCCTCCACCACCTGGCCCTGTCCCTCCACCACCTGACCCTGTCCCTCCACCACCTGACCCTGTCCTTCCATCACCGGACACTGTCATCTTAACACAGCCCGCAGCCATACAGCATCCTGAACTTCCGCCGCAGCCGTCGCCACTCATCCCACCTAAACGTGCCTCCCAGCCTGTGCTCTCTCCGCAGCTCGCACCCGTCATCACTCCTTACTATCTATTGTATGTAAAGTTATTGTATTTTAATTCCAATAAACTGTTTGGACACTGGAGTGCACAGGCGAGTGGCACATCGCGGCTTTCTTACAAGAGGTGTTTTCTGTCTGGGGTGTTGGGGGAGTTGATACCGCCCGACTCAAGCCAGAAAACACCTAGTTTTGTTAAACCATCATTCAATAGGCCGGGCCAATGAGAAGCGAGCTTTTCCCGTCCCGAGCTCTCTCATTGGTCCTTGCCCCTCTCTTTCGCCTATTGAATTCCTATATATACCCTGCCCAGCGAGGCAGAAGACAGACCCGTCCTGAGCTTCTTCCAAGCTCAGAGACCTTCTCCTAAGCTTCATCAAAGCTCAGAGGCCACCCGAACTCCACCACTCTACTGCCACTCCAGTCGCCCAGACCTCAAGCTCACACCGTGTTGTCTTTGACTTGAGACCCTGACCCTTCATCGACACCCAAACGGTCCTTTCCAGGACCACCAGCACCTCTACCACCTTGGCCTTCGACCTACCAGGCCCAACGGTCCTTTGCAGGACCATCATCACCCCCGTGACACGGCCCTCCACAAACCAGGCCGTATCATACCTTTACGAATCGTGATCTTTCGATCTCTCGCTCATCTACCGACGGACTTCTCTCTCTCCATTGAGCTACCAGCCAACCTGCCTTACCAGACCGGACCTGAGCCTGCTTCTCTCCGAAGGACCACGGGAAGAATCACCGATACCGAAGGCGAGACAAGAAGAAGCAAGGGCCAGAACAACTTCAACGGTACCAGCGCTCTTGCCACCGATCCCTGCGAGTCGACTACTACACGTCCGCAGCTGCACACGAGCCACGAACCACCACTGAAATCACCTGAGGACAGAAGCCAACTCCACACTAACTCAAGAACGGGTTATTTCCTCGTCGCAGAGAACGGTCCTTTTCAGGACCATCTTACAACACCACCCTTACGAACTCTATCAATCTCGTAAAATCGTCCTTTTCAGGACCACCTTTGTGAACGCTACCAATCTCATACTATAGTTCTTTTCAGAAACTCACGCTTCTTCGACGGCGCAGACTTCACCCTACGAGTCCGACCGACCGCCGACGACATTCTACACAGCTTAGAGTAAACAACCAGTACTGGAGACGGAACCGCAGCCCGACTCTTACACCGGCGGCTGTAACCTAACACGACTTCTTTCGTTCTTTTTACTACCTCGTCCAGACTCCGATCAGCCACTTCGACTCGGCTTAGTCAAGGCACGAGGGCTAAGGCTAGAGAGTTGTGGTCGTGTGACTCTAGCGAGAGGTTACCGACTACTCTCTTTAGCTTCGGCCGCAGTCGAACTCGCATTGTGCGGTGTTCACTGCTACGCCATCCTCGGTACCGTCGACAGGTTAGCTTCTCCCTACCTCAATTAGTCGAGGCTAGCCTGATTGTCTACCGAGGAAAAGACGCATAGCACCCTCTCAAGCGGTCCTTTTCAGGACCAACATTCACTCTTGTATACGGTCCCACTTCACCGTTTCGGGCCGTATCAAGCTAGCCACCATCTTGAATAAAATGGCCCATTGAACAATTCTTTTTACAAAAATTATTTATAACATAAATAAAAGCTAGCTTCTGAATTTCAATGTCTAGTATAATTGGTTTTTGAGATATCGTTTAAATTCGCATATTAATAGACAGCCATCTTAAATCAAGATGTTGGATCGAATAGAACACCTAAAGGGTAAGAGAGACCTCCATTTTAACTCTTTAGCTATTACCAATCTATAGATGCTGTGATAGATAAAAGTCAGTGAGTATGAGAAATTTTCAGCTTTTATACATGTATCGATAATATTAGTTATAGTAAAGAAATACCTTTATCTCCATTAGGGAGAAAAAGTTATGATTTGGAATTAGTTTAGAGGGACTAAAAAAGGTCTTTTCATCCCTGAACTCAAAAAGTAGGGAGAAAAAGTAAAAGTAGGGCGAAAAAGTAAAGTAGGGCAAAAAAGTAAAGATTGCAACTTAATTATTTTATAAATAGTAGAAAATGAATGGCTAATGTAATTAAGTTGTTGAAATCAGGTTGGCGACACTGCTTTTTCGACCATGTTTATCTTTTTTTATAACCTGCATCTAAATAACCTTCTATTTGAGTTGAATTCCAATTCTTATTTGTTTTTAATCTTGAATCTCTTATATCTGCTATTAAAAGTGCTAATAATTATTGTTATTTATTAAAATAATAAATAAAAACTGTGCAATGGACGAAAATGTGTATTTTCTTCCTACTGGAGATAAAATATGCTATGCACCTCGTGAGTAAAGTGCCATTATTCCCCTCGCGATAATTATCTCCCTCGGCAGCGCCTCGGGAATTAGGGACCATGGTTCCTTCGGCTTGGCCTCAAGATCCAACTTTTTCGCTCAGGGAATAATGGCTTACTTTACTCCCTAGGTGCATAAATAACTATTTTCTATCCCTAATCAAGTTCCTCTAATGATCATTTCAGAATAATGTTAGATTTAGTGGAGTGACGTCAATCTTTATTCCTTATCAAGTTCCTTCAAGGCTCATCTACAAAACTATTTATCTATAACTATGATAATGTTTTAAATGATATTGCATCAGTTAGTTGTCATAAGTCTCTGACTAGATGCATTTGTCATATTATTGTCTTCATCTAACACTTCATATAAATCTTTCAATTCATCTATACCATGATAGATAGTTATCATAGTTGATAACAAAATAATCAAAATAATCTATAATAAAAGTTGTATAGAACTTAAGCAATGATATACATCATGTTAATATGTGTAAATATGATTCCTTTAATGTAATTTTTAAATTAATCATTTTCCTATATCGATTATGAAACATACCATGCTTAATGAAGGTGTCACATAGTTCGTATTTCATATAACATGATAAATTAATATCGATTACATACTCTCACATACATACATTTATATAAATATGCATACATATAACATGTGTATAAAGAACATTATAATACAAATAGAACATTATTGTCAATGGATGATTGTCAACAGTCAACAATCGATAAATCAATATTATAATTATTTATCAGGTTCTAGTTACAAAATATGTACAAGTTACTCCGTGTTACAATCGATTAAAAAGCGTGACAGAAAAAAACAAAAAATAAAATTGCGAACATATTGTACGTACGACAATAAAATGCCAATTCAGCTGCAATGATCTCATATAGAATTTCTTCCAGTAATTTTGATATAATCCAATAGTCCCCAGGCCACCATAAGAAGTGGGTCGCTGATTGATAAAGTTTTCTTACCTTATGGAATCGCTTATTTATGCCTTGTCCACCGATGAATTGGGTATATGGCAACTGGGCGCTGGGCCATTTATTTTTTGTTGACATGCCAAACTTGCCCTTCTGCGGGAACATTGAAAAGAGATAGATAATGTTTTGATTTTCACAGGATCGTTTAATTAAATTATTTAAAAAACAGTGGTACACGTGGCCACCGATAAGAGTGGGCCGTTTGGGGTGGCCACCGCCCCAAACATATCGCACTGCGGGGACGTTGAAAAGAAAACGGTCCACTCGTATCGGTGGCCACCTTTACCACTGTTTTTGAAATAATTTAATTAAACGATCCTGTGAAAATCAAAACTTTATCTATCTCTTTTCAATGTTCCCGCAGAAGGGCAAGTTTGGCATGTCAACAAAAAAGAAATGGCCCAGCGCCCAGTTGCCATATACCCAATTCATCTGTGGACAAGGCATAAATAAGCGATTCCATAAGGTAAGAAAACTTTATCAATCAGCGACTCACTTCTTATGGTGGCCTGTGGACTACAATTATTATATTTCTCAAAAGTATTTTTAAATGAAATACAGGATGGAGCACTGCAGACGTATGAATTTGAAAATGTAATAAAACACAGAATGTTTACAAAATATTTTTTTTAAATTTTTTGCTGATTTAATAACATGAAATTTAAATTTACCTAGATTTAAACAAAGTATCGGATAAGTGGTTCCCCTTACACTCCAAACACTGATTAAGCCTTTTTTCGAAGTTTTTGTGCACTCTTTCAAGCATTTTCACAGGAATTTCGGCAATTTTGGCTCAAATGTTGTTCTTGAGGGCTTCCAGGGTTCTGGGACGATCGCTGTACACCAAGGATTTAAGGTATCCCCACAGAAAAAAATCTCAAGGAGCCAAATCAAGCGATCTTGCTGGCCAGTTTAAATCGCCTCTTAAAGAGATGAGACGCCCGGGAAATCTGTCTTACAAAACGTTTACCCAAACCCTTGCTGTGTGGGCTGTGGCCCCGTCCTGCTGAAACGTGGAACATAAACTTCCCGTCCCCCTCTTTCAAACGACTCTACTCTCAACCGTCTAGGACCAATAGGAAGGGAGCAATCCCCTCTTCAAATTCATACGTCTGCCGCGCTCCACCTTGAATTATCAAAATTCTCTATCTCACATTGTAAATTGGTTGAGGTAGCGTATCTGGGACATCACGTATAGAAATGGAAAAAACTGACAAATATAATGCACATATAATTAAAGTGTTTCTGGATATTGATAAAAATTGTATTATTTATGGATACTTTTTTCATTTCATACTCTCATGAAAAACCAGATACGCTACATCGAAGCCCAGTTTAACTACGACAGATACATACGGCCAAGATTAGCAAAATCGACCTGTACACAGCTGTGTCTCAAAATAGAGGACTGAAGATGGAAAATGTATTAAGAGAAAACTTATGAAATAAACAAGTATCCATAATTGGTCAATTTTTGATCAATCTACGGAAAAGACTAATTAGATGTGCCAGTTATTTTCATTTCTATACATGGTGCCCCAGATACGCTACCTCAACCTGTAAATTATTGAAAGATACATTTTTAGCAATTTGAAACAGCCATATTATTGTAAGCGGACTTAAAAATATCTTTCTTCCTCTCTTTGCTAGACTAAGTTCGTCTGCAAGACATAGCTGGCAATAGGTTCATGAAACAAATCCCGTCAAGTACTTGCCAGCAAGTTATTAAAAGGGTTTCTTCGGTCAAAAAATTCAGAAATAGATCATTTTTTATTTACTTTATATAATATATAATGTTAGTGAAGCAAAAAAAAATAGTTCCGAATGTATTTACTTCACATAAATGACAACCATCTAGAGAGCTGATCTTAAACCCATAAAAGGACAAATCTTTGTACAACGGATCTCACCAACACCAAATCTAAAGCGTGCCATCGAATAATATTTGAAATAATATAATCGATATTTCCTGTTTTGCTGTCATTCAATGTTTATCTATCACAAATTTGAGACCCGTCAAAATGAATATTGGATATGGCAAAACAAATAAAATAATTTGCGGATTTTTTTCCGAACTAACTTTCCGTACAGCAAAATTTGCTGAAAACCAATTAAATTCTGCTGAAAGATGGCTAAAAGTATTAAAATAATGCATTGTCATCTTGTTCTGAGCTATGCTAAAAGTTTCAAATGTCTAGCTATTCGGGAAGTTAGTTAGAAATCGATTGCCAGATTTGTACCGGACAAACAAACAAACAAACAAGAAAGCAAGCTAATAATAATTTCAAGATAAAAAGAACTTTTTATATACTACGTTTTTAAATTTTCTGTTGAATCGTATGTAATGTTGATAATATAATTGTTATTATTATATAATATATTTCCAAATTTATTTACTTCACATAAATGACAACCATCCAGAGAGCTGATCTTAATCCTATAAAAGGATAAATCTTTGTACAACGGATCTCCCTAACACCAAATCTAAAGCATGCCATCGATATATTTGAAATAATATAATCGATATTTCCTGTCTAGCTGTCATTCAATGTTTACCTATCACAAATTTGAGACCCGTCAAAATGAAGATAGCGTAAATATTGGATATGGCAAAACAAATAAAATTATCGTAAAAAATTATGTAAATAAATAAATAAATAAAATAAATAAAATAATGCATTGTCATCGTGTTCTGAGCTATGCTAAAAGTTTCAAATGTCTAGCTATTCGGGAAGTTAGTTAGAAATCGATTGCCAGATTTGTACCGGACAAACAAACAAACAAGAATGCAAGCTAATAAAAACGTAGTAAAATAGAATAGGTGATACCTTCCATTTTTTGGCTAAAATATATAAGCGCAACTTGACTAAAACATAAAGTCCAATACTTCTATTCAATACTTTTTCATTTTAATTAAAATAAATAAATATATATGTGACGCCCGATTAACAAATCATAAAAGCTAATCGTACAAATCAAATTCACAGAAAAGTTTTTTTTTAAATTCTTTGAAATAAAAAGAACACATTCAATATGGATTTGGCAATAAGCTAATATATGAAGAAAGGCAATGACATCTTATATATATCTCTGGGGGTTTAATTATGATTTATTGCACTGTAGAAATACATTAAATCGCATCCGCGACATTCCCGGACGGAAAAGTCCGAAGGAAGGCTAGAGTAAGGGCAACGTGAAATAGAAGTAACAACATATTATATAAATACAAATTAACAAAAATTTAAAATATTAAACCCAGCGAGGTGTGTCGCCCAAGCCTTTATTCGCCTGTTGGCCTCCTCTACCGCTTGCCTGCCTGACTTCATAGGAGCTGGATCTGATGCTGTTGTGTCCGAAGTAGCTTGCAACTCTAACGGATATAAGTGGCTAATGGAGCGAACCAATACGCTACCATCGGCTAGCCGCATATATATATAAAGATAAAGAGAAATGAGAAAAAAGGAATATTATATAGATAATTCTTTAGTTTTTAACTTTATAATTATTTTTATATTCCATCGCTATCTCAGTAAATTCAAAAGTTTATTATTTCCCTTTGTTTAAGACAAGATTTAAAGTTAATATGATGTTTTTTTTTTAACTTATAAAGTTAATTATTTTAAGATAAAATAAAAGAAAATACAGAGATAATTCATAATTTGTTATATACCTATATCAATTTTTTTAATTTCATATTTATGGTATCATTAATCATGGTATCATATATATATATATATATATATATATATATATATATATATATATATATATATATATATATATATCCTTTTGCTCAAAGGTGAAATTAATTTATTTAAGGAATTATGATAGCTATCATGATTCTGAATTTAAAATAATTAGAGAATATGATACATAGAAGAATAAATAATAATAATTAAATTAGCCTAGCGGGTACAAATTAAAAGAGTTGAAAGAACTCTAAAAAGTCTAACATAAGTCAATTGCATTAGTATTACAATGTTTGTTGTGAAAATACATACATTGAGAAATTCGTGGTTGCTAGCTAGTTGAAAAAACTTAATACATAATATATATATAAAAGATTTTTATGGAAAAATTATATTTTAATATTAATAACTTTAATTTTCATGGGAAATGGATAATCTTTGAAAATTTCAGCTTTTCTTGGTAGTCGAAAAGTTAGTTAAATAATTTATTGCAAAATTTGAACCTCACAAAATAAGTGAACTTAAATCAAAGCCTGTAAGAATCATTTGTTTTGGAATAATAAATTCATACAGTCATGATTTTTACACGAATAACAAAAATTAATAGTTATCATTAAGATGTACGCGTGGTCATCATCGAAAACTACATGGTTTGTTACGAAAAAGATCAAGTGGGTTAACCGAGATGCAAGGTAGAAGGAAATTTTCATGGACATACTTGAGAGCTTCTGCAATGGGAAAGATAGACCCGGAAATTGGAGACAGAGATTATGCTATCTGTATTCCGCAACACTCTTGAGGTGTATGGGGACGAAGAAGTATGAAAGTTAGTGTTACAAGAAATGCTCCTCTATGATTATTAACAAGAAATTACTGATTATCAACAAGAACTTACTGATTAGCAACAAGAACTTACTGATTTCCAACAAGAACTTACTGATTCAACCACAATTACATATGAGAAGGTAATACCATTAAAAATAAGTACTTAATTGTTAACAAGAAATACCCACATTGTTTTGGTAACAAAATGTTGATGACTGTTAAGAAGTTCATGATTGTTAATTACATGTTTAAATGGGTTAAAAAGAAATTTCCATGGGGATAAATTCCACAAGAAACTAACAAGTATGATAAAGAAATGTTTGTGTTCAGGGATTCATCAGATGTTTAACTAAAACATCAGTATCGTACAAGTTCGTCCTTATTAACAACTTACTGATATACGAGAGTTAGAAGTTATTGTCAAGAAGTACGTGATTGTCATCAAGAATTAGGAGTTATTATTATGAAGTGCATGGTTATCATCCAGAGTTAGTAGTTATTATCAAGAAGTACGTGATTGTAATCAAGAGTTAGTAGTTATTATCAAGAAGTACGTGATTGTCATCAAGGATTAGGAGTTATTATTATGAAGTGCATGGTTATCATCCAGAGTTAGTAGTTATTATCAAGAAGTACGTGATTGTAATCAAGAGTTAGTAGTTATTATCAAGAAGTTCGTGATTGTCATCAATTAGGAGTTATTACTAGGCATCGCGTGGCTCTATCATTGAAGCGAGCGTATTGCAATAAAATACTGAATATTGAAATTTGTTAATCATGATGAATGTCATAGTTGAAGATAAGTGGAAGAGGGGTAGAGTGGGGGTACTCAAGTACTCGGTACAAAGCTTTACTTCCTAAACAAACCTACACACTAACCACCCGTAATAGCTTTTAAACTAATATTATAAATGTATCACTTCATTACTCAAATACTACTGCTTGTATCAAGTTGAAATTTTACATACTTGTTTCAATTGTACTTTAGACGATGTACATGAAGTTTTATTAAAATTGTTACGTTAGAACGTAAGATATCGGTAAAAAGGTTGTTTTCTCTATTTTGAACGTTTAGGTCCGCTTTAATAGTTTTAGCGATCTTTATTAAGTCATAGCAGTGTTGTTGTTGGTTTTACTAAGAAATGTTATTTGTATAAAATGTTCGTCTCATCGAATAGGTGATAATAGAATTTTTTCCCGTCCTGAAATTCCAATTTTAAATTTGAAGCTCACGTTTACGCGAGCATTGCGCGCGAACTCTTGGACAGATCACGCTGTCCAACGAACTTAGCCTGAGTATTAGTAAGAGGATCATGTATACCAAATTTCAACTAAATCGGTCAACTTTTACTCAAGTTATCGTCGGACACGTAAACGTTACACACAGACAGACAGACAGACAGACAAGATGCATATTTCGTTGAATGTAAGAAGCTCGCTTACGCTCGCTTCAATTATAAAGTGCATGGTTATCATCAAGAGTTAATAGTTATTATCAAGAAGTACGTGATTGTCATCACGAGTTAGTGGTTATTATCAAGTAGTATGGGGTTATTATCAAGCGTTATTAGTTGTTATTAAGACGTACGTGGTTCTTATCAAGAGTTAGTACTATTATCAAGAAGTAGATGGTTATCAACATGATATAAAATTATACAACAAGGAAAACATGAATATCAACTACATGTTTAAGCTCCTTACCAAAGAATTACATATGTACATAGCGATGTTGATCACTTCCAAAGATTTTGATTAGTTAAGAAATCTAAAAGTTTGGTTTAACTTGCCGTTAGTTAACTCGGGCTTGACCAGGAAACCCACATAGGGTTTCTATTAGTCATTAGTTGGTTTTAACTAACTGTGAAGGTAATTAACGCGTATCAAAGCAAAGTCAAGACCTAGTCCGGGTGTGTTTATGAGTGTTAAAGCACCGGGGGTGTGCTTCATCCTAAGTATCAGGTCGGAGTGCGATAGAGGGTGTATTTAGAAGTGTTTCTGGAATGCGGGGCTGGGACATGACAATGGAATGGTTGTATATCCCCAGACTCGACAACGGTTCCTCCACACACTAAGATCTCTCTCAGCTCTATAAGTTCCCTCTTAAATTCTAGAACCTTCAAACTTCCAAGCATCATTGCATTGTTTTAAACTTTTTTATGCTCTCTTTTTTCTCTTTTAAGTTGTTTGCAAGCATTGTTTCCTTCTTGTTTATTAGGTCTGAGCCAAAAATTGTCTTTATGAAACCTCTCATACTAGACTAAACATTTAGGGTACCATAACGTTACTTCTTTACGTCACGGTGTATTCCCCAAAAAAAACTTAGTTTATTTCCATTGTTTATTCTGTTCTCGTCCTATGCAGATGCAACAGACGTGTGCATCTTGAAAGTCTTATGAACCTAACAATTATGCAAATGATCAGATTGCAAATCAATCCAAGGTAATAATTAAAATCAATATAGCCTAAAAAAAATCCTGCAGATTGTGTACATCCCTTGATTATGAACTAATGACACTGACAGTTCTCAAAAGAACGAAATGATCAATAAAGTGTAACAGAGTATTGTCTAAGATTGTGTAAATCCCATGGATTCGAAGTTCATGCGACAAAGTTCGTCATTCTAATCACCTCTAACTCATCTAAAATGATCATTCTCAAAAGAAACTGCTCATTGATTCCATCTTCATTTCAGGATTTTATAGGAAATTTTATGCTGAACGAAAAAGTTCCTATGAACGTGTTTCCAGAACAGCTTTGTTTTCGAGACATAACAAATTATAATAACAATATTAAGACATAACAATTTAAATAAACATGAACAAATTATAATTTTTTGACTTGCATCCTTAAAATTCTCGAAAACTAAGCTTCTTACCATAAAACAGCTAGAAAAAATTCTTTTAGACCATAAAGTTCTGCGTTGAATAAGACAAATACCAACTCTGTACAACAAAATCCTTAGTCCCAGTTACTTTAGCTTAGTTAATCCATGAAAATGATCTCCATTAACGCTCAAATTCAATCAACGCGCAATGCCTGAGGCCTGAAGAAATTTATAATTTAGCTCGAATTTCAAATCTTCATTTTTATCAAGCAGAGAACCGTATTTTTTGAGAAATTACAAGATGAACGCCAAAAAAAAATGATTATTTTAAGGTTTTTGGCGAATATCTCAAACACAAAGGTGTTACAGACACTTCACGTTCAAAGTTTCTTTTCTGTTCAGCGTTAAATTCCCTGTATGATACAGAAGTAGTGCAGTTTCGTTCAGGGCTACTCTATATATAGGTAAATTTAAATATGATTAGTACAGGATAAGTATTTTTTTAAATAAATACAAAATAGTTTTTTAAAGTTCGTAGGCTTTCACGGTTACAATTATAATGAAGCTCTAGGTCTTCCAGTGGTGACCGCGTCTCATATAGGGTGTCTATCCCGAGGTTTCGCTCCTAATGCTAGAAGCATCTTTAGGGATGTTCATGGTGTTCTTAGTTTAAGGCAGGTGTAAACTGGCTTCACACCAGTCAGTGTCTTAAAAACTAAGAACACCATGAACACCCCTGAAGATGCTTCTAGCATTAGAAGCGAAACGTTGGGACGAACACCCTTTGGGACGTGGTCGCCACTGGAAGACCCAGAACTTCATTAGATTGTTGTTTCCCATTTGGGTTGATCTTTTACTTCGCTAGGTTTAACTTCATCTCTTAACACATATATTTAAAGTCCATTTCGCGTCCGTATTGCCCTGTATGGATTTTCCAGGTATCTTTGTGTTCTCTTTTAAGAGGGTTCAATTTTATTACTACGTTTTTATTAGCTTACTTTCTTGTTTATTTGTTTGTCCGGTACAAATCTGGCAATCGATTTCTAACTAACTTCCCGAATAGCTAGAAATTTGAAACTTTTAGCATACCTCAAAACACGATGACAATGCATTATTTTAATACTTTTAGCCATCTTTCAGCTGAATTCAAATGGTTTTCAGCAAATTTTGCTGTACGGAAAGTTAGTTCGGAAAAAAATCCGCAAATTATTTTATTTGTTTTGCCATGTCCCATATTTACGCAATCTTCATTTTGACGGGTCTCAAATTTGTCATAGATAAACATTGAATGACAGCAAAACAGGAAATATCGATTATATTATTTCAAATATTATTCGATGGCACGCTTTAGATTTGGTGTTGGGGAGATCCGTTGTACAAAGATTTGTCCTTTTATGGGTTTAAGATCAGCTCTCTAGATGGTGTCATTTATGTGAAGTAAACACATTCAAACTATTTTTTTTTCACAAACTATATATTATATAACAATAACAATAATATTATCAACATAACAAACGATTCAACAGAAAATTTAAAAACGTAGTATATAAAAAGTTCTTTTTATCTTCATTTTAATTGTATTACTTCCCAATTTTTGCTTCCTAGCTTACAGGAGGTAACGGAAGCTATGTGATCGTTCTGAAGAACGATTTTTTTTTTAAATTGGACATTTTTACTTTTTTCACCTATCGTAAGAAAAGTCGTATGTTTTCACTTAAACATTTTGTTTCGAAATTTCAACTGAATTATCCATTTTGGGTGTTTCTAAGACCTACTGAGTGGTTTTCAGCTAAACGTTTGCATGTGTGTTATCATCGTAGCACCCAGAGTATTTAACCTAGACAGTTGAAACTTGGCCTCTATAGTAAGGAAAAGTTCCAAGGTATCCTGTACCCGGATTTTGTATTTATTTTTTGTGCTCATAAATTATAATAGGCCAATATGGCCAATACTTTATGACATTTTTTTTCGTGTTATTCTTTCTTCTTTTGCACTCTTTATAATTTCTTCATAGATTTTTAACCTATATTTAGTGCTATGGCCCATAACCTGATAGAATTGAGACTCAAAATTATGAATTTTAACAATTGCTAATAAAGGATTAAACTTTTGTAATCAAACTCAAAAATTACTACGTTCACACATCGTTTTGGAAACGGTTTTGAAAACGATCAGCTAGTTCAAAACGCTTTATGAACGGAGATCGACGGATCGTATCGGGTTAGATCCGCTCCACCAAAAATACGTGATCGGATCGGGGGATCGAAATTCAAAACGCTCGTATGAACAGGTCGTGGAGGGGATCGAGATATCAGGTTATTTTACCCTTTTCCACTTTTTAAGTTCTTGAAGCTTTTAAGTTTTCGTGAGCTTCCGTTTCTTTTTTTTAAACTGCAAAAACGTTTTTAAACAAAAGTTAATACTATAAAGAACCTGTAAAAACTTTTATCTACGATTGATACGAAATATAAACATTATATCTCTGTTTAGATGCGTAGAAAGTGATTATTTACGTACTTGTATTCATTGCGCATGCGCGTCTCATAGTTCTGAAGAATTCCTCTTCTTTACCTCGCTAGTGCGGTAAAGAAGAGGAATTCTTCAGCTTTACGCACGATTACCGAGTTTGTTTACATTTAACAAAACTAATTTGCTGTTCTTTTATTAAAGTAACTGTTTATATCGAGTTTTTAGTGAAAAAAAATTAGCGAATCAAGTGACTTTGACGAAAATGTGGAGAATAATACTCCTCCAGATATAATTAATTCGGCAAAAAATACAACTCAAGAATTAATGCCATCTTTATCAAGAGAAAGATACGAACTTACATACAGCAAGTTTATTTTTTCTGTATTTATTATTTAAATCTAACAATCGTAGATAAAGTACGGTACGCAACTCGTGCGAAAACGGCATTTTGCATGGCTCGTGTGGTTTTACTACCCTCGCTGTCGCTCGGGTGCAAACTTCACACTCGCATGCAAAATGCTACTTTCCGCACTCGACGCGTAATGTACGATTAATAACTTGTAAATAAAATGTAAAATTCGCGGAAATATTAGGTAACAAGAAAGAAGGTTTTACTCGTGACGTCACCGTTACGAGATTTCGAAAACAAATATTTCGATCACCTGTTTCTTTTGTTGTGTGAACGGGAATTGTTTTGAAAACGAATTGGATCCGAAACGCTTTCAAAACGATGTGTGAATGTAGTAAATATAATGAAGAAAATAATAAATATAAAATTGTGATCTGTGTTGGCACGTATCAGTTCCAAAATATAACTCAGATTACTTTAGTCTTATCTTTGACCATATAGTTTTCAGACTCTACTTTGAAAACCACTAACCTATGTATTCTCACTACATTTTGTAGTGATATTAGAGGTGGTTAGAGGTGGTTAGAGGTGGTTAGTTTTCAGACTTTACTTTTAAAACCACTAACCTATGTATTCTCACTACATTTTGTAGTGATATTAGAGATACAATTCAAATCGGCACAATACAAAAACACTTAAGACTATAAAATTAAATGAATTTATTAAGACTTACGTATTTAAAAAAGAATTTTGTCGGTATTTTTTTTTTTTTTTTTTGTTTTACATTTTTTTCTCTCTCTCTCGTTAAAATTAGGGTTTTCTTGAATATTAAAGAACCCGCTCGTCGTATTAAAGAACAATACATGCAAGCGCACTATTATAAAAGGCAAAACTGTTAAAGCAGTTCCGAATATTAAAAAAAAAAAAGAATTATGTATGTCAACCTTTTTCCAGAGTCTATTATGTATTATCCAATTGTCCTTGCAAGATTTAAGACATAGTCTTGTTTTGAATTATTAGTTAGTTGTTAGTTGTTTTTTTTTTAATCATTGAGACAGGAAGTCTCAAAAACTAATATAGAAAGGGATTAAAAAGAAAAAGAAAAAAAAATGGAGCTTTCACCGTTCATATTTTATCTTTAGTGACCTCATATTCTAATTCTATATCTCTTTAGGGCTTTGTTTTGTTTTAAACTATTCTCTATTCTTGTCTAACTAAAAGAAATTTAAACAAATTAAAAGATTTTAATTCTATTTTTTTATTCCCCCCCCCCCTCCCAAGTTGCTTATTAAAGTCAGTTTCAATATATCATTATATAAGGGAATCTCTAAGTATGTTTTTTTTTATTATTATTAAAATATCGGCCCCGGTATGAACCCCTTTTTAGTTTTATATATATATGCAGTATATGGGAATTTAAATTCTTTTGTTTTAAAGTTTAAATAAAAATTCTCCAACCTATACGTACTCTTATATGAAGAAGTGACGTTATTTCTTTTGTTATTCAATATTTTTTTTCTTTTTTAAAGATCCAGTTATTATTCATTAAGATTCATATCGTTTGTTTTGTGTTTATTTTTGTTCCTTTTTAACAAAGCGTATTTTGCAAATGCCATTTCGTGAAATATTTATCGGATAAGGTTGCGAATTTATACACTCATTCTCTTTGTCTAGGCCAAATTTAAATAGATAAAGCATCGTCCAGAATGCTAAAAGGAATAGAGGAAACGAGGCGAGCATTGGTCTCTGCGCCTCACCTCTAATCACCTCTAACCACCTCTAACTACCTCCAACCACATCTAACCACCTCTAACCACCTCTAACCACCTCTAACCACATCTAACCACCTCTAACCACCTCTAGCCACCTCTAACCATATCTAACCACCTCTGACAGGGCATGCTCAGAGACTACTAATACTCGGCTCGTTACCTCTGCTCGGTGCTGCAGCCGGTCAAGTAAACCGGAGAGTGTGGGCTATCAAGTTATGATTGCACAGTTATGATAGCACATAAGCTTTGGTTTACCTGTTTTGTCACCAAGATAAACAGGCAATATTTACTGTCTCGCTTCGCTCGACAATAAATGTAATTGCCGCGGTAAAGAAAAAACTCACTTTCACAGCCTAGTAACATAATATACTATTTTTCAAAATTTCCAAAAAGTGGTATCTTTACTCTTGGTAGAAGAATGTTCAGAAATTTTTTCAGATTTTTTGCACTTCACATAAGCGAGAAAGAGGGGGGGGGGGCACGTTTCACACCCACTTCAAACTTGCATACGCTCGCCCTATCAAAGTTATAACCAAAGAATTTTATATTTTTTGTATCAGCTCGACGTTCACTTTCATATGATACTGCTCACGGTGTCGAAAAAAAAAAAAAATGTAACCCTTAAGTTTTTTTACCCTCCTTTTTGAAAAAAAATATTTTTTTAAGTCGCTATATTTTTAAAATATGTGGGTAGGTACAAGGCACATACATGCCAAATTTCAAAGTGATCGGACTAAAGGTGTAGCCGTGAGAGCACGCGACCGGACGGACGGACAGACACATGCAGGAAAATATAAGGGTCCTTGGTTTTGCCTACGCACCCTAAAAAAGGTTTCAAATAACTTTACATCCATAAACATTCCGTGCGCACTAACAGCATTCTGGAATCGTAAACAAGAGAGGTCTAAACATTCCGTGCGCACTAACAGCATTCTGGAATCGTAAACAAGAGTGGTCTAAACATTCCGTGCGCACTAACAGCATTCTGGAATCGTAAACAAGAGTGGTCTAAACATTCCGTGCGCACTAACAGCATTCTGGAATCGTAAACAAGAGTGGTCTAAACATTCCGTGCGCACTAACAGCATTCTGGAATCGTAAACAAGAGTGGTCTAAACATTCCGTGCGCACTAACAGCATTCTGGAATCGTAAACAAGAGTGGTCTAAACATTCCGTGCGCACTAACAGCATTCTGGAATCGTAAACAAGAGTGGTCTAAACATTCCGTGCGCACTAACAGCATTCTGGAATCGTAAACAAGAGAGGTCTAAACATTCCGTGCGCACTAACAGCATTCTGGAATCGTAAACAAGAGTGGTCTAAACATTCCGTGCGCACTAACAGCATTCTGGAATCGTAAACAAGAGTGGTCTAAACATTCCGTGCGCACTAACAGCATTCTGGAATCGTAAACAAGAGTGGTCTAAACATTCCGTGCGCACTAACAGCATTCTGGAATCGTAAACAAGAGTGGTCTAAACATTCCGTGCGCACTAACAGCATTCTGGAATCGTAAACAAGAGTGGTCTAAACATTCCGTGCGCACTAACAGCATTCTGGAATCGTAAACAAGAGTGGTCTAACCATTCCGATGAAGTCTCTGATCTGAAACCAGTTGCCTGCTTCCAATAAGGCCACCCCGCTTTAACTACACTGTGTAATTCACACGCTTGTTGTCGGAGTCTGAACCTGATTCAGATCCATGGTGCTCGCTGGTATAGGCTCAAGAGCTATCAAGTGGACTCGTAGGCTCATGCTAGCACCAGCGTTACATAAAGAACTATTAAGCCTTTGGGTACGGCCATGCATGCTCACTCTTATTCAGATTCCGAAAACAAGCGTGATAATGGAACAGTGTTGTTAAAGCGAGGTAGCTAAAGTGGAAGCAGGCAACTGGTTACAACCCAAGTTTGGAGTCAGATTCTTTATCTACGATTGATACGAAATATAAACATTGTATCTCAGTTTAGATGCGTAGAAAGTGATTCTTTACGTACATGTAATCATTGCGCATGCGCGTCTCATAGTTCTGAAGAATTCCTCTTCTTTACCACCCTGGGGCGGTAAAGAAGAGGAATTCTTCAGCTTTACGCACGATTTGCGAGTTTGTTTACATTTAATAAAACTAATTTGCTGTTCTTTTATTAAAGTAACTGTTTAAATCGAGTTTTTAGTGAAAAACAATGAGTGAATTAAGTGACTTTGACGAAAATGTGGAGAATAATACTCCTCCAGAAATAATTAATTCGGCAAAAAATACAACTCAAGAATTAATGCCATCTTTATCAAGAGAGAGATACGAACATACATACAGCAAGTTTATTATTTCTGTATTTATTATTTAAATCAAACAATCGTAGATAAAGTACGGTACGCAACTCGTGGGAAAACGGCATTTTGCATTGCTCGTGTGGTTTTACTACCCTCGCTGTCGCTCGGGTGCAAACTCCACACTCGCATGCAAAATGCTGCTTTCCGCACTCGACGCGTAATGTACTATTACCGGAATGTTTCAACCATTATAACGGAGCGTTTAGACGGTTTAATTTCATTGCTCCGTATATGATTAAACGGTACACTTTGAATCTAATTGAACGCCCTTATACTGCTTAGCCATACATGTTCAAGAATACCTGATTGGTAAACCTGTACCTGTAAATTGTTTATGCTATCATAACTGTGCATAGTTATGTCATAATTTAATAATAATAATAATAATAATATTTATTTCCACCAAAAAGGCATGAACAAATATAAAAAATAAATAGATAAATTACATAGTGAGGGCCCTCAGTAGGTGTTGTTTTTACCTTGAGAGAGGACCCTGTCTCGACTTATTTAATATGAATTATGAATTATGAATTATATTTGATATCATATACGCTGTGGTTTACCTCTTCAGGTTACCTATATAGGTTTATCTATCAGGATACATACGGTATACATACCGCAACGAATAAAGCCGGAAGACGAAGCAATCAAATTGAACAAAAAAATAAAAATAAAAAACTAGCTAAAAACATAAATATAACCTATGCAGTTGTGTGAACAGTATACAATTTGATGTTTCTGGAGAACCAGGGCAACTTATTTTCTATTGGCAATGAGCAATGAGCAATTTCATTGAATTTGTATTTACATGTTTCAATTTCATTGATTCTGTCGTGTTTCACTTTCATGGAGCAATGAAATTGAACCGTCTAAATTCCGTTCAGAAATTCCAATTCTGATAACTATGTCACGCATGCGCATGGACTATAGGATTTTATAACCTTTTTCTTGGTTACAAACATCAGCTACTTCTTTGTTCTTGTTGTTTATATTTTATTGCTATATTTATCATGAATAAAGAAACGCTTAAGGCGGGTTTACACGATCCAAGTTGACTTGGACCAAGTAACTTTGATCAAATCCACTAGGTCAAAGTAAAAATGAATTTTTGATGCAGTGTTTACACGATCCAAGTATACTTGGTCCAAGTAGGGGAACTTGTCAAAAAATCATTAAAGCTGGGTTTACACGGTCCAAGTGGACTTGGACAAAGTAACTTTGATCAAATTCACTTGGTCCAAGTGGTTGTGCAACTTTTGAAGCAGTGTTTACATGATCCAAGTAGACTTGGTCCAAGTAGTTTGAACAAAACTGTCAAAATCATAATTCTGATTCTCAAATTTTTCATAAATTTTAATAATTTTGCAAATGAAATAAAACAACAATACAAACATAACTGTAAGAACCAAACAAAACAAACAACTAAAACCAAACTGTACCTTCCTGTAAACAAACGGTACAAACTCGTCATTTTTGACAGCTCGTTCTCATAATTTGAAAGTGGGCGCCATTTTTATTTCCATCCAAGTCTACTTTGATCAAAAAAATTTGGGGGCCATCCAACTCAACTTGGATGGTCCAAGTACACTTTGATAACCTGTTTACACGATCCAAGTAGCGTCAGAATAGCGTCAAAACTGATTTGGTCCAAGTCAACTTGGATCTTGTAGACGCGGCTTTATCGCTAAATAATTATTGCTCAATCCTCGAATATGAGAAATAATTACAAGATAAAAAGAACTTTTTATATACCACGTTTTTAAATTTTCTGTCATAAATCATAAATTTGAAACCCGTCAAAATGAAAATCGTAAATATTACATTTGTCAAAACAAATAAAATAACTGCTGAAAGATGTAATAAAAATACTGCTAAATTCTGCTGAAAGATGGCTAAAAGTATTAAAATAATGCAGTGTCATCGTGTTCTGAGCTATTCTAAAAGTTTGAAATGTCTAGCTATACTCGGGAAGTTAGTTAAAAATCTATTACAAGATTTGTACTGGACAAACAAGAAAGCAAGCTAATAAAAACGTAGTATATTTAAAGATAAAAATAACTTTTTATATACTACGTTTTTAAATTTTCTGTTGAATCGTATGTAATGTTGATAATATAATTGTTATTGTTATATAATATATAATGTTAGTGAAAAAAAAATAGTTCCTAATTTATTTACTTCACATAAATGACAACCATCCAGAGAGCTGATCTTAAACCTATAAAAGGATAAATCTTTGTACAACGGATCTCCCCAACACCAAATCTAAACCGTGCCATCGATTTATTTCAAATAATATCAATCGATCAATAATATAATCGATATTTCCTGTTTTGCTGTCATTCAATGTTTATCTATCACAAATTTGAGACCCGTCAAAATGAAGATTGCGTAAATATCGGATATGGCAAAACAAATAAAATAACTTGCGGATTTTTTCCGAACTAACTTTCAGCACAGCAAAATTTGCTGAAAACTAATTAAATTCTGCTGAAAGATGGCTAAAAGTATTAAAATAATGCATTGTCATCATGTTCTGAGCTATGCTAAAAGTTTCAAATGTCTAGCTATTCGAGAAGTTAGTTAGAAATCGATTGCCAGATTTGTACCGGACAAACAAACAAACAAGAATGCAAGCTAATAAAAACGTAGTAAAAAAATAAGGAATTTCCTTTAATTGGAAAATTTTAGATAATCATTATTATATTATGTTTCGCATTCTTATATGCAGAAATATCCTTTTTCTTATCCAGTTCAATGAAGATATTAAGAAATCCCAAAACTGATCTCGAAATCAAGGAAGTTGCAAATTTCAACTTCACATATTGTTCGGTTTTTTATTTTATAATATATACACACACAGATATATATATATATATATATATATATATATATATATATATATATATATATATATATATATATATATATATATATATATATATATATATATATATATATATATAAAGTACTAAATTGGCGTTGAAGTGGCGAACTAGACAAGGCATCTGGTTATAATAGTAGTTGGCACACTGTCAAACGATAGTTGGACAATACTTGAGGAACATACCTTTTAAAAAGACATTTAGACGGAGGAGTGGATGTTAAAAAAATATACGATAAATACTTATGGGAAGGAGAATAAAAGAAAAAATGAAAAATAGTTTTGTTTAAAGGGGGGAATTTTTATTTTCTAAATGGGTCATAATGGGACAAAAGAGCTTTTTTTTTAAGCTGGTTAAATTGTTTGTTTATGAGTTATGACTCTCTATTGGTGGCTTTAAGGTGTTTAAGAAGGATTCTAATTGGCTAAATACTCTGGCCAACAGATTGTTTGTAATATTAGTGAGGTGACGGAATGGCGCCCGTGGGCTACGCCCCATAGACACAGACTAGAGATTGGAAGGACACTTTTAAGCTATTGGATGAATGATATCTCCTTCAAGTATGAGGAAGAAGTTAGAACATAGGGAGTTTGGAATGCTCAGTCATCTCCCTTCTCTTGAAGTGGATAAATCACCAGGGAGGCTGTAATTGCGATACTATCATTGAACATTGTACGATCTGAAACAAACTAGTTAATAATAACCAAACGCTGATTTGTAATCACTTTTACTCATTCTATCATGTTACATTCTGATAAAAACAAAAATATTTGCAAGATTGATTTGTAACCATTCTCACCTAATCTAATGATAGACCTACTGATCCGAACAAAACTACTTAGAAATAAAGTAACACTGATTGACCATTCTCACCTAATCTAATAATAGACTTACTGATCCGAACAAAACTACTTATAGAAATAACCAAATACTGATTTGCAACTATTCTCACCTAATCTAATGATAGACCTACTGATCCGAACAAAACTACTTAGAAATAAAGTAACACTGATTGACCATTCTCACCTAATCTAATAATAGACTTACTGATCCGAACAAAACTACTTACAGAAATAACCAAATACTGATTTGCAACTATTCTCACCTAATCTAATGATAGACCTACTGATCCGAACAAAACTACTTAGAAATAAAGTAACACTGATTGACCATTCTCACCTAATCTAATAATAGACTTACTGATCCGAACAAAACTACTTATAGAAATAACCAAATACTGATTTGCAACCATTCTCACCTAATCTAATAATAGACTTAGTGATCTGAACAAAACTACTTAGAAATAACCCAACACTGATTGACCACTCTCATCCAATCTGATACATATTTCACCCTAGAAAACTGAATTCGGTTCATTCGAACACTGTAATCTCCGGCTTACAAATATCCTTTCTTCTCAGCAGGTATTAAGTAATAACCCTATAGTGCAGGGATTAAATGAAATCACACCAGTGCATGGAAGTACTGGTAAAAGGCAGGCATCAACTTAAGTACACAAGGATTGATCAACTCGCCCGAGTTTATCCAATTAGGCTCTAACCACCTCTAACCACCTCTGACCACCTCTAACCACCTCTAACCACCTCTATCCAAATATTTTGGATCAGTATTCGGTCGACCGGAGACTGTAGTGTTGTGCGTTGTAGATTGACCGAGATATATACATCTGGATTCCCGTGCTTCGCTACGGATTGTGTTATTCTTATAATTTTATTTATTTTACTAAGAGAATATCTAGATGCTACAAACTTTCCTAAAACCCTCCTCTCTTATTACTACGTTTTTATTAGCTTGCATTCTTGTTTGTTTGTTTGTCCGGTACAAATCTGGCAATCGATTTCTAACTAACTTCCCGAATAGCTAGATATTTGAAACTTTTAGCATAGCTCAGAACACGATGACAATGCATTATTTTAATACTTTTAGCCATCTTTCAGCAGAATTTAATTAGTTTTCAGCAAATTTTGCTGTGCGGAAAGTTAGTTCGGAAAAAATCCGCAAGTTATTTTATTTGTTTTGCAATATCCAATATTTACGCAATCTTCATTTTGACGGGTCTCAAATTTGTCATAGATATACATTGAATGACAGCAAAACAGGAAATATCGATTATATTATTTCAAATATTATTCGATGGCACGCTTTAGATTTGGTGTTGGGGAGATCCGTTGTACAAAGATTTGTCCTTTTATGGGTTTAAGATCAGCTCTCTAGATGGTGTCATTTATGTGAAGTAAATAAATTTGGAACTATTTTTTGTCACTAACATTATATATTATATAACAATAACAATTATATTATCAACATTACATACGATTCAAAAGAAAATTTAAAAACGTAGTGTATAAAAAGTTCTTTTTATCTTGAAATTATTTCTATATCCTTCCCTCTGGGATAAAATAACTTGCAAAAATCCCTAATTTGTAATTCTCTGTGACTACTGGGGACACAGTTTTAAAAATTAACCTTCCGACAAAGCACAGGTATTTTTTTTTTTTTTTTCTATATCTCACTAGAAATAACCAATTTTACTTTACACTATAGGAAATGCTTAGTACAAAGCAATTGCAACCACTTTCACCTTTTGCTCAGTAGTTCTCCTATTCCTGTGAATTACATTAAAGAGGTACATCCTTACAGTTTGTGCAAAATGTTCAAAAAAAACACTGGAGCCAATGAGAGTTCAGGATATTAAAATCCTTAGCTCTAATTGGATCTCCCACCCACTTTTTTTTTTACTTTCCCGAACTGTCAACGTTTTAACAAACATTTGGCACAAACTGTAGAAATGAAAGACTTTATTATGTTTTGTGATATATCAGTAATATTATTTTATCTACGATTGATACGAAATATAAAACATTTTATCTCTGTTTAGATACGTAGAAAGTGATTCTTTTCGTAGTTGTATTCATTGCGCATGCGCGTTTCATAATTCTTCGCCTTATCGTACGATTAGCGTGTTTTGTTTACATTTAACTAAACTAATTTGCTGTTTGTTTAATTAAAGTAAGTGTTTATATCGAGTTTTTAGTGAAAAACAATGAGTGAATCAAGTGACTTTGACGAAAATGTAGAGAATAATACTCCTCCAGAAATAATTAATTCGGCAAAAAATACAACTAATGAATTAATGTCATCTTTATCAAAAGAGAAATACGAACTTACATACAGCAAGTTTATTAAATTTTTGTTTTCTGTATTTATTATTAAAATCAAACAAATCGTAGATAAAGTATGGTACGCAACTCGTGGGAAAACTGCATTTTTCTTTGCTCGTGTGGTTTTACTACCCTCGCTTTCGCTCGGGTGCAAACACTACACTCGCATGCAAAATGCTACTTTCCTCACTAGACATGCAATGTACTATTTTCTACATCAATCATATTTATTTACCTTCTGTCTTCTAAAGAATTCCTAAAAATGGTTTTTTCTACGATTGATACGATATATAAACATTGTATATGCATTTTTAGATGCGTAGAAAGTGATTCTTTACGTACTTGTATTCATTGCGCATACGCGTCTCATAGTTCTGAAGAATTCCTCTTCTTTACCACTATAGGGCGGTAAAGCAGAGGAATTCTTCAGCTTTAAGCACGTTTAGCGACTTTGTTTACATTTAACAAAACTAATTTGCTGTTTTTTTTTATTAAAGTAACTGTTTATATCGAGTTTTTAGTGAAAAACAATGAGTGAATCAAGTGACTTTGACGAAAATGTGGAGAATAATAATCCTCCAGAAATAATTAATTCGGCAAAAAATACAACTCAAGAATTAATGTCATCTTTATCAAGAGAGAGATACTAACTTACATACAGCAATTTTATTTTTTTCTGTATTTATTATTTAAATCTAACTATCGTAGATAAAGTACGGTATGCAACTTGTGCGAAAACGGCATTTTGCATTGCTCGTGTGGTTTTACTTCCCTCGCTGTTGCTCGGGTGCAAACACCACACTCGCATGCAAAATGCTACTTTCCGCACTAGATGAGTAATGCACTATTTTCTACATCAATCATATTTATTCACCTTCTGTCTTCAGAAGAATTCCCAAAAATAGTTTTTACTTGGCGCCCTCTCTAAATTTTATTCATTTCTCTAAACCCTTCTTAGAAATAGATCTATATCTTTTGTTTAAATTTGGCAAAGTTGAAAAAGGTGTTAGGGTGTGAAAATGGTTTTATTTTCCCAATTTTTTTTTGTTCACAACAATCCTCTTTTACAATTACCTAAACAATCCACCCCTTAAAAAATTAAAAAAAACTTTTTCTTTATTCCTCAAAATAATGGTACAAAATGCTTTGCGTTATTTTTCGAAGAAGGGTCCTTCTTAAGGAAAAGGACCAAAATAAATAAAGAGTCAGTTTACAAAGAATGTCAATGGTGAATCGTTCTTTTATTGTGGACCATTCAAGTTAAAGGAAGAAAATAAGGACGAAAAATAAAAAAAGAAAATGGTAATCCTTCCTTGTTAAGTCCTTTACAATCAGATAAAAAGGAACACCTCCGAGTGTTGGCGGCAGGACCCAGGACATTCCTTCTTGCGACCGCATTTACCAACCACCTTTACACATTTCAAGACACCATTTTTTTTGTTGTAAACCTCTGTCTCTCAGATTTTTTTTTTTTTCTTCTTAACAGATCCGTGACTCGTGTACCTTTTGGACAAAATAATATAATCCTTTAAAACTGAAAAACCAAAAAAAGAAACCTTGGTTTTACCCTTAAAGCCAGAAGGAAAAAAAGAAGGACATTCCAGTTAAAAAGTTTGTCGCAGGATACAAAAGTCGATTTCTAAGGATTAGGTGGTTTTTCTTTAGATGAACCATGAAACGTATCCTTACTCATTCAACCTTTTTTTTTTTATTACCTTTTGACAAGAATCCTTTGATCCTTCTTGTTACCGTTCATTCATGATTTCAAAACAATCTCTCAAACCTAGTCAAATGGCACGAAGTTGCAGGTAGCACACCCTATCAAGTTATTTTTTCACAGGTACACCGATTAAAAATTGAGAAAAAAAAAATCACCTTTTACAACCATTTTCTTCTTTTCTTTTCAATAATACAATATATTATGTTCTTGTGCGAATGAAACCAAAGATAAACTAGATTTATATTACTTCTTCTAAAGATCGAATAACCCATTTTTAGGGTCCGTAGGCAAAACCAAGGACCCTTATATTTTCCTGCGTGCGTCTGTCCGTCCGTCCTCTCGCGTGCTCTCACGGCTACACCTTTCGTCCGATCACTTTGAAATTTGGCATGTATGTGTCTTGTACCTGCCCACATATTTTAAAAATATAGCGACTTAAAAAAAATATTATTCAAAAAAATTAGGGTAAAAAAACTTAAGGGTTACCGTGAGGGGTATCATATGAAAGGGTACGTCGAGCTGATTACAAAAATATATAATTCTTTGGTTATAACTTTGATAGGGCGAGCGTAGGCGAGTTTGAAGCGGGTTTGAAACGTGTCCCCCCCCCCCCCCCCCCCCTCTATCTCGCTTATGTGAAGTGCAAAAAATTTTCGTAATAGTTGTTTAGCAATAGTTATTTACGCACCAAGGGAGGAAAGTAAGTGATTGCACCCTGAGCGATGAAGTTGGTTCCTGAGGCGAAGCCGAGGCAACCATAACGTTCACTCCCGAGGCGGAGCCGAGGGAGTTAATTATCGCGAGGGTGCAAGTGATTTTTACTCCCAAGGTACGTACAAGATTTTACCTCCAGAAGGGAGAAAAAAATATGGAAAGATTTTCATTTTAAATTACGTTTTTCAACAAAAAAAATACATAGGTTTATATTTATTCTTAAAAAAAATATAGTTCGATATAATATTAACAATTCTCTAAATAAGTTTAATCACGTTAAAATTAAATTATAGATAGTAATTATTTGAATTTCAATGCTAAAATTAAATGGGAGAATCAGCTGGAAGCTGAGTCGTGTATTGAATGGTGTTGACAACTAATGTTTTTAAATATGGATTAGTTAATCTACATTTAGGATTTATGTTTCCACTTTTAACTTGTTTGTTTCTTTTACTGATGAATCACTATGGCAACCTTTGTGGAGGTTACATGACATGTGTGAAGATGACATTATAGATTTCGACATTAAACAAAAGTTAGTGAATGAAATGTGTATTAGCACCAACCTTATTTACTTGTGCTTTATCTAGGGCAACACTGGAGGGAATCATGAGAGTTCATGTTTCCCTTATTTTTCATTACTCCCTGTTTAACCCGACCACTGCATTGAGTAACTTCCCTCCCTGTAAACTAGGGAGGAAAGTTCACTTTTTCTCCCCGCTGGAGGTAAAAGTCATTTATATTTTAAAAAAAGGGGGAGTAACAATCTAAAGAAGTACCCTGATTCACATATATATATATGAAAAAGTTTAGTTTGAATTAGTTGTACCCATTGTATATTTTATTTATTACGTAGGTACTTATCCACATATTAAAAAAAATCGAGCATAAATAAACATAGAAAAATGATCTTATTCTTCTTTAACTACATATTTTCAAATGAGTCAGAAACCAAATCAGAAAAAATCCATAAGATTTCTTTTTAAAAAAAAAATAATAATAACAATAATCTAGAAAAAAAAGCACGATCTAAACGCATTTCTTCACTCTTAACGACTTCTTTTTGTAGAATTAGATTTTAATTTGTTATTATTTCTTTATTCCAAGCACGATAAACTTATAAAATAAATATATTTAACCTGCTTGACGTTTTAATTTCACGTTAGCATCATTAAAAGTAGAGAAAAAAAGAAATAGAAACAAAAGAAAATAAATAATAATTACATTCAGACATCTCACTTAAAACATCATATATATGATATATACGTTTATATATATGTCTATATATATATATATATATATATATATATATATATATATATATATATATATATATATATATATATATATATATATTTATATAGAGAGAGAGAGAGAGAGAGAGAGAGAGAGAGAGAGAGAGAGAGAGAGAGAGAGAGAGAGAGAGTGAGGGAGAGGGGGAATAAATGATAATGTTTTAAGTCGCAGGTTTTTGTGGGAAGATTGTTCCATACATACATTATCTCCTAGTTACATTCTTTAGTTACTAATAACGTGAAAAAAGAAATCAGTTGCCAAGTTTACAGTATCACGTTCGTATTTTACGTTTAAAGTTTTCCTGTGACTAAGAATTTTCTTTCTTTTTTTATATATCTTAAAATTAAATTCAAATAAAAAAAAATTAAAAAAAATAGTATAATTTGTTATGTTTAAGTCAGAATTTTAACTAATTTAATGAATTATTTAAAATAACATTGATTTATTTAGTTATGCAGTTAGAGCCTGATTTAATTTTAAATGTTTTATTTCATATTACGTGATTGCAATTGTTGATTTTTTAAAAAGGTTTTTGACGTCATTTTTATAACATTTCTTATTTTGTACCTGTGTTTCATCTTATTTAAATAAAGTGATTTCTTTATTTATTAAGTTGACATAATGTTCGCTAATTTAGTGAACATTATTTACTCGTATATATACAGGATATAATTATATAAATTTTTATAGCATTGAAGAATAATTCTTATACAAGTTTAAAACCTTTGATAATTTTGGATTAATTATTTTTTGGATCATACATTAATCTAAAATTACTCATTTTCTCCATTCCATGGAAAAAATTTGAATCATAATTAGCGCATTGTTGGTTCCATATAAGTTTCAACCTTGCACCCATTTGATTCTCTTCCACATTCCACATGCGCACAAACATACATTTATTTACACCTATATCTTCAAAAGTACTCATCTGATTTTAATGGAATTTGGATGGTCTGTCAGAAGTAGTCCGCCAGATAGTCTCAGATTAATTTCAACTGCGCTATTTAAATCTTGCTAAATTGACACTTTAATTCATGTAAAAAAGCCAAAAAAAAATGTTACAGATTTAAAAAACCGGAGGAAAATTAAATAAATTTAACAATAGTAGGTTGTAAAAGCATCAAATCATTAAAGTATTGGAAATAGGACGCGAGGAAGCTATGTGCCACACTAATTAGCACACTGTTAATTAATATGTGCATTATACATTCATTCTAAAAAGAAGCCAATTCCTAAGGCCTCATTCACACTAGAGATTCCGGAATGCGATTCAAAAATGGAAGATTCTAATGATACCAGGCGGCCTATGTATTTTGCTTATGTCCATTCAGACTACGATTCCGGTATGCGATTCGTATGAGATTCTCAAATCGAATATCCCGTCCCCGTGAGCCGCCTCGATTTAGAATTTAGAATTTTTCTTTTAGAATTTTTCTTAGAAAGCGGCTCATGATACATTGCGCTATATGGGCCCATTCAGACTAGGCCATTCTGAATCGCATTCTGCTTCAATCCTCTTGCTATTTATTTTTCTTTAAATAAAATATTTTTATTATAAATTCATAATAATTACTGTAATATCATTAATTATAATATTTTATTATAAATAATTTTATTTACGTTGCATAATAGTTATTTATGCACCTAGGGAGTAAAGTAAGCCATTATTCCCTGAGCGAAAAAAGTTGGTTCTTGAGGCGAAGCCGAAGGAACCATGGTCCCTAAATCCCGAGGCGAAGCCGAGGGAATTAGACTCTTTAATTCCCGAGGCGCAGCCGAGGGAGATAATTATCGCGAGGGGAATAATGGCACTTTACTCACGAGGTACATACAATATTTTATCTCCAGTAGGAAGAAAGTACAAATTTCCGTCCATAGCACAGTTTTTATTTATTATTTTAATAAATAACAATAATTATTAGAACTTTTAATAGTAGATATAAGAGATTCAATATTAAAAACAAATAAGAATTGGAATTAAACTCAAATAGAAGGTTATTTAGATGCAGGTTATAATGTTGTAAACATGATAAACATGGTCAAAAAAGCGCAGTGCCGCCAACCTGATTTCGACAACTTCATTACATTAGCCATACATTTTCTACTATTTATAAAATAATTAAGTTGCAATCTTTACTTTTTTGCCCCAATTTACTTTTTCGCCCTACTTTTACTTTTTCTCCCTACTTTTTGAGTTCAGGGATGAAAAGACCTGTTTTAGTCCCTCTAAACTAATTCAAAATCATAACTTTTTTTCCCTACTGGAGATAAACAAGTAATAAATATACAGTTTTATAAATAAATAAATAAAATAATAAAGAAATAGTCATATAACAAAACAGCATATAATAGAATAATATAGAGACGGGGCCCTCCCTCTAGGTGTAAAAACACTTACTGAGGGTCCTCACCTTTGCACTGTATATGAAATGTAAATTTACTTATTGTTAAAAATGGTGGAAATAAAGATTTATTATTATTAGTGTTATTACTTTACACTTACGTTTTGTTTATAAATCAGTTAAGATATCGTGTGCTTACTGTATAATAATTTAATATTGTATTAAATAATAATTTTTAATAATTTATTTTATAACTTTATTTATTGACTTTAATCCTGTTAAGATATAGATAAAGAAATAGATAGAGAAATGCTTATTTGAAGCTTGATCCATGCTTGTCAGCTGATTGATCTATTTTCTTTCTCATATAAAGAGAAAGTATTGTGATGGCGAGAAAATTCTATTTAGAGATTTTGATGGATTTACACGCTTTGAGGTCCCCTGAGTCAAAAAAGGTGTTTTCTAATACATGTCTGTCTGTCGTCTGTTGTCTATCTGTCCAGACGCCTAAACTATTAAGCCGATTTTGACGAAATTTGGCGTACATGTTTAGAAAAATCATACCCCGAGGCGAAATCGAGAAATAAATTGTAGCTCCAAATTTGGGGGGATGCTACCCCCCAAAATCTCTGGAAAAACATTAAAAAAATTATTTCTTTAAAAAAGGTTCCGACGATTTTGATTAAAAAATTCTAAAATGTAGTCCATTTAAATACGAATCTAACGATATAAGCCGTTTGCCCGGGAAAAATCTAGTTCCTGAGAAAATAGCTTTAAACGCGGACGGAGAGGGGCCGGTTTCAATTCCCCGAAGAGGAAAAGTTATTTTTATTATAAATTTTGATGAAATGTTTAATAATGATAATAATTAAATGCACCTACGAAAGCACGAAAACTAATAAATGGAAAACACTAGGCTAAGTAATTATGAACTCGTATATGAGAAGGTTCGTCTAAGTTGTCTCGGACTGATTTTGAAGCCAAAAGGCATAGATATACCTTTTCGTGTTGGATCTTGAAGGGGGGATTTTTTAAATTTACAGTTGGTAGCCTTGCGGCCATTTGAGCTAGTTCGATGTTAAAAGCTTTCTTATTCCTTATAAAATAAATGTATCCCTAAATACAAATATGTATATAATTTCTCGTAAGAGTTGACATCTTGATATCATGCCATAGCCAAAACTAAGCATCGAAAAAAGTCCGAAGCGTTAAATAATAATAGCGTCAGAGATGAAAAGATAGAAGGTCTAGGAAGGAAATAGGAGGCCGATGTGACGCCGGGAGTTGGTCGGGCGTCGGGTCCAGGGGGCGCCATACTCGGTGCCTCGGCGGGCGCCTATATACCGGGGCCTGGCTTGTTTTCCCTGCCAGCGCGGCGCCCCCGTCTTGTTTTGACCATGTCTCTTCGGCAGCATTTCACTTGGTCTTAGCCAACTAACTATACTGTCTTATAAACATTCATATGTACAAATTATTAAACTAAATATTATTTTATCATACACTTATAATGTATTTATTTATCTGTTCACTTTCTTATCTTGAGTTTTTAGAAATATTTTTCTTCACTAGTTCTTTTATGTCCAAGTCAGTACAACATTTGACTACACATAATACAGGATAGAGAGTCAGTCCCTATAAACATCTACAAGAAAATGCTCACCGAATTAAAACCCTAACTTAATTTTCGTCTAGAAGGTAAAATATAGATAGAAATTATAATAGACATTTTTTTTTTTAGGTAAAATTATTTATTTTTCCTGTCGTTATATTTGTCGTTTTAACATTTCTTACTTGCAGCAAATAAAAATAGTACATTACGCGTCGAGTGCGGAAAGTAGCATTTTGCAACCGAGTGTGGAGTTTGCACCCGAGCGACAGCGAGGGAAGTAAAACCACACGAGCAATGCAAAATGCCGTTTTCCCACGAGTTGCGTACCGTATTTATCTACGATTGTTAAATTTAAATAATACATACAGAAAAAAATAAACTTGCTGTATGTAAGTTCGTATCTCTTCTCTTGATAAAGATGGCATTAATCTTGAGTTGTATTTTTTGCCGAATTAATTATTTCTGGAGGAGAATTATTCTCTACATTTTCGTCAAAGCCACTTGATTCATTCATTGTTTTTCACTAAAAACTCGATATAGACAGTTACTTTAATAAAAGAATAGCAAATTAGTTTTGTTAAATGTAAACAAACTCGCTAATCGTGCGTAAAGCTGAATAATTCCTCTTCTTTACCGCGCTAGCGTGGTAAAGAAGTCTTCAGAACCATGAGACGCGCATGCGTAATTAATACAAGTACGTAAATAATCACTTTCTACGCATCTAAACAGAGATATAATGTTTATATTTCGTATCAATCGTAGATAAACAAAATTAAATTAATAAATTGGCCAAGTATATGAGCTTTCAGGTCACAAAGAGTCTAAAAGCAATTACACAAATAGGACTATTCGAAGATTATTGGAATTTCCGGATTAGCGAGGTTTTTTTTTAAATAAAAGGAAAACCTAGCTTGTAAAAAATTAGGCTGTCATTTAGTGTGGCACATAGCTTCCTCGCATCCTAGCACGTATCTTATTGATTTTATGCTCTTACAAGCCATTATTGTCAAATTTATTTCATTGTTTCCCCCATTTATTTAATTTTTTAAAATTGTTTGATTCTATACATGAATTTAAGTATCAATTTAGCAAAAGTTGAAGAGTGCAGACGGTTGAAATTAATTAGGTGCTATCTGTGGGCTGCTTTCGACAAACCATCTAAATTTCCAAGAAATCAGATGAGTACTTTTAACTATATAGGTGTAAATAAAAGTATGTTTGTACGCATGTGGAAGAGAAACAAATGAGCGCAGAAGGTTGAAACTTATATGGGACCAACAATGAGCTAATTATGACCTACCCTATAAAATTTCATTCAAATCGGACATGTAATTTTTAAGATATGTTGGTTCGCAAAAATGGAGTGACAGACAGACATACCAACAGACAGACACGGAACCAAACAATGTTTCCTGATGTCTGAAATGGGAAACGGGTTTCTGGTTTGGAATTTTTGAAATCGGAGACATAAAATATTTTTCGTTCTTCAGAACGATCACATAGCTTTCGTTACCTTCGGTAAGCTCGGAAGCAAAAATGTATGTGTAGGTACTGTATTTGTATTAACAGTATATTATATATGCGGTCAAATTAATTTACGCGATGAACGAAACATGCTTTTACAATTACATATGTATGTAAATGAACATAGATATGTACATTAGTATCATTTTCCAACAGTTTGTTATTCTGAACACAACAGCTTTTAAATTTACACTTTTCAGTGCATTTTCTAAGTTGTCATTTTGCACAGGGTCATCAGCGAGAAGTAGTATCAGCGTAAGTGATTATAGCGATATAATTTTTATTGTTGGGAACTTGCATTCTCAATGGAGGATTGTCCGGATTACCGAGGGTTCAGCATTACCGCGTGTCCGGATTAACGGCGTCCTTCTGTAAGTACTATTTTACAACGATATCTTCTACAGGTATATCTCTACATTCTTCAGGCTATCTCTCCCCCCTATATTTTATATCTCAGGGAAAACCTTTATACGCAAATATTTGTCATTTTGCTGTTAAAAAAAAATGGTTGTCTGTGAAGTCTCACATAAAAAGGGTTTCGTTGGTATTGTGAACATGAAATTAATTATTACAAGGAAAGGGTGGGGGGGGGGCGCAAAATGTTGATGATTTTTGACAAAGTGGCATGAAAAATTGACCACTTTCTACAAGTGTCATACATTTTTATAATCTACTCTTCAGTAGGTACCTTTCATTTGATACCCCACTCAAAATTAAAAAAGAAAAAATCCCATGACATGAATTCTCCGCCATTTTGGATTTGAACAGCTGATAATTTTGAGTCTACTATATTTTTCCTGTGTGCGCGTCAAAACGATCATTAATACTGGAAAGTTTCATGTTTGTATCTCATTTGATTCAAAAGTTATTGGAACCGTTCAGAGAGACAGACAGACACATGAACGAAGCTATAAGGTTTTCTTTTTTTTGGTTTTACCAACGAAACCCTAAAAAAAAAAACACACAATAGCATACTCTTGTCGTGATTACGTGCAATGAAACTCTCTCTTACATATTATTCAAAATTGAATTCATAGATTATTGTTATTTTTTGTTAACAATAACAATTACAAATAAAAGAATAAAAAAAGTTCTTATCCAACTTGAATTGAAAGTCTAGTCTGTAATTGAATTCTTTATATTTATTACCGGTAGACCGGATATGAAGTCCTGCAATATAAGTACTGACACGTTATAAGATCAATGTCCGATTCCCAGTGGCGATCCTAGGGGGGGGCTAAGGGGGCTTGAGCCCCCCCAGAAACCAAATTAGCCCCCCCAGGATTTAAATGATCAAATTATCAATTTCACCTCAGAAATGCATAAAAGCGCTGTTTTGAGGGGTCATATTTCAAAAAATTTCCTGGGGTGTACCCCCGGACCCCCCCCCCCCCCCCCCCTCATTACTTAACTGCAGACGACGCCCATTTACAGTAAGATATTGTACTGCAGTAAGCATCAGCATAACATTTCTAACGAATCCGTTCTAAACACAGTTGTTGTTACTTGGCTGCGGAGATGTTTTTTGTTTATTAGTTGCACAAGAATACCCCCCCCAGACTTTGCCGCTGGCTACGCCATTGCATATAGGATTTCCACCGGAAAGGACTGTAACAACATATAATATACAAATGTGTTGCTTCCTGGTACATTAAAATGTATACTAAACCCACAAGACATGGGGGGCTTTAGCCCCCCCAGAACTATTGAACCTAGGATCGCTACTGCCGATTCCTGCGTCACAATGCTTTCACAGTAGTTAATTAAGGAGATTTCTTGTTATCTGACCTACTAAGTACGACGAATTCGAAACAACGCTTCTACTGTCACGTAGTCTATGTCTTAAACAATATAATATTATATCAACATACGACATGCACTTGTGCAATATTATGTATATTACATTACTTAAATTAAAGTAATTAAAATAAAAACATATAATTAATTAATTTCATCATGTCATGGAGATGTGTTTGAAAGCACGAAGACATTTCTTATATTATTTAAATTTCATTCAATTTATTTAAAATTGAATATAGTTACACATCCTTAAAATATTTAATATAAATATTTACGTCAATGGTTTAATCGGAAATTATGTAACATGTAAAGAGTATAATTTGTATGCATAATTATATATAACATATTATAATGATTTATTCCCCGTGCTTTTCTGTGGAGTTAGTAAATTTTAATGTATATTTATAGAGTTTTGTTGGTAAAACCAAACGAATGGAATTTAGTTTAAATAAGGTTTTTCTACGATTGATACGAAATATAAACATTTTATCTTTGTTTAGATGCGTAGAAAGTGATTCTTTTCGTAGTTGTAATCATTGCGCATGCGCGTTCATAATTCTTCATCTTAACGCACGATTAGCGTCTTTGTTTACATTTAACTAAACTAATTTGCTGTTTGTTTAATTAAAGTAACAGTTTTTATACAGATTTTAGTAAAAAAAAACAATAAGTAATTTAAGTGATTATGACGAAAATGAGGAGAATAATTATTAATAATAATAAATTCGGCAGAAAATACAACTAATGAATTATTGCCATCTTCATCAAAAGAGAAATACGAACTTACATACAGGAAGTTTATTGATTGGAAAGATTTAAGAAAGGCACATTAAAATCCAACAATCGTAGATAAATTACAGTACGCAACTCGTGCGAAAACTGCATTTTGCTTTGCTCGTGTGGTTTTTACTACCCTCGCTGTTGCTCGGGTGCAAACTCCACGCTCGCATGCAAAGTCCTACTTTCCGCACTAGACGCGTAATGTACCATTTCATCTAGCCTTTACTTTATTTTATTATTTATTTATTAAGTGATATATCTATTCAATGATTGTGCAGTGGATTACTTTTAGAACACTTTATTGTATTTTTATACAACATGCAAAGTTCAAGTGATTTTATAATACTTCAAAACTAAACATAAAAAGGATGACAATATATAATCACTGACTGTGACATTATATGTCAGCGTCAATCAACTTATAATAAATATACTTTGATTAGCAGCTACGCCAATACTCACCCCTAATCAAAGCATATACATCCAAATCTAAACAAAACAAAAAACAAAAACATTTGCTCTAATTACGAGTAAAATTTAAACAAATCGTTAAATCAAAACTTGATCTAATTGTTATCCCTCACATGATCTTCAACCAAAAATTTCTTACGCAGCCTAACAAATCTTTCTCTAGGAATTGCCTTAGTAAAGAGATCTGCTATCTGGTTTTTAGTTTCTATATAGATAATGTATAACAACCCTTGTTCATATTTTTCTCTTAAGAAATGGTATCTAACATATATATGTATGTAGGGTTCTTTACTAATTTAATTGAACTCTGGTTATCCATATAGAAACTAATAGGTTTTATAGGTATATTGGGAACTTTAGTATCAATTATAAACTGCTGAAGCCAAGCTGCATCTTTTGCTGCAACTGAAGCTGCAATATATTCGGCTTCAGTAGTTGATAAAGATACTGTGCGTTGGACCTGTGATCCCCATATCACCGGGGTCCCATTAGCTAAGAATACAAACCCTGATGTAGATCTCCTTGTGTCTATATTATGTGACATTATATGTCAGCGTCAATCAACTTATAATAAATATACTTTGTTTAGCAGCTCGCCAATAAATATTAATGCGCTAAGATAGGTACAATACATTCTGATCGGGAATGAGTAGAATTACTTGTAAAGAGAATAATTAGGACGAAGGAACTGGACCAATTATGATTGACATACTTATTCACATCATATAACGATCCTCACAAAATCTAATTACAGATATTTTGATAAATATCAATTAAGTAACCTTTTGTTGGTAACATGTTACGACGACCTTTTAAATAAATTATATATTTTCTAGGCTTGAAAATGACTGATCGGGCCTAAGGGTTGACAAAGGAGCTATATTTATTTCCCTATTAGTCCAGGAGATAGAGTGCAAAAAAAAGTCTGACTAACATCAAGCTAGAATTATAAGTTAATTTTTTAGTATTTTAGCGAATTTTCGAAATAAATTAAGCTATTGCAATGGCTTCAAAATTTTTGTAACGCGAATTTTTGAAAAAATTTTCCATGGTAATCCGTTTTAGACCATTCTAAATCGATTCCTAAAATTTAACACTTTTTTTTATGTATATATGTGTACTCCAGACGATATCTACCATTAGGATGCACTTAAAAATTTCAAACATAATATTTAAAATGTCAATAATATCAAAAGAAAGGATGAGTTCGTTGGCCAGAATTTTTGGAGTTCATTTAGGGGTCAAATTTTGACAATTAAGGGTCAAAAATAGCATAAATACGTGTTTTTTCCATTTTACCCCCCTCCTAAATGAAAATATGACTAAAGTGTACATAACAACAATTACTGTACTCTTAAAGAGCTTTCCAACGATGTGCATTTTAAAGGGTAAATACTATTTTAACATTTGTACCCCGTACCTGTGTGTACCAACATTTTTTTCCACCCATCCAAATTCTAATCCAAAATTTTCCTATATTATCATAAGCCAATAATACGCAGATTTCTTTGAAAATTCGCTCATTAAGTCATGGTGCATGACTGAACTTTTTAAGAATATGTGGTCGGCTAAGTTCGTCTGCGGGATATAGCTTGGCAATAGGCATTTGAAATAAAATAAACCGGTGGAGAGCGGCCATGTCCCGCCAGTTATGGTGGACAATGTGATTTTCATGATCCTCAGTCCAAAATTAGTTAGTGGAACGAAAATCAAGTTATTGTTCGTTTGTCACTTTATAGGTTAGTTAGTCAAAAATATTACTGCAAATCAAAGGGGCCCACCTATGAAGTAGCAAACTAACATCAATTTTCGGTCTAGTGACTAATTTTGTATACTCAGAATCATGAAAATGGCATTGTCCACCATAATTGGAGAGAACATGGCCTCTCTCTACCGGTTTTTTTTTTTAAATGCCTATTACCAAGCTATGTCCTGGCAGTCGAACTTCGCCGACCATATATTCTTAAAAGGCACCCACTACAAGATTAACTTGTACTCTACTCTAAATTCTAACTTGATGATAGTCAGACACTTTTTTGCACTCTATCTCCTGGACAATATAAGGATCCATCACTAATGTCAGTAAATAGATAATAAAACCTTACTTGATTATAATGTGGAGTAGCAGTTGTGAAGTTCTAGCATCTGGAAACTGGAGCCAAGCCAAACTGAGAATGTCCATGCTGAAATCAAAATTAAACAATTGTATATTAATTTAACAGTTTGATGGATTTACGCGTTTTGAGGTCCCTTGAGTCCAAGAACCTGGTTTTTACAAAAATGTCTGTCTGTGGTCTGTGCAGACGCGTGGAGCTTAAACTTCTGGGCAGATTTTGACGAAATTTGGCATACATGTTCAGAAAAATCATACACCGAGGCGAAATCGAGATTTTTTTCTTTTTTTCTTTTGGGTTTTAGTCCCGATCAACTGCCAGGGTTATTACAGGATATCGAGAAATTAATTTCAGTTCCAAATTTGGGGGGCGCAAACCTTCCAAAACTCTGAAATGACGTAAAGTAAATTTCTCCAAAACGGTTCCATTTAATATTGTCCATTTAAATTAGAAACTAACGATATAAGCCGTTTTCCCGCGAAACATCTAGTTCCTGAGAAAATAGCTTTAAACGTGGACGGAGAGAGACTGAGTTCGATTCCCTGCCAAGGAATTAGATTTCCCGCGAATGACCACATTTTAAATGAATACTATGTGCTTAATACTAGAGCTAGGAGAGTGAAATAAACCGAATTTTCTAGCAACAATGTGGAAGTGTATTGGACATAAGTCAAATTTTCAAGTATGGAAGATTATGTCCGATAAATGATGTCCTTGTCACCTTCTCTAACATCTCGTGAGGAATTTTACGGCGGATGGCGTCCTTCAACTCGGCAAGGGTATGTGGTTTGTTGACATAAACTTTGGCCTTTAGATATCTTCATTAGAAGAAAGGCGAGCATGGTGGCTATGGAACGACACCCGGAAATCACATGACCGGGGAAAATTGGACGCACGCGATCCATGGACAATCTTGTAGTGGCTCCATCTTCTTGGAACCATATATTTTGGTCAGTATCCATTTCGTTATCCTCTAAACAGTAGATGAAAAAATCGGATTCCTGACGAGATGTTAGAGGTGATGCACAACTTCGCCGCAAGCCTCGAAGAATGTGTAAATCGACGAGGACGTCATTTATCGGAAATGTATCATCCACACTTGAAAGTTGGACTTATGTCCAATAAACTTCCAAATTGTTGCTAGAAAATTTTCTTTATTTCCATCTCCGTATTCAATTGTTCCGACCTACGCATGGATTGTCAGCCAAAACCGAGTACTGGTTGATACGACATGCGCAGTTATGTAAATCATCTCACATGTCAGCAGGAAGGTTCCTTATCCTATGGGTTTTCTTAAATCTTTTTAATACGGCTGTGATAATAGGTTTGTTCCAACCGCCAATTCCGAATCAGTTTCGAATTAGTCCGAGATCGACGTAATGCGCATGCGCGATCATTACTCAGTTGGGATTGATTGGTGATTCCGTCTTGTTGGAACGCTCCTGAACTCGAACCAAACTGTTTGATGTGGTAGATTTTAGCACTGTTATCAGAACAACTTGTTGATTTGATCGTTTATGTGATTTTGCGTTCCTGTGCTATCAAAAATACCTGAACTTATTTATATTAAAGATATGGATGAGTCTATAGTTGATGAAGATAAGTACCAGTGGTTTAAATCAGGGCCTGATTTAGGCCCCCCTAGGGGCTCGCACAACAAGGGGGGGCCACACCACGAAAAAGTCATTTTCTAATGTTAATAAAGCTCGAAAGTTGGAAGTAAAACCGACATACTCATAGAGGATATGACGAAAACAGATGCGCACATTTTAGAAATGTTTATTTAATACATGAATTCGCATTCTCTAACGAATATGTTCTAAAACAGTTGTTGTTACTTAGGCGCGGAATTTTTTTTTTTTTTGGGGGGGGGGGCACTTGCTTTGTTGAACAAGTAGTTCCCTTTTCTTGTTACCAGTTACCACTACGAATCCCCCCCCTCCCCCCCCCCCCCCATCTAAACTGACTTAGGATGTGCCCCCTCCAGACCTAGCCGCTGAATACGCCACTGCCCTCGGTAAAGCTTAAGCTTGTAGAATATGCTATAACAATTGTATCTCTATAATTCAAGAGAATACTAATTTTCAATTATTGTGTTTATTAGTTGTTAATATGTAAATCTCTTCCTAGTTAACTTCTACTATTTGATGATCTAATTCTATTCTAGTTTTCTAAGAATGTTCACTCATCTGGGAATCCGTCTTCTATCATTATACATAAGAAGAAGAAGGAATAGCGGGTGTAATCAAGTAGTCTACACCGTAATAAACAAAAGAAAATAGGTAGTCTAAACAACGTTTAGTTTGTTAGTAGATCAACCCTAATGACCTGCATCCTGCATTGATATGTTGAAGATCACAATCAGAGAAAAAAAACGGATTTAAACAGATCCCAAAACTTGATAACAAAACCGTTTGGTTTGTTAACTTCGAAAGGGGGTGTATTTTGGAATCTCAACCTTGAGACGAAAAAGGGATTGATCCACCTTCATCTTCGATTAACATCACCTGAGAAATAGAAGAAACTTTTCAAAATAAATTTGTCAGATTTGAAGATCAATCAGACAAAAGTAATTAAGTGATACCTTGATGTCTGCAAAGGAATCACGCTTCGATAATTGCAAATAAAAATATTATTAGTTCAAGAAAACTCAGATACACTTTTCCATCTTCATATTCTTCTTGTCATTGTATTCATTCTTTTGTATCATTGTAATACCCTACTATTTAAGTAACGAGAAATATTGTGTCAAACTAATTGTACACGTAAAGCAGCCAGCTGCATATATATATATATATATATATATATATATATATATATATATATATATATATATATATATATATATTCATTATGAGCTATTATCTATGCCAATCTTACCTTGTTCACAGACCTGATAATGTCCTTCTAGGTATAAAATATAGCCATTTTTAAATTAAATAACTTCATACCTTTATCACCCCTTCAAGATCCAACACCAAAAGGTATATCTATGCTTTTCGGCTTCAAAATCGGTCCGAGACATCTCAGACAAACTTTCTCATGTACGAATTCATAATTACTTAGCCAAGTGTTTTCCATTTCTTAGTTTTCGACTTCTCGTAGGTACATTTAATTATTGTTGAACATTTTATCAATCAAGGTGGGGAATCGAACTCAGCCTCTCTCCATCCACGTTTAAAGCTATTTTTTCAGGAACTAGATTTTTCCCGAAAAAAACGGCTTATATCGTTAGTTTTGAATTTACCATTTAAAATGTGGTCATCCGCGCTCCGCCACCCGTACTTTGGGGCAAAGGGTGATAACACTTCTGTTTTTATAAGGGGAGTAAAAGTATAAAGAACAAGATTCCGTACTCCATCTTTAGATTGTTACTCCCCTCTGTTTTGTTTATAATGAGAGTAACAATCTAATGAAGTGCCTAATTCCTTGGTCAGCAAATATAATTACTTGTTCAACCATTATAATTACTTGGACAAACTAATATAACTCCATGATCAGCCAATATAATTACTTGTTCAACCATTATAATTACTTGGACAAACGAATATAACTCCATGATCAGCCAATATAATTACTTGTTCAACCATTATAATTACTTGGACAAACGAATATAACTCCTTGGTCAGCCAATATAATTACTTGTTCAACCATTATAATTACTTGGACAAACGAATATAATTTCTTGGTCAGCCAATATAATTACTTGTTCAACCATTATAATTACTTGGACAAACGAATATAACTCCATGATCAGCCAATGTAATTACTTGTTCAACCATTATAATTACTTGGACAAACGAATATAACTCCTTGGTCAGCTAATATAATTACTTGTTCAACCAAAACAATTACTTGGACAAACGAATATAACACCTTGATCAACCAATATAATTACTTGTTCAACCATTATAATTACTTGGACAAACAAATATAACTCCTTGGTCAGCTAATATAATTACTTGTTCAACCATTATAATTACTTGGACAAACGAATATAACTCCTTGGTCAACCAATATAATTACTTGTTCAACTATTATAATTACTTGGTCAAACGAATATAACTCTTTGGTCAGCTAATATAATTACTTGTTCAACTATTATAATTACTTGGACAAACGAGTATAACTCTTTGGTCAGCCAATATTATTTACTCGGTCACGAAGCGATGAGAAGAATAAAATTGTTTTGTTTTAAAATACACATCTGATTTGATTTCAGCTTCTTATTGGTTGTTTGTTTGTGTCTCTCTGTGATTACGACACGTGAAATAAAAGAAGGACCATATAGATTTATACTGTGTGTTTGATGGTTGATTTTGAATAGTATTTGTTTGTTTTTTTCAACCATTCGTATATCTGTTAGAAGACAATGGAAGTACAATATAGACGGAAATAAAACAGTTTGCTTTCTGTTTTTTTAAAATGACTTTTAAGAGATGATTAGAGGGTTCTAACATACTATGGATCATGACATCTCGCTCATCCTATTCTTTTTATCACCATATAGGTGGCGCCATCTAACAAAAGAATCAAATATCCTTCTCTCCTCTTCTGTTCCTATCTATATACAATTAGAGTTTTTTTTTAATTTTTTTTATTTTTAAACCTACAATTTTTTAACATATACCAATTTAGTGAGACGTAAAAAACAACTAAAAAAAAACAGTGCCACCACTTCAATTTGAAAATTGAAGATGAAAATTATTTTATATCTAATTTAGATTTTAATCATTGTTGACAAGTTTTAGATAACAGATATCAGTAGTCAAAGCCTTATCATTTAATAATGATAACAGGACGTATTTTATTGTATATCAATTTATTTTATTTAATGACACCGTTACTGTTACTAGTCTACTGTTACCTATTGTGATGTAGTTTATAGTTTAGTTTTAGATTGTTATTCTGAATGTTAGTTTTAATCTGTGTTAGTGTTGTTAGTGAATTTAATGGTTACCAATTCTACCCTAGTTACTTGTCTTTTCACTCATATGGTAAACTAACACACTTACATATTTATTATTTTAGCTGTTTCTAGGTTGTTATTCCTACTTGATGAATACCTAGCCTGATTGTTCTTATAACCAATCATCACAATTACTATCAATGTATTATTGATTATAGGATATTGAAGTGGTGAACTACCAGTTCCCCGAATGAGACCCAGTAGTTTGGATACTACTGTATTTATCACTAATGTAAATTTTAACTCAGAAATTTAAAGTATAGGATAGAGGTAATTATTGTTTTTTCCGTAACGATATCAATTAATGAATTATTCGTATGTATGTCATGTTTTCAAATAAATGAATATAATTTTTAGGCTGGAAAATGGCTAGATTAGCCGAAACGTTGCCATCTAACATGAAACAACACTAGTTTTCTTCTTTTTCCTACCCTTCAAGGATCCAAACTTATGATAATAATTTTCTAACTAATGTATAAAGTTCCTTTTTAGATTCTAACTAAAAAGTTCCATTTTTTTTCTCTATCTAACTATTCCTTAATAGTGTACTTAAAATTATCTGTCATTTTTTTTAAAAAAAATATAAAGGTGTCTTATTTTATGATTTATAGAAAACGCGATCTATAATTTTCATTAACCATTAAAATTATATTTCTACCAACAAACCATTGTTGTTGAGCAGGTTTAGTATATTTCATATTCACAAGGAAAATTTAGATTGCTATCATTTTGGTTTTTTTTATAAATAAAGTAAAGAATAAATAATAATTTCTATGAACAGAAAATATTGTGCGGGCACCAAAATAATAAATATACTCTGCCAGTTAGTTTGGTACATAGCTTCTCCCAATTTTATTTACTTTAATGATTTTATACTTTTTCAAGCCCTCATTGTAAAATTTATTTAATTATATCCACAGAAAATTTTCAAAATTATTTTGTTTTAAATGATTTTAAAGTATTAATTTATCAATACTTAAAGAGCGTAGATGGTTGAAATTAATCTGGGGTTATCTGCTACTTTCGACAAACCATCCAAACCACTAAAATCAGATGATTATACTTTTAAGATAAAGATGCAAATTAATGTTTGTTTGTGTGCGAGAAGTAGAGAAAAAATAAGGAGCAGAAGGTTGAAACTTATATGGGACCAACAGTGGGCTAATTATGACCTACCATCTAAATTGCATTAAAATCGGACGTGTAGTTTTTAAGAAGGTTGGTTCGCAAAAATTGAGTGACAGACAGACAGGCTGACACGTAACCAAAAATGATCCCTGATGTCAGAAACGGATTTCTGTCTTGGATTTTTTTAAATCAGAGATTTTTTTTTAAATTTCGCTCTTCAGAACGGTCACATAGCTTCCGTTACCTTCGGTAAGCTCGGAAGCAATAAAACGTGTTTTAGATAGATTTCCTAATTTTAGGTTCCACGCTGGCGAGTGGAACCTGATCTACTTAACCGATTTAAATGAAATTTGGCATAAATGTTAGGAAAAATCATACCCCTACGTAGACTCTAAATTTAGGGGCCTCAAAACTCTGAAAATATTTTTTTTTTAAATATTTTCTCAATAACTGTTATGTCAATTTTGATAAAAAAATAAAAAAATGCAAATCTATTATTTGATTATTATTAATTATATATTTAATTATATATTATTTATTATTAATAGTATATTATGTTACAAGGCTGTGAAGTGAGTTTTTTCTTTACCGCGGCAATTACATTTACTGTCGAGCGAAGCGAGACAGTAAATATTGCCAAGGTAAAGAAAAAACACTTCAAAGTCGCGTAGCATATGCTATTTTTTCCGAGGTAGCAGACAATGAAAAAACATTAAATATTAATCACTAATCAATATATAATAATAAAAAATATTAGTACATACTTAAGACTTAAAAAAAGAAACCTTAAAATGAGGTTACACTATAAGAAAAGATAAATAAAACGCATTGACATCTAGCGGATTTTTATCGTACTAGAAGCATTTCTACAAAGACTGCAGCGGTACTAACGGAAGTTTTGACAACTACCCGCAGTAAAGAAAAAATCTAAAGGACGTAAAAGATTTTTTCTTTACAGCTAGGAGTAATGAAAAGATTTTTTAAGTCCACGTAATGAAAAAATGGATTTTAGCTATGTTTTTTAGGCTCTAAAGTTACTATTTCACAGCCTACCACGGAAAAAAATTATTTATTGGAGATTATACAATAAATATAGAAGACTCTTTCGATGTAATGTGAACTACCAAGGAAAAAATAAACTCTGTCACACTATTGTAATTGTAGAAAAACTGTATAATGAGCAATAAATGGTGTTATGATTATGATTATAACTAAGCATCGCGTGGCTCTATCATTGAAGCGAGCGTATAGTAATAAATATATGTATTGAATATTGAGAAAATTGATAATCATGAAGCATGATCATGATAGATATAGGGTATGATAGTAGTACAGCGGCTAGTAGTAAGGGAACCACCACCCATTCTTACTATTCCTCTAACCACACATCTCCTTTTCAAATATTATAAAATGTAACACTTTGCTACAAAAAAACTACTGCATGTATCAAATTGAAATTTTGCATGCCTGTTTCAATTGTGCATTAGATGTTGTATATGAAGTTTTATTAAAATCCTTACGTTAGAACGTAAGATATCGGTAAAAAGGTTGTTTTCTCTATTATAAACGTTTAGGCCCGCTTTAATAGTTTTACCGATCTTTATTAATTCATAGCGGTGTCGCTGTTGGTTTAACTAAAAAATGTTATTTGGAAAAAAATGTTCGTCTCATCGAATAGATGATGATAGAATCTTTTCTCGTCCTGAAATTCCAATTTAATTTTTTAACCTCTCGTTTACGCGAGCGTTGCGCGCGAACTCTTGGACGGATCATGCTGTCCAACGAACTTAGCCTGAGTATTAGTAAGAGGATCATGTATACCAAGTTTCAACTAAATCGGTCAACTTTTACTCAAGTTATCGTCACACGCATAAACGTTACTGACAGACAGGCAGACAGACAAGATGCATAGTTTGTTGAATGTAAGAACTTTTATTGAAGCTCGCTTACGCTCGCTTCAATAAAATATTATAGGTATTTTAGTATTTACATATTGAATCATATTATGTACAATATTATTGTAACTTATTTATTGCTTCCGATCTTACCGAAGGTAACGGACACTATGTGATTGCTGTGAGGAACGAATATATTTGATGTCTCCGATTTCAAAAATTCCAAGGCAGAAATCCGTTTCAGACATCAGGGAACATTTTTGGTGCCGTGTCTGTCTGTCGGTCTGCGCTCAATTTTTCGAACCAACATATCTTATTGAACATATCCGATTTTATTGAAGTTTTGATGGTAGGTCATAATTAGCCCATTGTTGGTCCCATATAAGTTTCAACCTTATGCGCTCATTTGTTTCTCTTCCACATGCGCACAAACATACATTTATTTACACCTATATCTTCAAAAGTACTTATCTGATTTCAGTCTGCGCTCTTCTTACTTTTTTCTAAATTGATACTTTAATTGTAAAAAATCAAAATTATTTTGACAGACTTAAAAAAAACGGGGCAAAAATCAAATAAATTGGATAATAATAGGTTTTAAAAGCATAAAATCATTAAATTTTATGAAATAGGAAGAGAGGAAGCTATGTGCCACACCAGTTGGCAGTCTATTTTATTGTTGTTTTTTTTTGTATTATATTTTAACATAACTGCAGTTTTAAAAATAATGTAGCCTTTGTTTTACTTATTTAAATATCTCGGTGACCAAATAAGGCGAAGCTCGTCTTGTTGTATTCTCTAATCATTAATGATACCAATCTAGAACAATAAACTTTAAAAAAAATAAAATAAATAAATAAAAGATAAATGTAAGGACCAAGCTTGAATAAATAGAATGGAATTATTTAAATAAACAATATTATGACCATTGTGTTTCTCTCTTCCAAATCATTTATTAACATTGTTTCAAATTGTTCATTATAATAATTTGTCGAAAGTTAATACCCATTATTATTATATTTATTAGTTATTTTCTTAAAAATAATTAGAATAAGAAATTTAGTGAATCGCCATATCACACTTAACTTTGAGTACTTGTTTCGAACACCAAATAAGATTAAGTAGATGTTCTTCTAGAGTGGGGGGTTCTCAAAGTGTGGTTCGCGGAACCCTGGGGGTCCGCAGGAATGATTATAGATGGGTTCGAAGGATATATTTGTATCTTAATTTATAAAGCACTCTATTTATACAGCTGACATTCCAGAACATCCTTCCACATCCATATCCTCTCTTGCCGACGTCAAAGCAGTCCTTTCCGTAAATCCAGATCCTAACCATGCCTCCGATTTTCAAGAACACCTTCAATCAATTGAGAAATGGTCCAAAAAAAATGGCGTATCAAGTTTAACAGAGACAAAAGTGTACACGTCACGTTTACTCTGCGAAGAGCTACTTGCCCTCCAGTATATTTATATGATCATCCACTTCCAGTTTCGAATCAAGTGCGGTACTTAGGACTTCAACTAGACCGAACTTACATACATGACTAAAAACGAACGAACATGAAAAGGCGATACAAGACTTTACTCAAGGTGCGTTTACACGTGACATTTATTGCATGATATTTATGTGAGACAGAAATCTCAGAAGTCTGATATTGATGTTTCTACTCTCAGCTATAAGTGTCGACACTTCTATACCAACAGATGTAAACACGATTATTTGAAAATTCAAACTCCTCTTCGTACATTTATTGCAAATTTAAGCATTGCGAGAAGTGTCAGACATATATCTCCGACATAAATCTCAAGCAATCTCTCTCAGATGTAAACACTCAAAGTGATTTCTGTCTGGCACTTGACATTTATTTCCGGAGAGAAGTGTCACGTGTAAACGCATCTTCAGACTTTTGGACAGCAGATCTAATTTATCACTAACTAACAAACTGACTATCTATAATCTAATTATGAAACCTATTTGGACTTACGGACTCGAACTGTGGGGATTGAACAAGCCATCAAATTCTTATAAGATCCAATCCCTGCAATCCTTGATCCAACGAAAAATATGTAATTCTCCCTCCTACGCCAACCGTATAATTCATAACGACCTAATTGTCCCCTATGTCCATATCCTAGCATCCTCTCGTTACAAGTCCTTCCACACCAAGCTCGTCCACCATCCTAATTTTCTTGTCCAAAACTTATCCTCTCTTCATATCCCTGGCAATCCGAGGCGACGCCTAAAGAAAAAATGGCCCCGTGACCATCAAAGAGTCTAATATTATTGTAATCCAAATTATTGGAATACCACCACTAGATGGAATCTCCTAATCTGTGATGAACCTGTGCAGTTTTTACCTTATGCGAACAAGCTGCATGTTATAATTAATTTTTATAGTTGTAGCTAAATAATAAACGAAAAAAAATATATATATATAAAAAAGAAAAAAATATAAAGCACACGTACCAAATAGGGGTCATTTTTGAGGGGTCTATAATCACAACATTAATATAATTAAAGGAGTCCTCGAATAAAGGAAGTTTGAGAACCCCTGTTCTAGAGTACGTAATATAGTCCGAACACTAAAAAGGATAGAAATGTTTCACTCTGACGGTCACGTTGAGTAGATTTGCTTCTTGAAAACATAGTTTATGACTCAAACACTAAAGAAGATAGAAAAGTTGATCACATTGAGTAGATCTGCTTCTAGAGTACATAATATGAATCAAACACTGAAGAAGATAGAAATGTTTAAAACCTATGGTTACATCAACTAAATGTGCTTCAAGAGTACATCTGGTTCGTATGCTAGAAAAAAATTGAAATTCACACTACATGCTACTTATAGTACGTCACTATGCCTTATCAAACTAGGACTTTTCAGTAATTCTAAAGAGCAGTTTTCTCCTTATCTACTATGATCTAAGCAGTTGAATTAAGTACTTTCAAAGAGTAGAAGAAAAACAAGACGAAACCAAACCATTAGACTAAATCTCAAAGACTAAATCAGAGATCAGACAAGACCAGTGAAACTAAAAGAGAGAGGGAGACTAGTGAGATCAGTGAAGACTAAATCTCTCTTGATCTCTCTTCAAAGAAACGTCCGAAAAAGTTAAACTTCGACAATCTAGCTACTTATGTATCAAGGAGGGCACGGAATGATTTATCCGACTTGTAATGGATGCAAAATAACAATAGGACAAAGTAGAACAGATTTTTTGGAGACAGCAATAACAGGAAGTACTGTAAGAAAGAGGAGTAGACACAGGATGGGACTATCTGAAGTAGGATAACCTAGATAGACATATGGGGTCAAAAACGGCCGGATTAAGTTAGTAACTAAGTGCACTTCTCAGATAGTACGGGGCAGTAGCGTAGCGCTAAGGGAGCGAATGGAGCAATAACTCCAGGGCACAAGGATCCAATAGTCCTTCGTGAGGGGGAAATAGACGTCTTGAAACAATTTATTTGTAACATATTTTAGACATGATTAATATTTTTGTAAATAGGCTAAATTTAATTTGTCAATATGATCAAATTATTTCCACGGCCACTAAGAATTACTGAAATTCTCATAAAGTATAGGCCTAACATCAGAACATAATTGGCAGCCGTGATTGGTCCAATTGGATGGATGTCATATGTGACGGTTTTTTTTGTTTTTTTGGGGGGGGGGAAGGGAGGGGGGTTCACTACTGCTCCAGGGCGCTTTAAACCACGCTACACCACTGGTACTCCCTCAGCATCCTATGCGGGAGTTTTATTTTAGTATAGGGAATACTGCAACAATGAGGAGTTGACTGGACACAAGCTAGAAAACTCCCATAGGATCGAACCTTCTGGGGATGACTAACGATTTACACCCACAAGGGTGAGAAGGACGTAGAACAGCGTGATAAGAAACAATACACATGAAAGAGCCTATACTACAAGAAAGACTTTAATACCAGGAATAGACTATACTACAATAAAGATATTAACAACACAAACCAGGAAATTCACACGAAATCGGACCGTCTGGAGAAAATAACCTCAACAAGTACAAGGATTAGAAGAGGATCGGACTGTCTGGGGATGACTATAACGATTTACACCCACAAGGCGAGAACGTCGTAGAACAGCGTGAGAAACAATACACAAGAGAGAGAGACTATACTACAAGAATGAGACTATACTACAAGAATGAGACTATACTACAAGAATGAGACTATACTACAAGAATGAGACTATACTACAAGAATGAGACTATACTACAAGAATGAGACTATACTACAAGAATGAGACTATACTACAAGAATGAGACTATACTACAAGAATGAGACTATACTACAAGAATGAGACTATACTACAAGAATGAGACTATACTACAATAAAGATATTAACAACACAAACCAGGAAATTCACACGAAATCGGACCGTCTGGAGAATATAACCTCATCAAGTACAAGGATTAGAAGAGGATCGGATTATGTAAGTACTTTTCAGTAATCTAACATGGAAGCTAGAGACTTTTGAGGACAAGTAGAAGAACGTGGTTCAAGCTAGGAAACTCATAGGATCGGACTGTCTGGGGATGGCTAACTATAACACCCACAAGGCATAGAAAAGGATCGGATGAGGTAAGTAAATATACGTTCCGTTAAGCTTATATGAAGTCATGAGACCTAGAAAACGACGTAGAACAACGGTATTACAATACACAAGAAAAAGTCTATACTATAATGAAGAGAAACTGACTAAACATAAACCAGGAAATTCACTCAAGAGCCGTCTAAAGAAAATAACCTTAAAAAATACAATGGTTACAGTCTGTGCCAAAGTAGAGTTAAGGGGCCCACACACTTACAGTTTAACTGCAGGCCGTTATCGTATACGATTATCGTAAGGCCAAAATCTCAGACCACCACACATTACCCGTCCACCACCTGCAGGCAATCGTAAAGAACTACAGATCTGTGCCTGTATGCACCATACACTGTGCGATGAATGCCTGCAGGCCGATATCTGTCGATATTTAACTGCAGTCCGACGAATGGAAATAAACAAAATAAAGACGAATCACTCTACACGCCTGTAGGCCGACTGATAGTGTAGGGCGGCATTGATCTTAAGGCACAGGCCTGACAGTCCACGGACTGTCGTCTCTCCTTCCATCCGATCCTTGCCTCTACCCTCCACACACCTACAGTCCACCTCCAACTGCAGTCCGCCATCTTAAGGAAAACTGACGAGTGTGTGGCCAAGCTCCGTGGACGGACAGATCGTTATCTTCAGTTAAACTGTTAGTGTGTGGGCCGCTTTAGTGCGTTGACAGTGCGGGAAAAACTAGCAAATGGGGTGGGGAGCTAATGAGAGCTTGAGATTTTCCCGGACAAAAGGTCGGGCCATTTAGGCAAAGATAAATGTCTCTAGTGGAGGAGAGAGGCCCCCTAATCACAGACCTAGTGACTTTATTTTTTCATTCAGAGGGGTTGGCCAATCTGTGTGTCACTTGATTTCCCACGCACTAACTCTACTTTGGCACAGACTGTAGAAGAGGATCGGACTGAGTAAGTAAGTTCCTATATAAAAGCTAGATATTTAGAGAAGGACGTAGTAGAACGAGATTTGATACACTTGCAGTACAGAGAGTCCTGCAATAAACAGGAAATCCCAGAGGATCGGATCGTCTAGTCTGGGGTTGGCTATAGCAATGGATTAGAAGTTCAGAGAGTACTGCAAGAAAGAGAAGATGACTAAACACAAACCAGGAAATTCACACAGGATCGGACCATCAGGAAAAAATAACCTCAAAAAATATACGGGTTAGAAGAGGATCGGATTATGGTATTCCCACGACGACGTAGTAGAACGAGTATCGAAACTCTTGCAGTACATAGAGTCCTGCAATAAAAAGGAAATCCCATAGGATCGGATCGTCTAGTCTGGAGCTAACATCAATGGGTGTCGAGAGGATATGGGTATAAGAGGTTATGGGTATATAGGGCTATGGGTATATATAAGGTAGAAGAGTACCAGATTCAGTAAATTAAAAACCAAATCAATTCAATTTTGTAAACAGATCCCAATTTTAAAATGGATTTCACCTATTACTAGCTTTAAGCGACTACGTTAAAAACTAGACACTATTGACCCAAACATAACTATAATTATGAAACAATAAATTATAATCATAAACAATTCTCTTTTAACACAAATTTCAAGATAGCTCATAATTATGACTTACAATAGAGAAGAATATGCCATAATTATTTATGACTATGAGTCATAATTTTTTGACCTAGCTTAAAAAAATAATAGTTTTGTGAAGTGCCCGTTATCTCCGCATTTTTTTTTTTTTTTTTTTTTTTTAAATATTTAAAAAAAAAAAAAAAGAATAATACATAAAAGTATTTTCTAAGTATGTATTTATATATCTTATGTATATATCTTTCAAGGTTTCATGTTCTCACGTTCCATCATGCATGAAGTTTAAGCAATATATATATATATATATATATATATATATATATATATATATATATATATATATATATATATATATATACATTTTAGTTATTTGAATGCAAGGGAGTTGGTTTGTATGTGGTATGCAGTTTGTTTACAGTATATTTGCATATTGGGGTTAAAAAGGTTACCGGTCTTGGTGCATAAGAAGGCGCGTTTGTATTGTGCTGATTATAATAATGTGCAGTTATTTTATTTTTGTATTTGTTTAAATAAGTGATGACTTGATTAAAGTATTAATAGATTACATTGTAATCTGTTAAAAATAAAATAGTATGGATACATAATGATGTCATAGAGTACGGTTGAGTGCTACCTTGTTTTCATTTATATCGAATTTCGTTTCAAACTATATCAGGCACTTCTTTAGATTGTTACTCCCCTTATATAAATAACAGAGGGGAATAACAATTTAAAGAAGGTGTACGGGATGTTCTTCTTTAGATTGTTACTCTCCTTATATAAATAACAGAGAAAGGGGAATAACAATTTAAAGAAGGTTTACGGGATGTTCTTCTTTAGTCTGTTACTCCCCTTATAAAAACAGGAGTGTGATATTCCTTTGATCCAAAGTACATTGGACTAAACATCCCTTTGTCTTAATAGTTATTTATATTCTAAAAAAACAGGGGAGTAGCAATCTAAAGAAGGTGTACGGAATGTTCTTCATAGACTGTTACTCCCCTTATAAAAACAGGAGTGTGATATCCATTTGTCCCAAAGTACCTTGGACTAAACATCCCTTTGTCTTAATAGTTATTTAGTCAGTCATTTGAATTATAAAAAACCCTAGGGGAGTAACCTCTTAAGAAGTACCTGATATCGTATATTGAAACAGTCGCATCATATTGAAAAGGACGTATATTTGAAATGGTCCCATATTGACATGGTCGATAATTGAAATGGTGGTATATTGAAATGGTCTAATATTCAATTGGTAGTATATTGACGTGGTCTAATATTAAATATAGTTATATATTGACATGCGGTTGTATATTGAAATGGTGGTATATTGATATGATCTAATATTAAATATAGTTATATATCGACATGGTCGTATATTAAAATGGGTGGTATATTGACATGGTCATATATTGAAATTTTCGTCCATTGAAACACCATTATATACTTTAGAAATGGGAGCTTTCTATGGAGGACATAATATTAAAGGGAAAACATTAACTGTTTCTCCATACGAAGATTGAATACTTGTACATACAACTAAGCAGCTTTCAGCCATCATTTAAGGCCATCATCAGTGCCTAAGACGTCTCGTAACAATTATAGTGTGGAGTCTAGAAGTATTTTTTGGAACTTACGCAACATTATTGAATTTGTTTAAGGTTTTCTATTATTTTTATTAAATAAAATACATTGTGGTCTTTATAAATTAAAAAGAAAAAACATTGTAACAGCTAGAGTTGTATAATAGTACATTACGCGTCGAGTGTGGAAAGTAGCATTTTGCATGCGAGTGTAGAGTTTGCACCCGACAGCGAGGGTAGTAAAACCCCACGAGCAAAGCAAAATGCAGTTTTCGCACGAGTTGCGTACCGTACTTTATCAACGATTGTGGGATTTTAATAATAAATACAGAAAGATACAGTTACTTTAATTGAAAAAACAGGAAATTAGTTTTGTTAAATGTAAACGAACTCGCAAACGTGCGATAAGGTGAAGAATTCTTCTTTTTTCCGCCCTAGTGCCGAAAAAAAGAATTATTCACCTTATCGCACGATTATGAAACGAGCATGCGCAATAAATACAACTACGAAAAGAATCACTTTCAACGCATCTAAACAGAGATAAAATGTTTATATTTCGTATCAATCGTAGATAAAAGTACATCACTCGACTAGTGTGGAAAGTAGCATTCTGCATGCGAATGTGGAGTTTGCACCCGAGATAAGCAAAATGAAGTTTTAGCACGAGTTGCGTACTATAATTTATCAACGATTGTTGCATATTAATAATAAATACAGAAAGAAACAGTTACATTAATTAAACAAACAGCAAATTAGTTTTGTTAAATGTAAACAAAGACGCTAATCGTGCGATAAGGTCAAGAATTATGAATCACGCATGCGCAATGAATACAAATACGAAAAGAATCACTTTCAACGCATCTAAACAGAGATAAAATGTTTATATTTCGTATCAATCGTAGATAAAATGTTTATATTTCGTATCAATCGTAGATAAAAATGTATTTGTAAATAAATGTAATATAAGATTAATAAGTTGCTCCTTTTGGACTTAATGTATTCGATTATAGCATTACATATCTGTATTACGGGTTTAGTTATATCTAAAGTACATACTTGAATATAGCACTCTAGTGTTCTGAGTATTTACTACTTATTACTTATTCCTGTCCCGTGTTGGAGCATACGCCAATTTACGAAAATTTGCCTATTTGCGAACTTACGCCCCTTTTTTCGGTCCTGACTAATTGTCTTTTCTTATTCCACTGCGCCTTGCTTCTTCATCAATCATCCTTCCTCACGTACGTATTTCTAGGTGTCGCGTTTTTTCTTGATCATATCTTGTTTTATCTAAGTCTTTTCGATATATTAAATCTTCTTGTTTCTTTAGAGTATGGCCAATCCTAATCCAGCCCCATTTCCGATCTCATAATCAGAGTTCAATGGGCTATTTCCCACAGGTCTTTATTTTAGATCATATCGTGGCAAATGACCACTAAAAGAATTGTATAGAATTATTTAAATAATTAGAAATCGCATAATGCATCACTTTATGAGGTGATGCATTTATATCTATTATCATTTGCATCAAAGCATAAAAGCTGCATTACCCATCCTATTGATACGTTTCCCAAAATGCAGTACATTGTGGGACCGACGCTGAGTATACGTGCTACTGTTATAATTTTAAAAAATATTAAAAAAATAGACTGTCAATTAGTGTGGCGCATAGCTTCCTCGCATCCTATCATGTACTTTATTGTTTTATTAACGTTATAATACTTTATTGTTTATTATGTAAAAACTATTAATAGTTTTTAGCGATCTTTTAACCCTTCATAGCGGTGTCGCTGATGGTTTTACTAAAAAATTGTACTTGAAAAAAATGTTTGTCTCATTAAAAAGATGAAGTATGATTTTTTTCCCGACCTAAAATTCCAATTTTAAATTTGAAGTTCACGTTTACGCGAGCGTTGCGCGTGAACGCTTGGACGGATAACATTGTCCAACGAACTCGTTCTGGGCATTAATTAAAATGAACATGTCTACCAAATTTTATCAAAATCGGTCGACATTTACTCAAGTTAATCGTCGCACGTTTCATGATTCGTGGACACAGACCGACAGACAGACAGACACGAGACCAAAAATGATCCCTGATGCCTGAAACGGATTTCTGTCTTGGAATTTTTAAAATCGGAGACATAAAACTTGTTCGTTCTCAAAAGTTGAACACAATGGTTGTATTTAATTTAGGATCCATCAGTATTTTCAAGAGCGTTTCAACAAATTTTCTGTTTTGAATGTAGACCTAATCGATAGACCCCTCATTCATTTTTAAAAACGTTTACCAAATTCTCTCCACAATCCCTGAATATTCCATTCATCACTTTTATACAATCATTGTCTTCACTGTACGAAAAATCCGTATTAATACATTATTTTACTAATAATTTACCAACAGTTCCTCACACTTACTCTACTAGATAGGGAGCCAGGGTGGCCGAGGTCGTAAAGACACCGCGCTCAGCTATCACTGAGTCGAGGCAACTCGAGGTCGTGGGTTCGATCCCGGGCCGTGATACACTGAATGCATCTATGAATTGCGGACGGAGCAGGGCGAGGGACACCCCCTGAGGGGTTCTCTTCCCCCACGTCGTCTAGTGGGTTCGATCCGTGTCATGAAATGTGATCTGTATCTATGGTTCGAGGTCGGAGTAGGGCGAGGAGACCCCCTGAGGGGTCCTCTTCCCCCACACCTTGAAGCACGCTCATATAGCTTACTAATGACCACATCATACTCGCTTCGGCGGTACAATGTACAAATGTATGATGTGTGAAGTAGCTGGAACTCTCCACCACGGGCAAGTAAAATGGGTCTACTATAAGGCCTGATTGCGAGGTTCGAACAAGTGGTTCGTCCTACCCGTCTAGTAGGAAGTACTAGGTAACTACTACTACTACTACTACTACTCTACTAGATCACAAAGACAGAAAACTTATAAAACTCCACTTTGCCGTACAACCACCAAACAAAGACACGCCACTTACTTAGGACCACATTATTACAACAGACTGCCAGCTTCATTAAAAAACATTAATAACATAAATAAAGCAACATCTCCTTACTAGAGAAAATATTAAATTTAACTCATATCAATTATAAAATATAAACTAACAAATATTGATGAAAAAATTAAAGATAATTTTATGAATAAGAATAAAACCAAAGAACTTATAAAGAATAAAAATATAACAAAAACAAGTTTAACAAATAAACAAGTAATAAATATACAGTTTTATAAATAAATAAATAAAATAAAATAATAAAGAAATAGCCATATAACAAAACAGCATATAATATAGAATAATATAGAGACGGGGCCCTCCCTCTAGGTGTAAAAACACTTACTGAGGGTCCTCACCTTTGCACTGTACAAGAAATGTAAATTTACTTACTGTTAAAAATGGTGAAAATAAAGATTTATTTATTTATTTATTATTTATATATGTTTGATGTAGCTGCACACATCACACTAGGGGTGGGACATCGATAGCTAAACATCGATGTTTTCGATACATCGACATCGATGTCCCAACCCTTCACCACACGTCTTCCAAAACCACTATGTTCTAGAAACTATTATAGATAACATTAAATAACTCATACTGCTGAAGTACTAAGTACGACAAATCATCAACAAATACTGTCTGAATACTAAATATTTTACAAAATACGCTTGTTTCGATGTTGAACCACGTCGGAGATAAGTTAATTATAAGTGATGTGGTCAAAACAAGTATATTCAGAATGGTTCAAATTTTACCTTTAGATTCACTCGATAATACTCTTTCTCTTCTTATCACATTCCTGAATAACCATCTGTAGACGTAGGTAAATTTATATGTATACGTCTCTTCTGCTGAATACCCTTAGATATTTAAAACGTAATAATTTCAATCGATATATTATTTTTAAAGTCTAATTATTATTTCAAAGTATCTGCTGAAAAAGTTGTGGAAAAACTAATCAATTGAAAACACGCCACGGTAAACTAGTTACATACAAATTAATAATATCATTGCAACACTAAATATTATTTCAAAAGTATCATCTGAAATAATTGTAGGAGAAACTAATAAAAAAAAAGACGCGGATAAAACAAATAAACAAACTATCGAGGCGATCATTCAAAACTAAAATGGAAACAGAATAAAAACAGCTGATTTACAATCTCTCAGTATTACCAACCTAAAAACTACAAACAACTCTCTCTACAAACTTAAGCAAACAATACTTATATACTTAAAATAAGTAATATATATAACTACTGATGTGCAGTAATTTCTTACTGCTGGGCATTAATGAACAACTCTGTTATTTCTTTTATTATAACCGATATAATTATAAAGAGTTTTGCAGGCTCGCTTCGCTCGCTTCTGTAGACAGCTGGGTCCAGTATTTTTTTCTTTGCCTATTTAGATAATCTTTCTTTGAAAAAAGTAAGTGCAGATTCGCTAAGCTCGCATATTTATACATTTGCAATTTAAAGTAATTTGTCTTCTATCTAAATAAATCTAAGCATAAATAGAAAAGTTCTTGCAGACTCACTAAGCTAACACATTTTAATGGGGGGGGGGGGGGGGGGGGGTGTAAAAAAAATGAAATAATAATAATAATAATAATATGTCTCATAGATGCGTAAGATTTAAGAGACCTTTATTAGTTTGTGGGAAAAAATTAATAATAGATAACAATTCAAGATAAAAAGAACTTTTTATATACTACGTTTTTAAATTTTCCGTTGAATCGTATGTAATGTTTATAATATAATTGTTATTGTTATATAATATAATATTCATATCATTGTTATATATATAATGTTAGTGAAAAAAAAAAAAGTTCCGAATTTATTTACTTCACATAAATGACAACCATCCAGAGAGCTGATCTTAAACCTATAAAAGGATAAATCTTTGTACAACGGATCTCCCCAATACCAAATCTAAAGCATGCAATTTGAAATAATATAAATAATATAATCGATAAATAATATAATCGATATTTCCTGTTTTGCTGTCATTCAATGTTTATCTATCACAAATTTGAGACCCGTCAAAATGAAGATTGCGTAAATATTGGATATGGCAAAACAAATAAAATAACTTGCGGATTTTTTCCGAACTAACTTTCCGCACAGCAAAATTTGCTGAAAACTAATTAAATTCTGCTGAAAGATGGCTAAAAGTATTAAAATAATGCATTGTCATCGTGTTCTGAGCTATGCTAAAAGTTTCAAATGTCTAGCTATTCGGGAATGTAGTTAGAAATCTATTGCCAGATTTGTACCGGACAAACAAACAAACAAGAATGCAAGCTAATAAAAACGTAGTAAAATGTGTCTAACAGTTGTAATAAATGAGGGACTACGCAAATCCCCTACGCCTGTTTATCATTACAAGCTTAGTAAGCTAGAATGATATATATCTTATTATATCCACTTGGAAATATCATTGAAACAACTTTTATCATGCCATAAAATCGAAAATTTGCATATTATTCTTATATCGGCCATATTTGTTTTCAATATGGCCACCAGGAAAATTTTTTTGAAGAAAACTTCCATATTCTTAATCTACCTGAAAATAGTTTTTACCTTGTGTAACATACCACGATAACCAACACTTATTTTTCAACACATTTCGCACACTTTCTTTTCCCCCCACTCATGTCGGGCATATTCGATGTGAAATTTTTTTTTTAATAATATAGTTCTAACGTATTCTTTTCCAACTGTTCATGAACTTTAAAAGGTAAAACTGTAAAAATTAGGGTGGCCTCACTCGAATGTACTTTTTAGACAAAGGGATATCCTCTCTAAAATGTACAAGGTGTGCAATGCAGTTGCCAGTTGCAGTTGCAGTTGTTCTTCTATCTTGTAATGCAGTTGCCTGCTTGCAATATTGAGTTGAGCGTGCATTTAAATCTAATATTTTCGTTATTAACGCAGTAAGCAGTATATATTAAACAGCTGAAATCGGATCAAAAATAGTAATATTTCTAATTTTTAATTAAAAAGCATTTTTTTTTCTGATTTCCTATTTTACCTCCCTTTTAAATGAAAATATGACAAAAATGAACATAACAACAATAACTGTACTCTTAAAGAGCTTTCCAACGATATGCATCTTGAAGGGCATATACTATATACTATTTTAACTTTTGTACCCCGTAACCCTGTTCACCAATTTGGACCATTTCAGATTTATACCTTCCTGTGGTTGGTCACTATGACGGTGCCGAATTTTGTGCGGATCGTTTCAGCCGTTCAGGAGGAGTATGCATCCGAAAAAATGCAAAATGTAGTATAAGAGCTCAATTAATTATGTAAAAACAAGCTTTAAAATGTATAAATCTTAAAAATAAACTGTTTTGACAAAGGGATATAATCTCTTAAGTGTATAAAATCAAGCGAAATTGTGCTGCCAAGCGATTCTCGACTGTATTGATAACTGCAGATAAGCCACGTGGGGAGATAGTATTTTGTTTCTCTTTCAAAATTATAACGATAGTTTTAAGCAATAAATAAAACACTTAAATTGTAAATCAATAATGTGATTCTAACTAAAAAAAAAGATTACCTTGTTAGAAGTGTAGACTGAGACAGCTTGTCCTTCTATCTTCACTGTACGAAGAAATCTTTCAAAAAATAAATCCCGAAATGCAAAAATGATCATTTAATAACTAGAATTATAAATTTAAATAACGGTTAACAAATCAAATATAAACAATATGTCTTGTAAACACTAAAATGAATTATGTAACACAAACACTTGCTTAAAACTGACATTTGATGTTTTAACACGATCATAGATTCGTTTAAAAACTTTCCACGTTAAACTATTTGTTTACAAAGCAATAATTTCAATAAACATTATTAATTATCAACACAGTAGTATGATTTAAAACTTATATTCTGGAATGATTTTAGAGAAAACTTAACTTAGAATTGTACTAGCGTGGTGATTATATCAAAACAAAACTGAAGAGAAAACCGTTGATTTAATACCTCTCAGTACTAACATCTTAGAATCAAAAAAACATTCTAAGTGCAAACATAAACAACCTATAATTAATATTTTTAAATTATAAAAGATCCATTTAAAACTTGCCACGTCAAAAATAATAATTCAATCAACATTATTATTATTAACCTCTAAATATTATATCAAAAATATTTCTAAAACAGTTGTAGGAAACAACCGAATAAAAAGAACCAAACAACGCGACGCGGATAAAAAAAAAATAAAAAAATTAACTACATAGCCTGGCGAACATAACGAAAAAAAACTAGTGAGAAAAAAATCAGCTGATTTACTATATCGCAGTACTACCAACTTATAAACAACAATTAACTCTATGTATACAAACATAAACAAATAACTTTCATTTAGTTTAAATCAATAATAAATATTTGTTTCGTTTAAACTGCTTTATCTTTGTATTGAATATTTTCAAAAAATGAAAGAGAGCAATGCATTCTAGAACTAAAGTTTCACTTCTAATGCGTGAGAGCCTCACACATATTTTTTTTGTTTTGAAAGTTTTATATTATATTATTAAATTATATTAAAGGTTTTCTCAGAGTTAATAATGTACATTTTCACCTTTTTCTTAAATCTGTCTTTTAGACAGATTAAAGGGGGGGCGGTAGCCAGCCCGCCCCCCTCCCCCCCCTTTAATCCGCCACTGTATCTCCTGGACTATTAGTTTTATCTGGTCTTATAAAACCTTTTTAAAAATAACATTGATTTTATATCGTGCAATAATCTTATAAATGTTGCTCTTTAAGCGTAAGAACCAATATTAGTATTATTGGAATGTTAATTTTATTACCTTTCTTGCTTATACCTTGAGGAAGGTAATATTAATCTCTCTATAACGTCGGTAAATCTAAAACTTTTATATTTACTTCTAGATACAGGGTGGGCAAAAAAACAGCTTTTTTTGAACACTTATAGCTCAGCTTCTGTAATAAATAGAGATATGGAGTTTGCGGGGTCTGAAAACTACATTTTTATACTTTAAATTTCATATCTATAACTTTAAAAATTATTGGTTGGAAGCCCATGCAATGACGGCTTGAAATAAGGTCTGTAAAAAGTCGTTGTCCGGACAGTAATCATTATCTGGTATTATAGTTTTAATAGGATAAATTACCATAAGGTGGAAGGGGGGGAGGTTCTTTGTAGGTAAGTGGGAGGAGTCCCTCAGTGTTATAACAAACATTGAAGATGTGTTAAGCACAATGTTGCCTGAAGTCTGGGCAATGTTCTTGCAATTATTGAATTGTTTGCAAGGAGCGATGGCACGGGGCACCATTTTGTATAAACATGTAATTTAACATTTGATCTTCAATTTCAGGCATCATTGTACTGTTATTTTTTGTGTGTTATTTTTACTCTACTTGTTTACTCTACTACTTTACTCTCTTGTTATTTTTACTCTACTTGTTTACTCTCTTGTTATTTTTACTCTACTTGTTTACTCTACTACTTTACTCTCTTGTTATTTTTACTCTACTTGTTTACTATACTACTTTACTCTCTTGTTATTTTTACTCTACTTGTTTACTCTACTACTTTACTCTCTTGTTATTTTTACTCTACTTGTTTACTATACTACTTTACTCTCTTGTTATTTTTACTCTACTTGTTTAGTTTACTCTACTACTTTACTCTCTTGTTATTTTTACTCTACTTGTTTACTATACTACTTTACTCTCTTGTTATTTTTACTCTACTTGTTTACTCTACTTGTTTACTCTACTACTTTACTCTCTTGTTATTTTTACTCTACTTGTTTACTATACTACTTTACTCTCTTGTTATTTTTACTCTACTTGTTTACTCTACTACTTTACTCTCTTGTTATTTTTACTCTACTTGTTTACTCTACTACTTTACTCTCTGGTTATTTTTACACTATTATTTTACCTTTATCTCAATAGGTATACTTAGTTCAATGCTTGAATGCATTGCGGGTTTAACAGTGTAAAAATACTTACGTCTGTTTAAAAATTATGCGTGACAAGAGGATAAAAAGTAAAAAAGGGAGAGAACTCTGCTTAACAAATCGAGTCTAATTGTGGCTATAAGAAGGTGATCGTAGCTAAGCAGAGAAGATTTAAAACTTCTTGTCAAATCATCTACTTATGGCCAAACTGTATTTAAAAGTTATAATTTTGCAAACTATAAACACCCAGACTAGTTATAGTTAGGTCAGGTTATAATATCTCTGCTCACCGTAACTACCACGCATGTCTTAATTTTGTTTTTAATTCAATAATGCTATTATTCCAAAACACTTTGACTAAATAACTATTAAGACAAAGGGATGTTTAGTCCAATGTACTTTGGGACAAAGGAATATCACACTTCTGTTTTTATAAGGGGAGTTAAGTATGTCTAAGAAAGGGGAGAAGAACATTCCGTACACCTTCTTTAGATTGTATCTCCCCCTCTGTTTTTTTATAAGGGGAGTAACAATCTAAAGAAGTGCCCATACTTTTAATAAAAAAAAACTTAATATTGTTCTTACAACTTGAGTTCAATCACTTTTAGAACATAGGGCTATGGGTTGGGGTGGTATAACTAGTACAATTATTTAATTAGATTTAAAAAAAAAATAAGCTCAATTTGTATGCGTTCAAGTAGTTCACTTAAAAAAAGGGGGGAAATAACATTATATAAATTAAATCCATTTATTGTTTAATATATTTATTCTTTTATAAAATATCAATAAATAATAAAAAATAGTACATATTGAAATAAATAAAACACATTTAATACATGTGTTTTATTTATAAATGATACATAAAATAAATAATTTTAATACTTTTTATAAATTTAAATTTATAAATAAAAAAATAATAATTTTAAATGAAAAATAAATAAATTTATTATAAAAACTTATTATATAAATATTTTAGAGTTAAAATATAAGAACGAACATACCATGTATTCTTTAAATTTATATACTATTAGTAAGTTAAATAGAAGAATATAGGTACGTTACATATGTATTCTATATTTATTTATATATCTAAAAATAAAAGAACATTGATAAAATAAAAGAACATAAATACTCGTCATTCTTTTTATTTTTATTAAGGTGAGTTAAATAGAAGAATTTAGCTAAAATGTATTCTCTTTTTATTTATTTTGCTAGGAATTTGAATCTTTTAATGAAAAGCGTAGTTCCAGCCCTATCCAACTGGTAGGGGTGGGAATGGCGACTGTGCTGCTCCGTGGCAACCGTCAAAAAGTGGAACTAATGGAGTAAACAAACCCAACTGCCTTTGTAACTTGTTACCCAATCTACCTACACTATCTTATGAAGTCTAAGGGCTTTTAGGCGGGAATTAGTTCCTCTTTTCCCTGCTGGCTCAGAGTCGCTACTGTCTATTCTAAACTACAAGGAGATGGTCTCCCTCACTCTAACTTTAGTAATGCTCGAGTGAAAGAGAAGTTAACTATCATTCTATTCATTGTCTCAGGATAGACCTCAAATTTATATTGTACCATAGATACGTAATATAGATCAATTCAGTTAATATTAACTTAATTAGTAGACTAAAGTCATAATTTTTTCATTAATATTTTAGAAGCTATACACATTTCAATGACGATAAACGATATGATTAATGATACACAAACTATGGATGACCTAACCTTTGAAAATTTGACAATGGATTATAAGTACATTATCTATAGATTTGCTCATAACAATTATTACCCATTGCTTCTTTATCATGACATGGGATTACAAGGTAGTAGATGATCCTTTGAAAATTAGAATACACATTAATTCTCCATCATTACTTAGGATCACAATGCTATAAGTGAATTTATAATCCTTTGAATGCCCGTTAATTCTCTGTCATTTCATGGAGTTACAAATCCCATAAGCTGTAGATACTTCTTTGACTTTTAGGACACGCATAACTTTTCCGCCATTTTATGGGATCACAAGCCATAAGTGAACAGATAATCCATTGAATACCCATTAACTCTCCTTCATTATATGGGGTTACAATCCCATAAAGTATAGACAAACCTTTGGCAATTAGGACACCCATAACTTCTCACCCATAAGTGAACAGATAATTCGTTGACAACCTATTACTTCCCCCATAATCACATGGGATTACAATACTATAAGTTATAGATAATCTGTTGGCAATTAGAATACCCATAACTTTTCCATCGTTACATGGATCTGCAATGCCATAAGTGGATAGATAATCCTTAAAAAAAAAGACTACTTATTACTTTATTACTTCTCCACCATCACAGGGAACATAGGGTTGTTTGCCATAAGAATACACTGGTAAATAGAATACCCATTACTTCCTCATCATCACATGAGATTACAATGCTATAAGCTATAGATAATACTTTGACAATTAGAATACACATTACTTCCTCATCATCACATGGGATTACAATTCTATAAGCTATAGATAATACTTTGACAATTAGAATACACATTACTTCCTCATCATCACATGGGATTACAATTCTATAAGCTATAGATAATCCTTTGACAATTAGAATACACATTACTTCCTCATCATCACATGGGATTACAATGCTATAAGCTATAGATAATCCTTTGACAATTAGAATACACGTAGCTTCCTCATCATCACATGGGATTACAATGCTATAAGCTATAGATAATCCTTTGACAATTAGAATACCCATTACTTCCTCATCATCACATGGGATTACAATTCTATAAGCTATAGATAATCCTTTGACAATTAGAATACCCATTGCTTCCTCATCATCACATGGGATTACAATTCTATAAGCTATAGATAATCCTTTGACAATTAGAATACACATAGCTTCCTCATCATCACATGGGATTACAATGCTATAAGCTATAGATAATCCTTTGACAATTAGAACACACGTAGCTTCCTCATCATCACATGGGATTACAATTCTATAAGCTATAGATAATCCTTTGACAATTAGAATACACATTACTTCCTCATCATCACATGGGATTACAATGCTATCAGCTATAGATAATCCTTTGACAATTAGAACACACGTAGCTTCCTCATCATCACATGGGATTACAATTCTATAAGCTATAGATAATCCTTTGACAACTAGAATACACATTACTTCCTCATCATCACATGGGATTACAATTCTATAAGCTATAGATAATCCTTTGACAATTAGAATACACATTACTTCCTCATCATCACATGGGATTACAATTCTATAAGCTATAGATAATCCTATGACAATTAGATACACATAGCTTCCTTCTCATCACATGGGTTTACAATGCTATAAGCTGTAGATAATCCTTTGACAATTAGAATACACATAGCTTCCTCATCATCACATGAGATTACAATGCTATAAGCTATAGATAATCCTATGACAATTAGAATACAAATTACTTCCTCATCATCAAATGGGATTTCAATGCCATAAGTGAATAAATAATCCTTTGACTACCCATTGCTGTCATTTTGTTAGTTATAGATTACTTTGGCAATCAGAAGTTTCTTCAAAGGCATATTACAGTGGCATGAACAAAAAAAAAATGTTATTAGTTTCACTATAGCAGGAGTAGGATTACATTGTCAATAGTTGAATAACTGGGGCACTCATACATTGCCATTAGTTATAGATAACTTTTGACAGTCTTTCTTTCCTTAGGAGATATAATATGATTAGATTGTCATTACGATAGATAACTGAGACAATCATAACTTCTTTAACAGCCATAGAATTATAATACCATTAGTTATAGATTACGTTTGACAATTTAACTTTCCTCAGTAATATGATTACATAGTCATTATACTGTAGATAACTTTGACAATAAGACTTTTCTCAGTAGACATTTTGATTACATTTTCATTAACTATAAATTACTTTGACGATTAGAAAATATAGTTTAAATTACATAAATTAATCCTGTACTAATGTTTAATCTCTTAATATAAAGCGCTATAATAATACTGCGAGAAAAATGTAAACAAACAACATAAGCCGATAATAAAGCGAGTATACCATCCTTAGTTATAGAGTTATCAAAAACAAATTAATTTAATACTAATATTTCATTATGATAATATTATTAAATAATATTGTATTAAAGAGTAGAGATATATAAATAAATACACAACACGAAAAACTACAAAAATAAATCTTATTTCCTATCTCTTTATGTGAGTTCCTATCGTTTTATGTGATTTATGATTTAATTTAAAGATATGTTTTAATCGGGGTCAAGATGTATTTTAACTGCTCTAGCTTATAAATTTTAAGTTCATTTTTGTTAAAAATATGATTGATCAATAAATTATATATCTCTATTCTTTTTTTTTTTTTTCATTTTTCGTTTAAATAGATTTTTTTAAGTCTAAAAAATAGAGATGTTATCTGAATATAGTTTTAAAATAATTTAATTGTAAATATTGTTAAGTTTTTACAAACTAAATTGTTATTTTTAATATTTTACAAGCAGTTCTAAGTAGACATACAAATGTAAATAAATAAAATAAATAATAATAATATTTATAATAATAATAATAATATATAATAATAATAATAATATGTAATAATAATATTAATCAAATGAATAATTAATACAGTCGTATTTATTTGAGAACTGTGGGATATCCGAGATCGAATCCTATGTAGAAAAGTTTTTTTATTGTTACTTTTCGATTCCTCTGTGTTCACCGCAAGTTTGCTCTGCAGGAGCAGATGCAGTTTTGTCGTACTGAGTAGGGTACTATGGAATATCCGGGATCGAATTCTATGGGGGGAAGTTATTTTTATTGTTATAAAGTTCGAATCCTCTGTTTAGGCGTTCGTTTGCTCTGTAGGAGCAGATGCAATCTTGTAATACTGAATACTGAGTAGGGTACTGTAGGATATCCGGGTTCAAATCCTATAAGGGGAAGTTTTTTTTTATAGTTAAAAGTCGAATCCTGTGTGTTCATGTTCGTCGTAGTTTGCTCTGCAGGAACAGATGCAGTCTTGTGGTACTGGGTAAGGTACTTTAACCCAGATACATTTATACTTCTGTTTCTTTTTCTTCTTCTTATCCTCCGGCTTCATGTTCAACCAGATGTTATTCTCCAGCTTCTTTTTCTTCTTGTTCTTACGCAATCTGTCAACAAGTAAAAAAAGAAAAATGTGAGGTGCTTTTTTTAAAACGTACTAATTTAAGGTCATGTATAATTAATTGCCTTAAATACTTTGCCACTGAAGTGGTTTATAATAGAAATTACTCTAAAAAGTCCGATTCACACAATGCTGAAAATTAAATTTATTTAAGCTATGATGATAATAGTTGCTTCATGCTTCAAAAGTTTATCAAAGGAATAAAAATATGATTTAATTCATTAGCAATTAGAAACGCATTAATTCCCCATCATTACATGGGATTACAATACCATAAGCTACAGATAATCTTCGACTACCTTCTACTACTTCATAATTACATAGGATTACAATGTCATAAGCTATAGTTAATTCTTTAGCAATTAGAGTACCCATTAAATCCCCATCATTACATTGGATTGCCATAACATAAGCTACAGATAACCTTCGACTACCTTCTACTACTTCATAATTACATAGGATTACAATGTCATAAGCTATAGTTAATTCTTTAGCAATTAGAGTACCCATTAAATCCCCATCATTACATTGGATTGCCATAACATAAGCTACAGATAACCTTCGACTACCTTCTACTACTTCATAATTACATAGGATTACAATGTCATAAGCTATAGTTAATTCTTTAGCAATTAGAGTACCCATTAAATCCCCATCATTAAATTGGATTGCCATAACATAAGCTACAGATAATATTTGACTACACCTACTACTAATCCTTAGAAAACATGGGATTACAATGACATAAGCTATAGTTAATTCTTTAGCAATTAGAATACCCATTAAATCCCCATCATTACATGGGATTACCATAACATAAGCTACAGATAATATTTGACTACACCTACTACTAATCCTTAGAAAACATGGGATTACAATGACATAAGCTATAGTTAATTCTTTAGCAAATAGAATACCCATTAAATCCCCATCATTACATGGGATTACCATAACATAAGCTACAGATAATATTTGACTACACCTACTACTAATCCTTAGAAAACATGGGATTACAATGTCATAAGCTATAGTTAATTCTTTAGCAAATAGAATACCCATTAAATCCCCATCATTACTTGGGATTACCATAACATAAGCTACAGATAATATTTGACTACACCTACTACTAATCCTTAGAAAACATGGGATTACAATGTTACTATAATTAATTCTTTAGCAATTAGAATACCCATTAAATCCCCATCATTACATGGGATTACCATAACATAAGCTACAGATAATATTTGACTACACCTACTACTAATCCTTAGAAAACATGGGATTACAATGTCATAAGCTATAGTTAATTCTTTAGCAAATAGAATACCCATTAAATCCCCATTAGTACATGGGATTACAATGCCATAAGCTAAAGATGTTACTACAATGCCATAAGGAACAGTGCAGATTGGATAATATACTGAAAATATTATTGGGACAAATAAAGAACAATATACTGGGAGTTGTATGGTCCATATGGTATTATATCAGGGTGGAGATTGGATAATATTGTGAAACTAGTAATGGTCCAAATAAAGAGCAGTGTACTGGGAGTTGTATGGTCCATATGAGATTATATCAGGGTGGAGATTGGATAATATACTGAAAATATTATTGGGACAAATATAGAACTGGGAGTTAAATATAGAACAATATACTGGGAGTTCCATATGGTATTATATCAGGGTGGAGATTGAATGATATAGTGTAACTATTAATGGTCCAAATAAAGAGCAGTATACTGGGAGTTATATGGTCCATATGGAATTATATCAGGGTGAATCCTGGATAATATAGTGTAATTATTACAGCCCCTTATAAGGCTGTTATATGTATGGCAAATATTTACTTTTTTTGGGTAATGTGTGGGTGGAGACTTGAAGTTATGTCTGGTCCAGTTTAGGGACTCACAAATTGAGTCAATCTTTTCCCACTTATTTGAGTATACAAACCCTATATCATTGATCTAATTTTTCCGTATTAGGCACTTTTATGGCCCATAAAACCATGATAAATTCGGGATTTATTAGATTGTGTTTGGCTATTGTCTGGAGGATATATACAAAAGGAGTTTGGCCCAATCTATGGGGAGCGTAACGCCAATTTTTTATTGCCAGATTTTATATTCGGCCTATTTAAGGACCTTAATACTTTGTTTTAATTAAAACGTATTTGGCAAAAATATGGCCCTGAAAATTTAGATATATTCGGGATTTATAGGATTATGTTTGGCTGTTGTCTGGGGGATATATTAAAAACGGCCTTGGCCCAATATATGGGGAGCGTAACGCTAATTTTTCATTGCCAGATATTTTTTGCCATATTCGGGCCTTATATTTCCCCCTAATGCTATCTGGGGATAATCTTTGACTATACCTACTACTAGTCCTTAGATACATGGGATTACAATGTCATAAACTATAGTTAATTCTTTGACAATACAACACTCCATCAGTGTGGTTACCACGTGGGAATACAAAACTTTATCCAAGGAATTAAAAGATGACAGCAATTCTTTGTATAAAATAAATTTAGAATGTTATGATCATTTGCGTCGTTTTTATCTAGATAGGAAATTTGAAATCAAACTGGGAACGGCAAGTAAATTTTGTCTGAGACTGTTTATTTCCATGTTAAAATGATGGTAAATCCCTAGGCATATGTGGCAACATTTCTAATAAACTATAACTTTATGTCTATCCTAAACCTTGATATAAATCAAATGTCCGATACCTCAAATCAAATGATTGTTTTATTGTTTTTTTTTTTGCTATAATCCTTTAATTATAAAAATATCATCTAATCAATCTAATATGAATAAATAGCTAATGGTTAAAACATTTTCGTGTTTTTAGGTTGCTTACCTGCAATGCCACCTGAGAAGATTAAGATGAAGAGCAGGACCTGGTGAACATGCCATTCCTGAAGGCCATGAACAGGTGGATTGGCCATGAGGACATGTTGCCACTCTGACCCAGCGTGGCCAGAAGTCAGGACCTAAGTCTTTCCACGTATATTCGACGAGGCAGGTCGCCTTTTCCACCAGCCACGAAGTCATCATGCTTCGAACTTGCTCGTTCTCTATTTCGGATGTAGCAAGTTCGGCTTCTTTTGCTAGCCAACCTGACCAGCGTCTTTCGTCTGGACTACGACCTTTTTCCTGTAGCAACAGAAAAGAAGATAGCTTGTCATCAGAAGTGAATACACTAGACCAGGGGTGCCCAACCTACGGCCCGCGGGCCGAGTCCGGCCCGCGAACCGATTTTATGTGGCCCGCCGTGTTGCCATAAGAATTTACAAGCATTCAGAGAATCTAAAATACAATAATTTCCTAAGAATGGGTCCCAATGAAGGGGAGCCAATGATACTATGGCGATTGCCAAAAGAAGTCTGTTTGAGGCGATTGATATTTTGATTAATAACTTTGTAAAATGAAAGACTAACTTTTTTGATATTCATACTGTTATTGTTCTGATGATTTTTAAAAAAGGGTCTTCAGAGGAGTTTTAAATAAAAAACACTAAGTTTTTTGCAATATTTTGTCCCTCTTTTATTCATACTGTTATTGTTATATTTTTATACTTTTGTGGTTAATTACAATCATTTTTAATATATATTTGAGTGTTTTATTTTCTGCAAAGTAAAACTAGGAGAGTAACAGAAAAAAAACGTTATTAACATGGTGTTTTAGCAAAAACCAAAACGGAAAATTGACCTTCTAGGAAGCATAAAAACGTGTTTTATGAGGGTAAAAATTCTAAAATTTTATGGGGGAGGACCCCCTGGTACACCACCGGCCCCCGGCCCGCCTTCACTTTGAATGTTGTCAATGTGGCCCTTGATTAAAAAAGGTTGGGCACCCCTGCACTAGACTATTCTAGTTTTTTTTTTTTTTTAATTTTTTTTAATTTTAGGGTACACAATGACATGGTTACAGCCCTACAATATTTAAGAAAGGAAATTTTATAGTAAGATAGTTATTAGGTTTAAACTGGGTAGCAAACCATGCAATATAATAAAGTAATGAAGCAAATGCTACAAGTATGAAAACTCACAACAAAGAAATGCTATAATGTAGAACATTGCTATATTGCAGGATTTAGAAGTTAAACAGCTGAAATCTTGCTATCAATTAATGGTTAATAAAGATCAAATGAAAATTGTGCTACATGCTACATGTAGCACAATTGATATATGATATATAGCAGGTTTTGCTTCATAATGTAATCCCGACTTTATCGATGTTCGTATACGTAATCTCCACGGCTAAGGCCAATTTATACCAGAAGGTAAATTAATGTAATGCAGTGGCGTATCCAGGGGGGCACAGGGGGCACGTGCCAAAAAAAATACACCGTATTTTTTTTTTTTTTTTAATACATATTTTTACATTCACCTCATATTCAATTTCACCTCCATAAATGCATAAAAGCGCTGTTTTGAGAGGTCATATTTTAAAATTTTCCGGGGGTGGGCCCCGGACCCCCCCCCCCCCCCCCCCCTCAATAATTAACTGCATACGGCGCCCATGACACAGTAAGATATTGTACTGCAGTAAGCATCAGCATAACATTTCCCAACGAATACGGTCTAAAACAGTTGTGGTTACTTGGTCGCGGAGATTTTTTTTTTGGGGGGAGGCATTTTTTTTGTTGAATAAGTAGCTCATTTTTCTTGTTATCTCTATAAATTTCCCGCCCCCCCCCCCTCTCCCCTCAATCTAAACTGACTTAGAATGTGCCCCCTCCAGACCTAGCCGCTGGATACGCCACTGATGTAATGTAGTGTATATGTATGTATAATTTAGTAATAAATCCATCTATCTATGCGTTTACATTGTGATACTGATATAAGTATTGTACCAAATTTTGTTTGATACCTTATTTAACACTTTTATCTAAATTGAAAAATCTACAATTTTAACCGGCATAAAATTGTTTGCTAAATTAAGTACGTGCGGGTATACGCAAAAACAGTTATACACTAGGAACACTACAATTTCGTAAAAAGTCTGGCGTTTTCGTCTCTTAGCGTTGGCATATTTCAAAGAAGTTGTTTGACCGGAATGTCTGTAGAAAGTTATTGGAACTCCGGATACGGAAACCCACACACTAGATATTACATACTTGATACAGAATATATTATCGCTTCATGAATTAATTAAACACGTTTCCTTAAAAATTAAATTAAAAGAAAATAGAACCTAATGTCAAAATTTATTAGTAGCGTAAATGTACTCGTGTGTTTCCTAAACACCTCAACCTCTAACCACCTCTAACCACCTCTAACCTCCTCTAACCAACTCTAAACACCAGTAACTGCCTCTAAACACCTCTAACCACCTCTAACCACGTCTAACCACCTCTAACCTCCTCTAACCAACTCTAACCACCTCTAAAGACCAGTAACTGCCTCTAAACACCTCTAACCACCTCTAACTACCTCTAACCTCCTCTAACCTCCTCTAACCACCTCTAACCACCTCTAACCACCTCTAAAGACCAGTAACTGCCTCTAAACACCTCTAACCACCTCTAACTACCTCTAACCTCCTCTAACCTCCTCTAACCACCTCTAAACACCTCTAACCACCTCTAACCACGTCTAACCACCTCTAACCTCCTCTAACCAACTCTAACCACCTCTAAAGACCAGTAACTGCCTCTAAACACCTCTAACCACCTCTAACTACCTCTAACCTCCTCTAACCTCCTCTAACCACCTCTAACCACCTCTAAAGACCAGTAATTGCCTCTAAACACCTCTAACCACCTCTAACTACCTCTAACCTCCTCTAACCTCCTCTAACCACCTCTAAACACCTCTAACCACCTCTTGACGGAAATGTGAGGTCAATTATTTTGTGAAACGCTTTAAAGCTAAAATTAATGTCTCCATTTTGCCTCGGAGTGTAATTTTTCCGACCATATATGCCATATTTCATTGAAATCGGCTGAACATGAACAATTTGCCATTTTGGATTCCCAGTTAATCAGATCAAATTGCTATTCTTATTTTTTCTACGGCCCAGCAGACCGCATATTTTGCATATTTTTAGTAGTAGCAGAAATTTTTTTTTTTTTGGGGGGGGGGGGGGGGGGCACGCAAAAATGTTTAACTCTATCCACAAGAGTTATATTTTTATTGTAATCTACTCTTCAATACCTCTCATTTGAAACTCTACAAAAAATTTAAAAAAGTTTTTTTTCCGCGTGATATGATTTATCTGCCATTTTGAATTTTAAATTTTAAATTCACTATTTTTTTCATGTGTGCGCGTCAAAACGATCTGTAATATTGCAAAGTTTCATGTTTTTATCACTTCTGATTCAAAATTTATCAGAACCGTACAGAGTGACAGACAGACAGACATGCACAGGAATGAAACTGTAAGGGCTATTTTTTGGTTTTACCAACAAAGCCCTAAAAAAGCAAGTTAAGAAATGTATTGTAATAGCTATTTACGTACCAAGAGCAGTAAGGGCGTTATTACAGTCCGAGGGCGAAGTTTGAAAGCACGAGTGCGTTTAACGCCCGAGGCCTGTCATGTCGCTTACTGTCGTGGTGCGTTCACTATTTTATCGCCCACCACATGTACATGTAAACTAATTACTAAACATGCAAACTATTTTGCCGTAATCTTCAAAACAATAAATGCATATTAAGGTTACATCAGTACCAAAACAAACCGCAATTATAAAAATATTGATTGTTACTAATTAAACAGCGGACGCAACGCTGAGAACTACTAGCGCTTCCTGCACGCCGCGGCCAGGAAGCGGCCGCTTCTCGAACTACTAGCGGCCCTGTAAAGATAAAGCATGCATTTTTACAGGCCCAGGGCTGTAAAATTGAACCTTACCGGCCGCTCAGGATAGAAATGTTTACAAGTGGAGGGCGATAAAATAAATTTATTGATTGTATTTGTTAAGAAATTTGTATTATTAACGTTTTCTTTTCTTCCTTCTATTCCTTATGTAGTGATTATTATAAATATAATGATACAACAAATTGTTAATAATAAGGTAATAATTAATTATTACCTTGTATTTATACATAATAGGACAATATTCTATCGAGTTTCAGACTGCGACAGCTACGAATGAGACTCAATAAATAAAATATCCAACAAGAAATTAACATTACAAAACAACTACAGAGACAACAACCAATAACAACATTGTTAACAATGCTTAACAAATGGTAAATAACAAAAAATAATATAATTAATAGAAAATATTAATTAATCTTTGCCAAGTTTTATTTATTAATAACAATCTGATATGCAACAAAACATTATACAGTACATGAATAACATTATTTTATATATTATAAGTATCTAATTCTCAGGTGATTATTATATATATATATATATATATATATATATATATATATATATATATATATATATATATATATATATATATATATATATATATATGATTTTATTTACAATTTAATTAGATTAATTACGTAATTTTAATGTTTCAAAATTTCAAAGTATAATTATTTTATAGAGGTGATAATTTGAAGGAAGTATACAATACAATTATACTCGTATGTTATGTAAATTTTACAAGAGACTAATGTACTATCGATGTTTTCAACTTGTGAATTGTGTAAAAAAAAAAAATAAATAAATCAAATAGAGACAAAAAAGAATAATTTATATAATGATGTTATGTAATACGAGAATGACTCATTCTATTTAGAAAATTAGAAAGAATATATAGTCTAAGGAGAGTGACATTATTAATTATTTTTTGTTTTGTATAGAAATATTGAGGGCATATCAATGGACTTTCTCAATGTATTGGCGATTTTAAAAGTTGATTAGTTAATTACTTTAGATTTAGTACAATAGTGTTTTAATTAAAAATTGTAATTTAAAAGAAAAAAAAAAATTCGTTCGCTTCGAATTAAACTCGAGAGAAACTTTTTCGGATGTATAAAGATTTATATTTTGATAGTCCTTATTCTGGGATCGAAATCGAGATAATACACCATGGCTTGTTGATATGTAAGAACTAAAAATTAACAGGACAATGAAGTAAGTAGAATTATGCAAGGTTGGAAAGATTTTTAAACAGTTTTCAGTTTATTGACACCTTAAGTTCGGTTATTACCTCTCAGACCACCTCTAAAAACCTATAACTACCTCATAACACCTCTAACTATTCTTATTGGTAAGTAGGGTCTAAAAGGAAAAAATTAGAAGCTCACTTTTGCGATATTTCTCTAACTATCTTTAACCACCTCTAACTACCGCTAACCACCTCAAAACACCTCTAAACATCTCTAACTACCTCATAACACCTCTAACTAACTTTAACCACCTCTAACTACCGCTAACCACCTCAAAACCCCTCTAAACATCTCTAACTACCTCATAACACCTCTAACTAACTTTAACCACCTCTAACTACCGCTAACCAACTCAAAACACCTCTAAACATCTCTAACTACCTCATAACACCTCTAACTAACTTTAACCACCTCTAACTACCGCTAACCACCTCAAAACACCTCTAAACATCTTTAACTACCTCATAACACCTCTAACTAACTTTAACCACCTCTAACTACCGCTAACCACCTCAAAACACCTCTAAACATCTCTAACTACCTCATAACACCTCTAACTAACTTTAACCACCTCTAACTACCGCTAACCACCTCAAAACACCTCTAAACATCTCTAACTACCTCATAACACCTCTAACTACCTTTAACCACCCCTAACTACCGCTAACCACCTCAAAACACCTCTAAACATCTCTAACTACCTCATAACACCTCTAACTACCTTTAACCACCCCTAACTACCGCTAACCACCTCAAAACACCTCTAAACATCTCTAACTACCTCAAACCACTTTTAGACGGAAATACGTGGTCAATTATTTTATTTTAATCCCCCCTCCCTCCATTATACCATTTGTAACTTTATTCAGACTATGAAAAAGCTTTGAAAGATGTGTGTTGTGGCAGTTCTGACCAAGTGATCAGAAACGGTAGTGACGTGCTAGTAATAATACTACTACTAGATGGGTAGGCACTTGTTCGAACTTAGAAATGAGGCCTTCTAGAGACCCTTGTTACTTGCCCCGTTGTAGAGAGTTCCAGCCACTTCACAAATCATAACGCTCTACAGTGTATAGCCGAAGCGAGTAGGGTGAAATCACTAGTGAGGTATGTAAATTAGAGGACCAAGGCGTGAGGCCATACCCATGACACTGTATAACACTTGAATTAGAAGAACAAATCAGACCATCATGGGATCCTGTTTAGGGTTACCTGGAATCCATTTCAATGATTTTTGGGACCTCTTTCTATGTTCTTTGGGTCCATAGGATCCCTTTGTATGTTCCCAGGGATATCATTGTATGTTTCCAGGGATATCTTAGCATTTTCCCAGGGATAACATGGTATGTTCCCAAGAATATCTTTTTATGTTGCGTTGGATCCCTTTGTAGTTTCCTAGAGATTCCTTTTTATGTTCTCTTGACCTTGTTCCGCTCTCGATTCAAATTTGAAAATCAGAACATCTTGGAGTGGGATCGAACCCACAACAGCGTACTGAACTCGATTCGTTGATGGCTCATGGAGGGCCTAGGTCTGCCAAAGAGCTGATCCAACTATATAATATATAATCGATGTCATGGAGTTAGTGTGTGGCTACATCAGATACCTTACAATTGACATATAGTAGAGTTTCGCTAATCTAGACCTCGCTAGTCCGGGCATCCGGTTAATCTAGACATACCTTAATCATTTTCTAATAATTGTACGATCAATAAACTTTGAATTTATATCAATGAGATTGAATCTAAATAAATTTGAAGGTTAGAAAAGTGGACCAACAGTAAGACTAATCAGTAATTTTTATGGTAATAACAGATGTTAGCAGTTTTTCCCAGCTAAAACTAGTTTTTCATAACTAGAACTAGTTTTCTGTTTAATCCGGACATTTGGTGATCCGGACAGTGCCCGGTTCCATCAAATCCGGGTAAGTGAGACTATACTACTGGATAAGTGGCTACCCATTTTTAAGGTGATTCCAGGTGAACACCAAGCGTACTAATGGACTATCACCCAGATCTGTGGTCACCATCCAAATTTTAACTACACCCAATGCTGTTTAACTTCATTTGTGGGAAGATCTAATAGCTATCCTTAAAGAACTCCAAGGACCTCCGAGAAGAGAATAATAAAGCTTAATAAATATATAGAAGTGACAAAACAAAGTCAAGAATATCAAAAAACGTGGTCCAAATTGCAAAAATAATTAAGGAAAACGTGATCAATATTGAGCCAGGATAATATCAATACCTATAGATGCGTGATCGAACCTGTAACCTCCAACTTGATTTCTAGATGATCAGATGATCAATGCCTTTACCTTCACGGTTACTCTGAACACTAAATAAATCAAATGACTGCTTACCGATGGCTTATTTCTAGAGTATGACATCCATGCATGATTCATGTCATCTCCCATGAGCGTGAGTAGTGCAGGAAGGTGCAGATCACGTCCTCTTGGTTTGAGACTAGACTTCCTCGGGTTGGACCATAGTCTAAGAGGAATTTGATTCATAGGTACATGATCTGAAGTCAGAAGAACTGCAGGAGAGGATGATGTAGCCTGAACAGATGTCAGACAAGCACCAATCACAACCCATCTGCAACAGAAACATGAACAGTTTAAGTAAAAAATAAGTTAAATATAGCAATTAGTGTTTACAAATGGTCACATGAGAATTGAAAGTGTTGTTATTTGGGCCTGAATTGATTTCTAGCGTGGTTAGATATTTTTTATCCAGTATATTCACAAAAGGTTGAAATTATATACGACCATCAATAGGATTCTTTCGACAAACTCTATAATTATAACAAAATCGGATGAGTAATCTTAAAGATGGGAGATGCATAACATAGATATGTTTTTGAAAATTGAATTCAGGTTTGGCCAATCTTTAAACCTTCCCCTCTAAAAGTCCCTCCCCCCCCCCCCCCCCCAAGAAATCCATGAAACGTAAAAGTACATATTCGATGATAAAAATAAATTTGAATGGTTTGTCGAAAATACCTCACAGTTCGTTCCTTATTAATTTCATTCTATTAATTTATTCTTTGATTGATCATTCTATTAAAAATTAAATAATTAAACTCTAATCATTCTTATCATAATAGAAGAGATTACAAATAAAAGTTAGTCAGTGACTAGTTGCCAACTAGGCAACAACTCATGACTCATTTAAATTTTATAAAATTAACGGAAAATAGTTTTACATTAAACTTTTTGATTTTTTGACAACTAGACCTCTAACAAGGTAAACACTTAATTTTATTTTCTTCTTATTTTTATCTTTTTCTTATCATTTTTCAGTTAGTATATTATTATTATTTTTAATTTTTAACTAAAAACGAGTTGGTATAATATCCACACTAATAAATGTACTATATGTTTGTATAATTAAGAGTTATATTGGAAAGATAATAGTTATTATTGTTTAAATATATTACAGGTTAGAAGATGTCCCAAAGGTAGGGACGAAATATCACCTTTAAAAAACTAAATGAAGAATGAGTAGTTTTTATTTATTTAATTACCCCTGTGGACCTAAATAATTAAAAATTTTATCTTTCTCTTCCAATTATATACATGTACTATATGGGGAAGTAAAACACAAACAGAAGAAAAACAATTGAGGCAGATTTAAAAAAAAAAAATTGAGGTGGGGGAGTATTTTAAGATACAAAATTTAACACACCAATGAACTCTTTATTAAGCCGGACATATACTTTGCAGTATACCTGAAAGGTAAACCTGTGCAGGTAACCTATACAGGTAAACTGAAGCGGGTGTGCTATAAAATTATGACATAACTGCACAGTTATGATAGCAACACACCGGTAAACCTGTGCAGGTAACCTATACTACAGGTGTACCTGTGAAGTATAATACCGCAACGTGCATGGCCGGCTTTACAAGACATTCATAAAGTAAACAATGATATCAATCAAAATAATATAACCTATTCATGAATAACCTTCTCTAAACATCATCATTTCTTTGTTGTTGCATAATATGAATCTGATTCCGTTTTAAACTTCCACCATCTTTAGTTTCAACCTCATAACGACCTCTTTCCTTCTTTTCTAACTATTTTCCCTGAATCATATCCACAAAACGACTGTTATATATAACCTATAAGCTACTTTATAATAGGGAGAAAACAAAGTAACAAATTAGACAATAATGGGTCATAAAAAAAAAAACTCATTAAAGAACACGATAGGACGCAAGGAAGTTATGTGCCAAACTAATTGACTCAATATTTAATTTAGACAATTTCATTGAATCCAATTCTTTAAAATAAGAAGTTCTCTTTTCTTTACATGGTATTTAGTATACAAAGAGATGTAAAGAGGGCGATGAATCCGGAGAATTTTCTATATAATTGCACAACTCGTAAAGATTAAGAGGATCCAGTGGGACGATACTAAACATCTATTTCTCGTTGCTTTATCGAGAAGCGAGGAGTTGGGCGAAGGTAACGTAAAGCAATATTCATGTGTGAACCTGACATCATCTTCCGACAAGTGTAGAAATTAAACCCACATGATCCGACAGTAAAATTATATCTGAATTCAATTAGTTACTAAAAAAGAAGAGAGAAAGCTAATAATCTCAGATAGACGAGTTTGGAATTAGATGGTTTTAGAATTAAAAGTTGAGCTACTCAAACTCTAAAATAAACCTAATTGATACCCAAAAGATTTAAATTGATCTCTAATTAATAAAAAGTAGATAATCTAATTTTTTGAAAAAAAACATATGTGTGAAACTCTCACGCATTAGAAGTAAAACTTAAGTTCTAGAAACAGTTGATTTTATGTTCCCTCCTACATATTTTACTACGTTTTTATTAGCTTGCTTTCTTGTTTGTTTGTTTGTCCGGTACAAATCTGGCAATCGATTTCTAACTAACTTCCCGAATAGCTAGACATTTGAAACTTTTAGCATATCTCAGAACACGATGACAATTTATTATTTTAATACGTTTAGCCATCTTTCAGGAGAATTTAATTGGTTTTCAGCAAATTTTGCTGAACGGAAAGTTAGTTCAGAAAAAATCCGCAAGTTATTTTATATGTTTTGCCATGTCCCATATTTACGCAATCTTCATTTTGACGGGTTTTAAATTTGTGATTTTACTACGTTTTTATTAGCTTGCATTCTTGTTTGTTTGTTTGTCCGGTACAAATCTTGCAATCGATTTCTAACTAACTTCCCGAATAGCTAGACATTTGAAACTTTTAGCATAGCTCAGAACACGTTGACAATGCATTATTTTAATACTTTTAGAAATCTTTCTGCAGAATTTAATTGGTTTTCAGCAAATTTTAAAAATCCGCAAGTTATTTTATTTGTTTTGCCATATCCCATATTTACGCAATCTTCATTTTGACGGGTCTCAAATTTGTGATAGATAAACATTGAATGACAGCAAATACAGATTAAAATAAAAAAAATTGATTATATTATTTATATTATTTCAAATATATCGATGGCACGCTTTAGATTTGGTGTTGGGGAGATCCGATGAACAAAGATTTGTCCTTTTATAGGTTTAATCAGCTCTCTGGATGGTTGTCATTTATGTGAAGTAAATACATTCGGAACTTTTTTTTTCACTAACATTATATATATTATATAACAATAACAATTACATTATCAACATTACATACGATTCAACAGAAAATTTAAAAACGTAGTATATAAACAGTTCTTTTTATCTTGAAATTATATATAAATATAATTATATAAATATGTCATATACATAATTCATAGTTTATATCGTTGCTAGAAGAAGCACGTAACTCAATTTTACTCGTCTATCAAATCAAATTGCTCCACGTATATACTATGTTCATTGAAATGAGGATTTGTAGGTTCCAAGATAAAGAATACATTAGAACTGTAATTACTTAGATTTAATTAATAATGAAATAGAAATAAACCTTACTTAAGTAATGCCGATTATACATATAAATCAAAGCAATTCTTTAGATTGTTACTCCCCTTATAAAAAAAACAGAGGGGGAATAACAATCTAATGATGGTGTACGGAGTGTTTTTCTTTAGACTGTTACTCCCCGTATAAAAACATAAGTGAGATATTCCTTTGTCCCAAACTACATTGAACTAAACCAGTGGCGGATTAAAGGGGGGGGGGGGGGCGGGGGTGGCGACCGCCCCCCCCCCCCCCCCCCCCCTTGATTATACTTTTTTCCAACGACTTCCAAATTTCATATATAAGAAATGCATAAAAGCGCTGTTTTGAGAGGTAATATTTTCAAAATTTTTCGAGGGAGGACCCCCGGCCCCGCAATATATCCTCCCCCTCCCCCAATAATAAACTTCTGACCACGCCAGGCGTCCCGGAGTTGTCCCGGTTTTGGACTTTAAATCCCGAACTTGTCTCCCGAAAACACTTTTCGGGACGCCAAAATGTCCTAGTTTTCAATAGAGACGCCGATAATAGATTAATTCGTTTAAAAGATGCGTAGTTTTAGCAAAATGTTTGTTATTGCCAATCTGAATCAACCGCATTTTTATTCCAATAAAAATAAGTACGAGTATTTGCTTTGATTCGATGGTCTTCAAATAGATATAATAACTTATCTAAATTAATTTACTTAATTTAACTATTTTTTCTAAATATAAAATTAGGTCCGTTGTAACGGCTCGTAGATAATATAAAACGAAAATATTAAAAATCCCCCTTTAGCTTCCGAGCTTACCGAAGGTAACAAACTGTGATAAACTTTCGTTCTCAAGAACGAAATTTTTTTTAGGTATTTTAGACAAAGGGAATGATTAGGTGCACAACTTTTATTGTGTTACAATAACTATACTTTTAAGTTTGTATTATATTTTTTTTTAAAAAATGTACTTGTGTTCATGTTCATACTTGTTTTCCAACAAACTACACCATATACTTAATCGAGCCAAAAATTACCCTTTTGTGACTAAGTATTAAAATCAAATTTTACCTCAGAAATGCATTTAAGCGCTGTTTTGAGAGGTCATATTTTCAAATTTTTCCGGGGGAGGACCCCCGGACCCCCCGCTATATGTACCATACAATAATTAACTGCTAACGACACCTATGACTTACGGTTAAGATATTGTACTGCAGTCGGGGGGGAGGAATCCTGAGAACTCCCTCCCCCCTTTCCTTAGGGCTTTCCATACTCACGAAACCCCTTGGAGGGTCAGATCGCCACCCCCTAGATGACACCCTTAATCCGCCACTGAACTAAACATACCTTTTTCTTATATTTAGTCAAAGTCATTTTTATTTTAAACCAACATAGGAGAGTAACAATCTAAAGAAGTACCTAAATCATTTATTAAATATGCAACATACATATTTATAAACAAGAGTTTACAATGCCACGGCAATCAGATAACTTCTCAAAGAAACGTAATTTTTAATAATAAAATGTTTTCATAACATTTTAGCGAATAATGAAGAAAACACATGAAAACAACATTTAGTCCACAGGCCACCATAAGAAGTGAGTGGCTGATTGATAAAGTTTTCTTACCTTATGGAATCGCTTATTTATTCCGTGTCCACCGATGAATTGGGTATATGGCAACTGGGCGCTGGGCCATTTCTTTTTTGTTAACATGCCAAACTTGCCCTTCTGCGGGAACATTGAAAAGAGAGATAGATAAAGTTTTGATTTTCATAGGATCGTTTAATTAAATTGTTTAAAAAACAGTGGTACACGTGGCCACCGATAAGAGTGGGCCGTTTGGGGTGTCCACCGGCCCAAACATGTCGCTCTGCGGGGACGTTGAAAAGAAAACGGCCCACTCGTATCGGTGGCCACCTTTACCACTGTTTTTGAAATAATTTAATTAAACGATCCTGTGAAAATCAAAACTTTATCTATCTCTTTTCAATGTTCCCGCAGAAGGGCAAGTTTGGCATGTCAACATAAAATAAATGGCCCAGCGCCCAGTTGCCATATACCCAATTCATCGGTGGACACGGCATAAATAAGCGATTCCATAAGGTAAGAAAACTTTATCAATCAGCCACTCACTTCTTATGGTGGCCTGTGGACTAATTTATATTATTATAATAATGTATATAATATTACGATTATATACCAATTCTGAGTATTGAAAAATCGTCTACTTCCATGGTGTAAGGGATAGCGTGTTAACCTGCTGAATTAGGGGTCGGAGGATCGAGACTCATTCAAGTGAAAGATTTTTTACAAGTAAATCAACAGCCAGCTTAAATCGTAAAAATCAATTAATGGTATAGGTCCAGAGTTGGGTGGTCATCGTCGAGCCCCTGATGAGTCGGACGCGACGAAACGAAGCAGGACATAGCGTAATGTCGAGCCAGCATCTTAATGACGTAATGTCTGATGTTGGAACATTTCCTATGGGTCACGCTTGCGTGGTACATCCCTTGGTGTCTCTCACAAACTGTGTATCAATTACTTACTTGCAATTTCGTTAATTTCACTTAAAAAAATCTTTCACTTGGATGAGTTTTGAAACACAATCTTCATTTCACGATTTAGTTGCATCCGAGCCAACTTGATCTACCACTTTTATCGGGTTTTGCAGCAACATTTTGACAAATCTGCATCTTCCAGAGGATTCTTTTAGCAGAGGTATTTTATCCGACCTCTGCTAAGTTCCCTCGAGGGAAAAAATGTGTTTAATTATAACTGACCATTTCATATGAACACCCCGAATTCGGGTTCTGCCTAATTCAGACTTTTTCAAAAACAAAAATGGCATTTAAAGTTTCACTGTTTGTTTTAACAAGACATGTGAATACTTCTAAATTTTTGGTAATGTATGTACCATCAAGAGATATCCATATTAGCTATCACGGCAATTATATTTCAGATTTTTTAAAAATAGCTATCTTGCTCCTTCGAGGAATATAATTCGCAGATAGATGTCCTGTTGTATAACTTTAAAAAAAAAATATATATAACAAACAAAGTTTTTATGACCAGATTATTTAAATGATCTTCAACGTAAATATATTTATCTACGATTGATACGAAATATAAACATTATATCTTTGTTTAGATGCGTAGAAAGTGATTATTTACGTACTTGTATTCATTGAGCATGCGCGTCTCATAGTTCTGAATAATTCCTCTTCTTTACCACGCTAGTGCGGTAAAGAAGAGGAATTCTTCAGCTTTACACACGATTAGCAAGTTTGTTTACATTTAACAAAACTAATTTGGTGTTCTTTTATTAAAGTAACTGTTTATATCGAGTTTTTAGTGAAAAACAATGAGTGAATCAAGTGACTTTGACGAAAATGTGGAGAATAATACTCCTCCAGAATTAATTAATTCGGCAAAAAATACAACTAATGAATAATTCTATCTTTATCAAGAGAGAGATACGAACTTACATACAGCAAGTTTATTTGACTATATTTATTATTTAAATCTAACAATCGTAGATAAAGTACGGTACGCAACTCGTGCGAAAACGGCATCTGTATCTATATCTGTATTTGTAAACTCACGAAAACGATATGGTGTAGCAAGACATCAAATACATCTATGCATTGTGGATTTAGTATATCTAATATCTTTTACGAAAACTAAATGAAAGTATATTTTCATTATATACATATTTTATTTTATCACCTCTCTATAAAATTCTAAGTATAACAACCTCTAACTAAATATAACCAACACTAACCATCTCTAATTAACTCTAATAGTCCAGGAGATGGCGTGCAAAAATAGGGTCTGACTAGAGTCAAGCTAGAATATTGTTTATAAGTAAATCTTTTGGCGCCTTTTAAGGAAATGTGTTTGGTTAAGTTCGTCTGCGGGACATAGCTTGGCAATAGTAATTTTAAAAAAAATAATCCTGTAGAGAGCGGCCATATCCGGCCCAATTTTTATAGACAATGTGATTTTTATGATCTTGATGATGAACATGGGCGCTCTCCACAGGTTTGTTACTTTCTCATATAAAGAGAAAGTATTGTGATGGCGCGAAAATTCAATTTTGAGATTTTGATGGATTTACACGTTTTGAGGTCCCCTGAGTCCAAAAAAGTGGTTTTTAAAAAATGTCTGTCCGTCGTCTGTCGTCTGTCGTCTGTCGTCTGTCGTCTGTGCAGACGCCTGGAGCCTAAACTACTGGGCCGATTTTGACGAAATTTGGCATACATGTTCAGAAAAATCATACCCCGAGGCGAAATCGAGAAATGAATTTTAGCTCTAAATTTGGGGGCGCTACCCCCCAAAAACTCTGAAAAAACATGAAAAAAAAAATATTTCTCGAAAACGGTTCCGACGATTTTGATGAAAAAATTCTAAAATGTAGTCCATTTGAATACGAATCCAACGATATAAGCCGTTTTCCCGGGAAAAAATCTAGTTCCTGAGATATTAGCTTAAAACGCAGACGGAGAGAGCCCGGGTTCGATTCCCCGCCCAGGAGAAGTTATTTTTATGATACATTTTGATGAAATGTTCAATAATATTTAAATGTATATTTGAAAACTAATAAATGGAAACACTGGGCTAAGTAATTATAAACTCGTATATGAGAAAGTTTGTCTGAGTTGTCTCGGACCGATTTTTTATTTTAAATGCCTATTGCCAAGCTACGAGTATGTCCAAGACGAACTTAGCCGACTGCAGATTCTTAAAAGGTACCAAAGGATTAACTTATTATTCTTTATTCTTAATTTATTTCCAGTGCTCTCAACAGCCGAACACAGGCCACAACTGAGAGGCACAAAACAAAATAAAACATGAGCAAATATAAAATGTAATATCAATACATAGTGATAAAAAAATAATAGAACAATTTAGGATAGCAGGAGAGATTGGGAAATGGATTGAGGAAGAAAGCGCGACACAGAGGAGGAATTAACAAGAATAAAATTGGTAGAGTTAGAGTTAATGACTGTTATCATGGTAACTGAGAATAAAATGGTATCAAAAATAAAATAAACTAGAAAAGACAAAAACACTGAAAACTCACAAACATAACACTCATCACACAAATTATTCTTAAAATAACACTTAAAAAACTTACACGAGATAAAACCAACAAATTATGATAAAACTTAAAAATTACTTAAAACTTAAACACGATGACTAGAAATTAAAAATTATTTTTCAAGAAGTTGGGGGAAATTATTATACATAGAATTCTAGCTTGATGTTAGTCATGCACTTTTCTGCACGCTATCTCTTGGACTATAAACATCTCTATCCAACTCTAATAATCTCTTATCATCTCTAACCAACTCTAACCAAATCTGACCAACTGTAAGGATCTCTAACCAACTCTAAACATCTATATCCAACTGTAACCATCTTCAACCAACTCTAATCATCTCTAACCAAATCTGACCAACTGTAAGGATCTCTAACCAACTCTAACCATCTATATCCAACTGTAACCATCTTCAACCAACTCTAATCATCTCTAACCAACTCTAACCAAATCTGACCAACTGTAAGGATCTCTAACCAACTCTAAACATCTATATCCAACTGTAACCATCTTCAACCATCTCTAACCATCTCTAACATACATTAAAAGTACTAAATACTTTCTACTTTTGACATTTACCTGAATATAAGATCGACAAATGCATCCATAGTTGTAATGATTTTATTGTTCTTCGCATCTTCTCATCTTGATCTGAAACAAAATTAAAATTTAATTAGAATTAATTTGATTACTTATATCATTATTACAAAAGAAGGGAGTAAGGCTGATAAAGGATACACGCAGTCGCTAAGACTCGAAACACGACTCATTGGGTTTATCACCCAGCGTGAACTTCTTATCTCATCTTAAATCTTCTTATAAGGTTTAGAATTAAATTAAATAGAAGAAAAAGTGTTCAGACATTCAATCTTTAAAAAGCTACTTGTCCTTCAGTCTTTCAATGACAGCTCTAACTTCCAAAAATTCTTTAGTTATTTGTATTTCCCCTCCTGGAAAGATTAAAATCTAAAGACATAAACCGTGGAAGACTTAAGTAGATCCTTTAAAAAACCCAGATGTTCTAATCACTTAATATAAAAGAAAGTATAAGATCAAAAGATCTTAGAATATCATTAAAATAGAATATTATATCATAAAAACTGTCCAATTTAACGAAATTCGAATGGTTATGAGCCCATATTAATTTCGACCTTCTGCGCACAAACTTTCTTTCTCTTCTGCATGCGCATAAACTATATTAACACCCTATATCTTTAAGAGTACTCATCTAATTTTGAAGATATTTGGTTGGTTTGTCGAAAATAGCTCATAGATTGTTCCTTATTATTTTTAACTATCTACGCACATTTAATATTAAATAAAAATTATTTGGACCTCATTGGGAATCGAAAGAGGTCCATATAACCTCATCTTTAATTTCCATGAGACCATTCGTCCAAAAATAAAACGCTGTGAACCCACTTGCATCACATATTATTTTCCTATATTATCATCATTTATGATCGCAGTTATGTAATCAGTCTATTTATTAATATCCAGAATTATGGATATAAATAGGTTGGCAATTTTAAATTTATAAAGGTGTGTTCATAGCATGCATGTTTTACGCGCGTTTGGGCTATATATAGATAAAAATACATGCATGAAGCCGGGAGACGGCACTGACTGTTTTCCCCCACCCTTCCTTCCTTGTGTACATGCGCAGTATTCTGTTCAGGTTATAAACAAAGTCCAATATATTATTAAAATACAATACCAACTTTCTGAAAGAATGATTTGAAAATAAAGAACAAGTGTGTATTTAATATTTACAATGTAATGGTTAATTTGAAAAATAAAATCAAAAATATAAACAAGAGGGAAGAGGACAGGAAGGTTTCATTAAAGTTAGCTTCAACGTGAGAAAGTTCTCGCGTCATGTTATGACAACCTATAGATTATTCTGACGCGCGTAAAAACCGCAGGCTATGAACCCACCTAATAAGCTGGGTTCATAGCATCCGTTCCAATTCTTATTTGTTTTTAATATTGAATCTCTTATATCTGCTATTAAAAGTGCTAATAATTATTGTTATTTATTAAATTAATAAATAAACTGTGCAATGGACGAAAATGTGTATTTTAAATCAAATTATAATTATTATTAACTACGGGAAACAGACAGTGAAAAATACACTCCTGTGCCGGGATTTGAACCACGGGCCTCTATATTTCCAGTATAGCGCTCTTCCATCTAAGCTACGCAGGAGAATGATTTTTCACTACCGTAATCGATAACTAGTCCCGAATCCAAGCTTTCAATATTCATATACATTTAGACAGTCAATATTTATGACATTAGAACTAAACCAGAATTAACGCTTATAATTATAAAGTACTCAATTAGTACCTGTACCTTGTACAATCAATTCGAAATTCAATTTTTTAAGTTTTTGGTAGTTTTCACACTACGGAAAGTTAAATTTTAATTTAAATCAAATTATAATTATTATTAACTACGGGAAACAGACAGTGAAAAATACACTCCTGTGCCGGGATTTGAACCACGGGCCTCTATATTTCCAGTATAGCGCTCTTCCATCTAAGCTACGCAGGAGAATGATTTTTCACTACCGTAATCGATAACTAGTCCCGAATCCAAGCTTTCAATATTCATATACATCATAATTGAGTACTTTATAATTATAAGCGTTAATTCTGGTTTAGTTCTAATGTCATAAATATTGACTGTCTAAATGTATATGAATATTGAAAGCTTGGATTCGGGACTAGTTATCGATTACGGTAGTGAAAAATCATTCTCCTGCGTAGCTTAGATGGAAGAGCGCTATACTGGAAATATAGAGGCCCGTGGTTCAAATCCCGGCACAGGAGTGTATTTTTCACTGTCTGTTTCCCGTAGTTAATAATAATTATAATTTGATTTAAATTAAAATTTAACTTTCCGTAGTGTGAAAACTACCAAAAACTTAAAAAATTGAATTTCGAAAATGTGTATTTTCTTCCTACTGAAGATAAAATATTATATGTACCTCTTGAGTAAAGTGCCATTATTCCCCTCGCGATAATTATCTCCCCCGGCTGCGCCTCGGGAGCTAATTAGAGTTATTCTCTCGGCTGCGCCTCGGGAATTAAAGAGTCTAATTCCCTCGGCTTCGCCTCGGGATTTAGGGACCATGGTTCTTTCGGCTTCACCTCAAGAACCAACTTTTTCGCTCAGGGAATAATGGCTTACTTTACTCCCTAGGTGCATAAATAACTATTGTTTTAGAAATACAACATTGTCGACTATATGAATCTAGATATAAGTTAACAACAGTTTTTAGATGCAGGTTATAAACAAGGATAAACATGGTCGAAAAAGCAAGTGTCGCCAACCTGATTTCAACAACTTCATTACATTAGCCATACATTTTCTACTATTTATAAAATAATTAAGTTGCAATCTTTACTTTTTCGCCCTACTTTTACTTTTTCTCCCTACTTTTTGATCTCAGGGATGAAAAGACTTACTTTAGTCCCTCGAAACTAATTCAAAATCATAACTTTTTCTCCCTACAGGAGATAAAAATACATAATATAACTTTCTCACTATAAAATTAAACTGTTGTCAACTTGTATCTAGATTAGGGTTGGGACATCGATATCGATATATCGAGATGTTTTGGCTAACATCGATGTTTGTTCTTTCCATATCAATGTATCGAAAACATCGATGTTTAGCTATCGATGTCCCAACCCTAATCTAGATTCATATAGTCGACAATGTATCATGTATCATGTCTAAAACAAAATAATCTAACTTTCTCACTAGGAAATAATGTTGGAATATATTTTCTTCATAGATTACATCAAAGATTAATAGGAGACATTCTGTCTACCGTCTTTGGTCTGGCCTGTTCACTTAACATTATTTATTTAGTCGCAAGTTAGTTTTTTTTCTACTTAAGTTAAGATGGTGTAAGAAATCTAGTATGACCAGTATTAATAATGGTCCAGGTACAAACCTTATATTCTTGTTCGAACCAGGTGTAAGGTAGATTGCCTGCGATTGAACCACCCACGCCTTTCCAAGGCTACCGACCTAAACTAAAGTTTACCTGTATACAAATACCTCCTTCTCCTATTTTGGCATCCAACTCCATATCTGTACGCCCATTAAAAATAAAAACCTTATGCTAATTCTGTCTAGGCTTCTCTCTTTTAAAAGTAAAAAAAAAAAAAAAAAATTCAAACCAACTTCCTTAAAGTACACCACTTGTAAAGATGGGTATTTTAAGTATGGGTATAATGCTTAAAATAAAACCAACTTCCTCAAAGTAACCCCACGTGTATACATGGGTATTTTATGTATGGGTATAGTATACAAAAATGAATTAAGTTCATTCTTATTTTTTCAATACAAAATAAGATAAAATATAATTTTATTAATATTTTACATTCAAGTAACAATCCTAATTTTTATGTCATATACGTAGTACATTACGAGTATGGGATAGTAAAAACGTAAGTAGTACATATACTTATTGATCACACACATAAATATATACATATATATATATATATATATATATATATATATATATATATATATATATATATATATATATATATATATATATATATGTGTGTATATATATATATATATATATATATATATATATATATATATATATATATATATATATATATATATATATATATAATTAATGCTTGTAGTTATTAATTCTTGATTAGTTAAGCTTATTAAGGCTCTGCCGCCTTAAATGGTTAAAGAACAGAAAAATGATAATTTTATTGGATTAAGCAAGATATCAAAAATCTAAGTACAGGCTTCATTCCCAATTTTAATTCTGCACAATTTGAGTCCAATTTCAACTTCCTATGATAAATAGTACAGGCGCCATTTTAATACAACGATAAAACTCATATTTAAATAATTGTAGTATTTATTGTAGTAGGGAGTTGAAATGGGGCTCAAATTGTGCAGAATTAAATTAGGAATGAAACCTGTACTTAGATTTTTGATATCTTGCTTAGAACCAATAAAATTTTCATTTTAATGTTTTTCATTTTAAGGTCCCAGTATTCAGTGGCGTATCCAGGGGGGGGGGCACAGGGGGCACGCCCCCCCCCCCCCCCCCCCCTAGACGGGCCCAGACCCTGATAGAGTAAAAAAAAAAAAATACGCCGTATTTTTTCTTAATACATATTTTTACAATCACCTCGTATTCAATTTCACCTCAGAAATGCATAAAAGCGCTGTTTTGAGAGGTCATATTTTCAAAATTTTCCGGGGTCCCTCCCCGGACCCCCCGCCATTGATCCCCGCACCCCCAATAATTAACTGCAGACGACGCCCATGACTTACAGTAAGATATTGTACTGTAGTAAGCATCAGCATAACATTTATTCGTTAGAAAACAGTTATTGTTACTTGGGCGCGGAGATTTTTTTGGGGGGGGGAGGCAGCTGCTTTTTGTATAAGTAGTTCCCTTTTCTTGTTTCCACTACGGATTCCCCCCCCCCCCATCTAAACTACTTAGAATGTGCCCCCTCCAGACCTAGCCGCTGGATACGCCACTGCCAGTATTAGCACTAGATGTGTAGGATGAACCACTTATTCGAACCTAGCAATTAGAATAACTTTACTAGCCCTGCGGTACAGAGTTCCAGCTACTTTATAATACATATATCATACCTCTGTACAATGTACTGCCGAAGCGAGTATGGCGTGATCATTAGTGAGCCATAAAATCAAAGCTTCATGGCGAGGGATCGAACCCACGACCTTGTGCCGCCTTTGATTCATTGATGGCCGAGCAGACGTGGTTAGTAATTTAATCCAAACGGCTCTCTTTACATATAAAGTAATAGGTATAATAGGTATAATATGTATAATAGGTATAATAGGTATTAAGTATTAAAATTAAATTGATAGCTTGTCAGCTATATAATATAGTGTTTGATATATTAAATTATATAGCTTGTCTATTATATATATTACAGTGTTAAATAAATTTAATTAAAGAAAACAAAATCTTAAATCAAGTAAATCCTTTGATTCTAATAAAAAATAATTTATAGAATAAAAAGCCTACATATTATTAATAAATTTTAATTTATGAATTTTTTTTTTTCCGATTTTTGACCGATTTATTAATTTTTATAAGTCCATTATAAAGTTATATAACACATAAATATAAAACTAAAATTGAGTCAAAGTTTACACCCAGATACCCAAATAAAGGAATTTTCAAATTAGACCTTCACATTTAAATATATGCTCGATAATAATTATTATTTATTGTTTTTTAATGCAACTATTATTATGTATTTATTTCAAAAATTTTCCGGCTGTCAGACAGATATGGTTATATACTGTTACGATACATTTAGTTTTAACTTTCTTATATTTTTTACTATTATTTTTATTTTTTATTTTTTGACATATTTATATATTTTTTGACTGTTCTTATGTTGTTTTATTTATTATCTTAAAAGAGTGTTTGACAACTTAGTCATATACGCCTTACTTAATTTTGTTTATTACATTAAAAAAAAAATGCATAATTTATCCATGAGAATTAAAAGAATTAACGCTTCATATTAGAATTCAAAATCTTATTTATTATCATAAAATTGTTATTGTTATTATTTTTATATTTTTGAAAGATTTATTTTATTCCTTAATATAAGACATTTAATCTATTATAATTTTACGTGACTTCCCTATTTTGGCAGGTCTATATAATAAACAGTTTAAAAATCCTTCCTTGTTTATAGATCATATTTTTTTTTTTTATTTTTACAAATTTCGATATTTTGCTCAATTTAAAAAACTTGGTTATCATCTCTCTTATTAAAAGGGACAGCAATCATATCTAGAACCGTCAATTGGAAAGAAGATAAGGGTTTTTCTATAAACGGAAAAACAAAAAAAGTCCAGGAAATAGCGTACAAAAAAGTGTTTGACTAACATCAAGCTAGAATTTTGTGTACAAGTCAATCTTTTGGTGCCTTTAAGAATATGTGGTCAGTTACGTTCGTCTGCGGGACATAGCTAGCAATAGGCATTTGAAAAAAAACAAAAAAAAAAAAAAAAACAATGGAGATTTGATGGTCAATCAATAATTGATTTTCATGGTCCCATGTACAAAATTAGTTAGTAGACCGAAATTCAAGTTGAAGTTAGTTTGTCACTTGATAGGTTATCACTTTGTTTTGGAGTAATATTTGAATAACTAACCTATCAAGTGAAAAACTAATATCGACTTGATTTTCGGTCTACTAACTAATTCTGTACTCAAGATCATGAAAATTACATTGTCCACTAAAATTTGGCGGGACATGGCTGCTCTCCACCGCTTTGTTTTTACAAATGCCTATTGCCAAGCTATGTCCCAAACGAACTAAGCCGACCACATATACTTAACTCTTCGAGACACGGGCTGGCGCATGGAGTGCGCCACGAGTAAAAAAGTTTCTGCAAATCACAGATTCACGATGCGAGAATAATAAAACCTCAATTTACTCTACCACTAGAGACCCCTAAAACAGATGAAACAGTCTGCTTTGATTATTGCTTTGTTCTGCATTGTTTTGCCGTGTTTATTTGGCTTGGTGTACTGTATGCGCCCGTGCCACCATGTCCGGTATAGAAGAATTATGCCATCCGATCAATATTTTTCGGATTTGCATGAGTTGTCGGATTAGGATGATGGTTGTGAGGAGTTATCTTAGGACTTTGACAACTAATAATAATAAATAGGGTTGATAATTAAGGTTGAAAGCTCGATACTAAGTCAGAATGCTGAAGGAGTAATTACTGATTTTTTATAGTAATTTTTATTTTTATAATTAAAGATATCATTGAAAAATAAATATGTAATACATCAATTGACTTTTTAGTTCAACATTTCCAAAACGCAATCTAGATAATCTGGATTTAACCAATTTATGGTTTGAAAAATGCATTGGCGCATAAAGTGCGCCGCTCGTGCCTCTTTGTTTGTCCACTATAGCCGTGCCACAAAGGGTTAAAAGGCACTAAAAGATTGACTTGTATACAAAATTCTAGCTTGATGTTAGTCAGACACTTTTTTATACGCTATCTCCTGCACTATAATGGGTATTTCTTATATAAATTAAAACCATTAACCTCTCTTTAATTTATATTTCTGGCGATATTTCAACCCCTTCTCGGCTCATTAACAATATAAAGCTAAAAAAACAATATAAGCTATTTAAATCACTTGATCACAATTATTTATCACTTTAACAATTATATTATTAACTACAAATATATAGTTATATATAACTTTATAAGTTATATATAACTGTATAACTTATATATAACTTTATAAGTTATATATAACTGTATAACTTATATATAACTTTATAAGTTATATATAACTGTATAACATATATAACTTTATAAGTTATATATATAACTGTATAACTTATATATAACTTTATATATAACATCCTACAGAAGCACATACTTTGTAACATCTCAATCCTATACCAGGAGGAGAATCGCTTTGACAAAATAGACTGCCAATTAGTGTGGTACATAGCTTCCTCGCATCCTATCATGTACTTTATTGATTTTATGCTTTTACACGCCATTATTGTCAAATTTGTTTAGTTAGTAGTAGTCTATTACTTCCTACTAGAACGGGTAGGACGAACCACTTGTTCGAACCTTGCAATTAGGCCATCACTTAGGCCCTTTTTACGCCCCGTGGTGGAGAGTTCCAGCTACTTCACACATCATACATTTTTGTACATGGTACCGCGGAAGCGAGTATGATGTGATCAATAGTGAGCCATATAAATCAGAGCGTCACGGCGAGGAATCGAACCCCATCTCGTTCCACTCATGATTCAGTGATAGCCGAGCAGACGTGGTTTAACCCACACTGGTTCTCATTCAAATTTGTTTAATTGTTTCCCCTGTTTTTTTAATGTGTCAAAATTGTTTTAATTTTCTACATGAATTAAAGTATAAATTTAGCGAAAGTTAAAGAGGCGTGTTTCTTCGATAAACTATAAAAGTATCATACAAATCAAATATTTAATTTTAAAGCTATATGTGTAAATAAATGTATGTTTGTGCGCATGTAGAAGAGAAACAAATGAGCGCAGCAGGTTGAAACTTATATGGGACCAACAATGGGCTAATTATGACCTATCATACAAATTTCAATAAACTCGGACGGTAAGTTTTTAAGATATGTTGGTTCGCAAAAATTGAGCGACAGACCGACAGACAGACACGGAACCAAAAATGTTCCCTGATGTCTGAAACGGATTTCTGTCTTGGAATTTTTGAAATTGGAGACCTAAAAAAATGTTCGTTCTTCAGACCGATCACATAGCCTCCGATACTTTCTGTAAGCCCGATAGTTCTTCGGCACGATCACAAAGCTGTAACGGAAGCTTCGGTAAGCCCGGAAGCAAAAAAAAAGGAAAGAAAAACATAGGTACGCCGACATAAATCTAGCTGTTTACAATAACAATAAATTTATACATCAAATTAACCGAACTAAATCAAATCTGGCATCATGTACATTCAACTACGGAAAAACAAGATTTTATACAAAAAATAATAAAATAAAATAAAAGCAGAACGTGAAGATTTAAATCACTTGATTTATTTACTTGAGTGTTAATCATATAATATATATAAGAGAGAAATGCTAATGTTATGCAAATCTATCAAGGTAAGATAGTTTTATATCGGCATTATGTGCAACAAATAACAAATAATACAATACGGAAAGAAATCAATTTGTAATTAGCCAACTGCGTTATATATTATATAGCATAAAGTAGGATGAGATAACTTTTCTTTATGCTTTGAAATATATAGGTATATATATACCTACTCTATACTAAGAGCTATATAGGTATATATAGGGACTATAGGGTTACCATACGTCAGGATTTCGTCCGGACAGTCCGGATTTGAAACACCTGTCCAGTTTTGCGTCCGGATTTGAAATATGTTCGGATTTTACCAAGATGAACGGAAAACGAAGAAAATGTAGGGAAATTTCATTCTGCGCACCTTTTTGAATATATTTAAAATAATAGAAATCGCGTGTGTCTGCCTGGTACTTCGGCCCCCGCTGAACGTATTTTTTTCAATGATGGGGTCTATTTGAACCCCTGAAAGAGAAAGATTATCTCTGTCAGTTGTAAAAGAGCTTCCTAATATTAAAGCAAATTCTATTATGACATGCTCAGAATTCCACGACAAAATAAAAAATGACTACAAGCCTTTTCTAAGGAAAGTTAGTTCATCTTAAATGTATGAAGCAAGAACTAATGAAAAACCAACCGGCCCTCGACCAAGCAGAGACTAGCAAAAGTTGAATATGATATTAATAAATAAATAAATATTAATAAATAAATACTAATAAAAAATATTAATAAATAAATATTAATAAATAAATATTAACAAATATTATATTAATAAATATATAAGGTAATTATATATTTGTAACTTATTTTTTTCCCCAATTTCACAAAAAATTATATTGGTACATATTTTATTTTGCAATTTTCCTCCGGACCGCCCCCCCCCCCCCCCCGGAGCTCCTTCTGTCAGGATCTGGCCTTCATAAAATATGGTAACCCTACTTACTTTATGCATATATAGTGATCCACGACAGAGTATACTTATGAGGAAAACATGGTTTATTTGTGGGTTTTATTATTGTTATCTTATAGCGTAGGCTTCCGCGGTTAATGTCATCATTAAGTTCTAGGTCTTCCGGTGGTGACCGCGTCATGTTCGAAGAGTTTATTATTGTTGGTTATTTTGTATACTTTTTCATTCATAATCTCAGTCAGAATCAGAGCCAGTGTGCATTCTCGCCGTATCCTAAAGCCGGTTCATATCATGTGTTTTTTTTTTTGCGCGTGTTGGCCTATTTAGAACATGTTTCTGCTTGTTTTGACATTACCCTCCCTACGTAAAACGAGTACTATGGACCCATCTTAAGAATATAATCTGACCCAAGAAATCATATACTACCTGGATTACTGTCTATTTTGTTAACTTGTATACTACTTGAATGTACTTGTTATTGATCTTAGCAACTAAACTTTAAATATGCTTTTTACAACTAAGTTTTAGCTTTATAGAAAGAATTATTATTTATATTTAAAATAAATAATTTATTATTATTATTATTATTATTATTATTATTTGACCTTCAATGGTATAATCTCAATCGTACGGTCAGAAGAATTCTGACCGTATAGTCAGATCCTCGGTTTTGAGGAATGTTATTATCGCACAAACACACATTACGAAGATTTCTCGCCGTACCCTTAATCGCATCCTCCGTTCCTCGCATTGGTATAATTACAATCACAAATTCCGAAGAATTCTTGCCGTGCCCTTATTTGCATCCTCTGATCTTAAAAATGGTATAAGACAATCACAAATTACGAAGAATTCTAGCCGTACCCTTAGTCGCATCCTTAAATGTTAAAAATGGTATAAGAAGATCACAAATTACGAAGAATTCTAGCCATATACCCTTAGCCGCATCCTTGGTTTTCGAAATGGTATAATCACACTCACAAATTCTTAAGAATTCTTGCTGTACCCATAGTCGCCTCCTCCGTTCCTCGCAATAGTATAATCACAATCACAGATTCCAAAGAATTCTTGCCGTACCCTTAGTTGCATCCTTGGTTTTAAGAAATGGTATAATGACAATCACAGATTCCAAAGAATTCTTGCCGTACCCTTAGTTGCATCCTTGGTTTTTCGAAATGGTATAATGACAATCACAGATTCCAAAGAATTCTTGCCGTAACCTTAGTTGCATCCTTGGTTTTTCGAAATGGTATAATGACAATCACAAATTCCGAAGAATTCTTTCCGTACCCTTAGTTGCATCCTTGGTTTTCGAAATGGTATAATGACAATCACAAATTCCGAAGAAATCTAGCCGTATACCCTTAGTTGCATCCTTGGTTTTCGAAATGGTATAATGACAATCACAAATTCCGAAGAAATCTAGCCGTATACCCTTAGTTGCATCCTCCGTTACTCGGAATGGTATAATCACAATCACAAATCCGGATTTTTGTTTTTAGAATGGTATTATCAAAATCGGAAGAATTCTGGGGCCCAAGCTTAGTTCCTTCACCTTCAGAAAGTTTTTCAAACTATCTGAGGAACTTACATCATGGGTTAAAAGGGCAACCCTTTTAAAGCAATTTCCTTTAAAGAATTCTCCAAAAAAAAAATGTTATTTTCCTGAAAAACACCGTAACTCTCTACTAGTCCTATTTAATCCTGAATGCTCTTCATTGTTTACTTCCAAAACAATCCTTTATTTATTTATTTTTTTTCTTTTCCTAAATTATCTTTACAAATATCTCAAAATAACTCTCCTAGCATTTCCATTTATATTCTAAGTCGTATTTTAAAGATAAAATAGAAAAAAAAGACAAATTATCAGTCACAAAAAAAAACGTATAATTAACAAATAACAAAATAACAAAATAACGATATATCTCTTTTTAAGTTCCTACTTTTCAAGATAATCTAAATACAAAACTAAATGTATCTTTGTCTCAACCAAATTATAAAATACAACAAAGTAAAACCAAACAGAACATTCTGGTCTTCTATTTTGTTGTTTTAAAAATAAATAAAAAATAAAATAAGTAGGTACACTTCTAACACTTCTGGATTTCTCCTGTATAAACTAAAATGAAGTCATTGTTTATGTCTTACAATAAACAATGCAGTTTGTTCTTCGTATAAACAATGTTTAATTCATTGTGTGTTGTTTCTTTCTGTTACTCCCCCATCTTGATTTACTAATAAATCTACGAGAGAACCAAAACTTTAAAAATAACAGACAACAATTGATCTACTTCTATTTTCCCCCCTTATAGTTTATCTTCCTGTTCTTTTTTAAAGATAACAAATAAAGTAATTTCAATTTGGTTTTGTTTTTCTTTTTATTACAAATTAACTTGATTTAAACTTCTTTCCTTTGTCATTACATTTCCTATTCTATTCTTTTCTTATTTATTTATAACTTTGTGTTTTTTTATTTTGTAAAACTTTTTTCAAGTGTTTATATTATTGTGACTTTTTGGGATGTTTATTTATTTATTTTTGTAAAGTGACTCTCAACTATCTCTTACTACTTATTTACCGAATTCTTTGATTAAATATTTTTTTTTTTTTTTTTCAAATTTATTTCCTATATATCAATCAGTGTTTATTTTAATTTATTTCTGTTTCGAATTGAGACCACTTAAGGGCTACAGTAGCTGTTTTTACTTTCTCATGTAAAGAGAAAGTATTGTGATGGCGCGAAAATTCGATTTTGTGATTTTGATGGATTTACACGTTTTGAGGTCACATTTCCGAAAAGTGGTGTCTTTACTTTAGGTCAAAGAATGTTCAGGAATTTTTTCAGATTTTTTGCACTTCACATAAGCGAGATAGAGGGGGGGGGGACACGTTTCACACCCACTTCAAACTTGCCTACGCTCGCCCTATCAAAGTTATAACCAAAGAATTATATATATTTGTAATCAGCTCGACGTACCCTTTCATATGATACCCCTCACGGTGTCGAAAAAAAATAAAAAAATGTTAACCCTTCAGTTGTTTTACCCTAATTTTTTTGAAAATTATTATTTTTAAGTCGCTATACTTTTAGCATATGTGGGCAGGAACAAGACACATACACGCCAAATTTCAAAGTGATCGGACGAAAAGTGTAGCCGTGAGAGCAGGCGACCGGACGAACGGACAGACACACGCAGGAAAATATAAGGGTCCTTGGTTTTGCCTACGGACCCTAAAAACACACCTGATTTTTTATTATCTGACATGAATATTTTACAATTTATACCCAAACATACTAATGTATAAATGGCTGAATTTATTTCTATAAGAATTCCGTATGTATTTGGAATTTTCTCAGAATAAATTAAAGGATATAATATAATGCATTGTTATTAGTCAAAGTTAAACGAACCGGTTTTATTTACAATTTGACAAAACAGAGGAAGTAAAAGATTTTAAAACATGTGTTTTTGTTAATGGAAAAGATTTGTAACTTTGATATTCTTTTGTTTTTCTTTTAATTAATTTATCTTGTTTTCATTAAGTTTCTTTTTTTTGCATTTGAGCTTACTGAAGGTAACGGAAGCATTGAGGCATTTGTTTTGTATGTAACAAAAATTAAACTTTTCTTGGATATAACTGTGTTCTTAGATAATACGTTTTAGACATCAAAGACCTTCTTTTGGTTTCTTGTTTACCTGTCGGTCTGTCTGCATACATTTTACTTCCGATCTTGCCGAAGGTAACGAAAGCTGAGGAAGATCTTTCTGAAGAACGAACATTTCTAGTGTTCAATTTCGAAAATTCCAAGACATAAATCCGTTTCAGACATCAGAGAACACGTTTAGTCTCGTATCTTTCAGCAACATATCTTATAAACTACACGTCCGATTTTAATTAAATTTGGATGGTAGGTCATAATTAGCCCTTTGTTAGTTCCATATAAGTTTCAATAATCTGCGCCCATTTGTTTCTTTTCCACATGTAAATAACCTTTTGCACAAATATACATTTATTTACACCTTTATCTTCAAAAGTACTTATCTGATTCTTATGAAATTTGAATGGTTTGTTGAAAGTAGCTCATAGATAATCCAAGATTAATTTCAACCCCCTGAGCACATTAAATATTCCTAATTGATACTATAATCCATGTAAAAAATCAAAACAATTTTGGCACAATTGAATGAAGGGAGAGGGGACAATTAAATAAATTAGAAAATAATTGGGTTGTATATAAAAGCATAGCCATAGCATCACTAAAGCTCGTAGATAGAATGCGGGTTAGCTATGCACCATACTAATTGGCAGACAATTTTACTTTCGTCTCTGTCTGTCGGTCTGTCCGTCAACATTTCTTTGATTTCGTCTCTGTCTGTCAGTCTGTCCGTCAACTTTTTTTTGGGTTCATGTCTGTCTGTCTGTCGGTATGTTCGTTGGTATTCTTGCGAAACAAAAACCCATAACCTAAACGAAATATCGTTCGAAAAAAGACAAACACAAATGCCGTCGAAGTTTGTCAGTCTGACAAAACGCAAGCAAAACTTTGTCATATACATAGTAAAACTGAATTTAAATTCCATAATAGCTAATTTAACTATTGACTAAGCTTCAATATCCTCAATGCTCAATTGAGCAAAATTTTCTTACGGTTTGAAATTTAGTTCCAAGTATAATTTCATGTCATAAACATTAAGGTCGGGCACTTCTTTAGACTATTACTCCCCTTATACAAAAAAAAACAGAGGGGAGTAACAATCTAAAAAAGGTGTAAGGAATGTTCTTCTTTAGACTGTTACCTACCTTATAAAAACAGAAGTGTGATATTCCTTTGTCCCAAAGTACATTGGAATAAACATTCGTTTGTCTTAATAGTTTTTTAGTCAAAGTCTTTTACATCCTAAAAAAACATAGGGGAGTAACAATCTAAAGAAGTACCTAAGGTCAAACAAGTGAGGTATTTGGATCATACCTTTCTGTACAGACTACAGAGATTTACAACTATAAGGGCTGTTTCACACTATACGGTTTTGGCCGTACGGCGAAATTATTTGAGTGGAGTATAGAAGGAGACGGGCACTTTCACATTACACGGCGACGGCAAAAAGCCGTACGGCCGCCGTATAGCAGCCGTCCTCAACCACTAAACTCACGGCGACCGGATAGTCGCCATGGACCCAGTAGTCTATTTGATCAAATGCAGGCTTTCACATTGGACGGTTATTATTCGTACGGCCATTTTCTCACCAGGCTTTGCTCTGTACGTTTCTCTACAGTTCTTTTAATTTATTTAAATATTAATAATATTTATTTAATTAATTTAATCATTCACAATGGAAGAGATTGATGGAGAAGTGTTAACCCTCTGCCCACAAAGTGAGTTGCTCGAATATATACCACAAGGTCGGGTGGAATATCACCCATTGAAAGTATTGACTGTGAAATAATTAAATAATTTTTCTAGGATAGCTAGGATCAGTCAAAAGTAAAGTAAAAACACAATATTTTAGTTTAATGACGTTTCTAAAAATATATTTCCTTCTTCAAGGTAAGTTTGTGAATGATTTTATTTTTCAGGTTAAGTGTACAGTTAGGAGGTACAGAGTGGGGGCAACCAGTCTCATATACCGCATGCAAGAATGATACGTAAAGATGTCAGGAGAATCATTATATTGGTCTTAAAAAAAACCTTGTGCATGTAATATTCCTTGAAAATGACTTTTAAATAAATGTAGGGGTAACAAGGTCGGGTGAAATCTCACCCCAGAGATATAACATGAGTTTATAATTCGCTTAAAACGATACCTGCGATCAAACGGCCCTACGAACACTATGAGTAGGACCTAGTTAGAGGATACACGGAGGCATGATTAAGTTTGACACTCTCCGCGCATGTTTATCAGAAATCAAGAACAGCCGGGTGGTTTACAACCCAACCTTGTGGGCAAAGGGTTAATTACCCTTGTCCAAAATAGAACAGTGCTGTGGCGCAAATATCTTGATATATACAAAGACAGAAATGGTCGTTGAAATTGGTTGTATAAAATTTCTAAATTGTGTGTTCTGATGCTGAATGGTATCCTTCAGCTTTTCATGCAGTTCATCAAATGAGGCAACAGACATCTCTACGTAAATCCTCAAATAACGTATGAATTAAGCCCACTTCATCTCTCTTTTGATTATTTAGGATGCACCCACATCCGGCGTTTGCATTGTCTCCTCTTTTTGCGACGATAATACAACCATAATGCAATATTTTGTTTACAGTTCATAGCAACACCTCTTCACTACACTTTTAAAAACCTTCTGATTGAAAAAAAAAGCCGTGGACGTGGACAACCCGGATAGTGTGAACAACCTGCCAATTCGGATTTTTGCCGTACGGCAAAAACCGTATAGTGTGAAGCGGGCCTAACTCGCAATTCTTAATTCTTATTTGAGTAAATTATCAGATACTTTAATATTCTTATCAAAAAGCTATATAGCATAGCTTTCAGAACAGACTTTAGAGCTGTGACTATAAGTATCGTCATATTTATTATTACTTTACAGTTAGTTCTTCGGTCATCACTCCTTATAGAATATTGCATCGACTTCCTAGACCCCTCTTAGACTCTTTTGGACCCATCTGATCAATTCCAGACATCTTCCCATCAATATGGGTCATTAAACAGGAAGAACGAAGTGAATACGACGTCTTCCAAGAAATATGAACGACATGGTATGCCTGGGTTTCTGTTTCGTAACACCAAAAGATCCTTTCGTCCTTTATCCTTCTTCAGTGTGACTAATCCATGAATCAACCTGCTTCTTTAAGGTCCTTGAGGGTAACATGACCAATCATATCTGGTCTTAAGTCGTGTTCACTTGTCACTTCGTAGATTCGAGAGAAAAAAATGCTTAACTTTATGCAAGCTCTTTTCCAAGAAGGATGCAGGATGTTACATGCATCTTATCTAAAAAATGATGTAATATGTTATATGCATCTTATCCAGGAGAGATGCGGGATGTTATATGCATCTTACCAAAAAAACATGCAGAATGTTGTTACATGCATCTTATCCAAAAATGATGCAAGATGTTATATGCATCTTATCCAGGAGGGATGCGGGATGTTATATGCATCTTACCAAAGAAACATGCAGGATGTTGTTACATGCATCTTATCCAAGAATTATGCAAGATATTATATGCATCTTATTCAAGATGTTATATGCATCTTATCCAAGAAGTATGCAGGATGTTATATACATCTTACCAAAGAAACATGCAGGATGAAATATGCATCTTACCAAAGAAACATGCAGAATTTTACATGCATCTTATCCAAGAAGGATGCAGGATGTTGTATGCGTATTATCCAATAAGAATGCAGGATGTTATATGCATTTTATCCAAGAAGGATGCAGTATGTTATAAGCATCACATCTAAGAAGTATTCAAGATTTTTATATTCATCTTACGCAAGAAGGACATTTAAAAAGTGTTGAACACGTAAAGGATTACACTTCGTTCTGAGCTAACTTAGCTTAGATAATATATTTTTATCAATATCTTGGAAAATGTATTTTTTCCTGAAAAACGAATTGCATGGTTAAATTTGCTGAACGAATTGCATGTTGTTATTAATGAACTAAAGAAAAGAAAATATTTTTAACTATCGCTGAAACGGATTTTAAGAAATATATTGATTTTAAAGTTTTGACTACCAACATATAAAAAAACAAAAACAATTATTCTTTGTACACGGGGGGACCAATATAAAACGAGGAAAAGCGCGTTTAATAAATGGATAGTTTAGAATAGATTTTATGAATGGAAAAGTAAATATAATTTGTGAATGGATATTTGAAATTTTAGAATGAAGAATTCATGTTTCGAAGTTCATATTAATTTCATGTTCATTCATAGCTCATCTTATTTTCTTAGTTAAAAAAAAACTTTCAATGAATGAATAGAATAGATTTTATGAATGTAACTGTTAGGTATTACTAGTTTATTACAAAGTACATTCTTTCAAGTTATTTACTTCTTTGTCCTCCCATTCATAGTTCATTCACGAATGTTACCTTTTATTTGGTCTATAGAAATGAATGGCTAAAAACCTGTTATAGGTATAATTTGAAACTGAATGAACGTTTTACTCTAAATGTATTATGTTATTTGACAAAACAAATACCGCACTTTTATTCAAAAGTAAAGAAAAAAAAGGTATTCTATTTAAAAACAAAGTGTTAAATAAAACACTTTAAAAGTACAAAACGAAATTTATTGTTAGCACTTAAGTTTAACTTTATTCAAACAAAAAGGTACCTTTTAAAACTTGTTTACCCTTCTCCCCCCCACTTTAGAACTAAAGATAATGTTTCCGAAAAAGAGGAATTCACCTAAATGAAAAATTTTACAAAAGTAACTAAAATATTTTTATTGTTAATGCTATAAAGTTAAGAAATGTTCTTTTTATGTAAGATTTGTAACAAGTATTCCGACTTTTCTAAAAGTACCTAAAGTGCATCTACAATGTTATTGCTACCTTTCTTGTTATATATCTTTAAAAGTAAGGTAAGGTAGTGTAACACAAAAAAAAAAAGTTTTTACCTGAAAAATCGTTCACTTTGGTAACAAGGCGTGAAAATCAAGGTGTGAACTTTTTGACAGCATATTATTTCTTTTTTTTTTATTTTTGGTTCATAATAATTTAAAAGTCTGAAATCCTTAAAGTTCGTTTTAAGTCGTTTTTTTTTTTTTTCTTTTTCTTCTTTTTTTTAAAAAAAAAGGGTTTTTTCCAGGTCGAGCGGTTTATATCAGAGGTTGACAGGTTCAAGTTTTATATATATATATATATATATATATATATATATATATATATATATATATATATATATATATATATATATATATATATATATATATATATACATATTTTGAGCAAGGTTTCAAAAATATAGAGAAAAAAAAGAAAAAGGTATTGATGAATTCTACGGGGTACAGGTGAGTGGTATTTTGGTTTCTTTAACCCTCAATACCGCTTTTGATGTTGTTCTATATTATGCATTTTTTAGTACTTTCAAAGAAAAACAAAAAACATGAGATTCACATTCATGTTTTTTTTACTTTTATATTATATAATAAAATATGTTATCATTTATATAATCGAGTAGTGTCCCGACGACGCACCTCGAAATTATTTGTTATTGCTAAGATAAGACAACCACATTTATTCCAATAAAAATAAATGTTTGTTCTGATTTGTTGGTCTTCAAATAGATATAATAACTTGTCTAAATTATAGATATCTAAATAAATTTACTTAATTTTACTTTTTTTTCTAAATATAAAACCAAGCCCGCATTGTCGCGGTCTTAAAGGCTCGTATATTATGAAGAGAAAGTATTGTGATGGCGGGAAAATTAAAAAAAAAACTATTTTGATAGATTTATACGTTTTGCGGTCCCCTGAATCCAAAAAAGTGATTTTTAAAAAATGTCTGTCTGTAATCTATGCAGACGCGTGGAGCTTAAACTATACTAGACCGATTTTTAATAAAATGTGGTTAGCATCTTAAAAAAATTAAAATTAATCTTAGCTCAAAATTTGGGGGTGATGCCCTCTAAAAATCCCCCAAAAAAAACTTTAACCCCCCCCCCCCCCCCCCAAAAAAAACGGGTTCGACTATTTTGTTTAAAAAGTGCTATTATAAAGTGCTTTTAAACATGAATTTAACCATATAAATTGTTTTCCCGAGATAAATCTATTTTGCTGAGATATTGATGAAAATAGAAAGAAACCGATTTTGCTGAATATCAAAAACGTTGTGTAAACTATCACCTATTGAAACACTTATTAAATGTGTTTACAAATAAATAAATAAAATTTAGATATTATTGGATTTAAAATTCAGCCATACTGTATTTAAGAATGTTTAGTTCAAATTTGTCGTAACAATTTTTTTTTTTTAGAAAAACAAATCACGAATATACATAAACTATATAATATTATTAAGAAAAAAATAATTTCAAGAATCATTTTTATTAATTCATTTTAATAGAATAAAAATCTATCATTTGAATGATAATTTATTAACAATTAATATTTAATATAATTTTTTCCAAAGTAACCATGCGAGATATCATCATATTGTTGACGTGTATTTCATCAATTAAATCAGATATATATATATATATATATATATATATATATATATATATATATATATATTATAATATATTCTTATTTTATTAATTAATTATTCATTCAAATCTTTTCAAAATTGGCTATCATCATTAAGTATGTTAATGGGATAAAAAATTGAAAAAAAAAATTAATTTTATTGAAAAATTCTTGTGAAACCACATCAAAGCGGTAATTTCTTTTTATATAACCCACACGCACACACACACACATATATATATATATATATATATATATATATATATATATATATATATATATATATATATATATATATATGTGTGTGCACATTTATATGCATATTATGCTGTTATGTTGGTAAACATGTATACATAAGAGATATTTAATTGAATATGGCTATAGGTTGAAATTATATAATTACCATGTCAGATCCTGTTCACAATATATGTAAGTGGTAAAAAAAAAATAATAGTAATTTGCATGTGTTAATATTCATATACAATTTACAGTTTAGGTCGGTCAATTTTAATATTTTTTTTATCTTCCTTTTAAGTCTGGTCATTTTACCGCATCTGGATTTATTCAGTTTGAGTGAATGGAGTCATTTTTAATTCAAGTTATAATAAATTTTTTATATTTTTTTTTAAGTTTAGTAGCGTATACAAATGTAGATATTAACTTTTATTATAAAAATAATTATAAAAGGGAGACAGAATAGACAAAAAATAAACTCCACAGCTTGGATTTGAACCAAAGACCTTTGAATTACATGTCCATTGAGTTTTGAATTACATTTCTTATGTGTTTTGGATCTATATGTACTTAGTATCTTAAAATAGAAGTAAAAAGTTTCTTGATATATTCAATGTGTCTTAAATTCCGTGACCAATGTGTCTTGAATTAAATATCCAATGAGAAAAATTGTACAAGAGTTAACTAATAAGGTCAAACAATTGTATTTATGCACCTAGGGAGTAAAGTAAGCCATTATTCCCTGAGCAAAAAAGTTGGTTCTTGAGGCGAAGCCGAAGAAACCATGGTCCCTAAATCCCGAGGCGAAGCCGAGGGATTTAGACTTTTTAATTCCCAAGGCGTAGCCGAGGGAATAACGCTCAGCCGAGGGAGATAATTATCGGGAGGGGAATTATAGCACTTTACTCCCAAGGTACATACAATATTTTATCTCCACTAGGGAGAGAATACACATTTTCATCCATTGGACAGTTTTTATTTATTATTTTAATAAATAACAATAATTGTTAGCACTTTTAATAGCAGATATAATTCAATATTATAAACAAATAAGAATTGAAATTAATAAACTCAAATAGAAGGTTATTTAGATGCAGGTTTAAACAATGATAAAAAAGGTCGACAAAGCAGTGTCGCCAGCCTGATTTCAACAATTCACTGCATTAGCCATTCATTCTCTACTATTTATAAAATAATTAAGTTGGCAATCCTTCTTTTTCTCCCTGGCTTTACTTTTTCTCCCTACTTTTACTTTTTCTCCTTTCTTTTAAGTTCAGGGAAGAAAAGACTTACTTCAGTCCCTCTAAACTAATCCAAAATCATAACTTTTTCTCCCTACTGGAGATAAAAAAACATTGCACAAGAATCAACTAACAAGATCAAACAAAGAAACATAGTACGAGAATCAACTAACAGGATGATCAAACTGAGAAATATTGTAAAAGAATTAGCTACCATGATCAAACAAAGAAACACTGTACAGGAATCAACTAACGATATCTAACAAAAAAATTGTACAAGAATTAACTAACATGATCATTGTAAAACAATCATTCCTCCGTTAGTCAAGAGTCTCTATTGAATCTCTAAAATATAAAATACGGTTAGCAGGTAAGTACCAAAAACCACTTACGTGGTAAAAAAAAAACCAAAAAAAAAACCGCCAAGTCTGTGGTCCAAAAAAGTTGTGAAATCAACTTTCTGTCCCGCCAAGTGATGTTGGCACTTTCTCCCTCACACCGCCAAGGAGAAGAAGCTGATAAATATCTAAGTTGACAGTGCTGGGTCAGGAGAAAGTGCCAACATCACTTGGAGGGACAGAAAGTCGATTTCACAACTTTTTTGGACCACAGACTTGGCGGGGTGTTTTTTTTTATCACGTAAGTGGTTTTTGGTCAGATATATACTTACCAATAAAAAATAAACATATAAATACTTAAATAAAATATTAGATAATTTATACTAATCCTAATAATTACGGGTCCTAATTTCGTCCCTGGGGACGAAATTAGGATTTTTTAAATGTCAAAATTTGGCTTTTTTTTAAATTCCAAATTTCGCTTAGTTATGCTCAATACAATTTAATGACCATATCAGGATTATTAGACAAAGGGTACAGCAACACAAAATTGGGTTTTCTACTTGTTTAGGTATAACTCTAATCCAGAAATTTAAAATTTTCCCTAGGGGGACGATATTAGGGCACTTTACCTTACCAGTTGGCTATTAGAATAAGAGTTTTTATTTTATTTACGTTCCGTTTGAACGTTCTGGAATCATTAAAAAATGGGTGTTCTTTAAAAAGCTCAAAATGCTATCGTACCTTTCGGTAATCGGTACCTCGAAAGCAATATGTTTCACGCTTTTTAATGTAATGTTAAAACCTTTTGGTTTTTTTGTCATTTTGTACAACAAATATTGCTTTAAATAAATCTTACATATCATTCTGGAGTTCTTGACTCATAAAAAAATATGTCATAGTGCGTACCACTTGGATTTATGTCTGTTCAATTAATTTTTTTTTTTTTTTTTTACAAGTTATATCTATTGGAATCAAAAAAAAAGACAACTGCTTGGGACGATGCATTAACGTAGCGTTATAACAGCTACAAAAACAACAGCACTTCATCAGCTTCTTAAAATAGAAGTGCACTTTATTTTACATTTAGTTACCAAATGGTTATTACGACTTACTGACGATAATAAGTTAGTGAACTTGATATTTTGGTACTTATTTAGATTGTTACTCCCCGACGTTATTTTATAATATAAATGATTTTAACTAAATAACTATTAAGAAATAAGGGATGTTTAGTCTAATGTACTTTGGGACCAAGGAATATCGCACACTTCTGTTTTTATAAGGGGAGTAACAGTCTAAAGAAGAACATTCCGTACACCTTCTTTAGATTGTTACTCCCCTCTGTTTTTTTATAAAGGGGAGTAACAATCTAAAGAATAAGTGCCGATATTTAATAGTGATGATCTATAAAATATCTGGTGGCCGGATTTTATAGTGTTGATCTAATTGGATATGATAAAATAAACAGAAATAAAATAGACTGCCAATTGGTGTGGCACATAGCTTCCTCGCATCCTATCACGTTCCTTATCGATGTTTTTCTTTTATAACCAATTATTGTCTAATTTATTTAATTTTTTCCCCCTTTTTCAAATCTTTCAAAATTGTTGGATGTTTTTACACGAATTTAAGTATCAATTTAGCAATATTTAATGTGGGCATGCCGGTGAAATGAATCTGGATCTATTTAGGGACTACTTTCGGCAAACCATCCAAATTTCTTATAAAATCTGATGAATACTTTTAAAGACATATAGGTGTAAATAAATGTATATTTGTGCGCAAGTAGAAGAGAAACTAATGAGCGTCGTAGGTTGAAACTTATATGGGACCAACAATAGGCTAATTAAATCTTAATAAAATAAGACGTGTAATTTTTAATATATTATATCGTTTGGTAATAGTACATTACGCGTCGAGTGCGGAAAGTAGCATTTTGCATGCGAGTGTGGAGTTTGCACCCGAGCGACAGCGAGGGTAGTAAAACCACACGAGCAATGCAAAATGCCGTTTTCGCACGACTTGCGTACCGTACTTTATCTACGATTGTTAGATTTAAATAATAAATACAGAAAAAAATAAACTTGCTGTATATAAGTTCGTATTTCTCTTTTGATAAAGATAACATTAATTCATTAGTTGTATTTTTTGCCGAATTAATTATTTCTGGAGCAGTATTATTCTCTACATTTTCGTCAAAGCCACTTGATTCATTCATTGTTTTTAACTAAAAACTCGATTAAACAGTTACTTTAATAAAAGAATAGCAAATTAGTTTTGTTAAATGTAAACAAACTCGCTAATCGTGCGTAAAGCTGAAGAATTCCTCTTCTTTACCGCGCTAGCGTGGTAAAGAAGAGGAATTCTTCAGAACTATAAGACGCGCATGCGCAATGAATACAAGTTCGTAAATGATCACTTTCTACGCATCTAAACAGAGATATAATAATTTATATTTCGTATCAATCGTAGATAAACAATTAAACATTGAATGATAGACCGACAGACAGACACGGAACAAAGAATGTTCTCTGATCTCTGATACGGATTTTTTGTCTTGGGATTTTGGAAATAGGGGACATAATAATTTCGTTCTTCTGAAAGATCGGTTAGCTTGGGAGCAAAATTTCGAATAAATCTAATTAAAATTCCAAAATTTACAGGGGTTTCTTTGGATAAAATTAAGAGAGCAGCTTGCCGTATTCGAAGTCTTGACCTAAAGCATGCTAAACGCTACCACGGGGCTGCAGACACAACTATTTTATAATAGTAATTTGTATTGTATGAAACTATTATTTTAAACTCTTTTATTTATTTATTTTTTTTTTTTTTTTTTTTGCTTTGTTTTTTTGTCTCCTGTTTTATCTTTTAATCTAAATTTAACACTAGAAACTTGAAACTAGCATAGATTATGTATTTCCCATGACAATACAATAAATCAGTCATTATAGTTTTACAAAATTTCAAATTTTATATAATCTATAAAGGCCCTCATACACGATCAAACTTGGCCTGTCAAGCCAGTTTGACGGTTTATGAGAGAACTTTGTGAGTTGAATGTCTTGATGTGGAGGTCACGCAGGGTGTCAAACTTACTTGACAAACTTTTAATCAAACTAATTTGACAAACTTTTAATCAAACTTACTTGACAAACTTTTAATCAAACTTACTTGACAAACTTTTAATCAAACTTACTTGACAAACTTGTAATCAAACTTACTTGACAAACATGTAATCAACCTTACTTGACAAACTTCTAATCTAACTTACTTGACAAACTTTTAATCAAACTTACTTGACAAACTTGTAATCTAACTTACTTGACAAACTTGTAATCAAACTTACTTGACAAACTTGTAATCAACCTTACTTGACAAACTTCTAATCAAACTAATTTGACAAACTTTTAATCAAACTTACTTGACAAACTTGTAATCAAACTTGTAATCTAACCTACTTGACAAACTTTCAATCAAACTAATTTGACAAACTTTTAATCAAACTTACTTGACAAACTTTTAATCAAACTTACTTGACAAACTTGTAATCAAACTTACTTGACAAACTTGTAATCAAACTTACTTGACAAACTTTTAATCAAACTTACTTGAGAAACTTTTAATCAAACTAATTTGACAAACTTTTAATCAAACTTACTTGACAAACTTTTAATCAAACTTACTTGACAAACTTTTAATCAAACTTACTTGACAAACTTGTAATCAAACTTACTTGACAAACTTGTAATCAACCTTACTTGACAAACTTGTAATCAACCTTACTTGACAAACTTGTAATCAAACTTACTTGACAAACTTGTAATCAACCTTACTTGACAAACTTCTAATCTAACTTACTTGACAAACTTTTAATCAAACTTACTTGACAAACTTGTAATCTAACTTACTTGACAAACTTGTAATCTAACTTACTTGACAAACTTCTAATCAAACTAATTTGACAAACTTTTAATCAAACTTACTTGACAAACTTGTAATCAAACTTGTAATCTAACCTACTTGACAAACTTTCAATCAAACTAATTTGACAAACTTTTAATCAAACTTACTTGACAAACTTTTAATCAAACTTACTTGACAAACTTTTAATCAAACTAATTTGACAAACTTTTAATCAAACTTACTTGACAAACTTTTAATCAAACTTACTTGACAAACTTTTAATCAAACTTACTTGACAAACTTGTAATCAAACTTACTTGACAAACTTGTAATCAACCTTACTTGACAAACTTCTAATCTAACTTACTTGACAAACTTTTAATCAAACTTACTTGACAAACTTGTAATCTAACTTACTTGACAAACTTGTAATCTAACTTACTTGACAAACTTCTAATCAAACTAATTTGACAAACTTTTAATCAAACTTACTTGACAAACTTGTAATCAAACTTGTAATCTAACCTACTTGACAAACTTTCAATCAAACTTATTTGACAAACTTTTAATCAAACTTACTTGACAAACTTTTAATCAAACTTACTTGACAAACTTGTAATCAAACTTACTTGACAAACTTGTAATCAACCTTACTTGACAAACTTCTAATCTAACTTACTTGACAAACTTTTAATCAAACTTACTTGACAAACTTGTAATCTAACTTACTTGACAAACTTGTAATCTAACTTACTTGACAAACTTCTAATCAAACTAATTTGACAAACTTTTAATCAAACTTACTTGACAAACTTGTAATCAAACTTGTAATCTAACCTACTTGACAAACTTTCAATCAAACTAATTTGACAAACTTTTAATCAAACTTACTTGACAAACTTTTAATCAAACTTACTTGACAAACTTGTAATCAAACTTACTTGACAAACTTGTAATCAAACTTACTTGACAAACTTTTAATCAAACTTACTTGAGAAACTTTTAATCAAACTTACTTGACAAACTTTTAATCAAACTTACTTGACAAACTTTTAATCAAACTTACTTGAGAAACTTTTAATCAAACTTACTTGACAAACTTTTAATCAAACTTACTTGACAAACTTTTAATCAAACTTACTTGACAAACTTTTAATCAAACTTACTTGACAAACTTTTAATCAAACTTACTTGACAAACTTTTAATCAAACTTACTTGACAAACTTTTAATCAAACTTACTTGAGAAACTTTTAATCAAACTTACTTGACAAACTTTTAATCAAACTTACTTGACAAACTTTTAATCAAACTTACTTGACAAACTTTTAATCAAACTTACTTGACAAACTTTTAATCAAACTTACTTGACTAACTTTTAATCAAACTTACTTGAGAAACTTTTAATCAAACTTACTTGAGAAACTTTTAATCAAACTTACTTGAGAAACTTTTAATCAAACTTACTTGAGAAACTTTTAATCAAACTTACTTGAGAAACTTTTAATCAAACTTACTTGAGAAACTTTTAATCAAACTTACTTGAGAAACTTTTAATCAAACTTACTTGAGAAACTTTTAATCAAACTTACTTGACAAACTTTTAATCAAACTTACTTGTTGTCAAACTTGTTTAAAAAGTTAAAAACTACTTATACGAAAGTGGGCCTTAAAAGCGTGTCATCTTTCTTTTTGGTTTTAATTTACTTGTTAAAGAAAAGAACAAAAAGTAGTGGGAAGTAGGTATTCCCCTTAATTACCCCTTCATTCCTCTATCCTTTTCTAGCATACAGTTTATTTACTCTTATTTTCTCTCTAACCTTGTTTCACTTACACTTTAATATATCTCCTACTCTTTCATATACTCACTGTACTTGCTTGTTAACAATTTAAAAAAAAAAAAATAATAATATAAAGAAAGAAAGAAATAGAAAACTATAAAGTTTATTTTTATTTTTTTATTATATTCTTCATATTTATCTTCCCTACTTATCATTAACTTTCAAAATATACTTAAAAGCAATAATAACATTATTATGATTAAACAACCAAAACAACTAAAATAACAACAAAGTATACACAAGGTCGTCATACCAAAAACGGATTTTCATGGAAATATCATAACCCCCCCTAAGATTAAAGTTCCAAGATAAATTGCCGTGAAATATTAAAGCATTAACAATTCCTCGACATTTAGTTCTTAAGTATATATTTCGAAATAACATCATACAATAACGTAAGTCGTGTAAATTACCTCTTACGTCCAATAATTATGATTGCATTAACTCTACTTCAATTGATTCAATATATCTCATATCATTTTAATGTTTTACCGAAAACCTTTAGCTCGATATCGATAGCTGATTTACAACTTTAAAGAATATGTAATTTAAATAATGTTTATCTCAAGCAGTTGGTATCTGTAATAAATGGAATAAATAAATAAAAATATAGTTTTTTTAAAAAATATTCTTCATTGTAGTCCATACTTACCTGAAAGCATTTTTTATAATTTTTTTTTATACTTTCTTATTTATTTCTTTTTTATCGTCAAATTTTATAATATTATATTGTTACATTTTTCTTTTTGTTTTGTAGACATTACAATTTCTTTTTTCTTTATCCCATAAACTTTGACATCCATACTTTAAAACACTAAAAAAAAACAATGGGTGGGTAGGAACCATTAATATTGTATTACTCTGTTAATAAAAAAAACATTATTTTATTATATTTATTTTTTTATTTCATTTATTATTTCTTTTTTATCCCGGCATCACTTCGAAATATCGAAAGTCTACCTACTCAAAAATATTGTAGATATATATAAATATATATATAATATATTTTATATACATTATTTGCCTTTATAACTTGCGTTAGATCTTTTCTGCAGGTGCATAATATATATATATATATATATATATATATATATATATATATATATATATATATATATATATATATATATATAAACAATATATATTTAAAAAGCCCCAAATCGAATAACATAAATCAATGTTCCTTTGACACTTCCATAAATGATTAATTAATTTGATACACTTCTTTTTAATTATTTCTAGACGAGGCATTCCTTGTTTGTTTTTTTTAAATAAATTAATTATCTTGTTGGCAAGCGTTGAAGTGATTAAAATGACATATTAATCAGACTTAAATGATATATTGAAACACAGTGTTATTTGTTTGTGTCAATTGTTTGTTTGGATTTTTTTTTTTTTTTCGTGTTCAATAATTTCAGCCCACATGGTTCCTGTTCATACTTATCTGTTTGACTTATAATAAATTACAGCGGGAAATATTTTTGACGTATCTTATTCATTTTAACAGTTCACTGCCCCTTTTTTCACTTAGAACAAGATTATTGAGAAAGTTCAACGTTGGATTTAAATAAATATATGTAAATCTTCATTGATTAATAGAGAAGTGATATTGGATTAATATTATTATTTGTATTAATTTTTTTACGCCCCGATCAACAGTATTTTGTATTTAAAGGAGGGGAGATTCGGCCATTTTACTCATCATCTCGATGAGATTCAACAGTGTGAAACATGTTTCCTCTCTCTGGGATTCGAACCCACCATCGGTGTTTAGACCTAGGTTTCAGGCGAGTGCACTAACCACTTGGCTACACTGGCCCCCTGGATTTTTGTGCCAGAGAACCGGAGTGTAAACATATATAAATACATCGAAAAGATCATAAAAAATTGAAAATTCCAAAAAGTGGTATATTTACTTTTGGTCGAAAAATGTTCAGGATTTTTTACAGATTATTTGCACTTTACATAAGCGAGATAGAGGGGGGAGGGGCACTTTTTACACCAACTTCAAACTCGCCTACGCTCACCCTGACAAAGCTTATAACCAAAAAATTATATATATTTGTAATCAGTTCGACATACCCTTTCATATGTACCCCACACGGTCTCTAAAAATATATATATAATATATTAACCCTTGAGTTTGTTTACCCTTATTTATTTAAAAAATATTTTTTTTTTTTAAGAAACTACATTTTAAAATGTGTGGGTAGGTAGTATATACATTTATGTCAAATTTCAAAGTGATCGGACAAAAGGTGTAGACGTGAGAGCAGGCGACCGGACGGACGGACAGACACACACAGGAAAATATAAGGGTCCTTGGTTTTGCCTACGGACCCTAAAAATGATTATAGAAACGGCGGAGATGTTTGAAGAAACAGAGAAGATTATTAAAGATTCAGAGAAGGTGGTTGAAGAAACGATAAAGATTGTCAAAGAAACGAGAAGGTGGTTGAAGAAACGATAAAGATTGTCAAAGAAACGAGAAGGTGGTTGAAGAAACGATAAAGATTGTCAAAGATACGAGAAGGTGGTTCATTGCAGATGGTTGAAGAAGCAAAGAAGATGATTAAAGATCCAAAGAAAATGAATGAGAAACGGTAAAGAGTAGTTGCAGACGAAGAGAAGATTATTAAAGTAATGGTGAAAATTAGAAGAAGATTATTAAATGGTGAAAATTATTGAAAAAAATACGTGTGGTGTCGCGGGACACCCGGTAGGAACCAAGTTCCTTACATTTTTCATTAAATATAAATTATAAACTCACATTGCTAAGTACGTATACGTTGCTAACAACTTATACATGGCCGAGTTAGAAAAGAGACTAAATTAAAAGTAACCAACTGTTTGTACCTAGCAGAGTTAAGGCAAAATTAAAAGAAAATCATTATTTGTATAATTAAAGCAAGCGTCTTACTATAAATATGTATTAAATATAAGAAAAAAGTTGATCATGATGAGTTTATAGTGAAAGAGTATGTTTGTTAAAGGAGTTTGGATTGAAATAGGACTGTTTTCTACCTACCCGGCCAATTAATTTAAAATATTATAAAATATAACTCTTCCCTACTCTACAGCTTCTGCTTGTATCATTTTATTTATTTACAAAACAAAGTGACATTTTTGACATATATAACAAAAATAATCAAAACAAGTCAAGTAACAGGCTTCCTTAATAACACTTTTTCCCGTCTTTTAAAGCTTACGTTTACGCGAGCGTTGTGTGTGAACGCTTGGGTGGATAACGTTTTCCGACGAACTCAGCCTGGGCATTGGTAAAATGAACATGTGTACCAAATTTCATCTAACTCGATAAGCTTTTACTCAAGTTATCGTCATCTGTAGATTTCGTGGCGGATTTTGCGTGACGGTGATTTTGGTCGTTTTTTTCGGATTCACTCCCGGGCTCCAGAACGTGCCATAAGGAACTTCGTTCCAAAAAAAAAAAAACACACACAAAAATAGCAAGAAGATTTAAAGAAACAGTGATGAGTTAATGAAAGATTTAATTTGGTTAAGTTACAATAAAAATCAATTCAATATCCTTTCCCTAAATTCCCTCAAATCTGTTTTAAACCATTTATGTCTTAATTTGTTAGAAGCTAGTTAGCTCAGGAGTTTTAAATCTAGTCCTTGCTTTGTTTGTTGTTTTTATCACTTTTTTCTTTGTTAATTATTAATTATTTATTATTACTACTATATTTATTCATTGGTTTCTGTTATTTATTGTAAATTTTTTGTTATTTGTTAATTAGCTAATCTATTTATTATATACATAATAATGTACTTTGAATAATAATGTACTATTATTGTATTGTTAAAGTGCCTCTCTCGTGGTGTGAACACACTGTAGAGGACTGGCATCAAAAATGTAAATAAATAAATAAATTTCTACGGGTTTATTTTCTGACAATAACAATACCGGCGTTTAAAAATCGAGTAAAATCATCATTTAAGTGAATTCTGAAAATAAAAGCTTTACAGAAATCCCTCAAAAACTGACTGGCAAACACAAAATTAAATTATTATGGACTGTTCGCTAGGCCTTGATACTATAAAAGATCATACGATACACCTACATAAAGAATGACTTCATCAACGCTATATATGTTTTATCGACTTACTCCATATTATTTACTGTTTATATATAATCTCATAAAAATCCTCCATCAAACATTACAATTTTCGGGGATGACTAATATTGGCATTCCCATTTATTTGAAAATGAAAGGAGCTTCTTTTGTTTCATTTTTAGGGTCCGTAGGCAAAACCAAGGACCCTTATATTTTCCTGCGTGTGTCTGTCCGTCCGTCCTCTCGCGTGCTCTCACGGCTACACCTTTCGTCCGATCACTTTGAAATTTGGCATGTATGTGTCTTGTACCTGCCCACATATTTTAAAAATATAGCGACTTAAAAAAAATATTTTTCAAAAAAATTAGGGTAAAAAAACTTAAGGGTTAAATTTTTTTTTTTTTTTTTTCGACACCGTGAGGGGTATCATATGAAAGGGTACGTCGAGCTGATTACAAAAATATATAATTCTTTGGTTATAACTTTGATAGGGCGAGCGTAGGCGAGTTTGAAGTGGGTGTGAAACGTGTCCCCCCCCCCCCCCTCTATCTCGCTTATGTGAAGTGCAAAAAATCTGAAAAAATTCCTGAACATTCTTCGACCAAAAGTAAAGATACCACTTTTTGGAAATTTCGAAAAAATTATTCTTTTATTTTTTATTGATAAATTACGTTTTTTTATAATTATGGTCTTTTCGATGTATTTATATGTAATAAAAAACACTGTTTATACACTTTACAGTTAAACACTATATAGTGTGGCCTACGGACCTTCGCTGTGTGCTGACTAGCACACACTTGTCCTGTTTATTTGCTTTTAAAAAAGACAAGTATTTAATTTAAAAATATTGAACTCTATTATAAGATCGCTTTAGACTTAGACGATCAATTTGGTTTTGAAGCTTGTAGTCAATATACAATGTTGAAGTGAAAGTTTATCGCCTGTAGATACGAGTAGGTTGGTGTTTGAAATTTTATGTTGGTACGCAGGTTGGAGTAAATTTAAAACAATTATTTTATGTGGGATGAGCCTCATCCTAACATAATTCATGATAATAACGAGATATAACAATTATTCACTCATTTTTAACCCAAAAAACTGGAAGAAACTGTAGATTGTGTCTCTCATTGTAGGGCCCCAACCACGATGAAGTAAGTTTGTCAAATTTGACTAGTCAAGCCTTTTTTACAAGTGAGTTTGCCAAACTTGGCTTCACAAGGCCGTTTGACAAATAAGTTTGCCAAACTTGGCTTCACAAGGCCGTTTGACAAATAAGTTTGCCAAACTTGGCTTCACAAGGCCGTTTGACAAATAAGTTTGCCAAACTTGGCTTCACAAGGCCGTTTGACAAATAAGTTTGCCAAACTTGGCTTCACAAGGCCGTTTGACAAGTAAGTTTAATTTTGCCGAACTTGCATGTCAAGCCATCAAACTGTTGAGAAATATGGAGTATGCAATGCATATGGAGATATTAGGTTTGTTCCAACCACCAGTTCCGAATCAGTTTCGGATTAGTCCGTGATTGACGTAATGCGCATGCGTGATCATTACTCAGTTGGGATTGATTGGTGATTCCGTCTTGTTGGAACGCTCCAACTCGAACCAAACTGTTTAATGTGGTAGGTTTTAGGACTGTTATCAGAACAACTTGTTGAGTTGCTCGTTTACTATTAGATGGTTGTTTATGTGATTTTGCGTTCCTGTGTTATCAAAAATACCTGAACTTATTAATATTAAAGGTATGGATGAGTCAATAGTTGATGAAGATAAGTACCAGTCGCTAAAATCAGGGCCTGATTTAGGCCCCCCTAGGGGCTCGCACAACAAGGGGGGGCCACACCACAAAAATATCATTTTCTAATGCTAATTATGCTCGAAAGTTAGAAGTAAAATCTACATACGATTAGAGAATATGACGAAAACACATGCACACATTTTAGAAATGTTTATTTAATACATGAATTCACGATTTCATTTCGATTTACGCAACTCACAATTTTCGGGGTTACTGTAGTGAGCCAGTTTTAGTAGACTCACAGCACACACGTATTTTTATTGATATAATCCTATATGCTCTTTTGTTTTAAAAAACAAATATTAATCTTAGTCCAGTTAACGAAAGAAATATTGCGGAAATAAATCGAATTCTTTCGATATTTGTTTGAAAATGGAATAAGTATCAAAAGTCCATCTTGGAAAATAGGTCCAATTTTTTTTTCTGAAATATCTAGAAAATGCTATTATATGCAAAAAAAAAGAAAGTGATTCTTTATGTACTTGTAAAGAAGACTTTCCGTACTTCATTGCGCATGCGCGTCTCATTGTTCTGAAGAATTCCTCTTCTTTACCACCCTAGGGCGGTAAAGAAGAGGAATTCTTCAGCTTTACGCACGATTAGCGAGTTTGTTTACATTTAACAAAACTAATTTGCTGTTCTTTTATTAAAGTAACGGTTTATATCGAGTTTTTAGTGAAAAACAATGAGTGAATCAAGTGACTTTGACGAAAATGTGGAGAATAATACTCCTCCAGAAATAATTAATTCGGCAAAAAATACAACTCAAGAATTAATGCCATCTTTACCAAGAGAGAGATACGAACTTACATACATTAAGTTTATTTTTTTCTGTATTTATTATTTAAATCTAACAATCGTAGATAAAGTACGGTACGCAACTCGTTCGAAAACGGCATTTTGTATTGCTTGTGTGGTTTTACTACCCTCGCTGTCGCTCGGGTGCAAACTCCACTCTCGCATGCAAAATTCTACTTTCTGCACTCGATGCGTAATGTACTATTTCACTCCTTTGTGATTTATGAAGATACATTTGCTTCCGAGCTTACCTACGGTAACGGAAGCTATATGATCGTTCTGAGGAACGACAAATTTTTAGGTCTCCAATTTCAAAAATTCCAAGTCGTAAATCCGTTCCAGACATCAGGGAACATTTTTGGTTCCATATCAGTCTATCGGTCTGTCCTCAATTTTTGCGAACCAGCATACACGATACACGTATTTTTTTTATAAACTCTTTCCATATGTTTTAGATTGTGTTGTCCTGGTTGATGACGTACAATTCTTTAATTCTCTTTAGAACCTTGATTCTGAAAAGTTTATTTGTACTCATGAATCAAGAAAATGCATTGTGAGAAAATTCCATTCACGATATTATTTTGTTTTAAAAGGTAATTCTGTTTAATTGAGTTTCTCTTGACGCTATATATAATATATAATTAATTAATTTTTATTTAATTAGTCACGTTTTTAAACACGATTTTATTAGAATTCTCTTTATATAAATGAACTAGAGAGGGATCGTTCTTGAATGAACGGATCTCAGCTAAATAAGCTGATGACCCGGTTACTTGTTTCATTAAAATCTTGTTTTCGTTCTTTCTCTGATACCTACTAAACCTCTTATATAGTATAGTCTCAATTGAACGGTCAAAAACGAGTATAGGGTACGATTTTATTAGGTTTAGAAATAAAGAACGGTAAAAAGCATTGACTCGTTCCGTGATGAACATCTCTAAACCCTTAGTTTAATTTCTAAAAAGAACACTCCATTTAACCGCAGTTTAACAAAAAGAACACCTAGCACGTCCTTAAACCACGGTTTAGTCTGTAAAAAGAACAACTAACACGTCCTTAAACCACGGTTTAGTCTGTAAAAAGAACACCCAACACGTCTTTAAACCACGGTTTAGTCTGTAAAAAGAACACCTAACACGTCCTTAAACCACGGTTTAGTCTGTAAAAAGAACACCTAACACGTCCTTAAACCACGGTTTAGTCTGTAAAAAGAACACTTAACACGTCCTTAAACCACGGTTTAGTCTGTAAAAAGAACACTTAACACGTCCTTAAACCACGGTTTAGTCTGTAAAAAGAACACCTAACACGTCCTTAAACCACGGTTTAGTCTGTAAAAAGAACACCTAACACGTCCTTAAACCACGGTTTAGTCTGTAAAAAGAACACTTAACACGTCCTTAAACCACGGTTTAGTCTGTAAAAAGAACACTTAACACGTCCTTAAACCACGGTTTAGTCTGTAAAAAGAACACCTAACACGTCCTTAAACCACGGTTTAGTCTGTAAAAAGAACACCTAACACGTCCTTAAACCACGGTTTAGTCTGTAAAAAGAACGCTTAACACGTCCTTAAACCACGGTTTAGTCTGTAAAAAGAACACATAGACTGCTTGAAACCACAGTGTATCTCTAAATGAACAGCTGACAACCTTACCACAATTCAATCTCTAAAAAGAACACTTAACACTTTCTGCAATTAGACAGCAGTGGCGTAGCTAGGGCAATAGGGGCCCCCCCACAAGAACTTTTTGGGGGCCCCTCGCCAAACAAAATTGATAAGCAAAAAAAAAAAAAACCTCTTGCGTTTAGAACTAAGGGCCCCCCTCGTCGTTGATGTGAGGCCCTCTGACGGTGGGGGCCCCCGGCAATGTGGGCCCGTGCGGGCCCATAGTTACGCCACTGTTAGACGGTAACGAATCTAAATAAAGAACATTTGCGCCAAAGTGGAATTTATATGCAAAGAAATATACAAGTCTCTCCAAAAATATAGATTACTTCAAAGTACTTTCAACACATCAACACTGATGATGACTTGTTAATAGGTTGAAAGCTCATCATCAGTCGTAAAGAGGAGAGATGTAAGTTATCTCGTTGTTGTATTTAAGTGTGTAGATCGAATACAGCGTTTAGACTCCACGAGTTTATTAACTACTACCCCTTAAGTATACTGATGAAAGCTTTCAATCAATTTTTAAGTCATCAGTACTAAAAGGACTAGTTGTAAGTAAAATTATCTTATTTAAGTGTGTAGCTCGAACACAGTCTACCCCTTTAGTACTGATGATGTGCTTTCATCATCAGTAATGAAAGTGTAGATTGAACTTATCTTATTTAAGTGTGTAGCTCGAACACAGTCTATCCCTTTAGTACTGATGATGTGCTTTCATCATCAGTAATGAAAGTGTAGATTGAACTCATCTTATTTAAGTGTAAAGCTCGAACACGGTCTACCACTTTAGTACTGATGATGTGCTTTCATCATCAGTAATGAAAGTGTAGATTGAACTCATCTTATTTAAGTGAGTATCTCGGATAATAGATTTAGACTCAACGAGTTTACTTACATCAACCGTTTAATTGTGATAATACACTTTTAACCAAATAATAGATCATCATCAGCACCATGGCGATAGTTAAAAGTAAACCCGTTGAGTCTATTTTAAGTGAGAAGCTCGGATACAAATATCAGCCTATCATTACTTCATCATCTTTATGACCGTATTCGAGATTACTGATTTAAATTAGACTTAACGAGTCATTTTGGCACTGATGGTGATGGTGACATAAAAACACTTTTAATGGTTGAATGCGCATCATCAGAACTAAATTTGAGAAAAAGAAAATAATATTTGTTAAAAATCTTAACAAAAACATTTTAAAGTTTTATAAATTTAAAATAAATAATATAACATTAAAAATGTTACCTGCATTATAAAGTCCTGCTTCAGGTTTTTTTTAAATTTTCACAATTTATCCTTCTTCGATTCTTGAACGTTTAATCATTTAACGTTGATAATTGTTTTTTTAAGAAAAAATTAATTCAAAATTCAAAATTAAATTAAAGTTACAGAATTTAAAGCAAATTTAAAAACTCTACTGCAAAACTTTAACTTTATTTCGAAAACAAAATATCACCAATAATATTCAATTAGGTATAAAAGAAAACTTAATAGTTTAAGATAATTAAATAAATCTTTATGTACTTTTTACATTTATATATTTATTAGTCAATATTAAAGAATCCTATTAATTAAAATTTAATTTTAATTTACTACTAAATTTTATTTTATTAAATTGACTTTAAAACAATTAAATTTCAATTTATTAATTTTATTATTGCAAATATTATTTATTAAAATTGACTTAAAGTTGTACTTTATATTTATTTGATAAAATTAATTTAATAATTATTTATTAAAATCTATATATAAATTTTTATTTGAATATAATTAACACTTTTATTAATTTTATATGTTTATTAATTTATTTTATTTGATTAAGTTTAATAATATTTAAATTTAAATTAACTGCTTTAAAATAAATATAATATATCTTATATGTAATATGTGAGTTCACTAATTAAAATTTAAAAAAAAAAAATGAATATATAAAAGTTTTAACTAGTTAATTGATATAAATGTTTTGTTGTTTATTTCAAGCAGTCTATTTTTGCACTTAAGAATAAAGTCCGGTACTTAAAGTTTATACTTGATTGGGTTGAATGGTTCAAGTTGAACTAAGTATAGGTATGGAGTAGTTTAGTTTTGGAGGACCGTGGATACGGAATAAGTGCGAAGACGGGGTCATGGAATGGTACTGAAGTCTGGAGTACCAGACTGCTTGGCGTCTAGCAGTACTGTTGGACTCCCCCACTACTTCAGAGAGTGTAAGACCCTCCATAACCCTACCACCTTGTCTTCGGGGGTACTCGGACTCGGTACTGGGGCAACCGTACACCCGGACTTCTTTAGCCATCTGGGAAACAACCACTTAGTGTACCCATTAGAATACTTCATTTTTTTTATAACTGCCTACTTACTTTATATAAGTTACGACTTTGGAAATTATCCCCCTTTTTTTTATAGAAGACTTTTAAACTAAAACAAAAATCGCATTTTATTTCTTTCTCAAAATATATATAGTCTTACAATTAGAGTTTACTCTGACAGCTCAGATTAGCCAATCTATGTTAAGGGAAAAAATAAAGCCACTAGGCATGTAAAAGTAACTCCACCCATGATATTTTTTAATTTGCTTAGTTGGCCATACTTTCTAGACATCAAAATATTAAACTCTCATTGGCTCTTCTTCCCCATTTTTTCGATTTTCTCACGCTGTCAGAGTAAATTCTAAATGTAAGACGACTATAGCATATAATATATTAGAATGTGTATCATATTTACATTAATGTACAATGTACACTAATTAAACTATCAATTAAGCAAAAGTTAAAGAGCGCAGACGTTTGAAATTAATCTGGTGCTATTTGTGGTCTACTTTTGACTAGCCATTCAAATTTTATAATTAATCAGACGAGCGCTTTTGAAGATATAGGTGTTAATAAATGTATGTTTGTGCGCATGTGGAAGAGAAACCAATGGGCGCAGAAGGTTGAAACTTATATGGAACCAACAATCGGCTAATTATGACCTACCACCCAAATTTCAATAAAATCGGACGTGTATTGTTTAACATATGTTGGTTTGCAAAAATTGAGCGACAGGACGACCGACAGACAGACACGGAACCAAAAAGTTGCCTGATATCTGAAACGGATTTCTGTCTTGGAATTTTTGGAAATCGGAAACATAAAATATTTTCGTTCTCGTTCTTCAGAACGATCACATAGCTTCCGTTAACTTCGGTAAGCTCGGAAGCAAAAATATCTTTAATACTGCATTGTTTCATGTTTTTATCTCTTTTGATTCAATTCTCTCTGATACACAGTTACAGACAGACACAGGAACGAAACTATAAGAGTTGCTTTTTTTATTGGTTTTACCAACGCAACCCCAAAAAATGGACGTTCAAGAAAATGATAACGGACAAACCGACCAGAAGACAAGAGACTAAATATGTCTGTAACACATTTTGAATTTGGGGAAAAAACGAACGAGATTTGTTGAGAATACCCACACTCATCATGCGTTACCCTTGATAAAAGCTCAACTGAAGACATCATATCTGACCTACTCATTTCTTTTTAAAATATAAAAACTTATAATTATGACTTACTTACTCCATGGCACTTACAGCCCATGTAGGTATCTGGCCTCCGTCCTGGCAGCCCAACCTGCCCATCATCATCGACCTGATGCGTTCTCCAGCGTCTAATACGCAGGTGTCGCAGATCTTCCTGACAGACACGGACAACTAAACTACAGTGCACGGATTAACTACGGTAAACAATATCTTTTTGATAATTATGACTTACTTATACTTACTCCATGGCACTTTCAGTCCATTTAAGTATCTGGCCTCCACCCTGGCAGCTCAACCTGCGTTCTCCAGCGTCTAATTCGCAGATATTTCCTCGACATCTTCATGCCATCTCAGCCTTGGTCTGCCACATTGCCTTCGTCCACCTGGATGCCCTTTAAACACTTTTTTGCCGCTCTGTCTTGACCCATTCTTTGTAGGTGTCCTAGCCATCTCAATCTGTCACTTTTTATTTCAGCATCTATGAGACGATCGCCAAAAAGATCTTGTAGTTCTCTGTTGTTCCTCACTCTCCACTCTTCATTCACCATTATTGGTTGGTGATGGTGGTCCATAGATTTTTCTTAAAACTTTTCACTCCCAAACCTTGAACAGAGTTATAATTATAACTAGAGGGGTTAATTTATAACAAAAAAAAATTCAGTCAAAACAACCAATAATTTGAAAACTCACCTTACCTAATCATTTTTTTTCCTTTAAATCGTATTAAGACATATTATTAGATCTACTCTTTTCTTATTAAATGTATCAAGAAATATTACCTGAGCTACTCTTTTCTTTTTATATAGATGATGAAAACATCTTATGAGATCTACTCTTTTCTTATAGTGCAGGAGATAGCATGCAAAAAAGTGCCTGACTAACATCAAGCTAGAATTTTGTATACAAGTCAATCTTTTATCGACTTTTAAGAATATGTGGTCGGCTAGATTCGTCTGCGGGACATAGCTTGGCAATAGGCATTTGAAAAAAAAAAAAAAATGGTGGAGAGCGGCCATGTCCTGCCTTTAATGGAGGACAATGTGATTTTCATGATCCTTAGTACGAAATTAGTTTGTAGACCAAAAATCAAGTTGATGTTATTTTCCCACTTGATAGGTTTGTTATTCAAATATTACTAAAAATCAACGTTGTCACCTGTCAAGGGACAAACTAACATCAACTTGATTTTCGGTCTACTAACTAATTCTGTACTCAGGATCATGAAAATCACATTGTCCACCATAATTGGTGAGACATGGCCGCGGCAGCTCTCCACCGGTTTGTTTTTTTTCAAACGCCTATTGCCAAGCTATGTCCGGCAGACGAATCTAGCCGACCACATATTCTTAAAAGGCGCTAAAAGATTAACTTGTATACAAAATTCTAGCTTGATGTTAGTCAGACACTTTTTTGCACGCTATCTCCTGGACTATTATTATTGAATGAATCAAGAAATATGATCTGAACTATACTTTCTTCTCTTTATATAGAAGATGAAAACATTTTACCAGACCTACTTTTTCTTAATAAATCCTATGATATCTACTCTTTTCTCTCTACACAAATGAAGATATTTCATATGATCTACTCTTTTTTCTTTAAATTAATGAAGACATCTATTTTTTTCATTTTTAAATTAATCAATAAATCTCACATTACCTAATCTTTACTCCTTTAATACATGAAAACATCTCACTAAGGTGCTTCTTTAGATTGTTACTCCTCTGTTTTTTTTTTTAGAGTATAAATGACTGACTAAATAACTATTAAGACAAAGAAATGTTTACTCCAATGTAACTTTGGGATAAAAGACAAAGGAATAGCACACTTCTGATTATGTAAAGGGAGTAATAGTTTGAAAGTGAACATATTGTACACCTTCTTTAGATTGTTACTCCCCTCTGTTTTTTTATAAGGGGAGTAACAATCTAAAGAAGTGCCAACTTATTTACATATACAAGAAGGCATCATACCTGATCTTCAGTCTTCGCTTTTAAAGAAATTAAAACATCTTACCAGTTCTACTCTTTTCTTAATGTAATGTAAGTAACTTTATCTACGATTGATACGAAATATAAACATTGCATCTCTGTTTAGATGCGTAGAAAGTGATTATTTACATACTTGTATTCATTGCGCATGCGCAATGAATACAAGCTTTACGCTACTTCAGCTTTACGCACGATTAGCGAGTTTGTTTACATTTAACAAAACTAATTTGCAGTTCTTTTATTAAAGTAACTGTTTATATCGAGTTTTAAATGAAAAAAAAATGAGTGATTTCAGTGCTAAGACGAAAATGTGGAGAATAATACTCCTCCAGAAATAATTAATTCGGCAAAAAATACAACTCAAGAATTAATGCCATCTTAATCAAGAGAGAGATAGCAGGCAAGTTTATTTTTTCTATATTTATTATTTAAATCTAACAATCGTAGATAAAGTACGGTACGCAACTCGTGTGAAAACAGCATTTTGCATTGCTCGTGTGGTTTTACTACCCTCGCTGCTGCTCGTGTGCAAACTCCACACTCGCATGCAAAATGCTACTTTCCGCACTCGATGCGTAATTTACTATTACAATATATACTCTGTTATCATTAAATGTATGAAAACATCTTAAATAATATAATAAATTAAATTCTACATTATCTACTCACTTCTCTTAAGTAAAATAGATTACCTTAGTGACTTATTTTCCTTTTAAAATGAAATAAATTCTATAATGAAATATATAGGTTAAAATGTTGTTGGAATTAATAAATCAAAGTGTAACATCCTGTTGCAACCTTATTAAGAAAATAATGTTGATTCTTTTGCAGGGGAGAGAGACAAGAATTAACTGCGTAGGGGTTCATCATGCCACATCAAATAACCCCACTTCCTCTAGCTAAACAATTTTGGCACTTCCTCACTACAAGCATCAATCAAAGGAATGGTGCCAATTTTTTTTTTTTTTTTTAAATAAATGATGGTGGGCACACAATTGTCTTATTGCCGCTGATGTGAAGTTGATTGAGCGTAGGTTAATTTTATAGATTATGCAGGAATTTATAAATGAATAAAAAAAAAATGCCGTTGGGATTTTTTTATTCATATACATTTCTTCAGTATCCTGTCGCAAAAATTTATTATTATTTACTATTATCATTTTTATTTTGGACTTGATTTTCGTGAAATTTTCTATCGGTGTTATCTAATGTAATTAGGTATATCGGGTTAAATACCTTTAACTCAGACACGATACATATTATTTTGTATATAATTATGTATTTATAATAGTAAAGAAACTTTATATATAATATCCGACAGCGAACACATTAAGTGAAAAAATCGGTCCGAGACAACTCAGACAAACTTTCTCATATACGAGTTCATAATTACTTAGCCCAGTGTTTCCATTTATTAGTTTTCAAATGTACATTTAAATATTATTAAACATTTCATCAAAATTAATCATAAAAATAACTTCTCCTGGGCGGGGAATCGAACCCGGGCTCTCTCCGTCCGCGTTTTAAGCTAATTTCTCAGGAACTAGATTTTTCCTTGGAAAACGACTTATATCGTTGGATTCGTATTCAAATGGACTACATTTTAGAATTTTTTAATCAAAATCGTCGGAACCGTTTTCGAGAAAACATTTTTTTTCATGTTTTTTCAGAGTTTTTGGGGGGTAGCGCCCCCAAATTTTGAGCGAAAAATTAATTTCTCGATTTCGCCTCGGGGTATGATTTTTCTGAACATGTATGCCAAATTTCGTCAAAATCGGCCCAGTAGTTTAGGCTCCAGGCGTCTGCACAGACGACAGACGACAGACGACAGACGACAGACGACGGACAGACATTGTTTAAAAACCACTTTTTTGGACTCAGGGGACCTCAAAACGTGTAAATCCATCAAAATCTCAAAATCGAATTTTCGCGCCATCACAATACTTTCTCTTTATATGAGAAAGTAAAAACGCGAGATTCGAACCTTCTTAACCCCTCCCAAGGAATACCAGGCTCATTCATACACTACAGTCTATGTAGTGCGGGACAAAATACATCACATATATAAAATAGGATAATAAATTTATTGTCCAGGAGATAGCGTGCAAAAAAGTGTCTGACTGACATCAAGCTAGAACTTTGTGTATAAGTTAATTTTTCGGTGTCTTTTAAGAATATGTGGTCGGCTAAGTTCGTCTGCGGGACATAGCTTGGTAATAGGAATTTGAAAAAAAACTGGTGGAGAGCAGCATGTCCACATATTATGATATACAATGTGATTTTCATGATCCTGCGTTTTTTTTTGTTAAAATAGATATTACCTATTAGCTGGTATTCAATACGCGTTTTTAAAGATTGTCCTTCAATAAATTGTAATTACCGTAGTTGAAATATACTAGTGAGTGATAATTTTTGCAGTTGCTTATAGCAACTGTCTTGCATTAACTCAGCTGAGGTGAGAAATCTTTGGCTTAGCCATTCTGCCTACTGAAGAACTATGGCTACTTCCATTAAGCAATGTACTCAGTTTCTACAGGTTTACTAGACAGAGTTTGGACTTAGGAGCATGTAAGATCTTAGGCTAATGACACACTTCGCCACCCGGGTAGCGCCACCTGGGTGGCACCCACCTGGTTGATGCCACTTGCTCCCGCCACCTTGACTTGCGCCACCCGAGTTCTTACATTTTTCGACCAGTCGAGAATTAGACCCAGAGGAAATAGCTGTGCTTGCTTATCATTATTTTCGTGAAAGAAGAAGGGGAAAAAGGCGTTTTTTGGTTCATCCAATAATTTCAGACAAAAAGAATACTAGTTTGTTTCATACAGTGTACCATTGTATCCCCCGTATCAAGGAGGACAGTAACATTTTTTTAATTTTTTGCCGAATGTCGCGTGGAACTTTTAACGAATTACTTAGAATATTGATCAACAGTTTCACCAGTAAAGACATACTTATATGAGGGACGCAGTCAACCCCTGGTCTGATTTCCCCTAAATTTGATTGAAGGAATGGGGCTGAGTGGCAGGGACTTGGGTGGCACCGTCTGACAGGCTCAATTGAAAACAATAGGCTGACCGGGTGGCGCCCCTGTAGGTGGCGGCTACACCCTGGGATGGTCGACCGGGTAGTGCCACCGGGCAGGTGGCGCCACATCGTATGACAGGTTGCATTCAATTCTCATTGCTGACCGGGTAGCGAAGTGTGTCACTACCCTTACTGTTTTGGCTTTGGGCTTAATTATTAAGTCATCCGGAAGGGAAAAAAGGCGAAGCGATAACCTTTTTGTGTAGTGGCAACTAGAAACCCAGCACCTTATCAGCCAACAATCTAAAAAACAACTACCGTCTCAGGAAGTGCGTATAATCTCCATGACGCTGATTTTTGTCATGGTAGTTACACATGTAACTAGGAAGATATTGAATAAAGACCGGGAGGAGAGAGGAAGACCACAAGCTAGGCTGTAGCGCCGAAGGAGAAGTTACATATTTGTCATTGCATTAAACAACATGTTATAGCAATAGCATGTCTTACTGGTGCTCATGCAAGATTTTCGATGTTCTGTAGCTATCCCAAGCTTCATATTTGAGCCCTCTATGATGGGCGTCATCCATTCCCGCATACGTAGTATTATGATGTATAGAGAAAGTTCTTGTGATGACATTTGGAGGGATTTACACGTTTTGGTCCCCTAAAGAAGTCATACTTATATCCAAATTCATACTCATCCTCGATGAAACCCATTTTCCAGTGATATTTTTCAATCATCGAATAAGATCTCGGTCAACTTCTCATGAAACCAACTTTCCGGTGTCACTTTTCAATCACTGATTTAAATATCTCAGTAAACTTATTATGAAACCTACTTACCGGTGTCACTTTTCAATCACTGATTTAAATATCTCAGTAAACTTATTATGAAACCTTCTTTCCGGTGTCACTTTTCAATCACTGATTTAAATATCTCAGTAAACTTATTATGAAACCTACTTTCCGGTGTCACTTTTCAATCACTGATTTAAATATCTCAGTAAACTTATTATGAAACCTACTTTCCGGTGTTAATTTTTAATCATTAATTTACATTTCGGTCGAATTCTCATGAAACCCATATTCCTGTTACTTTTTAATCTTCGACTAACATCTCGGTCAACTTGTCATGAAACCCATTTTCCGGTGTTACTTTTCGATCATTTGCTTAATATCTCGGTTAATTTCACATGAAACCTACTTTCCGGCATTACTTTTCAATCATTGCTTAACATCTCGGTCAACTTCACGTGAAACCTACTACTTTCAAATGTTACTTTTTAATCATTTGCTTAACATCTCGGTTAACTTCACATGAAATCCACTTCCCGGTGTTTACTTTTCAATCATTGATTCACATCTCGATCAACTTCACATTAAACCTACTTTTCGATCATCGATCTCGGTCAACTTCTTTTAAAAAAAAAGTTGTCCGTTTATATTCGTCTGCTACTTTCCACTTCACTCACTTAAAAAAAAAAAAGAATTAATAATATCACGCCATCTATTACTTTAAAAAGGCTAAGCCGTATTATATATATATATATATATATATATATATATATATATATATATATATATATATATATATATATATATATATATATATATATATATATTTTTTTTTTTTTTTTTTTTTTTTTTTTTTTTTGCCAAAGTCCACCTTCAGTTTAGTGAAGTCCTCCTTTTTGTTCGATCTACCCTAACTGGTTTCTCTTTTTCATTATTATTTATTCCTTTCCATACACCTTCTTCGTCTGGCAGTACGTCTGACTGAAACTTAGAAGGAAAGAAAAAAAAGACAGGGAAAAAAAACAACTTGGGAGAGTTCTGAAGAGAGCGGTGGCCGGCGAGGGTTACACTGCCTTAACAAGACGTTCTGCCTCTTACCTCTTTAACACTGGATAAAATTTATGAAGATAAAAATTAAAAGAAAAAGTAAATACTTTCATTCCTTCCTCAATATGTGTGAGAGTGTTGGAAATATATTCTCAATCTTACTATATACTATGTGTATATTATGTTAAAATATATAAATTTATTTCTTTTAAACGTGTGAAGCATTCCTTTTATACTTAGGTATTTTATTTTATTTGGTTATTGTTTTACAATGGCAAATAGTAAACACCTCTTATAACTAAGCTAAAATCAATTCCTATAGCTATATCTAGCTAATAGCTGCTATAACATTGGAATCAAATCAGACCTATTGCTACAACTAGTTAAAATAATCTTAAACAGTTATATCAATTCTTACCTATTGTTATACCTGGTGAAAAACTAAAATCAATTTTTTCTATTTCTATATCAAGTTAAAACCTTCTTAATCGAATAAACCAACTCTAACCTATAGCTATATCTATTTAAAAACTGCTTAATTATTTCAATCAATTCTTACCTATTGCTATATCTATTTTATATCTGCTTAATCATTTCAATCAATTCTTACCTATTGCTATATCTATTTTATAACTGCTTAATCATTTCAATCAATTCTTACCTATTCCTATATCTATTTTATAACTGCTTAATCATTTCAATCAATTCTTACCTATTGCTATATCTATTTTATAACTGCTTAATCATTTCAATCAATTCTTACCTATTGCTTTATCTATTTTATAACTGCTTAATCATTTTAATCAATTCTTACCTATTGCTAAATCTATTTTATAACTGCTTAATCATTTGAATCAATTCTTACCTATTGCTATATCTATTTTATAACTGCTTAATCATTTTTATATACTCTGACCTAATGTTAAATCTATTTTATAACTGCTTAATCATTTGAATCAATTCTTACCTATTGCTATATCTATTTTATAACTGCTTAATCATTTTTATATACTCTGACCTAATGTTAAATCTATTTTATAACTGCTTAATCATTTGAATCAATTCTTACCTATTGCTATATCTATTTTATAACTGCTTAATCATTTGAATCAATTCTTACCCATTGATATAGCTGGTTAAAAACTAAAATCATTCTTGTCTATTTCTATATCTAGTTAAAACCTTCTTAATCAAATAAATCACCTCTAACCCATTGCTATATATCTGTTTTAAAACTGCTTAATCATTTGAATCAATTCTTACCAATTGTTATGGCTGGTTAAAAACTACTTAATCAATTTTTACCCATTGCTAAACCTATTTAAAAAAATACTTCATTCGTTGAATCAATTCTTACATTTAGCTATATCGGGGTGAAAAATTGTTTAATTAGTTTAATCAATTCTGCCTATTGCTATATCTAGAAAAACTGCTGAATCAGTTAAATCAATTCTAAAGGCTCACATACACGATGGAACATGTTCGTCAAACCATCTTGACAAGTATACGTTTGACGGTATATTAGTGAAGTTCGTGAGTTGGATGGCTTGATGTGGTGTACACAAGGCGACAAAGTTACTTGACAAAGTTAGTAACGAAATTTGTAAACGAATTATAAACAACCACCTTTCGAACACTAAATAGACATATTTACTAATAAGTTAATTAAATTAGATATAATGGAGGTTTTAAATTCAATATCACAATGTAAATGAGAATGAATTTCTGTTACGAGTTATTTATTCGATTTATTTTCATTCTTATAAAAGTCCTTTTTATAAAATATATCTCTCTTAAAGCTAAATTTGATTTTAACCATATTAGATTAAGTAAGGTATTATATATAAGAATATAATTTATAATTATGAAGTTACCCAAGGCAATTTGGCGAGTTTTAAAGGCAGGGTAATGTGAATGGACTTGGCGGCTCGGCGGTATTATGCCTTAAGGCGATGTGATTTATCGTACGTGAAAGTCTCCTTTTTAATAATTCTTATGAAAACGACTTGAAACTTAAAAAGCCAGAGGCCTCATAACCTGTTTTCTTTAATAACTTCTCGTTTCAATTTGGATGAAAAGGTCAATGAAATCACCAGTAACCAACGTAGCATTCTAAACTTCTTTTCTTTTCTTTTATTTTTTAAATATTGATAAGGTAAAAAAAAAAAAAAGTATAAAATATAAAATGAAAAAACTATTGTTTGAAATTTAAAATTTCAAGTTAGTTAGTTAATTTTATTTATTTATTTTAAACTATCAATTTAAATAATTGACCTACTTTTATTTATTTTACAAAATAAAGAACGCCTCCACAATTCCATTTTTAGGGTTTCGTAGATCCTTTTCAAAAACCCTTATACCGAGAGTGATGAGTTTGTCCGTCAGTCACTCTTTAGTTCACACCTCCCGAACCGTTCAATGTAAAAAGTTAAAATTTGAAAGTCTAAAGTAACTTTTTGACCCACACATAGGAAAATTATAGAGAAGATGAAAATTTAATATGCGCACGCGCAATTCACAAAAAAATGGTGAACTCAAATATTTTTATTTTTTTAAATTTTTGAATGGGGTATCAAATGAAAGCTGCTGATGAGTAGATTGATGAGTATTGTTTGGTTTTATGAGTAAAAATATACCAGATATAGTAATAGGTAAGAATTAATTTAAATGACTAAGCAGTTTTTAACAAGATATAGAAATAGATAAGAATTAATTTAAATGATTAAGCAGTAACCAGATATAGCAAAAGACAAGAATAGACTTAATTTATTAAGTAGTTAATAATAATAATTATTACTTGTCTTTTTTTAATCATCATTAAAATTAATAAATGGATTGATTGATTCATCCATACATCAATTAATTGATGTATAAATACATCGATTGATTGATTTGTTAATACATACATCAATTGATTGATGTATAAATACATCGATTGATTGATTTGTTAATACATCAATTGATTGATGTATAAATACATCGATTGATTGATTTGTTAATACATACATCAATTGATTGATGTATAAATACATCGATTGATTGATTTGTTAATACATCAATTGATTGATGTATAAATACATCGATTGATTGATTTGTTAATACATACATCAATTGATTGATGTATAAATACATCGATTGATTGATTTGTTAATACATCAATTGATTGATGTATAAATACATCGATTGATTGATTTGTTAATACATCAATTGATTGATGTATAAATACATCGATTGATTGATTTGTTAATACATCAATTGATTGATGTATAAATACATCGATTGATTGATTTGTTAATACATCAATTGATTGATGTGTTAAAACATCGATTGATTGATGAATCAATACATAAATCAATCGATGTATTAAATCTTCAAACAATTAATACATCAGTAAGAAAGGAGACATTTAAATACTTGTATCAGGCATATATTTATTTATGCATTTTTTAAAAAAAAAAAAAACCGTATGCAATCTTTCAAGGCTGACTACTACTTGTTGCTTACTTAAAATATCTGCTGGTATTTCGTCACAACTAAAAGAATAAATAAAATATAGAATACAAGTATAATTTGAAGGGGTAAAATTAAAACAGAAGTTATTATCTATTTAATCAAAGAGAAATATTTTTGTAATCTATATATAAAACTAAGAGTGACAGTGACTGACTGATCAAAGATTCTCCTACTTCCCATTGACATAGAGATTTGAAATTTGGTACATAGATAGAGTGTACCATAAATAGAAAAGTAATGCCATTTTTATTTCGATATATGTCCGCCATATTGAATTATAGCCGCCATCTTGGATTTATTCACATTCTATTATCTCAGCTTCCAGGGGACCAAGAGATCTAAAATTTGGTACATAGACTTGTGGTAGCTAAAGAAGAAAATTAAAGGTACTTTCACTTCAACATATGGTCACCATATTGAATTACAACCACCATCTTGGATTCAATTACTCTCTATTATCTCAGCTTCCAGAGGACCTAGGGATCTGAAATTTGGTACATAGACCTATGGTAGCTAAAGAAGAAAATTAAAGGTACTTTCACTTCAACATGTGGCCACCATCTTGGATTTAATCAGATAATATTATCTTAGCTTCCAGTGGATTTAATGATCTTAAATTTGTTACATAGACTCATTGTAACTAAAATTGAAAATTGAATGTAGAATAAAATAGAATAATTGTAAATGCATAAAAAAAAAAATAACATAACCTACTTTTACTAAAATACGAAATTATGTAACAATAATGATATATTAATTATATTGTTTTAATTATTATATACACACAGCGCCAACTTCTAGACAGATAAGGTGCGCGAAGCGCACCGATCCGGCTAGTACGATAAATAAATAAGATATTATGTATTTAAGAATAATATACTCAAAGAGGTAACATTTAATGAAAGCGAAGTGCTTAAAAAATAAGCTCTAACTTTGGGAACAGCAAGTGTTGCTTTCAAGCGGAAGTAAAATATGCTAAACTATTGTATTATTATCAATAATTCTTGTTATCAAAGTTTTGTCACCTGATAGGTTACTTTTTTGTTATCATTGTCGTTTCATTATAGTTCAGTAATTTACAATATTTTTCTTTATTGAGGATATCTTTTTATATTATTGAGAAGGTTTTTTTAACAAAGGAGTCCCAGTGAGTAAGAAAGAAAAGAGTAGATTAAACTATAGCAGTAGTAAGAGATAGAGATATCCTCCCCTTGTTTGTTGGAAAGAGAAGGTGAACCTAGCTCTACACACTCTTTCCCTCCATTCCACGCTGCGTCGGCTGCGTCTCAATGTACGCCAGAGCTTATGTTCTTTTTATTTACAATTCTGACATTAATTGCTATTATATAAAGCATTGCTAGTAGCTTTAAATGTGTGCTTACTCTTGTTATCGAATTCACTTATCACAATAACATGTTGGAAAAAACATGTTAATCATTTTATGTCATTGATAACTGATCAAATTTAGTTCATTTTTCTCTCGCTTCTAGCAGTACTTGTGCCTTCAATGTTTGAGCCATGTTTTATGAACTCCCTCTCCCCGTCATCTGACTGACTCTTTAAATGTAGGATATTGTAAGCATAATTTACAATATAAGACGTTTAATATTTTTTCTTCTATATTGGTCTCTAATTAACACTTATCCCCTTCTTCCTTTCTAGCTTTTTGTAATCCTGGCAAATGGAAAAAGCAGTGGCCTAGTCAGAATTTTAAAAGTTAGAGAAGTACTCAGGAGGCTAAGTTATTTTTCACAGAGGCCTATAATTATATGCAAGCTTTAACGGGAATAATGTTAGTCAAGACTTTAAAGACTGTAAAAGCCACCAGCGGAAGTTGCCAAGTTGTGGACGACTTACCTACAGACTCGTTTGTAAAGGTAGTTTGTTAGTTAAGAACATTGAAAAACGTACAGACATACAAGCTATAAAATGCATTCGGAAATTGTTAATGTTAAAATTGAATTACAGTAGAACCTCGTTAATCCGAACTTGGTAATCCGAACGCCGCGCCACCGAGGTACTAAGTAGCTTGCAAAAAATCATGTCATTGATATCACAGTAGAAAATTAGGGATTTTTTTTATTTTTTATTAATTATAAATTATTAATTTATTCCTACTGGAGATAAAATATTGTATGTACCTCGTGAGTAAAGTGCCATTATTCCCCTCGAGGGAATAACTCTAATTAGCTCCCGAGGCGCAACCGAGGGAGATAATTATCGCGAGGGGAATAATGGCACTTTACTCCCTAGGTGCATAAATAACTATTAATTGTTCAGAACGATCACATAGCTTCTGATACCTTCGGTAAGCTCGGAAGTAATACTAAAGAAAATTATACGAATTCTTCATATGATTAGTAGCAAAATGATTAAATCTTAAAGACGCGATAAATCCGGAAGACTTTGAAAAATGCCATTTAAATTGTAACAGCAGTATAAAACCTGTTGCGCTCTTATAGGCTCTTAGAATAGATAATGAAGTTATACAGTGATCACTGTACTCAGATTCCAGATACTTTAACTTAATTTTAGAATCAAATCAACGGTAACTTTATAAACTATTGCAAAAAGATACAAAAAAAAATAAATAAATGAATGCTTGAGTAATTGCAACAATTAGGCGAACTTTGCATACATGTTTAATCATATCTGTAAAGCCTTGAATATTTTTTTATTTTTATTTATTTATAAAAACTTGAACAGGCGAAAAACTGGTTTTCATTTATTTATTTAATATCACGTTTATTGCCTATAAACAGTTTTTAATTGTAAGATATCTGATCTAATTAATGTTTAAATATTTTGTTTAGCGAGAAAATTGATGAAATTATTTTTAAAATGTTAGTATTTTAAGTATGGATGATTTTTCAATATTTTTTTTTTAAATTTATTTATTTGTTGTTTTGTAAGAGTGTTGGACAACTTTATTTACAAGACAATTGCATTTTGTTTGATTAAGTTTTCTATTTAACTTAAATTATAATAAAATGCTACTTATATGTTTAGATTCCTAGAGTAAAGATTTGGTTTTATAAATGTCCAATAATTTTAATACATTATTTCCCTCTGATTACCCTATAACTAAAATAGAAACGATGGAACAAAATGAATAGGCATAAAAAAAAATTAATAAATAATAAGATGGAGCTTGAAGATTTCAATAGGACGGGGGTAAACCGTCCTATTTGCTAATTATGTTATTCAAGAGGAGAGGAGCCAGCGTGGCCGAGGGTCTTAAGGCGCTCGCTTAGCTATCAATAAGTCGAGGCGACTTGAGTGCCATGATACTCTGAATTCCATCTATGAATCGCGGACGGTGCAGGGCGAGGGACACCCCCTATGGGGACTCTTCCCCCACGGTTTGACGCACGCTTATATAGCTTACTAATGACCACACCATACTCGCTTCGGCTGTACAAATGTATGATGTGTGAAGTAGCTGGAACTCTCCACCACGGGGCGTAAAAAGGGCCTAAAAGATGATCTAATTGCAAGATTCGAACAAGTGGTTCGTCCTACCCGTTCTAGTAGGAAGTACTAGACTACTACTACTACTATTCAAGAGGAGGGATATAGACATAAGGGAGATGTATGTAGAAAACAGTTATATCTACATTCCGTCGCTTATTAAAATAACTTAAATTAATGTTTCTTCACAGTAGTTTCCAAATCTATCAATTTAAAAATAAAATAAAAATAACCCACTCCACAGCGAAGCTCTGGAATCCAGTTAGTTTATATCTCGAGATTAAACTTAATTCACCTTAACCAAGCAAGCAATATCATTAAATCTATTAATTGCTAATAAAAAATAAATGCAAATTATAACATCTGGCTCATGTCATAATTATTGACCGGTTACTTAAGTTTATTTATATATATATATATATATATATATATATATATATATATATATATATATATATATATATATATATATATATAATAATTCGACACTCTAGTAGGTTTATATTCTTAAACAAAAAAAAATGCTTGTTACTAAATTAAGCAAATATCTATGTATATACATTAACTGACATTAAAACAGAGGAAAAAAAACAACTAATAATACCTCATTTACATACCACATTATGAAAATTAACCTCATTTTAAAGTAAATTATTAAATTAAAACATTAAAAATGTAACTTAATAGGTTTAAATTATGAAAATATTTTTTGATCAAAACACCTGCGAAAAAATAAAACCACTTTTTTTTACAGATGTTCTAATTGTGGGAAAATAGTTAAACCACTTCTTGAGTGTTGATCATGAATGCTTATATTATACTAGCTAAATTTCAGTGTTTTCACCACAGAATGTGTTAGATATCTGTCACCGATAAAGGGGGTGAGAACGTTAATCTGCAGATTTTTGCTTGTCAATTTTGTTTGGCTAAGGGCCCCAAAAAAGTTCTGGCGGGGGGCCCCCAATGCCCTAGCTACGCCACTGCTTCCTAGATAGCGTCAGCTCAGATTTGACCCCTAAATGAACACCAAAAAATCTGGCCAGAAAGGATGAGTTCGTTGGCCAGAATTTTTGGAGTTCATTTAGGGGTCAAATTTTGACAATTTAGGGTCAAAAATAGCATAAAAACGTGTTTTCCCCATTTTACCCTCCTCTTATATGAAAATATGATAAAAGTGTACATAACAAAAATTACTGAACTCTTAAAGAGCTTTCCAACAACATGCATCTTGAAGGGCAAATACTATTTTAACTTTTGTACCCCGTACCACTGTGTACCAAACTTTCTCTACCATCCAAATGTGTATCCAAATTCTAAACCAAAATTTTCCTATACTATCATAAGCCAATAATACGCAGATTTGTTTGAAATCACGCATTAAGTCTTGGTGCATATTACTCTAAGGGAGATATAGACGTTGCGATATTTTTGTGCAAAATTATTTTTTTATTCTAGCTTTTGTGATTTTGTTAAGTTGGTTACCGTACTTTATCTACGATTGTGGATTTTAATAATAAATACAGAAACAAAATGATTAAACTTCCTGTATGTAAGTTCGTATTTCTCTTTTGATTAAGATGATATTAATTCATTAGTATTTTGTGCCGAATTAATTATTTCGGAAGGCGTAAAATTCTCATTTTCTTCAAAATCACTTAAATCATTTATTGTTTCTCTAAAAACTCGATACAAACAGTTACTTTAATTAAACAAACAGCAAATTATAATGTAAACAAACTCGCTAATCGTGCGTTAAGGTGAAGAATTCCTCTTTTTTCCCGACCTAGGGCGGAAAAAGAGGAATTCTTCACCTCATTGTGAACGCGCAATGAATACAGCTACGAAAAGAATCACTTTCTATACATCTAAACAGATATATTATGTTTATATTTCGTATCAATCGTAGATAAAAGAATTCACTACAAAACTAGAACAATTTACAAAAATATTTTAGTTTTTGAACATACTTATAAGGACAACTAGAATCATTAAATTTGGGCAGGCATATTGGCACATCCAACTTATAAGTGTAATCATAAATGTGCCAAATTTGTTGATTCTTCCTTATACGAACAAGCTGATTGTTATTAATTAATTTGTATAGTTGTAGCTAAACAATAAATGAAAAGAAAGAAATAAGCCAAAGAATTACCATCTTCTGTATATGTACTGTACATGATATTTAGAAACCTATATAAGAAGTTTCATTTATTAAATTATGTATCATCAACAAGGAATACCAAAATATATAGGAACACATAACGCGGAACAACTTGTATTATACATTATTATTTCAACTTAGTAATAAATATTAAAAAAAGGGGGGGGGGGGAATAAAAGGTAGGATAAAATATGTAATGATTATACAGGTGTATAATTTAAAGAGAGAATTTTAAGTGTTTGGATCTAGTTTCTGACGCTACTGTCAAAGAATTTGCTAATTGGATTACGGAGGCGAGACTGCCCGGCCCCTGCTGGTTTTTTTTGCTGTTTTTTTCACCTGTTATCTCATATTATTATTATAACTCTGATTATTTATTAATAATTCCACCATTTTATCAAAAAAAAAACCAAATAAAAAATTTAGCGCTTAAAAAAACATTAAATGTAATCATTTATTTATTTTCTTTTGAATAAAAAAATGTAATCAATATAAATTATAAATTATATCATATTTAATTTTTTTTTTCTTATATAAAAAAAGTAATCTTGTTTATGAATGATTATATATTTGATGCGTATATTGTCTTAATAATACTTCACGCTTGAAACATTCCTACATAATATTATAATAAATTAAAAATGTATTTTTGTTTCCTTTCCTTTTTTTATTATTTATTATGAATTGAATATTTATTTTAAACTAAATTTTCAAAGAAATATTTTCTCTTATTTAATTATTATTGTATTAAGTAGATTAAAATCAACTTAATACATTATTTGGTAAGTTTAATTAATTAATCAAAAACAGAGGGATGATTAATTCATTTTGATTTTAAATTCGTAAGTACATTGTTATTTGTTTCAATATTTTATTTATGTATTTGATTCATATATATATATATATATATATATATATATATATATATATATATATATATATATATATATATATATATATATATATATATATATATATATATATATATATATATATAATGACCGATTAGAAAACCCTTCCAAATGTTTGTCATTTAAAGAAGCTGAATTCCACATTTCAAGGTTCAATTGGACTTCTTAAAGAATCTTTACAGAGATATCGTCACTATAAATTTCTTATATTCGAGGGACATCCAGAAAGTAAGGTTACAACTCGTGTTAAAAATCGAAAAATGAATATATTTCTTATGTAATTCACAGGATATATGCCAAAATATGTTATTATTTCTCCACATAATCGTGATCAATACATTTCTGAAGCCTGGGCACTAGCTTTTGTATACCTTCGTCGTATACCTTCCGCTCCACCTCTTGAAACCACTTTGCCGCAGCCTCCTTGACCTCGTCGTCGTTAGAAAATCGCTGTCCACCCAAAAACTCCTTCAATTTAGTGAGAAGATGGTAATCCGATGGTGCTGGGTCCGTATAGTAGGAATCTGATAGTAGGGTGGGTGAGTCACAATATCCCATCTAAATGAAACAAACAGGTCCTGAGTGAGCCTGGCGCTATGGGGTCTGGCGTTGCCATGAAGGAATGACACACCACTAGTCAGCACTCAGAGCAAGGAAGGGGTAGAGGGAACAATACTATACAATCTGGGTCTCAAAAAGTGGTTCATTATGCTACCCCCCTATACTAACACTTTCAAGCGGCAGTTTGGTGAAACAGTATCGATATCTCGATAAAAACTCGAAATTTATTTGATATCAGCTGATAAGAATAAGTGATATATTCTTACGACATTTAATATTTTTATTTTTAATACAGTTTTCTTTATAAATATGTACTTTAATGTTAACCTTATTAATTATCTAAAGGCAGTAACATCGTTAATAAACGTGTAACAGTTCCTAGATAACCAATAGCAATCTTCTTTGAGTGGGGTATCAAATAAATGCTACTGATAAGAATTTGTTGACAAGCGTCTGTGGGGACGGAAGGACAAGGAATAGACCAATAAGACAAGGACCAGTGACCACGTGATCACTTTAGTTCAGATTGAGCTCGTTTGGGAGGTTTAGTATAGGGAGGTAGCATAATGAACCACTTATCAAATCGGATTGTTCCCTCTACCCCTTCCTTGCTCTGAGAGTCAGCATACCCCCCTTTTATCTTTGATGTTTTTTTTAACCTTTTAAGGGTCTCACAGTATGCATCACCATTGATAAATGTCCCTTTGGGCTTAAAATCGACCAACAAGATCCCTTTGCGGTCCCAAAAGACAGGTGCCATGATCTTCCTCTATGAAAATTGGGTTTTAAACTTTTTGGCTGATGGAGAATGGGCGCCACTGTAGAGTTCGCCTTTTTGATTCAGGAGTATAGTGACGCACCCACGTTTCGTCCCCAGTCATAATTGAGTCGAAAAAGGGTTCACCCTCACTTTCATAACGTTGAAGAAATTCGCGTTTTTGGCGATGTTCCGGAGTCAACATTTTTGGCACCCACTTTGCACACAACTTCATACAACCAAGTCTTTCTGATATGATTTCAACCAAGAGACTTCGTGAAATAAGTGGGAAACTTTCTTTAGGATATCAAGAGTCAAACGACGATCAACCTGCTGCTCAAGATCACCCGAAATGACAGATGGTCTCCCACTCCTTTCTTCGTCGTGAGTGTCAGATCGACCTTCCTTAATTAACCTAACCCACTTGGTAACATGTTGAGATGTCATTACCTCGGCACCATCACCATTCGGTTTCTACAAGCTGGCGATGAATACATGGCCGCGAAAAGTAATAAACCGAATGACAGAGCGAAAGTCACACCTGCAGTAGGTGGAGCAAACGGAGGACAAACTAGATGTTAAACTGTGTTTGGTTTCTGCGACGACATTTTGTAACAGACTGAGGTCCTCGATGTCTTAATTTGACCTTGAGGAACCGCTCTTCACGCCAGAGGTGTCAACATTAAAAAGAAAAAAATCCCTACGTCCTATACAGTCCTTGTAACCTTACTTTCTGACGTCCCTAGCAAATGGCCGTCCTCTTGAATAAAGTAAGCGGATCTTAATACAATCTATAAAACAGGAAGTCATATTTAAACCTCTGTCTCAACTCCTACACTGACTCTTTCTCTTTCACACTTCATCTCTTCTTACTGAGTAAGTCAGATTTAAACCTCTGTCTCAACTCCTACACTGACTCTTTCTCTTTCACACTTCATCTCTTCTTACTGAGTAAGTCAGATTTAAACCTCTGTCTCAACTCCTACACTGACTCTATCTCTTTCACACTTCATCTCTTCTTACTGAGTAAGTCAGATTTAAACCTCTGTCTCAACTCCTACACTGACTCTATCTCTTTCACACTTCATCTCTTCTTACTGAGTAAGTCAGATTTAAACCTCTGTCTCAATTCCTACACTGACTCTTTCTCTTTCACACTTCATCTCTTCTTACTGAGTAAGTCAGATTTAAACCTCTGTCTCAACTCTTACACTGACTCTTTCTCTTTCACACTTCATCTCTTCTTACTGATTAAGTCAGATTTAAACCTCTGTCTCAACTCTTACACTGACTCTTTCTCTTTCACACTTCATCTCTTCTTACTGAGTAAGTCAGATCTAAACCTCTGTCTCAACTCCTACACTGACTCTTTCTCTTTCACACTTCATCTCTTCTTACTGAGTAAGTCAGATCTAAACCACTGTCTCAACTCCTACACTGACTCTTTCTCTTTCACACTTCATCTCTTCTTACTGAGTAAGTCAGATTTAAACCTCTGTCTCAACTCCTACACTGACTCTTTCTCTTTCACACTTCATCTCTTCTTACTGAGTAAGTCAGATTTAAACCTCTGTCTCAACTCCTACACTGACTCTTTCTCTTTCACACTTCATCTCTTCTTACTGAGTAAGTCAGATTTAAACCTCTGTCTCAACTCCTAAACTGACTCTTTCTCTTTCACACTTCATCTTTTCTTACTGAGTAAGTCAGATTTAAACCTCTGTCTCAACTCCTACACTGACTCTTTCTCTTTCACACTTCATCTCTTCTTACTGAGTAAGTCAGATTTAAACCTCTGTCTCAACTCCTAAACTGACTCTTTCTCTTTCACACTTCATCTTTTCTTACTAAGTAAGTCAGATCTAAACCTCTGTCTCAACTCCTACACTGACTCTTTCTCTTTCACACTTCATCTCTTCTTACTGAGTAAGTCAGATTTAAACCTCTGTCTCAACTCCTACACTGACTCTTTCTCTTTCACACTTCATCTCTTCTTACTGAGTAAGTCAGATTTAAACCTCTATCTCAACTCCTACACTGACTCTTTCTCTTTCACACTTCATCTCTTCTTACTGAGTAAGTCAGATTTAAACCTCTGTCTCAACTCCTACACTGACTCTTTCTCTTTCACACTTCATCTCTTCTTACTGAGTAAGTCAGATTTAAACCTCTGTCTCAACTCCTACACTGACTCTATCTCTTTCACACTTCATCTCTTCTTACTGAGTAAGTCAGATTTAAACCTCTGTCTCAACTCCTACACTGACTCTATCTCTTTCACACTTCATCTCTTCTTACTGAGTAAGTCAGATTTAAACCTCTGTCTCAATTCCTACACTGACTCTTTCTCTTTCACACTTCATCTCTTCTTACTGAGTAAGTCAGATTTAAACCTCTGTCTCAACTCTTACACTGACTCTTTCTCTTTCACACTTCATCTCTTCTTACTGATTAAGTCAGATTTAAACCTCTGTCTCAACTCTTACACTGACTCTTTCTCTTTCACACTTCATCTCTTCTTACTGAGTAAGTCAGATCTAAACCTCTGTCTCAACTCCTACACTGACTCTTTCTCTTTCACACTTCATCTCTTCTTACTGAGTAAGTCAGATCTAAACCACTGTCTCAACTCCTACACTGACTCTTTCTCTTTCACACTTCATCTCTTCTTACTGAGTAAGTCAGATTTAAACCTCTGTCTCAACTCCTACACTGACTCTTTCTCTTTCACACTTCATCTCTTCTTACTGAGTAAGTCAGATTTAAACCTCTGTCTCAACTCCTACACTGACTCTTTCTCTTTCACACTTCATCTCTTCTTACTGAGTAAGTCAGATTTAAACCTCTGTCTCAACTCCTAAACTGACTCTTTCTCTTTCACACTTCATCTTTTCTTACTGAGTAAGTCAGATTTAAACCTCTGTCTCAACTCCTACACTGACTCTTTCTCTTTCACACTTCATCTCTTCTTACTGAGTAAGTCAGATTTAAACCTCTGTCTCAACTCCTAAACTGACTCTTTCTCTTTCACACTTCATCTTTTCTTACTAAGTAAGTCAGATCTAAACCTCTGTCTCAACTCCTACACTGACTCTTTCTCTTTCACACTTCATCTCTTCTTACTGAGTAAGTCAGATTTAAACCTCTGTCTCAACTCCTACACTGACTCTTTCTCTTTCACACTTCATCTCTTCTTACTGAGTAAGTCAGATTTAAACCTCTGTCTCAACTCCTACACTGACTCTTTCTCTTTCACACTTCATCTCTTCTTACTGAGTAAGTCAGATTTAAACCTCTGTCTCAACTCCTAAACTGACTCTTTCTCTTTCACACTTCATCTTTTCTTACTAAGTAAGTCAGATTTAAACCTCTGTCTCAACTCCTACACTGACTCTTTCTCTTTCACACTTCATCTCTTCTTACTGAGTAAGTCAGATTTAAACCTCTGTCGCAACTCCTGCATTGACTCTTTCTCTTTCACACTTCATCTCTTCCTAATATGTAAGTCTATAATGAGATAAGGTGATATCTATTCCGGCTTGTCCTGGATAATTATAATTAGGTGTCATTTGCTAAACCTTTGCAATATTGACATGGCAATGAAATATTTTTTCTTTCTTTTTTCAGTCGCTTTTATATCATCTATTTTTACCGGAGATTATTTTATTTCAACAGTTTGTTTTGGCTTCTTATATAATCCCTCAACAAAAGAGGGATTGACCTGCAGTGTTTGTTTAATTACATCGCGTCTGTCGGTGTAAACTGGGTGTAGAGACCCATTAGTGTCGGAAGATAAAAACAATAAAATGAAACCTGTTCTTAGCTTATTAAATCATTCTATCAGATAACAACCTGGTGACAAAAAAAAAAAATAAATAAAAAAGCAAATAAACTAATTTTTATATGGCCCTAACACTAATACAATCTCAGGAATCATTACAGTTGTACCCTAACACACACTGTATACTCAATTATTTTTGTTCGAAGATAAAATACTACTGAAAATCCTACTCTATTTGTTTGCTGATGTCAAACAACCGTTTCTTGATAATGTACAAGATAGATTAGGATGCCCATTTTGAATTGATCTATTCTCGAGGGCAGTAACGCCGGTCCAAGGGGGATCCAACATCAATACATGGGTAGAATTACGCCTTCATCATAAAATATTTCACCAAATATTAAGGTATTTCCTAATTTTTTTATTTTTAGTTTTATCCATTTCCATGGTAAAGTAGATGCTTATTAAAATTTGTCATGGCAATATTATAAGTTTTCTTAGCCATATTAAGTTTTTTAGGCAACATTATGATAACTTTAGCAATATTATGTTATTTAGATAAAATTATAACTCGGCTTAGCAACATTATGAGTTATGTTCTGTTCATGCAACATTATGAGTTGATAATGTTCTGTTCATACAACATTATAAGTTGATTATGTTCAAGCAACATTATGAGTTGATTATGTTCTGTTCATGCAACATTATGATTGATTATGTTCAAGCAACATTATGAGTTGATTATGTTCTGTTCATGCAACATTATGATTGATTATGTTCAAGCAACATTATGAGTTGATTATTTTCTGTTCATACAACATTATGATTGATTATGTTCAAGCAACATTATGAGTTGATTATGTTCTGTTCATGCAACATTATGATTGATTATGTTCAAGCAACATTATGAGTTGATTATGTTCAAGCAACATTATGAGTTGTCTATGTTTAAGCAACATTATAACTAGTCATGGCAATGGCATTATAATAACTTTTTATCTCCAGTAGGGAAACAAAGTTATGATTTTGAATTAGTTTAGAGGGACTAAAACAGGTCTTTTCATCCCTGAACTCAAAAAGTAGGGAGGAAAAGTAAAAGTAGGGCGAAAAAGTAAAGTAGGGCAAAAAAGTAAAGATTACAACTTAATTATTTTATAAATAGTAAAAAATGAATGTCTAATGTAATGAAGTTGTTGAAATTAGGTTAGCGGCACTGCTTATTCGACCATGATTATCTTTGTTTATAACCTGCATCTAAATAACCTTCTGAGTTTAATTCCAATTCTTATTTGTTTTTAATATTGAATCTCTTATATTTGCTATTAAAAGTGCTAATAATTATTGTTATTTATTAAAATAATAAATAAAAACTGTGCAATGGACGAAAATGTGAATCTTTTTTCTACTGGAGATAAAAAATATTGTATGTACCTCGTGAGTAAAGTGCCATTATTCCCCTCGCGATTATTATCTCCCTCGGCTGCTCCTCGGGAGCTAATTAGAGTTATTCCCTCGGCTGCGCCTTGGGAATTAAAGAGTCTAATTCCCTCGGCTTCGCCTCGGGATTTAGAGACAATGGTTCCTTCGGCTTCGCCTCAAGAACCAACTTTTTTGCCCAGGGAATAATGTTTTATTTTACTCCCTAGGTGCATAAACAACTATTATTTTCTGTCAATGTAGCATACTCTGCCTATCTCACAAAACAATTTAAAATTGAGTGGTCGTCTTGTAAAAACTAAACTAAAAAGATACTAAATTCCATTCTAACATTAACCAATTTATTTTTTCTTAGAACGAAAAAAAAAATGGCTAACATTATATCATAGTTTCGTGGCATTATCTGATTAAAATGCGAATCACGAAAGGCAGCGAAACATTCTCTTGTTGGGGGTTTTAAAACATCGAAACACTGTTCGACCTTCCTCACTGTCGTAACATTCTCGAGTGTTGTGTTCCTTAAGGCAATGATCATATTCAATGAGGCACGTCTCATCTTAATCTCCTTCTCGGCTCCGTCGAATAGGAGTCAAACCTTGTTCAACGAGACCCTCATTATTGTCTTGTTCTTTGTCATCTTCAAGATACCCCCCCCCCCCTTAATTTCTTCCCTTGAACACGTCTAAATTCGTTCTCTAGGTCACTGCTACGCTTGTCTAAAACTCCCTTTTTGATCTTCTTGCAAATCCAGTATCTTTAGATCGTAGACCAGCCACAGTCTAAATTCCAAAACCTAGCTATGTTTCTCTGATAATATAGTGTTGCACTAGTGTAGATTAATTTAGATTTTATAGTTTATTGTTAACAACATATAAGGAAGATGTTTCACAAATAATTTATAATGGATAATTAACATGAAAAAATTTACAAGTAACAACAAAAAACCTATATATGTTTAATTTTCAGGTGAGTGTATATAATTGATTGTATTTAAAATTTATTTAACAAATCATTTATTTTTCAAAAAATAGACTGCCAATTAGTGTGGCACATAGCTTCCTTGAGTCATATCACGTGCTTTATTGATTTTATGCTTTCACAAGCCGTTATTATCTAATATTTGTTTAATTGTTTCGCTTTTTTACATGAATTAAAGTATCAATTTATGAAAAGTTAAAGAGCGCAGCCAGTTTAAATTAATTTGGGGACATCTGCAGTCTACTTTCCATAAACTATGTACGTAATATAAAAGTTTCATACAAATCAGAAAAGTACTTTTAAAGCTGTAGGTGTAAATAAAAGTATGTTTGCGCGCATGTGGAAGAGAAACAAATGAGCGCAGAAGGTTGAAACTTATATTGAATTGTTTTATTTTCACCATGACTGAAAATAACTATAATATAAGAATAAATAATTAGATAATTGATGGTGAGGACCCTCAGTAGAGAAAAGAAACTCTAGAGCGAGGGCCCTGTCTCTTAATGTTTTTAATAAATATTTATATCTATGTCAGAGTAAGAGTACGGAGTCAGTAATAGTATTGGTATGGTTAATGGTTAAATAGGTATGTTTTAGCGCATTTTCAAAGAAAATTACGCTATTGCAATGGCTTCAAAATGTTTGCAATGCGAATTTTTCCATGGAAATCCGTTTTAGACCATTCTAAATCGATTCCTAAAATTTAACACTTTTTTTATGTATTTATGTATATATGTATATATGTATGTATATATGTATGTATAATGTATATATGTGTCACTCCAGAAGATATCTCCCCTTAGGATGCACTTAAAAATTTCAAATAAATTTTAAAATGTCAATAATATCAAAAGAAAGGATGAGTTCGTTGGCCAGAATTTTTGGAGTTCATTTAGGGGTCAAATTTTTACAATTTAGGGTCAAAAATAGCATAAAAACAGGTTTTTTCCATTTTACCCCCCTTTAATATGAAAATATGATAAGTGTACATAACAACAATTACTGTACTCTTAAAGAGCTTTCCAACGATATGCATCTTGAAGGGTAAATACTATTTTGACTTTTGTACCTCGTACCCCTGTGTACCAATATTTTTTTCACCCATGCAAATTCTAAACCAAAATTTTCCTATATCATCATATGCCAATAATACACAGATTTCTTTGAAAATTCGCTCATTAAGTCATGGTGCACGACTGGTCTTTTTAGTTTGTGTTTAAATGAATGAAAAGAGTTGAGATTTTTAAGATAGTATGGAAGTGGAAGTTGATTGTAATGTGGGACCAACAATATGCTAATTATGACTTACCATACAAATTTCATTAAAGTCACACGTGTAGTTTTTAAGATATGTTGGTTCGCAAAAATTGAGCGGTAGACCGACAGACTGACACAGAACCAACATTTTTCCCCGATGTCTGAAACGGATTTCTGTCTAAAAATTGTTAAAATCGGAGGCACAAATTACTGTCGCTCTTCAGAACGATTTATAGTTTGCGTTACCATCGGTAAGCTCGGAAGCAAAATGTTTTATGGCAAGCTATTATAGATTTTGTAAAAAATTTAAAAATTTGGAAAACTAATGACTAGATATTGTATTGTCATTGGAAATACATAATAATCTGTGCAAAATACAGCTTTCTAGGTAACTTGATGGAGGAAGTGGGTCAAATTACGCATTACAATATTTTTCCCAGAAAACATGTGAAGCACATTAAAAGCGTGTAATGTAAATGAACTTGAAATATAAAAGTTAATGATAATAATTAAGATGAACTTATGGGTCAAATTACGATTACAATATTTTTCCCAGAATTCAAAACCATATAGTTCATGTTAATTATTACCATTAACGCTCATATTTCAGGTAGACTCATTCTTCTCTTTTAGATGTTAATTTTTACAGTTAGTCAAAAAGTGTGTTAAAGATTGGTAAAGTTAAATAATTTTTAATAATTTATTTTACTTAATTAGTAATTAACGTTAAATAACCCCTCGTGTTCGCTAGAGACATCTCTGGTTAAGTTTTTTTTAAATTATTTTAACTTCAAATGATAAAATATGACAAATATAATATTATTATCTATGCAAAATTTTATCATTTTATCGCACCTATGCGGTTTCCGAGATATTTAATTAAAACCCTATTTTGATGCTGCCAGGTAATAGGGGCTGTATCTCCCTCAGAATTCATTTTTTTAATTAAATTTATTGAATTTTCGGCTGAACTGAAGGAGACGATACGGTCGAGAATCGCTTGGCGGCACAATTTTTCTTCATTTATACATTTGAGAGATCGCATATCCCATTGTGAAACAGTGCATTTGTATAATTTAAACGTTTGAGAAATTATATATGTATGATTAGATCATAGGAGAGTTGATAGTTGATATCCCTTTGTCAAAAAAATATCGTCATATCAGCCATATTTTCTATAAACCGCCTCATATTCTTCAGTTTTACCTAATTTTCTTGTTCTATAAACTCTAAAACGTTGATAAACTATTATGGCACCGATTATTATGGTTCCGTTGGTGTTAACTATTATTAACACCTTGAATATGTGTATTGTGTATGTATATTCGATGGATCATACATGTAAATATAAAAGATTCTCCAGTAGAAGAAATCAATTACTAATTAGGGAGTTCTGCAAATTACATTTGACCCAAGGGGGAGGGATATAAATATTCCCGCTTATCAAAAGAATTTTAGTATTGTTTGACGATACTTTAAACCCAATTAAATTTAAAAATCCGTAGCGAACCATGGGAATCCAGCTAGTAAATAAAATAAAAAGTCAATAATCTATTGATTTTCCTAATAAATGTTTTCTTAATTAAAAAATTAATTTTTATTTATCCATCTTTTGTTTCAGACTCGACTTTTGTTATTAAGGCTGTGACTTAAAAATTCTCCTATAACATCCTCTATCTTTGGATCCCTTTTGGAACATATAAATTTAATCTTTTGTAATAAAAAAATAAACCTAACGAATAAACTAAAGCAAAATGGAAAGCGCAGAAGAATTAATAAGTCGTCACTTCGACTGGTTCGAGTATATTGTTTTCTCTATAATGTTGGCACTTTCCACGTTCATCGGGATTTTCTTCTGCTGTTCAAAAGGTGGACAACATACCATAACGGAATACTACTTAGGTGATAAACAGATGCCTGTATTTCCAATAGCCATGTCTCTTATAGCCAGGTATGTAGACGTATTTTTGAATTTATACCTTTATCGTAATTTTAGCCCATAAGTAGATAGATAGCTAGCGTGACGTGGGACTGTGGGAGCGCCAGTTCCGTCTGCTCGGCTATCAATGAATCAAAGGGTGAACACATAAGGTCGTGGACTGATCAGGGCGAGGGTACCTCTAAGGTGTTCTCAGCCGTGGTAATCTCATTGTACCTTTGATGAATTTGACGCTATCTCTCCATCTCCGACAAATTCTACCCTTTTATTATTATGAAGCTTGGTTCAGACGGGCAGTGACTTGGCGAGCTTGGCTCAAAGTGTGTCATACCTCGAGTCGTGGCAACAAAGTAGGCTTAATATGGCTCGTGGTGGCTCGACCTTTCCCTTAAAAGCCCGCTCCACACTCTCGGCAAGACTAGGCGAGGGTCGGCGAGACTAGGCGAGGGTCGGCGAGCACGAGAGTGTGGGTGGGTGTGCTTGCCTCGCCTCGGGTAGCCTCACCTTGCCTCGCCATGTCTCATCCCCTTGGAGTCGGTATTTCAGACCCGAGTCAAAGGGCTCTCGGTGGGGGTTGTCTCGTCTTTATTCAACCCATCCACACTCTCGCCATTCGCCATCAGTTGCTCGTTTACTCTCATATCTCATAGCGGTCGGTAGTGTTTAAATATACTTAATTGTTTTTTAATAAAGTAAATTTTATGACAAATTGGACCAACAAACGGGAGGTAGAGTTTATAGAGTTATACCAAAGTGAGCCCGTTCTTTGGGATCCGAAACATCCAAACCACAAAGACAGGAATAAAGTCCACGATGCTTGTGTCCGTATAAGTGAAATGCTTAACGTGCCTCTTAACTGATTTGAAAAAGAAGAATTCAATGATGGCAACGTTCCGGAGCCACAAGAGGAAAGTAAAGGCAACTCAAGTGACGATCTGTTGATGAAATCTACAAGCCTATATGGTTCGCCTAATTATAATGAGCAAGTGCTCAAGCAGCAGCAGCGAGTGAAACTTCGACGAGGTCCATCCTTGACGAACGCGACTTCATAACTGGGGACGGCGAGAGGGTGAGAATGTGGAGGGTACCTCTTTCGGTGAGACGTCTCACCGAGAGTGTGGAGCGGGCTTAAGGATTCGACAGTCACAAACCTACGAACATGATCCTCCAGCCACGAGAGGCTCGCCAAGTCAAAGGCCGTGGGAGCTATAGCTTTTAGTGATATTTTAAACAATCCACCCGTTTGCGATGAATATATAACATTAAAATACAGATTTTTCGAAACCTTTACGGAAGTGAAGAGTGTTAGCCACATAAACTATGACACAAGTTGAAACTCAGAGATTTAAAATTATCAACGCTGCTGCGTCAAAAGCGAAGTCTTGCGGACATTCGGATTTTATAGAGCGTTCTTAAAACTCTCATCTGGTAGCATCTCCTACCGTCAAACGTCCAAATAGTACTCACTGTAGCAGAGGGTAATCTTGACAAACTTTTCGAATGAGCAGAGCGTTTGACAGACCTTCTATAAGCGTTAGTGCTGTTTCAGAAAATCAGCCGCGAACACTCAAACAAAGTATCACCCAAGGACGTCTCTAATAGAATCTTTCCAATTCCAACCCTCGAGTCGATCAAGTAGAAACGTTCGCGTTCCCAGTCCCGGTCAAAGCAGAGTGACAGAATCTGCTATTACCATAGAAGATTTGGCGAAAAAGCACGAAAATGTACCACGCCAATCAATTAGAATGCGGATATATAAGCAAAAGAATTGAGAAGGGAAACGTTTAAACCAAGATCACATCGCGATGAATTCACCAGTGATAGCCATTTACCATTGACATGGCTCATTAATGGCCACACTATACATGTTTCAACGGTACATTGTACAGTGGATGATGTGTGAAGTGTTTTAAGGCGAAAACACACTTCCATCACGTGAAACAAGTGTGCGGTGCTGATTTAGTAAGGTTTGTATACATTGCAGCTACACTATTATCACGTGACATGATGTCACGTGATGATAGTGTGTTTCCGCCTTTAAACTCTCGATCACGGGGCACGGTGTTGGTAAAATGGGCCTAAAAGATGGCCTAATTGCTAAGTTCCAACAAGTGCTTCGTCTTACTGTCTAGTACTAGGGCCTACAACTGCTACTAGCCACTAGCCCATAAGTAAAAATCTCTATAAAGCTAGATTTGATATATTATTACTTGTTTTAATAGAAGTGATATAGTTTTGATTTTATTCTTTGGAAATTGTGATTTTATAATAAACTGTAGACCAATTATCTAACTTCCTCCACGTTCATACCAATTAACAAAACCTACATTCTCTTTATTCTAATTTATATCGCTTTCAAATGGAAAGACAGCTACAAATTCATGCAAGTTTACAAATGTTATTTTAATTTTACAAAAAAAAAAATATATAGAGAGGAAATGCGAAATGCGGCTGGAAAAGAAATGAAGTTTGTGAACGTTTTACTTGGCACTTAACCCTCTGAAGTTGAACGCCTAATACCCACGGATACGCCCCTGCTCTATGCAAAATTCAATTTAAATTTTATATTATTCAAATAACTTTACACCTATGATTATGTAGATTGCAAGACATTATCATATTGTAGTTTATTTTTCTTTTTTAAAGTAAAATATAAAAGGTTACATTGAAATCTATTCTTTACAACTTGAACATTATAGAAAGCAGTCGATAAATTTGAATTATATTGTAACTATATTTTGCTTAATAACGTTAAACAAACGTCTGTAAATTAATTTTGTCTCCAGTAGGGAGAAAAAGTTATGATTTTGAATTAGTTTAGAGGGACTAAAGTAAGTCTTTTCATCCCTGAACTCAAAAAGTAGGGAGAAAAAGTAGGGCAAAAAAGTAAAGTAGGCAAAAAAGTAAAGATTGCAACTTAATTATTTTATAAATAGTAGAAAATGAATGGCCAATGTAATAAAGTTGTTGAAATCAGGTTGGCGAAACTGCTTTTTCAACCATGTTTATCTTTTTTTATAACCTGCATCTAAATAACCTTCTATTTGAGTTTAATTCCAATTCTTATTTGTTTTTAATATTGAATCTCTTATATCTGCTATTAAAAGTGCTAATAATTATTGTTATTTATTAAAATAATAAATAAAAACTGTACAATGGACGAAAATGTGTATTTTCTTCATATTGGAGATACAATTGGGCAAAACCACCACTTGTATGTATTTTTTTCAATTAAATATGATATGCTAAAATATAATATCCCCCCCCCCCTCCAAATGTTTCTTGGCAACCTCCTCCCTCGGTCACATAAATTTTAATCTAGAATAATGTCAAAAAAAAAATCAGAAAAAGTCACAAATCATTTGTTATTATAATTTATTATATGTATATACTGAAAAAGGGATAGAAATACAAAGACTCAATATGAATAAAAATCTATATTATTTTGATTCGTATTTTTCAATTTTCTTTAAAAAGTAAGGTAAGCAGGATTTATTTGACTTTAGATTCGTGTTCTTCATGGTTTGAAGATATTAAAACGCCCAAAAGTTTTCTTTTTTTACAAAATTTGTTTGGGCGAAAAATTAGGTTCGAAACTACTGCTAGAACACAATTTTTTCGAAATTTAGGCACATTTTCCGGGAAAACTGTACGTACAGGGAGAAATTTTGACTTCAGATTCGGATTCAGAGCACTAAAATACTTTGGAAAAGGGCATTTTCATTCTGAAGTTTTTTTTGCAGAACAGTGTATGAGAGATTGATTGGTTAATATAATAAAGCACTATGTATAAGCTTTTAAGCCTTATCTACTTGGCTCTTCATCAGGTATAATTTATTGTTATAGGTTAATTGTAAGACAGGTTATAAACAGTGTTGTCAAATAAGTACTTAAAGGAAAGAAAACTATATAAAGATTAACAAATCAAAGATCTCTTTTTTTTTCCTGTTCATTATTTTTCGTATTTTCCTTGAATTAATTTAAATGCAGTAATTATATAACTGACTTTTTGTTCTTCTTGTTTTCAGTTCAGTATCAGGAATAACATTATTAGGTCAACCGTCGGAGATTTATTACCACGGTGCCCAATTCGCTCTGGCCAATGTGGCCAATATATTAATTTATGTAGTCAATATAACAGTTTATCTACCAGTATTTTATAATCTTCAAGTCGTCTGCTTGTACGAGGTAATTTATATTAATATTTTTAAATGTTTAAAGTACACACATTTTTTTGTTACTTTTACGTACCTGATAAAAACAAGATTACGTCATACATCTAAAATTTAACATAGATCCTGCCAATACATCGATATGGCCAATTCATCAAAAGTTAAACATTGATTTATTTTTATCCAATACATCGAAAGTTTAAGATCGATATTGCCAACTCATCAAAAGTTAAACATTAATTTTTTATTGGTCCGATACATCGAAAGTTTAAGATCGATATTGCCAACTAATCAAAAGTTAAACATTGATTTATTTTTACTCAATACATCGAAAGTTTAAAATCGATATTGCCAACTCATCAAAAGTTAAACATTAATTTTTTATTGGTCCGATACATCGAAAGTTTAAGATCGATATTGCCAACTAATCAAAAGTTAAACATTGATTTATTTTTATCCAATACATCGAAAGTTTAAGATCGATATTACCAATTCATTAAAAGTTAAACATTGATTTTTTTTATCCAATACATCGAAAGTTTAAGATCGATATTGCCAATTTATCAAAAGTTATACATTGATTTTTTTTTGGATATACATCGAAAGTTTAAGATCGATATTGCCAACTCGTCAAAAGTTAAACATTGATTTCTTTTGGTCCCATACATGTGTCGATACATCGATATCGGTTTACTAACCTAGACCGAACATTGATCCCACCCCCACTCCGGAAATGTTTCCTACGTGATTGTGTTAAAAAAAAGTGTTTTGTTAACGTAATGTGTTAACAAAACCCTAAATAGAAATTTAAAAAGTCCACCAAAGAGATAAATCATTCAATGATGAAAAAATTAAATTAAACAAGATTAAAAAAAAAATGACTCAGAGTAATTAAATTTCCCCCTGACAATGTCATTATCGTGTTATCACTGTAAGCTAAAAATAAACAGCATAATATTATCTTTTTTTCGTTTAAATAAAATACTAATCGTGTCATTATATCTTCTCTCTTTTTTTAAAAAATGTCATTTGCATTTACTGGTTTCTAAACCAAATATTTGAATTAAAGGATTTTAATTCCGTTTTATGATAATTGCATAAAAATAAAAGAAAAGTAAATTAAAAATTAATATTTAATTAAGCTTCTTTAGATTTTTGAGTCATTTTTAAATTATCATATTTGCCCTTAGGTTTATTTTTTTTTTTAATTTTGATTGAATGATATTTACAATAAATTTGAATTTATGCTAATACTACATTCTATGTAATAATTGTTTGCAATGCAAACATTACAAGTAGGTATGTTTCACGTGTCAATTATGATTTCAGAATTATGCACAAATGTTTAAATATAATGTCTTGATAAAATTAAAAAATAAGTTAGGATTTTTTTTTTCCAAATTTTGTCGATACTTTTGATATAAATCTATACTAAAACAAAAACGGGTACGGGGTACCTCGAAACTTTTCCTCAGTTCCAAGGCTACTGAAGTGGTCTCTCCTGCTGCTTCGCAGCAGGAGAAAGCAGCATTGGGCGTGGTCAGTACTTGGATTGGTGACCGTTTTGAACTAACTGATTTTTTTATTATAATTTTTCAAAAAAAAAACATTTACACATTATTTCTATTTATTTTACATTATTTATTTAATTATTTGAATTTTGGCGGTATTTTGACGATGTAAAGAACTTTGACGTTTAAAAAAGTATCCCATTAAATAATAATTATGTTCGCTTATATCTTTTAAACTAATTAATGGAATTTCATCGGTATTTTTTTATATTTGTTCCTTTTGCCGGTTCAAACGATATACTATATGTCAAAAACGTATTTATACTTCCGGTATTATTAACCGTCAACGTTTCACAATTCAAAAATCGATAACTTCAAAATGGCGGTCCATATCATAATTGTTATTGATGTGTTTTTCACACAAAGAGCCACTTTAATGCAAAATTTCAATTCGATCGGATCACTTTTCGATTTTTGCTGACTCAACAAACTGTATTCAAGATGGCGGAAAATGTTGAATTTCCGGGCGGTACAGCTAGAAGTAAGGACTGATTTATCTGCCAAATTTCAACTCTCTAGGTTAAATACCCTGGGCGCTACAATGATAACACACATACAGACGCCATGCTGAAAACCTCTCAGGAGGTCTTAAAAACACCCAAAATGGATAACTTAGGTTAGGAAAATTCCTAACCTAGGTTAGGAAAAGTAAAAAAAAAAAAAAAAAAAAAAACTGTTCAATACAAGTCGTAGAACTTTTTGACATTTTCATGTCTTGGCACGTAAACTCGAAAAGCGTTACTAATAATCAACACCAAAAACTTGTGCTTGTATCAAGTTTTAATTTTACATGCCTGTTTCAAATGTTAGGTGATGCATATAGTTTTATTAAAATCGTTACGTTAGAACGTAAGATATCGATAAAAACGTAGTTTTCTCTATTTTAAACGTGTAGGTCCAATTTAATGTTTTTAGCGATCTTAACACTTCATAGCGGTGTTGGTGTTGGTTTTACTAAACAAAAAAAAATCGGTCCGAGACAACTCAGACAAACTTTTTCATATAAAAGTTCATAATTACTTAGCCCAGTTTATTCTATTTATTAGTTTTCTTACGTACATTTAATTATTATTGAACATTTCATCAAAATGTACCATAAAAATAACTTCTCCCGAGCGGGGAATCGAACCCAGGCTCTCTAAGTCAATTTTAAGTTAAGTGTTAAGCTATTTTCTCAGGAACTAGATTTTTCCCGGGAAAACGGATTATATCGTTAGATTCGTATTTAAATGGACTATATTTTAGAATTTTTTTAATCAAAATCGTCGCAACCGTTTTCGAGAAATAATTTTTTTTCACGTTTTTTCAGAGTTTTTGGGGGCTAGCGCCCCTAAATTTGGAGCTAAAATTCATTTCTCGATTTCGCCTCGGGGTATGATTTTTCTGAACATGTATGCCAAATTTCGTCAAAATCGGCCAAGTAGTTTAGGCTCCAGGCGTCTGCACAGACGACAGACAGACATTTTTTAAAAACCACTTTTTTGGACTCAGGGGACCTCAAAACGTGTAAATACATCAAAATCTCAAAATCGAATTTTCGCGCCATCACAATACTTTCTCTTTATATGAGAAAGTAAAAATATTTAAATAAGGTGATTGTTCATTGAATTGATGAAGTAACAATTTTTTTCCCGTCCTAAAATTCCAATTTTACATTTGATGCTTACTTTACGCGAGCATTGCGCACGAACACTTAGGCGAATAACATTGTCCAAACGAACTTAGCCTGATCATTATGTAGTAAGAGGAACATGTATACCAAATTTCAACTAAATCGGTCAACTTTTACTCAAGTTATCATCGGACACGTAAACGTTACACACAGACAGACAGAATGCATATTTTGTTGAAAGTAAGAAGCTCACTTCATTTATGTACCTTTCTGCTTTTACTACTGCTCTATTAAGATTTAAAATTTAGCCAGGACAGGTGAACCATAACATTTAACTTTTATAATAATTGTAGCACAATATTATTATTTTCAGTACCTAATTTACGATTAAAACAATTAAAAAGGGTTCAAAATAATTAAAATTATCAAATAACTATCATAATTGTTGCACTATGTAATTGTATTTTTAATTTTTCAGTACCTAGAAATGAGATATAATCATAATGTAAGAGTATTAGCTTCTTTTCTCTACACTATTGCCTTGGTAAGTATTTCAATTTATAAATATTCATTTTGTGGAGTATATTATACTTTTTCTTACGGACTTCAATTGAAGTGCTGAGCAAGCCATAAAATTCTTTTAAAATTCGATCCAATCAATCCTTTATCTATTGTATCTTTAGTTCTTATATCAGAACAAAGATGGATGGTTATTCACTAATGGAGTCTTTGCTGCTGTCGGATTTACTGTTGCAAACAGAATAATTTGGGGCCTTAGTTTTAAATTAATCCCATAAAAGATCTCTTAGGCCTTAGGCTATCTCAAATGTGACTGTCAACATATCCTATTACCTGGATGCATTTAGCAAAGATATTTTTTCATTTAAACTGTACTGGCTTAAAGGATTCTAAAAATTGACTCAAGCAACTTAATCTTTTTAATTCTTCATTTCTTGGTTTGTTTCTTCATTTTGGCTTCATCAAAGGAGCAGTTTGAGATATTCTGATATTAAAAAACAAAATTTAAAAAATGCAATACTTGCAACTATTTTAAGTTGAAATTTACTATTAAGGAAGGGCGAACTCAACAAAATAAACACTTGAAAACAATTTTGAAGCAGGAGTTAGGAAATAAAATATAAAAAAATCAATTTTAAATAACTGAAGAACCTAAAAAAGCTAGGAAATAGCAAAACAGATGTATAGAAGTGTACAGAAGCTTCCTAAGGATTTGAAAGAATCTAACTGTGAGCTTGGGTTTAAAAACAATAGATAGAAGTGTAGTTGGGAAAGTGGTCAACAACATTGACCAACATCACGTTCCCAGAACGAGGTCCATCATCAACATGATAAAGGCCGAACTAACTTTCCATACAGCAAAATTTGCTGAAAACAAATTAAATTCTGCTGAAAGGTGGCTAAAAGTATTAAATTAATACATTGTCATCGTGTTCTGAGCTATTCTAAAAGTTTCAAATGTTTAGCTACTCGGTAAGTTAGTTAGAAATTGATTGCAAGATTTGTACTGGACAAACAAACAAGAAAGCAAGCTAATAAAAACATAGTAAAAACTAATATTGTTTTCACACCAAAGAGACACGGACTCATGCCTTCCCAGTGAGAAAGATCTCATCTCCTGTCACTTGTGCCCTGTATTCTGTCTTTTCAAGGTAAAAGCCACCTACAAGTCCAAAGAAAAAATATTCAACCATACACCCTAAGGTTCTCCAGGGCTTAGGTCGATTTATAAACAGATTAATGAATGTAATGCATATGTATGATTTGGCAATAAATGGATCTTCCATCCATTTATTTATTTATTTATTTTTTTACTTATTAATAAATTTTAATTTTGTTTTGTTCTAGCTTCTTTACATACCTGTTGTCATTTATGGACCTGCACTAGCTTTCAATCAAGGTACTAACAAATATTTTTGTTCTGCTTTATTTCATACTAGCTGAAGTAAATGGCATAGCCTGAAGAGGGTGGGGGGGGGGAGGGGGGGGGGGGGGGGGGGGGGGGTGAGGTGTCCTGGTTTTTTCAACTCCAATGTAGACAGCGAACTTCCCCTTGTTATCTAGTGTGCAAAATTTCAGACATCGGAACAAAATTGTAGATTTGTACAAAAAAACAAACAACAAAAACAGATGCACCTGTTAATGATAGAATGAGTTAATAATAGAATGAGATTGATATATGTGACAGTTACTCCATTAGTGATTCAGGTTTTACTTTAAATGAAAATTTAAAAGTATAAATAGCAATTTTGTAAATCTGAATTATCAATTCAAGGCCTGAAGATGCCCAGGTATGGGAAAAATATAGTCAATTTATGAATTAAAAGAAAATATGAGTTTTATTAAAACATTTTCTTCCCTAAAGACAAACCATAATAAGAAAAATAAAATCCAAAAGTATTGTAGCCATTGAAACATAGAGCATCCATGAAGCAGCACTTGCTTTTAAACAAATAGTTTCTATTGCAACATAACGTTATGAGTTTTGAAATCTGCTATGTGTTTTCACGGCATTTCATGTACATTTATGATATGTTATGATAATATCCCAGAAAGTTTTGATATCAAACTCAAAACATTTTGAAAATATTGTTTTAATCTCAGATTGAGTCCTCCACAAAAATATTGACTTTAAATAATCTATAAAAATATAAATTTGTTTCAGTGTCAGGCCTTAGTGTTCATATCGTTGCACCAGTATTATGTCTAGTTTGCATCTTTTACACAACTGTTGTAAGTATACATTTTACATTTATTTTACATTCAGGTAAATTACGGAAATTTATTCTGTAAATAATTAAGATTGCTAATAGCTGTTGGGTCAAAACAAGGTGAGAAAAGTGTAGTCAACTACTTTATAAGATTGGCTATATTTCGTCCCAAGAGGCATCTTCAGGCCTCAAATCAGAGGTATTTTTTAAAACTAATAAAATTTTAATTTAAATTATTATTAACACTGGGAGACAGACAGAGAAAAATAGACTCCAGCGCCGGGACTTGAACCACGGGCCTCTATATTTCCAGTGTAGCGCTCTACCAACTGGTAGAGCGCTAGAGTGTATTTTTCTTTGCCTGTCTCCCAGTATTAATAACAATTATAATTTGATTTAAATTAAAATTTAAACTTTCCGTAGTATGAATTGAATACTACCAAAAACTTAAAAATTGAACTAAATACAGTCAACAAAAAGTTCAAATATATTAATTGTAAGTGACTAGTGGGACTTAGATTGACCCACTTATATCTACAAATTTACAACTTTATCCTACATGTAGTAAGAACTTTTTGTTGATTGTAAATGTTAGTATTGTTATATTTTATTAGTTTTAAGAAATACCTCTGATTCCAGGCCTAAATATGTTCTTCCACACTTTTCTCACCTCGTTTTGACCCAACACATAAAAGCATGTATACCAACTGGGGACCTCAGCCTAATATAAATACAGATTGTATTTTTATCCACAAAATATAACTCGGATGTTCTCATTAGCGAATTTTAGAAGAAAATTACGCCTTTGCAATGGCTTCAAAATTTTTGAAATTTTTTTCCATGTAAATCCATTTTAGACCATTTTGAATTGATTCCTAAAATTTAACACTTTTTTTTATGTATGTATGTATATATTATCTATGTATGTATATATATGTCACTCCAGATGATATCTCCCCTTAGGATGTGCACTTAAAAATTTCAAATTTTAAAATGTCAATAATATCAAAAGAAAGGATGAGTTCGTTGGCCAGAATTTTTGGAGTTCATTAAGGGGTCAAATTTTTACAATTTAGAGTCAAAAATAGCATAAAAACGTGTTTTTTCCATTTATTCCCCTTTTATATGAAAATATGATAAAAGTGTACATAACAACAATCACTGTACTCTTAAAGAGCTTTCCAACGACATGCATCTTGAAGGGTAAGTACTATTTTGACTTTTGTACCTCGTACCCCTGTGTACCAATTTTTTTTTTTTCACCCATGCAAATTCTAAACCAACATTTTCCTATATTATCATAAGCCAATAATATGCAGATTTCTTTGAAAATTCGCTCATTAAGTCATGGTGCATAACTGGACTTTTTTCATTCTTTTGTTATTATTTCCTTTTATAATCATAAATAGATGAGTTTGTCATTACTATTTTGTTCTTAACCTTGTAGTAAGGAACCACTGAAAATGAAGTGGGGAAAGTAGAGGGTGGAATTTGACCCCCCTTTCTAATCTGTCTCTGAAATTCACCTTACCTGCGGAAAGTTATGATTATTTTAATTAAAATATATTTTTTATAAATGACATTGTCAACGGAAATACATAATCTGTGAAAGTTTTACCTCCCTAGGTGGTTTACAAAGTGGGTTGAATATAGATTACATAATTTGTTCCTCACAAACAGGTGTAGTAAAATGAAAGTGTGTTAAAAATTAAATTGGCGTAGTGATGCCCACATGAAAAAATGTATCCACTGAATTTCTTATTGTGTTTAAATCTTGTCGTACAATGTAATAATCCCACTTATTTTTCTCAATGTGATTGCAGGGAGGTTTGAAAGCGGTGGTTTGGGCTGATGCTCTTCAAGGAACGGTGATGATATTTGCTCTGATAGTCGTACTCGTTTCTGGTCTTATCAAGGTTGGAGGATTTGGCGAAGTTTTCTCAGCTGCTTATAATAACCAGAGGCTTGAAGTATTCAAGTAAGTACCTAAGTACCTATACATGGCTTGAAGTATTCGAGTAAGTACCCATATGTATTATTTACGGGAAAAGGATTTAAAGTCCAGCAAACAAGATTTTTATGATACTTCTTTAGATTGTTACTCCTCTATGTTGTTTTAGAATAAAAATGACTGACTAAATAACTATCAAGAAAAAGGGATGTTTAGGCTAATTTACTTTGGGACAAAGTAATACATCACACTTCTGTTTTGATAAGGGGAATAACAGCAGTCTAAATAAGAACATTCCAAACACCTTCTTTAGATTGTTACTTCCCTCTGTTTTTTTTTATAACTGGAGTTACAATCTAAAGAAGTGCCATTTTTATAATGGGGCAACTTGGGGAGGGACGAGCCGAGCAGGTGGTTTTTCTCTATCCAGGTATCCACACCTAGCCACTCCAGCAGTCCCGATTATCCTAATACCTCATATTATTCTCAACTGCCCAAGAGAGGCCAGATTATATTTGATCAACTCTCATATACAGACTCTAATTCTTAAACCATTTCCACCTTGAACCACCTCAAACCTTTTCTAGTCCAGTAAATAGATGTTTCAAATTCTGCAATTTTGGTACATTAACAATTTATATTTGGTTACCTAATTAAGATCTGACTAATGAAAATAAAAAGTTTAACCACACAAGTGAAGAAAATTTAGATAAAGCAACAACTTTGAATAAAATATGTAGAGGATCTTATTTATGAAGAAATTACATTTATCATCATCTAGAAGAAGCCAATATCAACTAAATTTTATCCAAAAGTAATTTAAGTCAAACAGACTTGTAAACTATGAAATTATCAAATAGTTTGTTTGTGTTTTATATGTAGAGGAGAGCGGGGTTGGTTGGGACAGTGGGATGAATTAGACACTGTTGTTTTTGGTTGAAAAGAAGGTGAGATTAGCAACCCTGGTGGACCAGTCAGTAGCTCTTCAGTTGCTATTCAATCCCTTAAGTGGTCTCACGTCTTGCTGATTAACATTAATTTTTAAAAAAATAAATTCGATTTGGAGGCAAGCTGATGTAAAATTTGAGACCCACGTTGGAAGCCTTCCAGCCCCTCTGCAATATTCTTCGGAGTCTCTACTATTTTTCCCTGGTAAAGGATTTATTTATGATTACAAATCACTTTGGTTGCTTCCTGTGGAACAATGGGTTCCCAATGTAGTTTTTGTTGTTTTAAAAAATGGCGTCGAGAAATGAGTTGGACAGTTAGTACCATTCATCCCCCACTCATCCACTCCATTCATCCCCCACTCATCCACCATATCACACACACATCATACCTATTTCTTCTTTTGGTTGCCTACTTTCTTACTTATTTAGTATTCCTTCTATTTAAGTACTCAAATGAATTGTTTTCATGATTTCAGTAGCAAAATCAGGAGTTTTGGTGTGTTCAAAGTATCCCACCCCTGTGTTCAATGTATCCCACCCATTAGGATACATTGGACAAAGTGAAGGTTTTGGAAAAACATAAAAAATTGCATGATAATGTTTTTTTAAGTCGCTATAAGTCTGGAATATGTTAGTTAGGATCTCTATGTATGATAATCACACAAAAGCGAAAAAGTTCATGCAAAACTGTGGCTCTCACGGCCTCTACAAAAAAAGTGTCCCAACCAACCCCGCTCTCCCCTACTTATATTATAATATAATTTATTGACACGTACTTCTTTACTAACCTTTTGGTTGGTCTTGCTGGAAGGATTTTATTCTTCGTTCTTCATAAGAGAAGCTGGAAGATGCCAATAAAGTAGACGTTACAATGAAGGTCCATAAATCAGCTGTAAAAACTTAGTCTTCAGGTGTCTTGCCTCAGGTCAAGTGTCCTGATTCTGATGTCTTAGGAATAGACATTCCTTAAGCACTTGGTGTACTATCTAATAATTCTCATGTAATTTTTGTGTGATTTTGTCAGTTTTAACCCAGATCCAACTGAGAGGATAACTTTCTGGTCGTCTACCATAGGATTGACATTCCTTTGGCTGGCATATGGTGCCACCAATCCTGCTATGGTCCAGAGATTCATTGCTCTTCCTTCTTTACAAGCAGCAAAAAGGTATATACATGTTTTCTTTGTCAGTCACTGTAGACTTCAGGACATTAACAGAATTATTCCAATGCACAAATCAGTCAAAAAATTAATCAGTCTTGGACCGATAAAACTATTTTCCCTTTTATGACTCTCATTGATCCCATTTTCCTGAAAAGTAAAAACAAATCATTTGATTTATTAGATTTTTGATATATTAGATCTTATACAAAGAAAGTTGCCTTACCTTGGACACTTATCAACAATCAACTATTGCAGATAACACTGATATGATAGCTGGTGAAGGTTGGAAGACTAGGAAGCTTGCCAAAATAGAGTTGCCAGACACCACTCTAAAAAATAGTATCACAGAAAAAAATTACTGCCTCCCAGGACCCCTTGTGCTGGGGTGAGTTTCCAAGGTACATAACTGTCCAAGGTAAGGGACTCCCTGGAATTGTGCTGGGGCAAGTGTCCAAGGTAGATAACTGTCCAAGGTAAGGGATCCTCCCCTACTCTTTCTCTCTCGCCCTGGAATTGTGCTGGAGGCAAGTGTCCAAGGTAAGGGAACCTCCTCTACTCTCTCTCTCCCTGGAATTGTGATAAGGGAAAGTGTCATAGGTACATAACTCATACATAACTGTCCAAGGTAAGGGAACCTACCCTACTCTCTATCTCCCTGAAATTGTGCTGGGAGCAATTGTCCAAGGTACATAACTGTCCTAGGTATGGGAACCTCCCCTACTCTCTCTTTCCCTGGAATCGTTCTGGGGGCAAATGTCCAAGGTACACTGTCCAAGATGGAGGGAGGTTATGGCAGACAGAGCAGTACTAATAAATTTGACTCCCAAGCTGAGAGTGCCTGTATGTGCAGGATGTCATTTATTTGGACGGCACCTGTTTTTCAAAATTATCATATCAGATCGCTTTATCACAACAATAATGACACAGTGAGACATCAGTCAAATCAAGTTTGCCTCATATCAGTCAAATCAAGTTTGCCTCATATCAGTCAAATCAAGTTTTCAGTAGACATGAAAAACAGATTTTTAATTAACTTTTATTTACTCTTTGTTTTTCCACTTTGTTCCAGATCGGCTCTCTATCAGTGTATAGGAATATGCACATTCTCACTTCTCAGCTGTTTTCTCGGCTTTGTCATATACGCTAAATATCAGCAATGTGATCCTCTCTCAAGTGATGTATGTTTGAACTATATTTTAATTTAGTTCAATAAGAAGGGGAGAGTTTGTTTAAAAGGAGTAGAGACTAATCTATGAGAATAGAGGTTGATAGAAGTGGTAAAAGTAATTTAAAGAGTTTAGAGTTGCTGAGAAAAGGTAAAAGGTTGTTTAAAGAGGATAGTGCTTAATACAAAAGGTAAAAGGTTTTTCAAAGAGGATAGAGCTTAATAGAAGAGGTAAAAGGTAATTAAAAGAGGCTAGAGGTTGTTAGAGAAAAAGGTAAAAGGTTGTAGGAACATCAGATTAATCTGAAATTTCAAGGCCCTGTGCCCCAGGCCACAAGCCTTAGGCCCTATGCTAAATGCTCCAGGCCCCAAGGTACAAGCCACTGGTCCCTGGCCCCAGGCCAATTACCCTAGGCCCATTGCCCCTTACCCTAGGCCCATTGTCCCAGGCTTTAGGCTCATTTGACAACCAATTAATTATCTATTACTAAACGTTAGTCAAATCGACGAAGTAGCATTGACAGGAATTTATCAGAAAACAAGTGTATGCTCAAAAGGACTTATACCGCTACACTGGCAGGTGTGTTACCAACCAGTGCAAGCACTGCAGAAGGATGGGGTACCCATCACCATCGCATACGTGCGTGGAAGGTTAAGGGTTAAACTGTGCTCGTCGATTTGACTACCATTAGCATTCCAGAAGCTAGAGGTTGTTAGAGGATATAAGAAAAGGCAATAGATAGTTAGAAGTGATAAGAAAAAACTAGAGGTCTCCTTTTTACCTCATTGTTTTTTGTTTTTTTTTTAGAATATCATAATCAATTGAATATTTTAAAATTATATTACATTTTAAATTTTATTTTTGTATGTTATATATGAAGATGATAAAGAGGCCAGATCAGATTCTACCATTCTTTGTACTTGAAGTGGTCGGGCATATTAAAGGCTTACCAGGAATCTTCGTAGCCGGCATTGTTTGTGCTGCACTCAGGTAAAAGATTTTCATCTAAATTGTTCCAATTGTTCTGAAAGCAATAAGGAAACAACTAAAATATTAAACATGACAAAGAATTAAGTTTAAAACATGATTTAAAAATGGCTGCAGTTACCCTTATTACTGTTAACTTTTGCCAATAAAGAAATTGATTAAAAAAAAAACATGATTTAAAAATCAAATAAACTTCTAGATAAATGTGATGCTTCAAGAGAACATCACATCAAACGTCATTTGAGGAGCTTAGTATCATAGATGGACAAGAGCACATTTCAAAATTTTACAGGAGAGCCAAAAAACTGTAGCTCAAATTCTACAGGTGCTAGAGCAATGATTTTTTTTCTGTAGATTCTTAATAGACTCAAAACTATTTAGAAGTACTTAAAACATGAATTTCTTTGATATTTGAGCTGCTAAATGGAGTTAAAAAGTGGAGTTGTCCGCTTTTGAAACAAAAACAAGGTTTTGTCCATTTTTGAAGCAAAATTACATTGAAAATAATGGTTAGAATAATAATATTGGAGAAATAATTTTTTTCATGTTTTTCAGAGTTCTTAGGGGGTAATGCCCCCAAATTTAGAGCTAAAATTGATTTCTCGATTTCCCCTCGGGGTATCATTTTTCTAAACATGTATGACAAATATGGTAGGAGTAGGTATTCAGATGCTAAAGCCCGCAGTGCAACGAGTTAGTAAAATGCAGCCTCCTGATTGGCTGTTTCGGTTATGTCCACTTTTGAAAAAAAACGTGTGTTGACTTGTCCGTATTTGAAACAAAACTACAAATATTGTTGCATTTTTACCCCTTTTCAGGTCGTTTTTGATACAAATGGATAGCAGAATCTGATGCAGCAGCCAAAAATCTATAAGAAACAATCAATAACTGAAATTCGGAAAAAATGTCGAATGTCCATCTTTGATACTAGGCTCCTCATATTTGGGAGCAAATTAGTGTTTTGAACTAACTTCTTTTTAATTTTCCTACCACTACAATTTTCATGATAAAGAAATATGAGTAGAAATCAACCATGTGGGCTCTAGCTCGGTCATTTAGGAGCCTCTCCAGGCTCTTGTAAGATTCAGAAAGAAATAATGAACATAATATATCTAATATTTACCTGAGGTGGTTGTTGGAACAAGATGAAAGACATGCGTGTGACCAGGGAGAGCAGGAGAGCAGCACAATGTCACTCCTACCCATCTGCCACATCACATAGAAGCCTAATGTGAAACATTCTTATTAACTTGTAGTCACCTGTTAACATAAATCTATTTAAGTGTTTGGTCAGGAAGGAGTTACAAAGTGTACGAGACTATACCATTAATTTGGCTATACAGTCGACGCTTGTTTATTCAAACCATCGATATTATGAATTACTTAATAATTTAAACTTCTCTGCGGATCAGTTTGGTAAATCGAAGAACAAAACAAACAATACATACACACTTGATACACTCGATAATACGAAGCCATTATCCCCACTAGAGGATTGAAGGGAGGTTCCTCCCCACTTTGTATAATTCAAAGTTTTCCGAAGAATAATTATGACATATCTTATCAATGTCTACGAAATGTTTACTGTTTACAATCTCTCCCTTAATTTCATACTTAAAACCGAAGTGGACAACAATGTATTTTCAGCACTGGTCGCACTTGTATTGGCAGGAAACCCAACCCATGACTTCCAACTTGATTCATATAGATAGCTGAGCGGATGTCACTATTGACTTAAGCACCACATCCACTCTGAATTCCCATCTAAAGTAATAATAGCCTTAAGAGTTATTTTTATATTTGTTGCAGCACGATGTCTACAGGTATAAACACGCTTGCAGGAACTTGCTACGAAGATTTTATCGAACCGATTATTGGTAAACAACCAGAGAGAACTGCGAGTAACTACATGAAAATCATATCTGTGATCATCGGTGTTCTGTGCACCGCTCTTGTCAACGTCGTAGAGAGGATGGGCAACATCATTGATGTAAGTTTATCTTCTACAATTTTACAGTCTTGTTAAGGAAAGAAGAGTTTTGTGACACTCAGGTTGGCTAACTCTTATGTGATAGAAAAAAAATGAAACCACTAAACTGTTATCCAGTGACATTTTTGTTTGCTTGGTTGGCCCAACCTTCAAGCTGTTAAAATCTTGAGCTCTTATTGGCTCCCCACCCCAATTTTTAGAATTTCCCACAATGTCATTAAAACTCTTCTTGTCTTGACAATGCTATAAATCATTTAAGTTTTCATTGCAGTTTATTTAGTAATATAATGGATTCAAACATAACTTTTTCACCACGAAAAATAATAATAGTTTATTTATCAAAAACAAAAAGAAAAGCCAGAGACAAGTGACACTGGCTTGTTTTCTGCAAACCCGACACCATTAGAGCCAAAAGTAAATAAGTTAGTTATTTATTAACAGCTTTGTTGCCCATATAAGGCAACAAAGCCTTATATGGCCTTATATAGGCCTTGCCTATATAAGGCCATATAAGGCAACAAAGCCTTATATGGCCTTATATAGGCCTTGCCTATATAAGGCCATATAAGGCAACAAAGCCTTATATGGCCTTATATAGGCCTTGCCTATATAAGGCCATATAAGGCAACAAAGCCTTATATGGCCTTATATAGGCCTTGCCTATATAAGGCCATATAAGGCAACAAAGCCTTATATGGCCTTATATAGGCCTTGCCTATATAAGGCCATATAAGGCAACAAAGCCTTATATGGCCTTATATAGGCCTTGCCTATATAAGGCCATATAAGGCAACAAAGCCTTATATGGCCTTATATAGGCCTTGCCTATATAAGGCCATATAAGGCAACAAAGCCTTATATGGCCTTATATAGGCAAGGCCTATATAAGGCCATATAAGGCAACAAAGCCTTATATGGCCTTATATAGGCCTTGCCTATATAAGGCCATATAAGGCAACAAAGCCTTATATGGCCTTATATAGGCAAGGCCTATATAAGGCCATATAAGGCAACAAAGCCTTATATGGCCTTATATAGGCCTTGCCTATATAAGGCTGTCATCACTGCCAATTATCGAAGAAATAGAGTTATATTAATCAAAAATAGTCTTAATCGAATCGTCTTAATCATCGTTTAAAAATCATCAAAAAAATAAAGTCTTAACCCATTGGATCCAATGTGATTGGTGTTCATCATCCACTGTTTTTTTTTGTTTTTTTTTAAGTTTTATGTTTTTAAATTTTAGTACAGTAGAGTCCCGCTAATCCAAAAATTTTTCTTGCGATTATTTTTCTTGGATTAGAGGGCTTTCAGTCTTTCTTGAGAAAACGATAGGAAAAGCGCTTCGTCTAATTTATAAGATAAATTAGACTTCTAGAAGGTTTTCTAGAATTCGTTATTTTTAAATTAGGATATTATTGCCTCCTAAAGTCAATATATGACATTAATTTACAAAAATCTACCTAATCCGAATTTTCGCTAATCCGAACTGGGTTCGGTCCCAATTAGTTCGGATTAGCGGGACTCTACTGTATACTTAATCAATTGTAAAAGTAATAGATTATTATTTAAACTTCATAAGCAGTAATAAACTCACATTTATAATAAATATATTTTTATCAGTTGTCTATTTTCTTTTTTGTTGATCCCTTAAAATTTCGTATTATTCTTATTATTTGATCATAAGGGATGAAGAAAAATAAATATTTTCTTTTAGTACATTATTACGCTATATTTCACCAATACCTGGGCATCTTCAGGCTAAAATAAAATAACAATAAACAATATTATAACACAAACAAAAAAATGTAACAATAACAACAGACAGAAAACATAGTAAAATTTTGTTTTTTTATCTTAAAATATTCCTTCTACATCATAATTTTCAATACAAGAATTACATTTACAATTGAAAACAAACATTACATAAAATTATTTTACCTTGATAGGCCAAACGCCAAAGACTTTGAACTAGCAAAAATTAGGTAAAAGCTGAATTTTGGTTTATGGCTTTATTTTGGTCCCCTGATGAACATACTAAGTTTTCCCCCTCGAGGGAGGTCAGCGTTGGCCGCCATTTTAAAAAAAAAGGGACCAAATTTCGGTTTTTGGCCAATAACTTCGTTCTCATCGATAATACGACAAAAATAGTTATTATCAGATTTGTAGGGCTTTAAATTGTCTACAAAAATGGTTCGATGTCATTATACGCTAAAGTCAATAGTTTCGAAGCTATAGCGCTATATTTTGTCCCTCAGAAACAATAAATAATATGACAAGCAAAACCGGTAGGGGTAAAAATATGTAAATATACGCTAAAAGTGTCGCACTTCGCGGCGCTATAGCTTCGAAACTATTGACTTTAGCGTATAATGACATCGAACCTTTTTTGTAGACAATTTAAAGCCCTACAAATTTGATAATAACTATTTTTGTCGTATCATCGATGAGAACGAAGATATTTGCCAAAAACCGAATTTTGGTCCCTTTTTTCAAAATGGCGGCCAACGCCGACCTCCCTTGAGGGGGAAAACTTAGTAAGTTCATCAGGGGACCAAAATAAAGCCATAAACCAAAATTCAGCTTTCACCTAATTTTTTCCTGTTAAGGGCCTTTTTTGAGCTAACGCTCTTGGCCTATGATCTGAATTATCTTAAAAATATTAAATTAAATTGTGATATTGTTTGCGTTAATTGTACTACAGATGATATTTAAAAGATAATTCAGATCAAGGTAAAGAAAATATTTTTATCAGTTTTAACATTATTTTTTTCAGATATCTTCTAAATTTGGAGGAGTTACTTGTGGAGCAATATTAGGAATTTTCTCAATGGGCCTTCTCATCCCTCAAACAAATTCAAAGGTTGGTAAATATAAACAAATATACTTATAATTATTTTGTAAGAAATGTTGAGCCGGCCATACACGCTGCGGTGTACCTGACAGGTAAAAACCCATACAGGTGAACTAGAGCGTGTGTGCTATCATAACTGTGCAGTTATATCTTAACAACAAATTAATATTAAATTTCACAACACTAATGAAAATCATCAATGTCAAAATTGTGAGATAATAGAAAGAAGAGATATGACATCGTACTTAGGAATCACCATAGACCGGTGCATGAGGTGGAATCACCACATAAATAACTGTGTTTCCAATTTAAGAAAAATTTTATTATATTTTTTACAATGTCAGAAAATTTTTAAACAGACAAATATTAAGGTGATTATATTTTGCCCTGGTTGACTCCAAATTCCAGTATGCTATAGTTGGTTGGGGAGGCTCTAGTACCTCTACTCTTACTTCTCTATTAAGCACCCAAAAGAAAATTATTAAAATAATTTCTTGGTAAGAATATACTTTATTTATCCAAATTATCATATATTGAACTAAATGTTTTACCCCTTACTACAATAGCTTCCCAAAAAGCTATAACGTTTGTCTTAAAAAGTTTTAATCCAGCCGCCAGTTCAGAAAACGTTATTTACAGTACTAGAGCTGTTAATGTTCTTAAATATCCTACACCTATTTTTTCCACATCTTTTCGTATTATTTAGAGGTACAAATGCTATTAATTCTCTTCCTTCTGAGATCAGAATAATCAAAGAAATGCCCAAATTTAAATATAACCTGAAAAGATATTTCTATAAAAAGTTATCAGAATAAAATAAATTTATGTTAATGTTCTTTTACACTTTGAACCTAAATTGTATTGGCTGCCATTTAAACACACAGTAAATATATATTATTAATCCTTATCAATGAGTTTGGCTTAAATCTTAAATAATCTAATTTTCTTGATCTTATTAATAATAGTTAGAAAAAAATATTTTTCGTTTATGTTAATGTTTATACCGGAGTTTGCATTATTTTTAAAAATGCATTTTAATTTTTTGTTTGAACTCCTTCCCCAAGCTCCAGCTCTGCTTTTTTGGGGAAGTAGACATTATTTTTATTAGACATTAAGACATTTTTTATTAACATTTTTATTAGACATTATTTTTATTAGATTTTTAAGTTTATTATTTTTATATTTTAGTAACACATTTTTTTTATTGTCGATTTAATAAAAAAAAAACTTGATAGCACACACACTCCGGTTTACCTGTACAGATTTCCAGTACAGTTTTACCTATCAGGTAACCGCAACATGTATGGCCTTCTTTAGAAATATATGCTGCAATTTTTAGGGTCCGTAGGCAAAACCAAGGACCCTTATATTTTCCTGCCTGTGTCTGTCTGTCCGTCCTGTCGCCTGCTCTCACGGCTACACCTTTCGTCCGATCACTTTGAAATTTGGCATGTATGTGTCTTGTACCTACCCACATATTTTAAAAATATAGCGACTTATAAAAAATATTTTTCAAAAAAATTAAGGTAAAAAAACTTAAGGGTAAATTTTTTTTATTTTTGTTCGACACCGTGAGGGGTATCATATGAAAGGGTACGTCGAGCTGATTACAAAAATATGTAATTCTTTGGAAATAACTTTGATAGAGCGAGCGTAGGCGAGTTTGAGTGGGTGTAAAATGTGCCCCCCCCCCCCCCCCCCCCTCTATCTCGCTTATGTGAAGTGCAAAAAATCTGAAAAAATTCCTGAACATTCTTCGACCAAAAGTAAAGATACCACTTTTTGGAAATTTCAAAAGAAATTTATTTTATTTTTTATTGACAAAATACGTTTTTTTTATAACTATGGTCTTTTCGATAAATTTATATGGTTGTAGTCCGGTTCAGTGGCAAAAAATACTTTATCAGAGTGTGTTTTGAGAATATCAGACCCTTAGAATGGTTCAAAGTAAGCTTTTTAGCATTTTAAAAAAACACTGTTTATACACTTTACAGTTAAACACTATATAGTGTGGCCTACGGACCCTCGCTGTGTGCTGACTAGTACACACTTGACCTGTTTATTAATGACTGATTTCTAGTTAAACACTTAGTTCCTCACTCTTGTGCAAAGAATTTCCCTGCTGTCTCTTTGTTATTCTAATAAAATAACGGTATTTCAGGGTGCTTTCTACGGAGGTCTATTAACAGGGATTCTTATGCTGTGGACTATGGTAGGGAACGAGCTGTCTTCAGCACCTGAATGTGTTCCCAAGAAGCCTCTATCAGTCTCAGGCTGTGCAAACCAAAATCTAACTGTTGTTCAGTAAGTTTGTCCATTATTAATTACTTTTATTTAAACTTATTTTGTAATAAGTTGATTTTGTATCTTAATAAAATATGAAGCATGTCCTATATTCTTCATTAATAATATTAAACAACTACTGTGAGAAATAAGTTCTAAAACCAATTTAAACCAACTAATTAAACATTTTAGGTAATAAAAAATAGTACATTATGCGTCGAGTGCGGAAAGTAGCATTTTGCATGCGAGTGTGGAGTTTGCACTCGAGCCACAGCGAGGGTGGTAAAACCACACGAGCAACGCAAAATGCCGTTTTCGCACGAGTTGCGTACCGTACTTTATCTACGATTGTTAGATTTAAATAATAAATACAGAAACAAATAAACTTGCTGTATGTAAGTTCGTATCTCTCTCTTGATAAAGATGGCATTAATTCATTAGTTGTAGTTTTTGCCGAATTAATTATTTCTGGAGGATTATTATTCTCCACATTTTCGTCAAAGTCACTTGATTCACTCATTGTTTTTCACTAAAAACTCGATATAAACAGTTACTTTAATAAAAGAACAGCAAATTAGTTTTGTTAAATGTAAACAAACTCACTAATCGTGCGTAAAGCTGAAGAATTCCTCTTCTTTACTGCCCTAGGGTGGTAAAGAAGAGGAATTGTTCAGAACTATGAGACACGCATGCGTAATGAATACAAGTACGTAAATAATCACTTTCTACGCATCTAAACAAAGATATAATGTTTATATTTCGTATCAATCGTAGATAAAATAGATGTTTATTATCTAGTTTACAAAAGCAAATTTCTTTATACACATCTTTATCAATACTATTATTTGTCAAAATTGAATTTAAGTTAATAAGAATTAGAAGTGGACAAGTTAAGTACCAGAGATGCTTAAGACAAATCTCTCTGGTGTCTAAAACCCAAAAGGAACTATTTTATTATATCTAAATAAAAAGAGGCACCTAGCAGAAAAATGGTCAAAACCCACAAAATTAAAAAAAAAAAGTCAAAGAGATATTTTCTACTACTTTTTTAAGGAAAAAAATAGTGTACCATTTGTTAAAATGACAATATCTTACTTGGATACCCACCCTAAATTACCGTTCATGGCAGACAAACACTTTCTTGGCACTACTCGGAGGCAGGGAAATAAAACAAAAAATCAATTTTAAATAACTGAAGAACGAAAAAAGCTAGGAGAGAGTGTAACGGACATATATAGTGTGTCCCAAGATAGAATATCCAAGAGCAAAAATTCTTTTATTTTTGGGTTTTTGAAAAAAAATAATTCTTTATAAAAACTTCTGCTTGTTCTTAAACTCTAAAAATGATAAAATTTTCTTGATTTTGTGTGCAGGATGTTCTGTTCTGTTTTTTGAAAACTTTAAAATATGACCAAGAGTAAACTACCCTTATTTTTTATGGTATTAAGAAATATTATTTATTAAAGCGGTTCAGAATTGCAAAAAAACATATAAACATTAAATATTAATTTATTTTATAAAAACAAAATAAATTACTTATAAATCAAATAATAAGCTAATGTAATAAATAAAATTTAAAAAATATCATCACAACAAGTAATTAATAATTCTAATCTTAACATCTAATTAAGTATTAAAAAAAAATCAACAGATATGAAAAATAAAATTAAAGAAATGATCATTCAAATGTATTGCCACCTACTTCTGCTCAAACTTATTACTTATTATCTGCGCTACTTATTGCTTATTTTTAGAAAACAAACTAAAATTTAATATTTAAAAAAATTAACTAAAATTTAATAATTCATAAAATAAATTAATATTTATATGTTTTTTTGCAATTCTGAACTACTTTTCTAAATAATATTTTTCGATGCCATCAAACATAAGGGTAGTTTACTCTTGGTCATATTTTTAATTTAAAAAAACAAAAAAACACCCTGTACACAATATCAAGAAAATATTATCATTTTTAGAAGTTTAAGAACAAGCAAGCGATTTGATAAAGAATGCATTTTTTAAAAACCCAAAAATAAGAAAATTTGTTCTCCCATATACTCTATCTTGGGACTTTTTTTTTTTTTTTTTTTTTTTTTTTTTTTATTCCGTGGGGCTTTTACACCCGAAGACGCAGGCCACTTAGGTGGGCCCATTGAACAAACCCGGGTTAGGAACCGTAATCTTCACACACTCGTGTAAAGGTGTGGTCGTTAACCACGACTCCCCTCCTGGTTGTATTACAACCAAGAGTGTCATAATCGTGGTTTCCAGGCCGAAACCTGGTGGCGCCACTCTTTCGAGGAGCTTCCCATTTGTTTAAACAATGCTGGGTGGACATTAAGCGGGGGGCCTGGTCCGGGAATTGAACCCAGAGCTGCAGTCACCTTCTGACCCGGCTCGATGCTGCTTAACTTGCCTTATCGCAAGGCAAGCGCTCTAGCCTCAGAGCTACCAGGCCCCCCTATCTTGGGACACACTGAATGTACAGATTCGCTCTACAGAGCTAACTGGTTAGAAAGAATCTGAACAATGGGCCTGGGTATAAATAAATAAATAGAAGTGTAGTTTGGAGAACACATTCTGGGAACGCAGTCCGCCATCAATGTGCTAAAGTTTAATTAGACTAAGTGCCTTATACATAGAAATGTCGATGGTGTTGCGCCAAAAGGGCCAATCTGAAAAAATCCACAAGGGCCAATCTTCAACTAATATCACGTTTGTTTCTTTATTTATAATTAATAAAATAAATATGGTTATTTTTACTTATTAATTAGGTATCCAAGTATATTTTAAATGAATAAAAATATAAATAAGGCATTCAAATAACAATTTTTCATTATAGCTTTTCAAGTTTTAGAATTCAAATACAAAATGCAGATTGGCCCTTTTGGCGCAACACCATCGTGTGATGTTCCTTTGTCCCAAATTTCTTTGGACTAAATAACCCTTTGTCATAATAGCTATTTAGACAAAATAATTACTAATTTTTTTATAAGTAGTACCATAATGTTAGGCATGACAAAGGTGCCATAGTAATATCACTTTTAGCAGTTGTAATAAACAAACAAGTTTATTTTTAAATAATATGAAGGTTTTATGATGTAGCATTATCAACATATCCCCCTTTATCAATATTTTTATCAGCATCAATATCAGTAAAGGATGATGATACCACCTTTAGCATTTCTTATTTTTTAAAATGAGAGAATTACTTTAATGAGTCTCTGCTTCTAATCAAATTATTTTTTTTAAATTTAACATTAAACCTTTATCAAATTGTGTTGGTAGGCTATGATGTCTTTTATGTGACTGCAGTGGCTTGCCAAGTTTCATTAGCTTAAAACTAATATGTGCAGATTTATTCAGCATGTAGTCTTAAATTCATTGTGGGTCAAGCAGTATTGCATTTAACACAAAAAAATTGTTAAAAAGGCTACTACACTGATAACTGAATTAAATAGAAATATATAATATATTCTAATTATGGTTACTTTAAATAATATTTAACATATTATTGATTTTTATTTGTAGGGAAAGCTGTCCAACAATCTCAGACGAGTTTAAACTTGCGTTTCCAACTTACAACGTAACGGTGTTCTACTACGGAGTCATGGGATTTATAACTTCTCTTGTATTCGGTGTTATCATCAGCTACGCCACAGGTGCTAATGATCCGGCCGACGTCAATCCCGACCTCTTATCACCAGTCATCAGGCCATTCCTGCCCAAACAGAAAACCAAATACAATTCAGTACCTCTTAAAGAAAATGGCGATACGAAAAATAGTGAAAAGAAAAATGGTGCACCTATAATCCTGAATCTTACATAATATTAGCTTCCCCGACTGACATCTCTTTGTAAACATAACCATTTATTTATTTTTTTATATTATGTATATATATTTTTTTATAAATTAAATTTTCGCCTACATCTAATCACTATTAAAGCAGAACAGTGTTTATGAGTCGGAAAGATGAAAGGCAACGGAAAACACATAAACTTAAGAAGACATGGGAAGGAGATCAAAGTTGCTTCCATGTCCCTTTGGGAGCAACACGGAGCAGTTTACATTCCAAAGATTTTTATATAAACGGTTTTATGTATATATTTTATTTATTTTAATTAAAATTTGGTTTTTTTGGAATGAAAATGTTTATATATTTTTTATTTTGCACACTTTATCTCCTTCCTTCTTGACATACTTAAACTTAACATTAACTTTATTGCTTTGTATTGTATCTTCATATAAAATAATTAGAAGTCCACTAATACTGCATCTTCGACTGTCAATTTTCTTCGGTTAATCCCTTTAATTATACAGGGTGGAGTGCGGCAGACGTATGAATTTGAAGAGGGGATTGCTCCCACCCTATTGGTCCTAGACGTTTGAGAGTAGGGTCGTTTGAAAGAGGGGGGCGGGAAGTCTATGTTCCACGTTTCAGCAGGACGGGGCCACAGCCCACACAGCAAGGGTTTGCGTAAACTTTTTGCAAGACAGATTTCCCGGGCGTCTCATCTCCTTAAGAGGCGATTTAAACTGGCCAGCAAGATCGCCTGATTTGGCTCCTTGTGATTTTTTTCTGTGGGGATACCTTAAATCCTTGGTGTACAGCGATCGTCCCAGAACCCTGGAAGCTCTCAAGAACAACATTGCGAGCCAAAATTGGCAAAATTCCTGTGGAAATGTTTGAAAGAGTGCACAAAAACTTAAAAAAAAAAAAGGCTTAATCAGTGTTTGGAATGTGAGAGGAACCACTTATCTGATACTTTGTTTAAATCTAGGTAAATTTAAATTTCCCATGTTATTTAATCAGGAAAAAATTTTTTAAAAAATTATTTTGTAACATTCTGTGTTTTATTACATTTTCAAATTCATACGTCTCCGTGCTCCACCCTGTATTAGAATATCTTTTACTTCAAGTCTTCAGGGATGAAAAATGCATCTTCAAATTGGGCACTCCACTAAAATTCCCCATTTAATCAATTGCATAATACAGGACCTTACAGTAGGATTAAAATTAGAATTGATTCAAACAGCCCAGGTTGGGAAACTTATGTAAGGGAAAAAATAAAGCCACTAGGCTGTTATCCTGAGTTTACCCGGTACATTTTAGTTTGTCTAGTTGGCATGACCTTCCGGATGTCAAAATCTTGAGCTCCTATTAGCTCCCCTCCCCATTTATTTTTATTTCCCCACAACTCTAATTACAATCCTACTCTAAGCAATAAATTTTCATAAAGAGCAGTGATAATTTAAGTGTTATCGGTCGCATAAGGTATGTGGGCCATTCTCATTCAAAATTGTCACCACTTTTAAATTTACCACCACTTAAGTCATAACCAGATATGTCTGGGTAGGAAATTTCAAAGCGAACAAAGGCCCAATTTCGTTTGTGGTATATAAATGTGTATTTTTTAAGCAAACAAGGTAATATTTTAATTGCCCAGAATGAGAAAAAAAGTAAACAGCTTTTTAATGCTGTCCAAAACATTACTGACCCCAGACATTTTTTAAATTTTGAATTTTTAAAAAAAATAAATTAAATGCTTTAGGAAAACTTTGTTAAGTCAAATGAACTATTAAAACAATGGAATATTATCACCTTTAAAAACAAAAAAGTGATGATTTGGAGTTCTTTGGACTAAATATCCAATGGTTCCGAAATGAAAGTGTGTTTAGTTCTAGCTTCGACTGAAGCAGCAATTCTAGTCAAAGCGGGCATCATCCCTAATCGATCTATTTGCCCAAGAGAGAGTAGAGACTAGCGAAACAAGTAGGGAAGATAAAAGAGCAGTCAGAATAACCTCCATAAACACATGGCAAATAAGACCTCTGGGATCTACAGGGTAATAAAGGACTTGACAATGTGGACGGAGAGAAACCACGGGGAAACTAACTTCTTTCTGGCCCAGATGCTGAATGGGCTGCTTTTGAGTCATCTCAACAAGATAGGCAAGGTGGACACACCACAGCATGCCCTCGTTGCGGTTATGAGAAAGAGCAAAGAGCATGCTGAACGACACACCTTTTTCCTCTGTTTGAGGTGGGATGAAGAAAGAAAGCGCCTAACAGATTTGGATAATATTTTCTTATTTTTATATACTATACATATAACTTACTTACTATTTTATAATATATCTAAAAACATTTATACATATAGTGGTTAAAATAAAAGCGCTACTAATCAAGTGCTGCACTCTGGGAGAGAATGCAAGAACTAGTCTACAAGAAGGTACTCTCCCCTCCACTTCCCTTCCCAGTGTTGAAGAAGACGCCGCCATACTTACATGCACTTTTTATAGTTTTTCTGCTACTTATCATTTTAATTTAGTTTACCACAATTCGGGTTTATTTTTACTGGTCTTATATTACTTTGCTTTGTAAGTTTCATCGCACATTTCCGTTTCCCCAATTTTGAACCACTTCCCGTGATTCAATCTTTCCCAAATTTTGCACATATATACAACTAAGGTGAAGAATACAGAAACCAAAAAAAAAAAAAAAAAAAAAAAATGGCGCCAAATTTATTTGCTTTTTAAGTTTCATCGCACACCTATTTCCCCAATTTTGAACCACTTCCTGTCGTTCAATCTTCCCCAAATTTTTTCACATATATGCAACTAAGGTAAAGAATACAGAAACAAAAAAAACAAACAAAAAAAAGGGTCAAAATAAGACGTTTTGAAAAATGGCATTTTTATATTAATTATTATGTTTGTTTATTATTATTTGTGCATTCAGTTTAAAAAAACAATTGAGTACTTATTATTATTACATCAAACACCAGTGATCCAGCAAGATAGCAGATAGCCCTTCAGTAGCCAAGGTGAGCCAGACTTCCTATTTTATCCACTCTTATATCATTATATTTATGCTTTGACTATTTTCTTATTTTTGCTATCTTTATTTCAAAATTATTTTTTAACTATACAGTCCCCCCCCCCCTCCCTTCAAACCAGCGCTCTGTGGTCAAGATTCTACTCACTTAATATTAGGAAAGAATCCACCAAGATCAAATAGGATTGTTTACTCCGGACAACATCATGGAAGAACCAGAAAACTGGAAGGAAGTTAGCTACAATGTAGAAAACTTCATCCGGGAGAAAAAGGCAGTGCAAGAAGCGTAAAGGATAATTAGGTGCAGAAAGAAGAGAATGAGCCCCTGTAGGCTAATAAGTAGGCATCAGCACGAAATAATGTGGAAATAGATCCGTGCTGGGTTCTGCCTTAAAAAGGGTTTTGTGGTTTTAGTGGGACCAGGCAGTAAGACTGACCCCCATACTGTCTAGGAGTGCGCACCCTCCCTTTCCTCTGGTAGCAGATTTCCACAGTCGCCCCTCCAAAATAAATAAATAAAATTTTAGCTTCGAGTCATGAAGCAGCGAATCATTGAGTAGTGTTGTGCCATCAACTTTTGTGTTAAAACAGATCAAATCGGCTTAGTAGAGTTTTGATATGATCCGGGAGGCTTACAAGGTCAAAGTCCAACACACATTTTTGAGTGGCATATAAAATTCAAACTGGCCAGGAAGACTCTCATCAACCATAAAAAGGCCTATATCAGTAAATCAAGAGTGGAAATCAATACTCGTTGCCTTCTTTGACACAATAGGTGTGGTCCACAAGGATTATGTGCCTGCTGGTCAAACAGTGAGTAAATTTGACACGGAAGTGCTGAAACTTGTGAGAATTAGGGTTCACCTTATCCAAAGGAGGATCACCAATGACTAGATGCTCCATCAAGACAATTGGCCCAGTCACACATTATTAACTGTGAAGAAGGCACTGGCCAAAACCTACGTATCAACATTGCCCTAACCACCCTACACTCCAGATTTGACTACCTCCGACTTCTTTTTGTTCCCTCTGATCAAAATGAGCTTCAATGAACATTGTTTCGGAACGATTGAGGCTATCCAAGCTGCTTCGACAGGGGGCTAGAAGAGCCTTGCAGTTTCCAACTTCCAGGGGGTAAGTCAACAATGGAAAAAGCACTGGGAGGGGTGTATAGATGCAGAAGGGGCATATTTTGACAAATATTACTTCATTTATGTATATATATCTTTGATTTTTATAAATTCAGTCCCGATATTTATTAAAATAACTATGTACATTAACCCTAGAATACTTATCTTTTTAAAAAGCACCCTTTATTACTTATCATACGTCAATTTGACGTACAACTAAAAAATAATTAGTAAAAATCTATTTTGAAGGCACCAGATAGAAATATTCATGAGCTTGCATCAGTGCAACATCATTAGACATCAAACCCTACCACTTACGCACACGAGTGTGCACACAACACTGTTTTTTGTTCACACAGGTTTTTGTAAGTATGAAGCATGTAAATAGACACTATGAAAAAGTAATATTTTTTATTAGCATTCTATTGTTATGTAAAAACATAAAGAACAAGAAAAACTATTTTGTTAAAAATTATAAACAATATAAATTTGACCAGTTTTTGGACAAATATTACAGACTAGGGTCGGACAGATAATATAGATATTATCTATACCACCAAAAACTAAAAAGACAAAACTATTAGTAACATTTTCCTGAAGCAGACTAACTGAGGAAAGATTACCTTGAATATGGGTGGGAAAAAACTAGTGGTGGAGTCAATACCACCTTTTTTCAAAAACATACACGTCAAAATGACGTAGATAAGCATTCTAGGGTTAAAGAGGTAATATCCCTTGGTCAAAACAGTACATGCGAGTACAGGCTCCAGCACTTTCGCAAACAGGCTCTTGTGCGTCATTTATACCCGTTTGCCTTTATAGTAAATATTAGACGAAGGTATATTATAATTTGGCTGAACTGAAGGAGATGATACGGTCGAGAATCGCTTGGCAGGCACAACTTTGCTTAATTTATACACTTTAGAGATTATATTCCATTTTCAAACAGTACATTTGTATGATTTAAACGTTTGAGAAATTATATATTATGTATGATTTGTTCATAGGAAAGTTGATAACCCTTTGTAAAAAAAAATAAGTTGGAGTGAGGCCCATTTCTCTATAGACCACCTCATATTCTTCAGTTTTACCTATAATTTATACAAACATGAGTGTTTATGTCCCTTTGTAAAAACAGTGATAAAAATTTAGGAAAATCGTGAGATTCAGGCTTGAGAGCTATATTCTAAATCTGATCCATGAGTTAATAAAAGCGGGCACAAATAAATAATTATAGAATCTAATTAAAATAAATAACATAAAAACCCTAAATTAAACCTACACAGTTATAATGAAGTTCAAAGCTTTCCAGCGCTGTCCGTGACTCCACAAAAGACAAAAGTAGAGCTGTAGGTCCTGTGTCCTGTCTATGTTATCAGCTGCCCTTAATCCTTATCAATACTTTGAGGTTGAGGGAGATTTAATATCGAGAATAATTTGAGGGTTTAAGTATCGATACTTGGAAAAATAACGATGTATAATAATCGATTATCACTGTCAATTCATGAATCGACTTCTTATCAAACCCAGATGTTAAGTTCGTTGGAAATTGGGGTAAAATACGTTATCAGTTATCAATAAGCCACGGGTTTGCTCACGTCGCTCGCAAGAAACTTAAAACAACAATAGAATTTGATCGGATCAGCAGGTTAAAAACAAAGCAACGAAAAAAAGAATCTAATGAGGTAAGAAAATAAATTAAACAAATATTGTTTCTCTTCTTTTTGTTTTTGTTTTGTAGTAAGTACTTAATAATATTAAAACTGTACGAGAATAATTTTGTTTTACAATTAAAGCCTCTATCTAAATATCTAGAAAAATTATTTTTATTGTGATTTTTTATTTCAAAAATGAATTGTTTTTATTGAGATTATATAGAAATAACTTTTATAATATAAGTTAATATAACTTTTAAAAGTAAAATGGACAATATAATGTTAAAAAAAAATACATTAATACATATTTTCAGAACCGGTTTTGACGATTTTCATTTATCGTCAGTAAATAAAAGAATATTTGTGTTTGATAATTATTTATAAAAATACTCCATTTAATAATAAATATTAATTTGAATAAATATTATTTAGCGTTGATTTTTAATTTATAAAATAGGAATGCTATTGATTTTGCTATGTGCATACCTTTCCTGCTAGTGCTAGTAGTAGTAGTATGAATGAAAATAAAATTGTTTATGGCGAAAACTAAATTGAGTTATCGATTTGAAATTTAAACTCGATAGTAGATATCGAATAGTATGTATCTGTATATTATATCAAATTAAAGTTTTGTCTGTACATTGGTCAAAATTGAAATTTGTTGGATACTTTTTCTTTTCATACATTCCAAAAACCGAATCCGGCTTTAATTTTTTTTTGTGTATGTATGTGTGTCTGTCGCCACCTGTCCGACTTTATAGGCGCAAGACTGGTTAAACGAAATCGATCAAATTTTTTTCAGAGGTGAGCGCAAAACATGTTGCGCATGTTGTAGGCTTGGTTTCATCGAAAAATATTGAGTAGAACCAAAGTTCTCCTCAAAGTTACTAACAATTTTATATAAAAAAAAAAGTATAAACAAAAATAACAAAAAAAATATTATAACACATTATAATATGTATAAACAAGTATATGTATATATACGTGATTTTTGGGTACTTCTAGAAGATCTAGATTAGAGACTCGCGGTTTTTTCGTTTGGTTGGAAATTGGCCCAAACCGACTAGAAAAATTAGAAAAGTTAAAATCTATTTTTACCTCTCTTAAAAAATTAATCAGGGTGGACTCAATAACTTTATCGTGTTATTGAAGTCTCCTTTTTTTAGGGTCCGTAGGCAAAACGAAGACCCCAAACAGTCCTACACTTGTCTGTCTGTAACGCACCCGGTCTCCGAGTGTACTCTTTATAGTGTTATTGAATCCTCTTTTTTAGGATCCGTAAGCAAAACGAGGACCCCTTTAAAAAATCCCTTCCCTGTGTTGTCTGTCTGTCTGTAACGCACCTGCTCTCCGAAAGTATACCCAACTCAAGCATTTTGAGTCAAAATATTTTAAACTTTGCAGTTACGTTGTCGTGTAATAACCCAAACACAGAGAAGAACCTAAAAAAAACTTTTCTTTATAAACTAGGGGTTGAAATCATTTGTTACGGAAATTTGTTATGTGGGGGTGTATAATGAAAGTGTAGGACGTCCTAAATATACATATTTGGTTTCGTGTTTGTACAAAATTTATCTTTGCACCATGTGTCCTTGTAAATTGAATTTTTTGTGCCCCCCCCCCCCCTCTATTGTTGTTAACAAACTAACTAAAAAATCATGGGTATTCTTTGTCAAAAAAAAAAAAAAAAAAAAAAAAATTAAAAGAAATATTTTATACGTCACTTATTTTGCAAGAAAAAATGCTCCCCCCTCCCCCTTCCCGAAAAGAATCTTAAAATAATATTATTTAAACAGATAGGGAAATAAAATAAAAGTAAGTTAAAAAATTCAAAGTAAGTTTCATTGCGTTTAGTCAATTTAAATGCATATTAATGCGGTTTTTTGTCACGTTATATAATAATAAACGTAAAATGATAAGTTATCGCTGAAACAAACTTTTACATGGCCGCCATCTTGAAACGGTAGAATCGATTATGGTGGTTAATGCATTCGTCCTATAATGTTAAATTGCATACGGATCCTTTGTGTATGTTAATGACGCATACTTAATTTATACACTTGCCTATTTATTTTAAATTATTTTAATATCATATATTCTAATTGGTTTTGCCGCAATTAGAAGAAATTAGAAACAAATCAATGACGGTATTTGATAAAAAAAAAAAAAAAAAAAAAAAGAAGGAAGTTCTAATTAAAGTTATCAATTATTAATTTTAATATCTAGAAGCTATTATTAAGTAAGCTTTTCTATAATGTAGATAACGGACTTGACACTTATTATAATTGTAGTTATGCAGTCATAATGCGTTTTATTGTCAACCTTTACATAAAGAATACATTTACTTGTATAACTATTTGTTTGTTTTGTTAAGGCCCCCATATACGATCAAACAGATTGCGTAAACGTGATGTCGAGCAAATTTAAGCCATACACGTCAAACATCAAACAGCCCCATACACGGTCGCAAAACGTTTGCGCAAACATTTTGCGACCGTGTATGGGAGCCTTTAGATTAACTGGTATTTCACAAATTCGAGCTCTCATTCATTCTCCGCCCGTCCCTCCCTTATTTTAGCATACACGCTCCGGTTCACCTGCACAGGTTTACCTATTAGGTATACCCCAACGTGTATGTGTATGGCTGGATTTACATGGTGATAGAACTGTCATGTCTTTATCGGGGGGAATTAATCCCAGAGACATAGACCACCAGATGGGTCCTTTGAACAAACCCGGGTTGCAGAAGGTCTTCCCTCTATTAATCCATAGACCCTCTACTCCTTCAACATTCTGATGCCTTGGCAAAAAGGCTATTATCTTGTTGATGGTTACTTTTCTTAGCTCCCTAACAGGAACGGTTGCCTCACCGAAGATCAGCCATCTATGATTTAGCAGCCCGGGGCAGCGGCTAATTAGATGTAAAGGAGTTTCTTCATCCTCCCCGCACAGCCTGCAGATTGGTTCGTCAGCCAATCCTAGTAGCTGTAGGTGCCTGTTTAATCGACAGTGACCAGTTAGAAACCCTGTCAAAGTATGGCAAGATTTCTTATTTAGACTCAATATACTTTTGGCGAGTCTTGAAGAGGGTCCACTTATGAATAACTTGGATTGTCTCATCCTGGGGGACTCATCCCAGGTTTCCTGAAACTCTCTGACCAAGGAGACTTTCATTGCTGTCTTTATGTTGCACCGAGAGATGCCCACAATGGGTTCAAGGGATTTGAGCCGGAACCTTGTCTTGCTAGATGATCTGCCTTTTCATTTCCCTCGATTCCGTAGATAAAGTGCGGAAAGCAACGCGTGCGAAAACGGCATTTTGCATTGCTCGTGTGGTTTTACTACCCTCGCTGTCGCTCGGGTGCAAACTCCACACTCGCATGCAAAATACTACTTTCTGCACTCGACGCGTAATGTACTATTATAGCATACAGAGTATTTATATTGTAGTAAACAAAAAAAAAAAACTGATATCAAATATGAAACAAGCAATTAAATTTGTTGCCTCCTAGATTTGTTATCACTTGTTATAAAAATAAAAGTATAAACTAAACAGTCCATCAGCATCTAGAATCTGGCGTGATAGTTGTTGTACCTGCCGCGTGAGTACTCTGACTGCCGTGACGATCAACTATCTCTAGCCTCACACATTGATAATATATTGAGGTAAACCTTGTCTCTGAGAGCCAGGATAATAATGATCGATAAACAACCATTGTTAACTGTTTACACCTCTTCACGTCTTTTCTGTGTTTATGATTGTTTGAAGCAAAGTAGCGAACCGACCACCAGGATTGTGTTGAAAGTTGAAAGCCATTCTGTCAACTCGGAAGTGAGCTGAAACCCCTTAAGAGCTTTACCCTACTGTGTTTGTGAACTGCATCGGTGGAGTTATGGCTGAGAGGTAGACCTGTATAAGTTCACTTTTAATGTATATCACAACGAGTATGGTCCCCTTAAGAATCACGATGTCGTATTAAATGAAACCCAGAACTGAACTACTGAACTGAGAACTGAAAGGATAGTGAAAAAGCAAACCTGTTGTGGACCTAAAGTAAAGGAAATCGGTAATTAACAACTGAACCAACAACTGACCTCCTAAAAGAGTCATTAGGTTTGTTCCAACCAAGCAGTGTATCGTCCGCGGGGTCGCCACGGGCATGCCCAATGGATAGAAACCGTTCCAACCCGATTTGTGACAGTGTTTCGTATCGTCCTCCAAACTGTTCCAACCCGCGAAGGGATCGTTTGCCAACTGTTTACTGTACGGTCCAAATGATCCTCTGACAATACCAAGTACTGGTTTGTATGACATGCGCAGTTATGTCTATCGCACTTGTCAACTGGAAGATTCCTTAACTGTTATTGAAGCGAGCGTAAGCGAGCTTCTTACATTCAACGAAATATGCATCTTGTCTGTCTGTCTGTCTGTCTCTCTGTCTGTCTGTCTGTCTGTGTGTAACGTTTACGTGTCCGACGATAACTTGAGTAAAAGTTGACCGATTTAGTCGAAATTTGGTATACATGTTCCTCTTACTAATACTCAGGCTAAGTTCGTTGGGCAGCGTGATCCGTCCAAGAGTTCGCGCGCAATGCTCGCGTAAACGTAAGCTTCAAATTTAAAATTGGAATTTCAGGACGGAAAAAAATTCTATTATCATCTATTCGATGAGACGAAAATTTTTTTCAAATAACATTTTTTAGTAAAACCAACAACGACACTGCTATGAATTAATAAAGATCGCTAAAACTATTAAAGCGGACCTAAACGTTTAAAATAGAGAAAGCAACCATTTTACCGATATCTTACATTCTAACATAACGATTTTAATAAAACTTCATGTACATCGTCTAAAGTACAATTGAAACAAGTATGTACAATTTCAACTTGATACAAGCAGTAGTATTTGAGTAATGAAGTGATACATTTATAATAATTGTTTAAAAGCTATGGTTAAGATTCTTAAAGTCGTGTTGTGTGAAGGTTTGTATAGGAAGGTGAGCTTTGTACCGAGTACCCCCACTCTACCTCACACTACCCTCTTCCACTTATCTTCAACTATGGCATTCATCATGATTAACAAATTGCAATATTCAGTATTTTATTGCAATACGCTCGCTTCAATGATAGAGCCACGCGATGCCTAGTGTTAATACGGTGCGAATTATAGTCCTAAACCCGTTCCAACCTGACATGTTTTTATTAACAGTACAATGTTAGTGCAGGCGTATAAAACCTGTTCTAAACGATTCCCGAACGATCTGTGGGACGATACAAAGGACTGTACAAATAGGGGGGTTAGAACTTGGAACTAAATTGTCCTGGAAACTGGGCTAAAATATAGTTAGTTCTTGTTCTTGTCGCGTCTTCCTTCTGTTAGAAGTTAGAAGTTTAGTGAAAGTTTGGCATGATGGCTCAACATCTTGAAGACTGGAATGAAGCGGGGTCATTCAATACGTCCTTCACTCCCTCCTATCTTTCAAAATACCTACGTAACATAGTCAACACAAGTTCACTCAAAACATAAAACACTACTCTTAAACATCTCAGCTTAAAGTTTAATTAGTTCTTTATTTAGTTTTAACATCAATTAAGATAAGATTTAGTTACATTTGTTTTGTTTTTTTTAGTTGGTAATTATCTTTTGTTTGTCCAGTGATTTTAGTTCTAAGAATTTAAAGTGAGAGGAAACAGGTGACATTCGGATCTATATTTAGAAGTTTATTAATATCACAACGAGTATAAGCAGTTTTTTCAGTTTTATTTTGGATTGTTCGTACGTACTGTTTATTTTGGATTCGTAAGTACTTAAAAACAGTGGTAATTTATTTACATATTATTATATAATTATACATATTGTATATGTATGTGTACATGCATAATACATGTCTATATTTAAAGTATGCACGAGACTAATGAGAAATAAAGGAGTTAATTTGTCGATTTTCGAGAAAGAAGTCATTCATAATAATTTTTTTTTGATTTTTTTAAAACAACTAAACACTTAATATTTTCAAGATGGCGGCCAATATAATGTAACTAAAAAACAAAATCGGTCCGAGACAACTCAGACAAACTTTCTCATATACGAGTTTATAATTACTTAATCCTGTGTTTTCCATTAATTAATTTTGAGTTTTCATACGTACATTTAATTATTATTGATCGTTTTATCATAGAAATAACTTCTCCTCGGCGGGGAGTCGATCCGCGGTCTCTCTCCGTCCGCGTTTAAAGTTATTTTCTCAGGTACTAGATGTTTCCCGGGAAAATGGCTTATATCGTTAGATTAGTATTTAAATTGCTTACATTTTAGAATGTTTTCAATCAAAATAGACTTTCATATTTTTTTGAGAGTTTTTGTGGCGTCCCTCCGTCAAATTTGGAGCTAAAAATTAATTTCTTGAATTCGCCTCGGGGTGTGATTATTCTGAACATGTATGCCAAATTTCGTCAAAATCGAGTCAGTCGTTTAGGCTCCATGCGTCTGCAAGCTATAAATGACAGACGCGGACATTATTTAAAAACCACTTTTTTGATTCAGGGGACCTCAAAACGTGTATGTCCATCAAAATAAAATATTCGCGCTATCACCATATGTTCTCTTTATATGACAAAGTAAAAAGGTTTAGTCAGCATGAGAAGGAATGCATCGTTTTAAGTCTTTAAGCATTAGAAAAAGAATATGTAAATACAGTTGAGTCTTGTCTGTAGTCCGACACTCCGCCAATCAGGCACATCCTGTAATCGGCATAAAGCTGAGGTCCCCTCCCCTCTTGCCATGTGAAATATAAGATAACTAAAAGAGAGGGAAACTGGGAAACTCAGGGGAACTAGAATAAACAAAAACAAACGCAATCATTTGTAGTTTGTTCGTTGTGCGACTACCAGTGGCGTAACTATGGGCCCGCACAGCCCGCATTGTGGGGGGCCCCAAATCAACGACGAGGGGGGCCTCCGGTTCTAAATCCAAGAGGTTTTTTTTTTCTCATCAATTTTGTTTGCCTACGCCACTGGCGACTACACTCATATCTCGCGTAATAAATGCTAGTTTTTTTGTGTCTCGGTTCTGGCATGACATGTTATGAATTGTTTATAAGGTCTATAAGAGTAGTCAAAGAATGAATAACTAATTATTACAAAATTTTAATTTTTTCCGGACATTTTGAAAACAAATATGGCCAAGAGATAAGGGTATAAAATAAAAAAGTCCAGCCATGCACCATGACTTAATGAGCGAATTTTCAAAGAAATCTGCGTATTATTGGCTTATGATAATATAGGAAAATTTTGGTTTAGAATTTGCATGGGTGAAAAAACAAATTGGTACACAAGGGTACGGGGTACAAAAGTCAAAATAGTATTTACCCTTCAAGATGCATGTCGTTGGGAAGCTCTTTAAGAGTACAGTAATTGTTGTTATGTACACTTTTATCATATTTTCATATAAAAGGAGGGTAAAATGGGAAAAACCTGTTTTTATGCTATTTTTGACCCTTAATTGTAAAAATTTGACCCCTAAATGAACTCCAAAAATTTTGGCCAACGAACTCATCCTTCATTTTGATATTATTGACATTTTAAAATTTGTTTGAAATTTTTAAGTGCATCCTAAGGGGAGATATCGTCTGGAGTGGCACATATATACATATATACATACACATATACATACATATATACATACATATATACATACATATATACATACATATATACATACATATATACATACATATATACATACATATATACATACATATATACATACATATATACATACATATATACATACATACATAAAAAAAAGTGTTAAATTTTAGGGATCGATTCAGAATGGTCTAAAACGGATTTCCATGGAAAAATTTTTCAAAAATTCGCATTACAAAGATTTTGAAGCCATTGCAATAGCGTAATTTTCATTGAAAATTCGCTAAAATGTTTTGCCTTGTATGGCATGTTATTATATTATATACCATTGTAAAGTTCTTTCTAGGTGGATCAAGAAAATTTAAGTTTTTCTCACTAAAATGTTTCATGGTAGCCATATTACAAATTTAATATGACCGAGATGAGGGTATTAAATAAAAAGAGTTTAGCCTTTTATGGCATGTTACTATATCATTGTAAAGTTCTTTCCAGCTAGATTTAGAAAATGTAAGTTTTTCTCACTAAAATGTTTCGTGGTAGCCATATTGAAAACAAATATGGCCGCGAGATAAGGGTACTAAAGAAAAAAAGTTTAGCCTTGTATGGCATGTTATTATATATCATTGTAAATTTCTTTCTAGGTAGATCAAGAAAATTTAAGTTTTTCTCACAAAAATGTTTGTGTTTGCGCCATATTGAAAACAAATATTGGCGATGTATTTGCACAATTCTACGCGATTTGTTTACAAGCCTCGTCACTAGTTACACCTAATTAAAGAAAAGCCATTAAAAAAAACTTACTTTAATAGTGCTGAGATGAAAAATAATTTAAATATAATGGCGTCTAATTCCACGCCAATTTCGATCTATTAATAAATTCTCTATAGAAGCATTTTGAACGTGTTGACGAGGAATATAAGCATTGTTCCGTGTAATTCTTTGCTTTAGCTTATCCTGGCGTTCCATCAAATTTGATTATTATTTAAATTTAGCTTGAACTTTTTTTTTTGTTGGTGTTACCTTTCTTTTTTATTTTCGGAAAATGAACTGAAATTTAATTTTTTTTTTTTTGTACTATAAAGTAAACTTAAATATGGCTGAAAAATGAACTAAAATTTATTTTTACTTTCTCATAAACGAAGTAATATGATGAGAGAAAGTATTGTGATGGCGAGTAAAAATTAAAGTTTGATAGATTTACACGTTTTAAGTCCCCAAATAATTAGTTATGAAAAATTTCTGTTGAAAAAAAATTGAATTAATATCGGTTCTGACGACTTTGATTAAAATAATCCAAATCCATAGCTGTGGTTTTATAAAATTTCTATCTGCTGCGTATACCGTGTCTGTTATCTGCGTGGTATTTGCATTTCATGTGGAGCCTAAACTACTAAACCGATTTTGATTAAATTTGGTATATGTGTTCAGCAAAATCATACCCTGAGGCAGAATCGAGAAATGAATTTTTAGAATTAAATTTGGGAACGGTACCTCTAAAAAACTAGATTTTGTAGAGGAGAAAAAATTACTTACATTGATTTCAGACCGCAAGATTTTTTTCTTTATCACATTTTACAGTATTACACCTCTTAAGAGTAAAAATAGCTAAAAATCTACTAAAATTATAATAATTGAATAACAATTATTCTTTTTATGAAAAAAATTGAACTTAACCAATTTATAATTTGAGAAATGAAAGTAGTTTTTTTTTTAAACATATATATAATATTGTTTCATTCAATAATTGTTTTTGCAATTATTTTAATGTTAGTATATTTTTAGCTACGTTAATCACCTCCAAAGAGCTGAAGAAAAAAAAAGAGCTGCTGTTAGCTGCGTAACAGTCTAATTTGATGAAAAAGCACATTGGACTAAGGTTCTATATACTTTAGTTTTAATGTCAGTACATAAATACTTAGGTTCCGGTTCCATAGCGTAGTTTGAATGATAGAATACATAGTCTTATAGTCCAGGGGATATCGTGTAAAAAAGTGTCTAACTAACATCAAGCTAGAATTTTGATAACAATAGTTAATCTTTTAGTTCCTATTAAGAATATGTGGTCGGCTAAGTTCGTCTGCGGGACATAGCTTGGCAATAGGCGTTTGAAAAAAAACAAACCGGTGGAGAGCGGCCATGTCTCACCAATCACCAATTATGATGGACAATGTGATTTTCATGATCCTGAGTACAGAATTAGTTTTTTTTTTTGTCTTTGGGCAATTGCCCTTACAAAGATTCCGTTTTTCTTTTTAACAGAGAGTTAACAAATTTATAGCTATGATTAGTTTGAAGAGTAAAAAAGTAAGTATTACATTATAACAGCATGAAAATAATTAAAAGATGACAGAATAGCCTACTCTTTGACTTCTCAGATGCAACGCTTCCCTAATATAGGTGGACAAGTTATTTACTTGAGATGAAGTGTTACCATGTAGAACTGTAGAAAATGTGGTTGGGTCCTTTAGATATTCAGAAAGGTATTTACATCTGATAAAGTCATATCCAGTACAAGAGATGACAAAGTGCAATAATGTTTCTGGCTCTTCTCCTTCGCAAGACTTGCACAAATCTCCCTCTATTCTGTGGCTTTCTCTCCCTATCGTAATTTTTAGGTTGTCTTCATTGGCTAATCTAAGTTGTTTTTGGTCTACTAACTAATTTTGTAATCAGGATCATGAAAATCCCATTGTCCACCATATTGGTACGTATATGGTGAAAGATGGCCGCTTTCCAACGGTTTGTTTTTTTCAAAATGCCTATTGTCAAGCTCTGTCCCCCAGACGAACTTCACACATTCTTAATAGGGACTAAAAGATTAGTTTGTACACAAAATTTCAGCTTGATGTTTGTCAGACACTTTTTTGCACGCTATCTCCTGGACTATTAGGTTCTATAGTGTAGTTTGTATGACAGTACATATTGAGACACGTTCTATAGTTTATTTTGTAGGACAGTACATTAAGTCTTAGATTTTATAGTGTAGCGGTTTATTTTTATACCGCTGCATTAGAGCCTTTGTTATTGGTTGATGGACGCATCTCCCAATACCTTTGGCTCTGTGAATGTTGACCTCTAGATCTGGGGACGCTTAGATCTAGTGGTAGGAGAAAGTTTATGCCTGTTGTTTATATGGTGATAGTGATAAGGTATGTTTCTTTAGCGTGGTTCAAGGTTGGTGTGGTTGGCACGTGCCGGATGAGTCGGTGTGAGTCGAGTGTTGTGGTAGGTCGCGGGATGTGCCTCGATATAGCTTGATCGAGCCGTCTCCGTGATCATGAAACATTTAGTTTTTTCCGGAGTAAAGTTATGATATAGATTTTTTTCTTTTGCTTGAGCATGATGGTCAACCATTTAGTTTTTTTTGGAGTTTAGTTTTGCTGGAGCATACTTAAATTTGTTTATTTTGCGTGGTCGCAACCTTCCTTGCTTTTCTTTTATAAAAGTAGTTTTCTTTTAAATAAAAAGTTTTGTTTCTTACGACGAGGACTTTGGGTTTCGTTATTTCTTCCCAGATTATAAAATAACGTGGCGCTCAAAAATTAATTGTAGCTCCTAGAAACAATAACCCTCTCCCATCTCCACTGAGCTAGGGCAAAAATAAAAATCAATTGTACGCCGAAGATGGTGAGGCGACAATAGTTTAGTTTTAAAGATAGTACATTAAGACTTAGGTTCTAAGTTCTAGTCTAGTTGGAATGACTAACTTTCAAGTCTAAACCTACTGTCTACATGAAATGAATAAACACTGAATTATCGTCCGCTGCTATAACTTTGTAAGCTTGTAATAAATTGTCTGGTGTTTATATTAATAATACTAAACCATCTTCAATTGAATTTGACTGATCTTGTTTCTTTTGTTAAACCGTGTCCAGACTGCCGAACCGAACAGAGGAAACGAGCCGAACATTGCCCAGAATGAGATGCGCTGGCGTACTTTAAACTGGGCATGCGCAGACACCATAATGCTCGGCTCGTTTCTTCTGTTCGGTTTGGCAGTCTGGACGAGGCTTTAGACTTTAGACTATCCACTATCCATTATTTATAATTAACACAAGCGCGCCCCATTATCTATTAATTGCTTAAAGCAAATAAAAGATTGTTGTTCTTTTTTTCTTTGTATATATTGGCCAGTACAGTCCGTACTCTTCTATAGTTCGTCTCTACTAAAATGGTCATCTATTTTAACATCTCAAAACTACTGTTAATCCTTCTTAATTAAGACAAACATGAACCAATATTGATATTTTTTTTTTACTAAATGTCACTCTAGGTTTAAAAACATAAAGTATTATTCAACAAGACTATATAAATCATAACTATGAGACAACAAACAATATCTGTTCGTATATACTACTCATATACTATACTCATGCCATTATGATTTGTTATTCTGACAGCGCGGGAAAATTTAAATAAAAAATATGAGTGGAGCCAATGAGAGCTTGAGATTTTGGCGGGTAGCAGGTTGGGGCAACTACGTAAACAAAAATATCACTGGATAACCTTGATATAACCACCTAGTGGTTTTATTTTTTTCCCTCACTTAGATTGGCTAGGTTGGCCAATCTGAGCGTCAGATTTACAAAGTGTAAATCTGGTAGGAGTATAAACTTCCGCATATTCGAGTTGTTTTGGCGAAGGGAAGACGAAGAGAACAGAATTCAATGTAATAGTTTAAAAATAACGTAAAGTTTTACTTTCTAAAAGAAAATTACGTACATATTATTATATACTCGTACACCTTTTTGGAAATTTCTCTGGCACGTACAATATGAATTAGCCAATTATGGTTAGGTTGGGTCGAAAAGTACACACCTTGATATTTACATATTTGGGGGAAACAACTATTGAATTTATCGATGTAACACCCAGAATTGTTTTTAAAATGTAAAAAACGAACAGTTAAAAAAAATTTCCTGTCAATTAGTGTGGCACATAGTTTCCTCGCTCCTATTTCGTATGTTGTAATGATTTTATACTTTTACAACCTATTTTTGTCAAATTTATTAAATTTTACCCTGTTTTTTAAATCTATCAAAATTGTTTTGATTTTTTACCTGAATTAAAGTATCAATGTAGCAAAATTTGAAATTAATCTGGGGCTATCTGCGGGCTACGTTTGACAAGCCATCAAAATTACAAAACAAACACATGAGTACTTTTGAAGATATAGGGGTGTATAAATGTACGTCGGTGTGCATGTTGTAGAAAAACAATTGGGCACAGAAGGTTGAAACTTTTAAGAGACCAACAATGGGCTAATTATGGCCAACCATACAAATTTCATTAAAATCGGACGAGTAGTTTTTAAGATGTTGGATCGCAAAAATTGATAGACAAACAGACGCGGAACCAAAAATGTTCCCTGATGTCTTAAACGAATTTCTGTCTAGTAATTTTTGATCGGAGACATTAAATATTTTCGTTCTTCAAAACGATCACATAGCTTCCGTTTCCTTCGGTATTAGCTTGGAAGCAAAATGTAAGTAAATCGGACAATTATAGAACTAGGTGGGCCAAATAGACGACTGACTACGAACACTATTAAAGGTAACAAAAATATAAAAATTTAAAAAAAAAAAAAACATAATAAATAAGAAAGGAAACTAAGAAGTAAAAATAATCCGTGAGCATAAGTAATCGTTCAGTTTCAAATAATAGTAGATTAAATAATTACAGACTAAGAGACTAGACAAGACAAGACTGAGTTATTGTTAAAATAATTACAAATAGTTTCTTAAAGATAAAACTCCTTGGTGTAAATTATTAATTAAAATGTGAAGTTTTACGTTCTATAAAGAAAGGTTAAAAGAAGTCAATTAAAAGATAAATAAGGTAAAACTTACTTAAAAGATGTGAAGCAGGATATGTGAGAAAATGATAAAAATATATCAGAAAACTTGCGCTAAAATACCGGATCTGGATTTTATAGATAATTAATTAGAAAGTTATACCAAACTCAACTCTTTGAAATCAAAACTAGAACAATGAATATCAAAGATTCTCAAATATGACTTGTAGTTTGTTTATAAATCATTGCCAAGGCAACCACATTTATTCCAATAAAATAAAAGTATCTTACGATTTGTAGGTCTTTAAATAAATATAATAACTTATCTAAATAAAGACAGATTTACAAATCTAAACACGAGTACATTAATTATTATTTGGTTCAGTGGTTTCCGCATGTATTAGTTGATTCGAGTTTTCATGGTTACATTTAATTTTTATTGAATATTTTATTTAAATTTACAATAGATATAATTAATCCTCGGCGGGGAATCGTATCCGCGCTCTTTACCGTCCGCGTTTGTAGCTATTTTCTTAGGAACTAGAATTTTCTTGGGAAAACGACTTTTATGGTTAGATTTATACAGGGCCGGCGAAAGAGGTCTTGGCGCTCTAGGCAAACAACTATTATAAGGCGCCCCCCCCCCCCCCCCATCATTTTAAGTCAACGCCGATCAGTCAATTCAGCCACTCACTTTTAGGAAATATAAGAATAAAACAAATAAAACACAATTTATCCCAAATTCATTATTTAATCACCGCTACAATGTAAATCACTTGCTAACGCCTGTTCAGTTGAAATAGTTGCCAGTCCTACTAATCTCTCTTCTGTCATGCATGACCCTAGCCCGAAGGAAGGTCCAGGGGGCCTCCCCCGGAAAATTGTAGAAAATTAGGTTCAAAATGGTGAATTTTGGGCCTTTATTTAGAGCTTTTTCAGCTAAAGAAAGTTTGTGTAAAATTGTTTCTTCAGAATTTTTGAACCATTTATTAACCAAGTCGGTTTTTAGACTAAAAAAAATTATTTTTTACCTTTAACGCTATACTATGGTATTAATTCTTCCTGATTCATTATGAAATACATTCACCACATCCTATACATATACAGCAACTGAACTAGGGGATACACTCTCAACTGAGTATATAAACAAACTACCATTAAAGTATGCAATAAACAAACACTAAATATTTTAATGTTTGTTTCTGTATCCCACATAAACATATACTAAGTGGGAGTCCCAGTTTAAAATGTTAATATCAACTTGACTATTGATCCATAAACAATAATAATTTATTAGCAAAATAATATATTATTAGTTTTAAATGGGCATGAAAAAAAAAATAAAACAAGAAAAATGTTCGACCTCATTTTTTTCAATTAATATTTTTTTCGTAATTTTATTGTATTTGGGGGGGGGGGGGATTTCACCTCCTATTTTAGGTTAATCATCCATCTTTCTTTATAAAACATTGACTTCTTCGTGGGCAAGTATTTTGCGGTGCCCCTCAGGCCATGGCGCCCTAGGCGGTCGCCTAGTTCGCCTATACGGTCGCGCCGGCCCTGGATTTTTATTTAAATGGATACATTTTGTAATAAATATTGTTGAAACTGTTTTCGAGAAATAATATTTTTTAAGTTTTTGGGGGTTAGCGCTCCCATGTTTAGAACTAAATTTCATTTTCCGATTTCGTCTCGGGTTATGATTTTTAGGGTTTCGTATTTCGTAGATCCTTCTCGAAACCCGTCCGTCACTTCATATATATGCGGTCTACCGTCGATTCATATCTCCCGAACCGTTTAAGCCAAAATTTGAAATTTGAAATACTGTCGTAACTTTTTGACCCACACATAGAAAAAATATAAAGATAAAAATTTAATATTCGGATGCGCTTTTTGCAAAAATTTGGTAATCTCAAATTTTTTTTTTAAATTTTCGAGTGGGGTATAAAATGAAAGCTGCTGATGAGTAGGATTCAAATATATATACATGCTTTTTAGGGTCCGTAGGCAAAACCAAGGACCCTTATATTTTCCTGCGTGTGTCTGTCCGTCCGTCCTCTCGCGTGCTCTCCCGGCTACACCTTTCGTCCGATCACTTTGAAATTTGGCATGTATGTGTCTTGTACCTGCCCACATAAAAATACTGATAAAAAAACATTGTGACCCCACGGGGGATCGAACCAGGGACCATTTAATTTTGTGTTTAATTTTTGTGACCTTCTGATTAATTTTGATTTTTTTTTTTTTTCAAATCAAGCTAGATGGGGAAATAAAAAAATGATATTTCATAATACATATAATAACTTATACACGTATTTGCTTAACAATCTATAAAACCCTAAAATGTATTTGGATACAAGTACTTTCCCTGTGATTTTTAGGGTCCGTAGGCAAAACCAAGGACCCTTATATTTTCCTGCGTGTGTCTGTCCGTCCGTCCTGTCGCCTGCTCTCATGGCTAAATATTACTTATTGAACTATAATATTATACAATGTTATAAGATAGAGATAATAGTATAAACTGTTCTTGCCAAAATAAGAGGTTATGACACGCAGTGGTAAACACTGTTACTTTCTCTGCCTAGGCAGGGAAATATTTCCCTGCCTAGGCAGAGAAAGTATTTTCCTGACTGTTTTAACTACTTTCCTGCCTGTTTTTAATATTTTAATGACAAATCAGGGAAATAGTACTTTCCAGCCTAAAAACAGTTAAGTAATAAATTAATTGATCCAAGATGAGGATATTTCTCTCGAGTGCAGCAAAGTGTCACTTTGCTGCACTAGTTACACAAATAACTATTAAACATCATTTGGAGGATTTTTTTTGAGGTTGGTTAATAAAGGGCTATTCTACAAGTCATCATTGATTGCTAGAAGGGTTTATTGATGGTTAAAGGTCAGCGATTGTTGATTTTTACTGCGTCCAAGGTCAGGGCACTTCCCCCACCCTAATCCACGAAGCGTAGAAAGTTGGAAAATGGTAAAATAGTGGAATTTAGTTTAAGATTCTCTCTTCTCATTAATAGGCTCTTTACAGAGAGAGAATTTTCCTCTTCCCTATATGCTTAAATGGAACCAAAAGGAATTGAGTCTATAGTCAAGTCAAATGTTAAAATAATTAATGTCAAAACTAACTAAGAAATATCTCTTCCCGTGACTATAACTAGAGGTCGACCATGAAGTCATGAAGACGGGAGAAACGGAAAGCTTAACTTCGTTTAAAATCGGAACTTCCGAGTAGTGCCGAAGTCAGTACAGTCGGGTGCTAAGACAATACCCATTTCTAGTTTGTATGACATGCGCAGTTACGTCAAATCTCACGAATAACAACAACAAGAAGGTTTCCAATCTGTTAGGTTTCCTGTTTTGTTTGTTTTTATTCAATACGAATTATATACTACGTTTCCATGAGTTTTCAAAACTGTTTTGGTTTCAAACCGAAAGTGTTTCCATGAGGAGTTTCCAAAACAGTTTTCACAACAATTTTGAAAACTATAAACTCCCAGATTAGTTATAGTTAAGTCAGGTTATAAAATCTCTACCCATCGTACCTACTGCGCATGTTTCAATTCTGTTTTCAATTCAATACCCGTTTCCATGCTATTCTTTCAAAACAGTTTCAATACAAAACTAAAAATTTGCTGCTGTAACCTTGAACTTAAAACATTTTGAAATCACTGTTTCCATGGGGTTTTGGAAACCAAAACCGTTTTCAAAACAGTTTTGAAAACTCATGGAAACGTAGTAATAGTCACACCTGTCCTAAATCCAAATAACTCAGAAATAAAGAGGAAGAAATAATAGATTATGAAAGAAGAAAATCGATTTAAATTGAAAGAATATTATTATGAATAATAATATAAAGATATTATCGTACATTATTAGTGATTTCTTATCAGGTATAGTGTTGCCTGTTGCATAAAATATTTAAAAAATATAGAAGTTATCAAAAATAAAATTATTAATAACAAAAGAACAACACTGTTTTTTTGACCGTGGTCTATTATATCAAAAACTGACTGTACATGACGACACTAGCGCACTCCTCACATTTCCATGACTTCTTGGTCGACCTCTAATAGCCGATAATTACCATAACCTGTAATCATCACTGTAATAGAAATAATTAAACATCACCTTAACCTTGAAACTTCCTTCGACAATTATCCGTGACAATTCAAATTCTTAAAAGGATGTGCGTGATTGGACTTGTTTTGATTGATATTCTTCTGTTTCGGAAAAACCAGATTATATTCGTGTTGCAAATTGTAAATTGAAAATCGAAAATCTATATTTATGTTTTCTTTTAATGTTTCTTCGTCGGTATTATATGATGTGTCCTTGTAAATAATTATTAATGTACATTAATTTTAAGATATATATATATATATATATATATATATATATATATATATATATATATATATATATATATATATATATATATATAAATAATAATAATAATAATAATAATAATAATCATAACAATAAACATTAAAATATATGTGTAATAATAATATATATATTGTAATTATACCATTAGTTACTTTTTACATATATACTTTTGATTAAGGTAGGTATAATTATATATACATATATATACATATATACATATATATATATATATATATATACAGCAAAAAAATTATCTTTTTGAATTTACTAGTCCAGGGGTTTCCAATCTATGGCCAGATCCGGCCCACTATATAGACATTTTCATCCGGGCCCTCTGGACCACAAAACAAGTTTACAAATAGAATTAAACAATCCAAAGTTATATTAGTTTTCCATATAGTCCAGGAGATAGCGTGCAAAAAAGCTGAGTAACATCTTAGCTAGAATTTTGTATATTAGTCAATCTTTTAGCGCCTTTTAAGAATATGTGGTCGGCTAAGTTCGTTTGCGGGACATAGCTTTGGCAATAGGCGTTTGAAAAAATCAAACCGGTGGAGAGCGGCCCTGTCTCAGCAATTATGGTGGACAATGTGATTTTCATAATCCTGAGTACAGAATTAGTTAGTAGACCGAAAATCAAGTTGATGTTAGTTTGTCCCTTGACAGGTGACCACATTGATTTTTAGTAATATTTGAATAATTAACCTATCAAGTGTGAAAATAACATCGACTTGATTTTTGGTCTAGCAACTAATTCTGTACTCAGGATCATGAAAATCACATTGTCCCCCATAATTGGTGAGACATGGCCGCTCTCCACCGGTTTGTTTTTTTCAAACACCTATTGCCAAGCTATGTCCCGCAGACGAACTTAGCCGACCACATATTCTTAAAAGGCGCTAAAAAATTGACTTGTATACAAAAATCTAGCTTGATGTTAGTCAGACACTTTTTTGCACGCTATCTCCTCGACTAATAAATCAAATGTCATTTTAACCATTAACATAGATCAGCATTAATTCTTTTTAAGCTTGTTAGGCGGAAATGGACAGTGCGTCTATCAGGATATTCCCTGCCATAGGGAAGTCTGAAAGCTGAATATTGCTTACTTTATCCGATTCACATTAGGTCATGTTATCCAGATACGACCCTTTAATAAAAGGATTGGAGAGTAATCCATGAATAACGGGAAGTTTATTTTAAAACGAATTTTCTCTGCAATTTGAAGTGTTATTCAAGTAATCCTTATGATTTTATGATAACATATAAGTTCGTTTTCAGAAAATAATAGTACATTACGCGTCGAGTGCGGAAAGTAGCATTTTGCATGCGAGTGTGGAGTTTGCACCCGAGCGATAGCGAGAGTGGTAAAACCACACGAGCACGAGCAATGCAAAATACCGTTTTCGCACGAGTTGCGTACCGTACTTTATCTACGATTGTTGATTTAAATAATAAATACAAAAAAAAATAAACTTGCTGTATGTAAGTTCGTATCTTTCTCTTGATAAAGATGGCATAAATTCATTAGTTGTATTTTTTGCCGAATTAATTATTTCTGGAGGAGTATTATTCTCCACATTTTCGTCAAAGTCACTTGATTCACTCATTGTTTTTCACTAAAAACTCGATATAAACAGTTACTTTAATAAAAGAACAGCAAATTAGTTTTGTTAAATGTAAACAAACTCGCTAATCGTGCGTAAAGCTGAAGAATTCCTCTTCTTTACCGCGCTAGCGTGGTAAAGAAGAGGAATTATTCAGAACTATGAGATGCGCACAGTGGCGGATTAAGGGTGTCATCTAGAGGGTGGCGATCTGACCCTCCAAGGGGTTTCGGGAGAATGGAAAGCCCTAAGGAAGAAGGAAGGAACGGGAGTTCTCAAGATTCCTCCCCCCCCCCCCCTCCCCCCGACTGCAGTAAAATATCTTAACCGTAAGTCATAGGTATCGTTAGCAGTTAATTATTGTAGGGTGCACATAGCGGGGGGTCCGGGAAAAATTTGAAAATATGACCTCTCAAAACAGCGCTTAAATGCATTTCTGAGGTAAAATGTGATTTTAATACTTAGTCACAAAAGGGTCATTTTTGGCTCGATTAAATGGTGTAGTTTGTTGGAAAACAACTATGAACATGAACACAAGTACATTTTTAAAAAAAATATAATACAAACTTAAAAGTATAGTTATTGTAACACAGTAAAAGTTGTGCACATAATCATTCCCTTTGTCTAAAATACCTAAAAAAATTTTCGTTCTTGAGAACGAAAATTTATCACAGATTGTTACCTTCGGTAAGTTCCCATGACAACGGACCAAATTTTATATTTAGAAAAAAATAGTTAAATTAAGTAAATTAATTTAGATAAGTTATTATATCTATTTGAAGACCATCGAATCAAAGCAAATGAGCAAATGCTCGTACTTTTCGACCCGAAAAGTGTTTTCGGGAGACAAGTTCGGGATTTAAAGTCCAAAAACGGGAAAAACCCGGGACGCCTGGCGTCGTCAGAAGTTTATTAGGGGGGGGGGGGATATATTCCTCCCTCCCTCGGAAAATTTTGAAAATATTACCTCTCAAAACATCGCTTTTATGCATTTCTGATATGAAATTTGGTAGTCGTTGGAAAAAAGTATAATCAAGGGGGGGGGGGCGGTCGCCACCCCCCCCCCCCCCTTTAATCCGCCACTGGATGCGCATGCGCAATGAATACAAGTACGTAAATAATAACTTTCTACGCATCTAAACAAAGATATAATGTTTATATTTCGTATCAATCGTAGATAAAATTATTTATTGCTTCCGAGCATATACCGAAGGTAACGGAAGCATTGTGTTCACTTTTGTGGACGAAAAACTTTTATTGACCGATTTTAAAAAATCAAAGACAGAAATCCGTTTTAGATTTAGACATCAGGGAACATTTTTGGTCTTGTGTCTGTCTGTCGGTCTGTGTCCGCGAATCCTGAAACGTGTGACGATAACTTGAGTAAATGTCCACCGATTTTGATGAAATTTGGTAGACATGTTTATTTTTACCAATGTCCATCAGGACGAGTTCGCTGGACAACGAATACAATATAACAATAATGTTAATGTTAATATAACAATAAAGTACAAACTAGCATGCGAGGAAGCTATGTGCCACACTAATTGGCAGTCTATTTGGTTATATTTCCAGTTAATGATAATATTTGTAATTTATTTGTTCTTTTACATAAAAATTGTCACTGTCTCTTTATTTTACAATTCAACTACCTAAGTACCTCTAATAAATAAGAAATAACTAAAGTTATTTCATACAACAACCGGGTATAATATAAGTCTAATTTTGAATTTATGTCATATTTCCACTGACCAAATCCGTAATTTTACGAAATAGCTAAATTAAACACTTTAATATAAGTAATTAACAAACATTTATATTATTGAATAGAATGGTTTTGATTTATTACGGCTCTTAAATATTTACTTCAGGACAGGATTGAAACTTTCAAACTATTATAATTTATCTGCGGAACAAGGATCAAGGCTGCTCCAACCTGCTGGGTTTTATCCAACCAATATAATTAAATTCCGAAGAATCTCCGTCACAATTAAATAAAAGTTGTTTTAACTATGGCAATATTCATAAAAGAGAATAAATAAACAAAGCAATAATAGAACAATCATCTAAAGTGCGGAAAAAACCAAAAAAAAACTAACCTGGAACTTATATCACGGTCAGCAGGTTACCTCCTTAAACAGCTGTAGTTTGCATATTATTATATTCTGCTTACGATCAAATTATACATTCGCACTCTTAAAATGTTTAACTTTTCGTAATTATACGGAAATTATCTAGTCTATTGGTTTATTGTGAAAATAATAAACTCTATTATTTGTTTTTGAAATTACATGTGTATTATGTTGTTTTTTTTTTTTTAACTTGAAATTAATTTAATAACAATTATTCTCGAAAAGCTTGTATAGAATTACCTTTGTTTAATAATACAAAACCCTTTTTAATTAAATTTGATTGATTTTGTTTCTTTTTTACTATCCACTATCCTTTATATAATCGACTAGTGCCCCGAAGACTCACCTGGAAATGATTTGTTATTTCTATAAGCTAAGGCAACCACATTTATTCCAATAAAAATGAATGTTTTATTTGATTTGTTGGTCTTCAAATAGGTATAAATAAATAACATGTCTAAATCTAATTTTCTATTTTTTCTAAATATAAAATTAAAGCCCCTTGCCTCGGGCCAAAGGGCTCATAATATGATAAAAGATATTACGTATTTTTGTTTTTGTACTTTTGGGTAACACTGATTAGCAGTTATATTTTGTTTAAATTAAAGATTGGTGTTTCTTGGATTAGATTTTTTTTTTTTTTTTTTTTTTTTTATGGATGTTTCTACAATTTTACGATGTTACTAATGTAATATAGGAAACTAAATAATAAAATATGCTGTATAATTATTATTCTTGTAAATAAGAACGTAATTATAAATTACATGCAATAATAATACTAAAAAAACGTGTAAATTTATCAAAATTAAATTATAAACAAATCAGACGCGTTTCGAAACTTTTCCTCACAAACATAAACATAAGCATAGATGATATATATGATATCCGTCTAGACAGCTGATAAAATATATAATATTAAATATTTCAAAATTTAAACAAACTATTTGCTAAATGTTAACATATTGTCCCATTTGAAAAATATAAACTTCAAAAGTTGATATGTATTTTCAAAATTCAGTAGAAATGTTTGTCTTATGAAGAGGCAAGATTAGTGCAAATTTCCATGTAGTCAATCTGATCTAAAGATTTCATTAGTCGATTCGACTGTTTAGCCACTAGACTGTTGAGTCGACAAAAAAAAACTAATAACTAATAACAGTTTCTTTAATTGTAAACTGTGCGAATTGTCCTACTAAACGCTTGAGAACTAAGAGCTCGTTGCCAGCTGTTGTCATAGTCAATCTGAACTAAGGAATCCATTAGTCGATTCGACAGTTTAGCCACTACAAAAAACAAACTAAAAACTAATAACAGTTTTTTTTCTGTGAATTGACTTACTAAACGTTTGATCAATCAATCAAATAAGATCTACTAATCGAAAATATTAATATTCCATTTCTATTGGCTAAACTGGGCTTACTGTTCTACATATCGATACCAAGATCCTTTTCGATGTATCGAAAGTGCATCAACCCCAAGCGCGGCTAGTCCGTATTTATATTTTTATTTTAGTTCCATTTTCATCTCGGTCTAGATCGCCCACGTGTGTGACGATGGTTCTTCTGCAAACGTAATAATACGGATTTAAAAAGTAAGGAATGAAATTATATAATTTACCATATCTATAACCGTGTCATTCATATTTATTTATATATTCAATATCATTATGCCAACTATTATTTAGATTTATTTAATTGTTAAAATATTTGTTTTTGTAATTTTATTATTAATTTTGCAAACTTTAAAAACAATTTTTTTCCAGAATTTTGTAATCATAATCTTGGTAAATTTCCGGTTTGTATTTGTTATTTATTATAATATTTCATAAACTTTAAAAACATTTTTTTTTTTTCTAAAGTTCTACGTAAATAACATTAAATTTTTTCCCTCGTTTTTCATCTAATTTTGAATTAATTTTAATATATATATTTTCTTTTACAAAAATATATAGAATCTGACGTAATGAACATACATTTTTCTACATTTACGAGTACGTTTTATTTAATGTAATTTTTCAATGATACTCATATTTTTCCATAACCGGTATCGATAATGGTTTTAGAAGCCGAAAAGCAGCTTGAAAATGAAAATCGATTTCTTTGGAGAATATCTTTAAATATTTCATTATTATCTCTATCTCTATAGTCTCTTACTACTTTGTCGGATTCCTATTTATTATTTGTATTGTATTTTTGCTCTGTTAAATCGCAAACAAACTAAATACAATCTTATATTATACGTGTACATACATATGTATTATTTGAATTTTAAACACTTAAAGAAAGTATTCTATGAAAAGATTCATATTAATAAAAAAAAAAAAAACTACAATAAAACTACATTGTATACACAATATAATATGTATGTATATGGAAAGTTCAAAAACAAACAATTGCACACACCTGTTGTTATCTACAAGTTTAAATAAGACAAATCTGATAATGATGTGGATTTTCTGTTTATTTCTTTTATCAATTTTAGCGGGATATTTTGTTATCTCATTTTTTTTTGTCTAAAGCCGGTTGTAAATAGTCTATTGTTAGTATTTAAATTTTAACAAACGTTTAATCTTGTGATGCAACATTTACTAATGTATTTATAACTTATTTTTTAGTATGTTAATATTTGTATTTTTTTTTTTTTAATTTTGATTAGGTGATTTGTTTTAGGATTAGTTTTACTTTCTTATATAAAGAGTAAGTATTGTAATGGGGCGAAAATTCTATTTTGATGGATTTACACGTTTTGAGATCCCCTGAGTCCATAAAAGTAGTTTTTATTAACCCTGCCTTACTAACACTGTCTAATAGTCCATTATTTTTTAACACTACGCCTCTCAGACGTAAATTAAAATTAGACCAACTTATACACGTTTAAGATTTAAATGCTGCTAAATTAATGAACTTGAAACATTTCTCAATGGTTAAAAGGTGCTCTTTAGGGAGAAAATTATTACCAAATTGACCCTTTTAACCTGAAAAGAGCAGGTCAATATATAAATTTTACATTTTTCCTCACTAGCACCTGCTGCATTTAAATCTGAAATTATGTAATGATAATCTAATGAATTTTTATAAATATTGCAATATAATATTTAATTGTCAAATTTTAAGAACAAAAAAAAGCCAACTAAAGGCAACAAGCTGGATAAGGTTAGGCTCTATTAGGGCCCCTGAGGCACAGTAGACTAAAAGAAGTGGTAAATTACTAATATATAAAATCTCAGCAAAGACCCGACTTTGACGCGATCTGAAGGTTAATTAAACAGAGATAGCATACCTAGAAGGACTAATGGCTGGCACCGAGAGCTATCAACTAAAGTCAGCATGTACGCCTCAGAGACGTAGTGTTAGAAGTGCAGGGTTAAGGGTCTGTCTGTTCAGACGCCTGGAGCCTAAACTACTGGGCCGATTTTTACGAAATTTGGCAAATATTTTCAAAAAAAAAAAAAAAAACTGCCAAAAGGCGAAATCGAGAAATTAACTTTAGCTCCATATTTTGGGGGTGCTAACACCCAAAAACTCTGAATAAACGAGAAAAAAAATGTTCTCGAAAACGGTTCTGACGATTTTGATTAAATAGTACTAAAATTTAATTTATTTAAATACAAATCTAAAGATATACTTAAGCTGTTTCCCGGGAGAAATTTAGTTCCTGAGAAAATAGCTTTAAACGCAGACGGAGAGAGGCTGGGTACTTCCTTGCAGCTAAATCGGATTGTACGTGCCATCGAAATTTCTTTGAGTTGGACCTCTACCTGGTTTATACCTTTTTTCTTCAGGAAATGAGCGGAGCGGCTATTGAAAATTCAAGGCTACACAAATTTAAGGTTTTAGCGAATTTTCAAAGAAAATTACGCTATTGCAATGGCTTCAAAATTTTTGTAATGCGAATTTTTGAATTTTTTTTTCATGGAAATCCGTTTTAGACCATTCTGAATCGATTCCTAAAATTGAACACTTTTTTTTATGTATGTATGTATTTATGTGTCACTCCAGACGATATCTCCCCTTAGGATGCACTTAAAAATTTCAAACAAATTTAAAAATGTCAATAATATCAAAAGAAAGGATGAGTTCGTTGGCCAGAATTTTTGTTCATTTAGGGGTCAAATTTTTACAATTTAGGGTCAAAAATAGCATAAAAACGTGTTTTTTTCCATTTTACCCCCCTTTTATGTGAAAATATGATAAAAGTGTTAAAAACAACAATTACTGTACTCTTAAAGAGCTTTCCAACGACATGCATCTTGAAGGGTAAATACTATTTTGACTTTTGTACCCCGTACCTCTGTGTACCAATTTTTTTTTTTTCACCCTTGCAAATTATAAACCAAAATTTTCCTATATTAAACGCAGATTTCTTTGAAAATTCGCTCATTAAGTCATGGTGCATGACTGGACTTTTTAATTTAATATGCTGGATTTTATCACCTCAAAGTAGTGGCACGTACAATCCGAGTTTACCCTTCCTTGCTAAGTAGAAGTTATTTTTATGATGTTTTATGAAATGTTCAATAATAATTAAATTTACCAATGAAAACTAATAAATGGAAAGTTTGTTTGAGTTGTCTCGGACCTTTTTTAATAATAATTATAGTTCTTTAATCTATTCTATCTAGTTTTGTGTTTCAAACATTACAATTATTATGTATTAATAACAATTATACAAGCGAGAAAAGAGCTGATAGGGCTGTAATAGGATTATAATTTGAGTTAATTGTGACTCCGTGGTAAAATCAAAAAATATGAGGGAGAGCCAACAAGAGCTCGGATTGAGATGGCCAACTAGGCAAATAAAAATGTCACTGGCGGAGGAACGTAGCCGCGGGATTATATGCCCTGCTGAAAAAGTTTTTTATTCTGACTGAGAAAAAAATTATTGTGGGAAACTATTGTCAGCAATATGTTTGTAGTATAGCCGACAATATATCTGTATAACCCGCCAACATTTTTTGCTGGCAGCATACTATAAAGTTAATCAACAGACTATATATTTTGTATATTCAAAAATTAATTAAAAATATTAATTTATATAATTGTGAAAATATAAGGTTGAACTAGCCTATACGGGGCATCATGTATAGAAATGCAAAAACACTGGCACATATAATTAACGTCTTTTCTATATATTGATAAAAAAAAAATGCACCAATTATGGATTCTTCTTCATTTCATAAGTTTTCTCTTAATAAAATTTCCATCTTCAGTCCTCTATTTTGAGACACAGCAGTATGCAGGTCGATTTTGGGAATCTTGGGCGTATGTATCTGTTGTAGATTAACTGGGCTTCGATGTAGCGTATCTGGTTTTTCAAGAGAGTATGAAATGAAAAAGAATACATAAATAATGCAATTTATATCAATATACAGGAAACACTTTAATTATATTTGTTAGTTTTTGCATTTCTATACATGATGCCCCATATAGGCCTGTCCAACCAAATATAATAACAGGTTTGAAGGTGTTTCAAAATAAAGGATGAAATATCACCTTTAAACCATTATAAATGAGTTATTTATTTATCCCTATTGACGCAAAAGAGTTAATAAAACTATAAAGAAATATCACTATACAAAAATATTGCCGGCAATGTTTTTGCTTTTTTGAGCGTTATTGATAATAAATAAAACTTTTATTTATAATTATTTAAGAACCTTCATTTTTCTCCCTAATAATCAAGTACAGTTTAATTTTTATGTATATATTGCTATCATTATGTAACTTTTTCAATTTCTTGTGGCCTTAAATGTTTGGTTTATAATTATCATGATAATTGGTCTAATTTGTATCTTATTATATAATAAACTATTAAATATTATCTACAATATCATCAAGTATTAAATTGTATATAATTTATTTTTAAATATTTAAAAGTATTTTAACTAGTGTCCTCCAATTATACTTTTAACATTTCTAGTCTTGTTCAGTGGTTAACTATTCTCTTACATTAAAGGTTAGTCAATTTTGTTTTTTATTATATATTTAAATTTCATACATTCATAATGAACACTCATAATACATAATTTATCTATTTTTTACGTCTTGTGTGTCACTTAACACATTTTATGTGTAAATTTTTGACACTATGGTGATGTGGCACGTAATGTACTCAGGTTTAATTTTTTTTTTTTCGGCCTTCGTTCTTATGTCGGCCATATTTTATTTCAATATGGCTACCAGGACATATTTTTCAAGAAAAATTACATATTCTTAATCTATCTGAAAAGAGCTTTAAAATGGTATGTGACATCCTATATAAGCATTAACTTTTTTCCATACCCACATTTCGGCCATATGTTTTCAATATGGCCATATTGAAAACATATGGCTTATTAATTTGTAATTCAAATGATAACAAAAACAAATTAAAAATTTGTATTAGTAAAGACAATCAAAGTAATTATTGGTTATTTTCTTTTTCAAATTTGATCAATTAACTTTTAAACAAAGCCCATCAGAATTTGATTAGCAGTATTTCATTGAGAATTGAAAATTGTTTTTAAAACTCAAAGTGGATTTAAAACCACTTTCAAAACATTATGAGTCCAAAGTCAATAATACAGTTTTCCGAGATGGAATTGTATTGAATGTACTTTTAAATGTCATGGAAACACATAGATTCACATATCAACATTTTTTAAAGTCCAGTACCACAGCTTTTTATCCTCTTTGTCACCAGAGTACTTAGTTTTTATTGTTCCAACTTTCCAATACATTTAGTAACCTGTCTTGGAGATAAAATTGGATAGCTCTATTCTCCGATCCATTTTCAAAACTCTCCAAATAAAAAATGCATAGAAATGAAAATATTTTTTTCTTCATTTGATCCTTTTAATTTTAAATTTCTGTTTATCTCTATGGGTCTGAAAATGCATTATAATTATATTATAGTTGTTCTCTTTAATTTATTAATCCATTTTTTTCTTTTGTGTCAATAATGTTTTTTTTTTTTGTTTTGTTTTTTTAATTAAATAAAATAAACTACAATTCATTTTTTCCCTTCTCTTTTTTACTGTCCCCTTTATGTTTTATATAAAATTTTTAGAGGTGTCTTCAGGGGTAATAAAACGCTGTTTAAATTCTTTGACAAAGGTGATATTTCATCCCTATATTTGGGATATTCTCAAACCTGAAATTTTATTTTTAAAAATTAGATTCAATTACATTTACATATATGTATAACTTAGATTTAAAGATTGTGATATATGGCCTATTTATATAAATGTTAAATATTATTAAATATAATTTTCCCTTTTTATAAAATATTTTTAAATTGGAAATAACAATTAATGATGATGACATATAATTAAATTATTATTACCTTGTTGAGTTGCCTGCTGTTCCTCTCATAATAAAAAGTTAAACAATTTAGTTACTTCTTTACTATAAAGTAAAGTTGTCAAAAATAGTACAGTCATACATAGGAACAGCCAGGAGCTGAGTATTCGAGCTCTAGCAACTGACTGACAAGGCAATAGTCCATTTACATTTCCCAAAACAGTTAATAACTATTGCCTTGTCAGTCAGTTGCTAGAGCTCGAATACTCAGCTCCTGGCTGTTCCTATGTATGACTATACTATTTTTGACAACTTTACTTTATAGTAAAGACGTAACTAAATTGTTTAACTTTTTATTATGAGAGGAACAGCAGGCAACTCAACAAGGTAATAATAATTTAATTATATGTCATCATCATTAATTGTTATTTCCAATTTAAAAATATTTTATAAAAAGGGAAAATTATATTTAATAATATTTAACATTTATATAAATAGGCCATATATCACAATATTTAAATCTAAGTTATACATATATGTAAATGTAATTGAATTTTATTTTTTAAAAATAAAATTTTAGGTTTGAGAATATCCCAAATATAGGGATGAAATATCACCTTTGTCAAAGAATTTAAACAGCGTTTTCTTACCCCTGAAGACACCTCTAAAAATTTTATATAAAACATAAAGGGGACAGTAAAAAAGAGAAGGGAAAAAATGAATTGTAGTTTATTTTATTTAATTAAAAAAACAAAAAAAAAAAAAACATTATTGACACAAAAGAAAAAAATGGATTAATAAATTAAAGAGAACAACTATAATATAATTATAATGCATTTTCAGACCCATAGAGATAAAAAGAAATTTAAAATTAAAAGGATCAAATGAAGAAAATTATATTTTCATTTCTATGCATTTTTTATTTGAAGAATTTTTAAAATGGATCGGAGAATAGAGCTATCCAATTTTATCTCCAAGCCAAGAGGTTATTTAATGAATTGGAAAGTTGGAAAACTAAGTACTCTGGTGGCAAACTGGACTTATAAAAATTTTGAGATGTGAATCTACTATGTGTTTCCATGACATTTTAACTCCATTCAATACAAGTCCATCTCGGAAAAACCTATTATTGACTTTGGACTCAAAATGTTTTGAAGAAAGTGGTTTTAAATCCACATTAAGTTTTAAAAACAATGTTCAATTCTTCATGAAAAAACTGCTCATAAAATTCTGATTAGCATGGTTTGAAAGTTAATTAATAAAATTTGAAAAAGAAAAAAACAAAACAATAATTACTTTGATTGTCTTTACTAATAAAATTTTTTAATTTGTTTTTGTTATCATTTGAATTACAAATTAATGGCTAAATAATGATAGTAACTATAATTAAAAAAAAAAAAAATTAAATTAGTAGATAATTATATTCATCAACTTATGTGAGGAAAATACCCACGTGGGTTTAGTAATAGTAATTCAAATGGTTTGCATATGTAAACAAAATTAGTACTTTAACACCAAATAAATCTTGAAAAAACAAAAAGGAATTGATAGTTAGATGTATCTATTTTTTAAGACTAACAATGAACGACTTTCATTGTTAGTCTTATCTGTGAGTAATTTAATTTCTTGTTTTTTAATTATCTTAATATTTTATTACTTAAGTTATTTGAAGGTAACTATTTTGATAAGAATAGTGTCTCTCTTAGAGGGGAAGTTCCCTTACCTTCTACAGTTATGTGCCTTAGGCCGCTCCCTGACTTGTCGTTACGGTATCGGTGAGATTTTCTTACCGACTCTCGGTATACCGATTCGTTACCGCACGGTAAAGCATCTGTACCGAATCGGTAAAACATATATGTGCTCGGTAAAGAATCTTACCGCATCGGCATACTAGCTTACTGATACCGTACCGACAAGTCAGGGAGCGGCCTTAGAAACTTGCCTCCAAAACAATTCCAAAGAGGTAGAAGTCTATATAAAAGTTTGTAGGGTCAGTTGCAGTCTTGTCGTTTAAGTTTTGTGTGGTGTGCCCAAGGTCCAATGTCGGTCCAGGTGTAAACCAAGGTAGCGGATGGAACTAGAGTGAGGGATAGGAATTTGGTTTAGGGTTACTGGTGTAACGGGGATTTGGTGAGTGGAATAAAGTGAACTGGTTAATATGTTTGATAGATATTTATTTGTATATTAATGTGGGTGTGTGATTGTTGTATGATGTGTACTGTACACCTCCAGAGCTAAGGTCGGACTCCCCGTGTGAGTCTATGCTAGGGCTTAGTCTGTTAGATTCTTGGTGGGGGAAAACACCACTAGACAGAAATTCAAGCCTTTGCTAGCCTAAGGTCTACACTGCTTTCCTAGAATATTCTGGACTTGGCTTCCCCGTTACACTGGTTCACATATGCCACCATGTCTCAAACTAAACGTCACATGGATACTTTTAGTTTTAAAAAATTATTTTTAGCTCTAAATTTAGTGAGTGTTGCTTCCCACGAACAAAGAACCATTAGACATGGGAGCTTTTCCTAGCTTATCTCTCTGCTGTTCCTCCTCCATATTTCTCTAGTTCTTCCACTTCTTCTTCTTCCTCTTTTTATTGGATTTCTTCTTTCAGTTTTAATTTTGTGTTGTTATTCTTGTTTCAGAAGGCTACTACTTGATTATCAACCGTACTGGATCCCTTTTGGTACAAATCTATCATCAATCTTCCATGAAGTTCATCTAGTGAAAGCTATATCAAAAAGAAGCTACGATGGAAGAATTGATGGAGCGGCACTTCGACTGGTTTGAGTACATTGTATTTGGAGTGATGTTGGCCCTTTCGATAGTCATAGGTGTTTTCTTCTGGTTTTACAAGGGTGGACAACATACTAAAGCAGAGTACTTCCTCGGTGATAAGCGAATGGCTGTGTTTCCTATAGCAATGTCTCTCATAGCTAGGTATGCTTACGTAAAACTAATAGTGTTGTTATTTTTAAATTAACAAAATTATTTGTTTTCGTATGCCATTGTTTAAAAAATGTAAAATTTGACTGATTTCTGTTTCTTTGCAATTTTTTTTTATTTTATAGGTTTATAAACTACTGTCAACAGGGCTGTCTCTACAAATAGGCAAGACTAGGCGGCAAAAGGGGGGGGTGGAAAATTAATGTTTAATCAAAAAACTAAAAAACTTAAAAAAAAAAAAAAAAATGAGCAAATTAGGAGAGAAAAAATAAACACATATAGGAAAAATTAAAAAATTGAATTGTTTTCAAAAACATATACTGAACAATTACTTAATATGTGTTTACTTTGACTAAATAACCTTAAGTGGAGACAAATTATGAACTCTTTTGGTTGAAAATGGGCCAAAATTAGTGTGATGAAAATTTTGTTTTGATGAGAAACTTAAATTAATAGAAACCTATCTGCAGTTCCATGAGCCAATAAAGACTCGTAGCCACAATTTTATTAGAAAAAGACATTATTAACCACCTGGACATGAGAGATCTTATTAAATACTTTTCCTAAAATAATGGTGAGGAAGGTACTAAACAGCCAAAGAAAGTTAAAAGAAAGAACCTAAAATACCACTAAAGTTATAAGAGATATTTAAAATAAAATATAACAGACCTTATTTAGTTATTTAATTTTGACGGGATTTATATTAAATACAAGTTCTTTTATATCTAATACATCAATTTCTTCTAACCTGGATGACAAAGAGAGAAGGTGTTGATAGTATAAAGGAGGGGGGGGGATTCTCTCCTAGGGAGGGGGGGATTCTCTCCTAGGGGGGGGGGGGGGGGGAATTCTCTCCTAGGGGGGGGGATTCTCTCCTAGGGTGGCAAAACACCTAGAAACGGCCCTGACTGACAAGAAAGATTAAAATTATTTTGATAAGTTGGACTATCTACGCCTCTCATGCTTCAAATATAATTTTTATCACTCTCAAATTATTACTTGATTCTGGATTCTGCAGATGTATTTTTTAACACTAACTTTTCAGGAAAAAAAATGTTCGTCCTCATGTATCTCCCTCCCTTAGTGTAGCATTACACTGCACACCTGGGTTAAAGTTGAAATTATCTGTTATTAATAGGAGCTTACATTCGAAAGAAAAGAACTTTCCCATATATTAACTTCCTAGTTTCAAAAGATCGCTCTGGCCTCAAAATTCCCCCCATATTTTGTTTTCTTTGCCCCTATTTCCCTTGGGATCAAATTTCAGAGAAAAACCCATTTTACCTTGGTATTAATATTGTTTTAGAAAATATCATACCAAATACAATTGTTTTATTGTTGTGTTCCAAAGCTGTGGTGGAAATTATGTTAGTGGAACTTGAGTATCCATCTTGAATCAAAATAGCCAATTGGAAAACTCTCTTATTAAAGTGGTTTATGAAATAAAAGGGACAGTTCTTGTGCAATTATTTCGGGAGATATTGTCTTGTCGAATTCTGTTTATGTATATGGCTGCCATCTTAAATTAAAATGGGCGCTGCCATTTCATTCAGTGATAATGAGTCTCTTCCATGTTTTATTAACATACAAGTAATGTTGAATAATACATCTGAGGAGTTGCCAGTAGTAGAACAGGGAGACCACTTGATGGAATTTAGCAATTAGGCCAATTAATTGGGCCCTTGTTCAACTCTGTATGAAATTCAACCACTTCACTCACCAATGTACCACCGAAGTGAATATAGTGTGATTTAATAGTAAGTTATGTAAATTAAAGTGTCTAGACGTGGGATTGAACCTACGACCTTGACCACATATCATAAATGGCCAAGTACTAGGTTCATCGATAGCCAAGTACCGTGTTTTAGCAATTACAGCTAATCTAAACATCTTACAGCTGGTGAAGTGCTAAGAGCTATTTGACCCCCTCTTTTGTGTTTCAGCTCAATATCAGGAGTTACGTTGCTTGGCCAACCATCTGAAATTTACTTCCACGGTGCTCAATTTGTTCTCGTCAACATTGCTAATTTCTTAATATATTTTATCAACGTTACCATTTGCCTACCAGTATTTTATAATCTTCAAGTCGTCTGCTTATATGAGGTAACTACGGTGTTTAATTTAATATAACAAAATTGATGTTTCCATAAAAATATTAAATAATATTTAAATAAGTTTATAATAAAAATATATTTTTTAAATTATTTTTCTAGTACCTGGAGAGGAGATTTAACCATAGAGTTAGAATTTTAGCTTCCCTCCTTTACACTATATCTTCAGTAAGTATACATTTATATTATTCTCTAAGGCAGTGTTTCATTACCTAGAGTGTAAGAAAGAATTTCCAGGTGTGCAAACAGTTATGCACTCTTAGAACCCATAAGAATATTTGTGTATTTGGTTGAACTAGCCTATACGGGGCATCATGTATAGAAATGCAAAAACACTGGCACATACAATTAAAGTCTTTTCTATATTATTGATAAAAAATGCACCAATTATGGATTCTTCTTCATTTCATAAGTTTTCTCTTAATACAATTTCCATCTTCAGTCCTCTATTTTGAGACACAGCTGTATACAGGTTGATTTTGGGAATCTTGGGCGTATGTATCTGTTGTAGATTACCTGGGCTTTGATGTAGCGTATCTGGTTTTTCAAGAGAGTATGAAATGAAAAAGAAAACATAAATAATGCAATTTATATCAATATACAAGAAACACTTTAATTATGTATGCATTATATTTGTTAGTTTTTGCATTTCTATACATGATGCCCCATATAGGCTGGTCCAACCGTGTATTTGTTTAAGTTTTTTTTTACAAAACTGTACAAATAGGAGTTCAGAGTCCTTATATAGATATTACATAACACATTAATTTAAAAAATAAAAATTACAAAATAATTTTAAAGTTTTTATGTTATATAAAATAATATTTATATGAATGTTTCCTTCTTTCACCTTTTAATTTTTTTGCGCAAAGGTGTCTTACAAGCCCTGGGATTGTAGTTTAACTAGTGACTAGTCTACTCTTGTAGTTACTCGTTCAGGATGAAGGATCTTAGTTTTAACGCTTCGCTCGTATAGCAATATATGTTTTTAATTTTCTTGTAGGTCAGATCATTGAGTAGATCTGTTAGAGCTAGACTTAGCTCTGTGTGTTTACTAGTATATTGTGCTATGTAGTGGGTCCTTAGGTCCTGATAAATGGGACAAGAAAAGTAGAAGTGAATAATTGTTTCTTCTGTTTGCCTGTTACAAATTGTGCAAAGGGCATCCGAATCAATTTGATACTTAATACCCTTCAGGAAAATTCTGAGCAGCTGTTTGTTACTTAGTCTGAGCTGAGTAATCAGTCTGATCATAGGCATCTTTATTCTTAATTTGAGATGATCTTCACCTGAGAAGTTAAAGTTGCATTTCCGCCTGTAGAAGGGATTGTAGGAGGATGCCACAACAGCTTCAATGTCTTGTGAGAAACATTTGTTATATTTCTAGACTAGATTTTATACTTTGTTTACTTATTTCTGGGCTTTCTTCAAAGTTATAACTGTCCAAGTCAGTGTTGTACACCAGGTCTTTTATTTGAGTCAACCAACTGTATTCTATTTTGCTCCTAGAGTTCTTCTCAGAATTAATCATAGTAAAGTAACGTGCTTTAGTCAGACTATTCGCCGGGCTATTCACGATCCGCTTCCAGAAATTGAGAGCCCGCATAATAATAAGATGTACTATAAAACAGTGGCGTAACTATGGGCCCGCACGTGCCCCTATTGCAGGGGGGCCCCCAGTGCTAGGGGCCTCCAAATCAACATGAGGGGGCCCCTAATGCCCTAGCCACGCAACTGCTATAAAACATCACAATCACTGGATACTAAAACCATTTACTGCTTACCTAAATTCAATAGATGACAGAGGTGTAATGAATGATTTTTTTTAAATAAAAGTTAATGCACTTTTTTAAAATGGAATTTGAAAGAATAGACTTGATATAATTCTAGTCTACGTGGAGAAACCACATCCACTGCTGGATTTAAGTGGTGTTTGGGTCAACAAGGGGTAAAAATGGTTAAAGATTAAATCATTAAAATGGCTACATTTAGTCAATTAAGGGATGTCATCAGACCTGTTAAATACTTATATTACAGTTTTTATTAGCTTGGTACAATTGCTTCTTTTGTAAAACAAAAAGTTGTTAACATATTCAAAATGGACAAACAATTGCTTCTTACTATGCACTGCCTAGGGAATAAAACAAAAATCAACTTAAAATAACGAAAGAAGCTAGGAGAGAGCAGAAAGTATGTATAGAAACGTAAAGATGCGCTCTACAGGGATAATTGGTTAAATCGAATCTGAACTTTGGGCCTGGGTATTAGAAAATGTAAAAAGTGTAGTTGGGATAGTATGTTCTCTGAACATGGCCGCTCCCCCCCCCCCCCCCCCCCCCATTGACCTGACCAGCTCCTCGTTCCTGTATCGACATGTATCTAATAAACCTTAAGTGCCGATAGGTAACTTGAGTGTGCAATTTGACTTATTTTAAACAAAATTGTGATGATTAAAGTGCTTGTTTGGTTAGGTGTCCTCTCATGCAAACTCTTCTACCATTTTCCTCCATCTTCCTGTGTGAAATAGGATTTTCATCACTTTTCCATTTAAAGGAAAAGCTAGAAATATCTTAAATGCAGGATTACTTACAAGTAGCTCTTTTTAAAAAAGGAACTATTGGTGTCTGTGATTCAATTTCTGGTGGTAGATTACATTTTTATCTGTCTTTCTCACTTCCTCCTTACAATCCACTTCTAGGAACCATGAATTCTTGTTTTTGCCACTGAGGTCTGTGATATGGATATTTAAGCATAAACTGCTATTAATTTAATATTTTGTTAATTTGGATCTAATTTGTGTTTGTTGTTATGATTTGTTTATTTTCAGCTTTTCTTCATTCCTGTGGTCATTTATGGGCCTGCTCTTGCATTTAATCAAGGTAATTTACTTCTGATTCTTGTTCAAATTTTTTGAAAAATAATTAAATTTACATTTTCTTCATACTTACTTTCCCTTCAAAGTTAAGATATTCATTTTTTTATTTAATTATATTCAACACAAAGTATATTTAATTGTTTATTTTTGCCACCGGAAGACCTAGAACTTCATTATTTTTATTTTGTTAAAGTTCGTAGGCTTCCGCTTTTACAATTATAATGAAGTTCTAGGTCTTCCAGTGGCGACCCCTTAGAGACGTGGTTGCCAACGGAAGACCTAGAACTTCATTATTTTTGTTTTGTTAAAGTTCGTAGGCTTCCGCATTTACAATTATAATGAAGTTCTAGGTCTTCCAGTGGCGACCCCTTAGAGACGTGGTTGCCACCGAAAGACCTAGAACTTCATTATTTTTATTTTGTTAAAGTTCGTAGGCTTCCGCATTTACAATTATAATGAAGTTCTAGGTCTTCCAGTGGCGACCCCTTAGAGACGTGGTTGCCAACGGAAGACCTAGAACTTCATTATTTTTGTTTTGTTAAAGTTCGTAGGCTTCCGCATTTACAATTATAATGAAGTTCTAGGTCTTCCAGTGGCGACCCCTTAGAGACGTGGTTGCCACCGAAAGACCTAGAACTTCATTATTTTTATTTTGTTAAAGTTCGTAGGCTTCCGCATTTACAATTATAATGAAGTTCTAGGTCTTCCAGTGGCGACCCCTTAAAGACGTGGTTGCCACCGAAAGACCTAGAACTTCATTATTTTTATTTTGTTAAAGTTCGTAGGCTTCCGCATTTACAATTATAATGAAGTTCTAGGTCTTCCAGTGGCGACCCCTTAGAGACGTGGTTGCCAACGGAAGACCTATAACTTCATTATTTTTGTTTTGTTAAAGTTTGTAGGCTTCCGCATTTACAATTATAATGAAGTTCTAGGTCTTCCAGTGGCGACCCCTTAGAGACGTGGTTGCCAACGGAAGACCTATAACTTCATTATTTTTGTTTGGTTGTGTTAAACACTGAATAATCACAAGATAAAATGAACTTTTTACATACTACGTTTTTAAATTTTCAGTCATAAATCATAAATTTTAAACTGTTTGGTTAAGTCTAAATTATAATATAAAAAATTAATTCAAAAATTATTAGATAAAAAAAAAAAAAACTAAAGAAGAAAAAATTAAATTAAATATAAACAATTGTAATTTTTCAAAAATATATGGCCTACCAAAAATTCACAAAGCTGATAACCCACTAAGACCAATAGTAAGTAGTAACAATGCTCCCACAGAAAAACTAACAAACCTTATTAACCCCTCATTAGACAATCTGTGCAAAAACAACCAATTTGACTATAAAAACTCAATAGATATAAAGAAAGCAATACAAAACATAATAGTTAACAATGATGAAGAAATAATTTCACTTGACATCAAAGCCTTATTCACGAGTATACCCCTGCAAGAAGTTTACAAAATAATTCAAAATAAATGGGACCTAATATACCCGTATACTAATATAAAATGCAAAAACACTTTCCTAGAAGTTTTAAAATTCATATGTAACAACAATTATTTTCAATTTAACAATCAATTATACAGACAGCTGAACGGTACCCCTATGGGTAGTTGTATCTCTAGTAATCTCAGCGGAATCTTTGTTAACAATCTCTTAACCCAAGTTATAAATAAACTACCAGAAAAACCAAAATTTATTGGGAAATACGTCGACGACCTTATTTTAATAACTAAAAAAGAACACATTAATGAAACCCTTACTATTTTTAACAGTCAGAATAAAAACATTATATTTACCATAGAAAGAGAATCCAATAACAGATTAAATTTTTTAGACATAATACTAATCAGGGAACAAAACGGAAAAATTTCTACCATATGGTATGAAAAAGATTTAAAAAAGGCATTATTTTTAAGTTATCATTCATCCCACCCTATGTATCAAATTAAGAATACTATCCTCAATTTAATGAAAAAATTCATCTCTGTTACAGATGCAAAGCATATTTCAACTCTCAAAAATATATTATACAAAAAAACTGGATAAAAATAGTTACCCTAGAAAAATAATAAATAAATATTGGTATTTAGCTTTAACTAACTCCACTAAAATCGACAGTTCTGAAAATATTAGATGTTATAAATCGCTAACCTATATACAAGGTTTGACTGAAAACATTCAAAAAACCTTTAAAGATTTAGATTGCCAAGATATAAAATTTGGTTTAAAACCGGTTAATAAAATAAAGTACAAGTACCACAGCAAGCTAAAAGATAAAACAGACACATTAAAAAAAACCGACGTGATTTATAAAATAAAGTGCAAAGATTGTGATAGTGTTTATATAGGTGAAACCTCACAAAACTTAGAGAACCGAATTAAACAACATTGTTATGATATAAGTGCTAAAAACTGCAAAACAGCCCTTAGTATCCACACAACCAAAGAAAACCATCAAATTGACAAAGAAAATATTGAAGTGTTGGACACAGAAAGGAATGGTTCAAAACGAAAATATTTAGAAGCCACATTCATTGCTATTTCTGATAAATCAATTAATTTTAAAACAGATTCTAAAGATATAAATAAATTTTACTCAGCCATTTTAAAAAAATAAAAATAAAGATTTTACATAATTAATTAGTTACAAATCAAAATTTCCCGCCTAATATAACTAAATTAAATACTTCTAACTATATAATATATAAAATATAATACATATAAAAAATCATATTACTAAAATAATATATTAATTACATAATATAATAAAAAACCATAACTAAATATAAGATATATATATATTTATTTTTTAATAATATATGAAATAAATTAAAATAGGATAGGTTACAACCAGGTTACCACAATGTCACACCATGTTCATATTTGCGTTTTATTTTATTTTTAAGGTTCAATTGTTAAATAGTTGTTATTGTAAAAGTATAGATGAGTTTTTATTAATCATTTGACAAATAGTGACGAACCACAAAATTATATTTATATAATAATTTCTAGCTAAACAAGATAATATGTTATAGTATACTAAGATCTCAATCTAAGGTAGGACTTTAAAGTTATATCTTTCATGTTAGTTTTAAACAGTTATGTTAGTTATTAAAAAGCTATATTGTTAATTTTTATGAATTTGTGTGTAAGATAAATTACCATTATATGGAAAAATGTTTTCGATGTTATAGGCCTGATGATGACCAGGTATGGTCGAAATATAGCCGAATTGGGATAGTGAAGTGAAGTTTTTATTAAACACCCTAGATTGACTTAACCAAACAGTATATAATAGATAGGGACAAAAGAAAAATAAATTCATTATTTTTGTTTTGTTAAAGTTCGTAGGCTTCCGCATTTACAATTATAATGAAGTTCTAGGTCTTCCAGTGGCGACCCCTTAGAGACGTGGTTGCCAACGGAAGACCTATAACTTCATTATTTTTGTTTTGTTAAAGTTCGTAGGCTTCCGCATTTACAATTATAATGAAGTTCTAGGTCTTCCAGTGGCGACCCCTTAGAGACGTGGTTGCCAACGGAAGACCTATAACTTCATTATTTTTGTTTTGGTTGTGTTAAACACTGAATAATCAAAAGATAAAATGAACTTTTTACATACTACGTTTTTAAATTTTCAGTCATAAATCATAAATTTTAAACCCTTCAAAATGAAGATTGTAAATATAGGTCATGTCAAAATAAATAAAATAACTTGCGGATTTTTTCCGAACTAACTTTCCATACAGCAAAATTTGCTGAAAACTAATTAAATTCTGCTGAAATATGGCTGAAAGCATTAAAATAATGCAATGTCATCGTGTTCTGATCTATTCTAAAAGTTTCCAATGTCTAGCTACTCGGGAAGTTAGTTAAAAATCGATTGCAAGATTTGTACTGGACAAACAAACAAGCAAACAAACAAACAAAGAAGAAAGCAAACTAATAAAACCGTAGTAAAAACATGCATGATATGAATAGGGCTTCCCTTTACTTAGTTTTTAACGTGAAATTAATAGCTTATAGCTCAGTTCCCTTTAAAGGTATCAACAAGCAGTAAACCTCATTTTATAAGTATATTAAAATATAATTTATATTGTTTGTTTCAGTGTCTGGTGTGAGTGTTCACATAGTTGCTCCAGTGTTATGTCTAATCTGCATCTTTTATACGACAGTGGTAAGTTTCAAACGTTTATTATTCTGTTCTTAAGTGTTGGGTCATGAAGGGGTAAAAACTGTTTTAATTGAATTATATTTATTCCCTTGAGAGACTTCATCTCACATAATTTATTATTGTACTTTTTTTCAATTCTTTAAAGTTCTCTGTTTAACTCAATATTAGTTATTTAGACAAAGGAATTTATAAATAATTAGGACCATTCATATTCTAAAAAAAGAATAATAATAATAGCGGAGAAAAAATCAGAAGAAGTACCGATAAATCAAACCATTCCTATGTAAAGTTTATAATGTATTTAATCAATAACAGATATTATTTATTGATTTAATCCTAAAGCTCTTCTTCTGTTAGTTATTAGTTGTTTATTAATTAATTAATTGTCTACTGTTTGTAATTAGGAAAGTTCTGTAATGAAATGAACTGTTTATTTTGACTCATTCTTTATAAATGCTAGGAGAACTTGAAATAGTCATTTTTAAGTCTTGATGTTTTTTTTTTGAAAAAAATTCCTCATAGGGAGGTATTCCAGGCCCTCCTAGGTTAACTGCCCCTATATTTAGTACTAGCAAGAGCAAGGGGGGATACCACACCTCCAGCCTAGGGGTCTGTGGAGAGTCAGCGTGGCTAAGGGGCTCTAGGCACCTGCCCAGCTAGACAACATGGTTTGTGGGTTTGATCCCGTGCCATGACACTCTGATTAGCATCTATGAATGGGGCAGGGCAAGGGCCACCCCTACGGGGTTCTCTTCCCCCACACTTTTACCCTCTGATTTATATAGCACACTAATGACCACACCATATTTGCTTCGGAGGTGCAAAGTCAAGATGTATGATGTATAAAGTGGCTGGAACTCTCCACCATGGGGCTAGTAAAATGGGCTTCAAAAATGGTCTAATTGCTAAGTTTGAACAAGTGGTTCATCCTACCCATCTAGTAGGAAGTAATTGAATACTACTACTACTTTATAGTCTGTTTGCATGCTCATTTTATTTCTCGTACACTGTGTGTTGCAGGGAGGTTTGAAAGCAGTAGTTTGGGCTGATGCTCTACAAGGAACAGTGATGTTATTCTCTCTTCTCGTTGTCCTTGGTACTGGACTTATCAAAGTTGGAGGTTTCGGAGCCGTCTTCTCGGCTGCTTATAATAACCAGAGGCTTGAATTATTCGAGTTAGTACCTACATAATATCTTAGTTTTACGTTGTCAGTATCACAAATGATAAAAATTCCACTGATAGTATCTAGACTCATCAAATAGGCAACATTGGAAAAAGGCAATACAAATTCAGATAAGATAGCAGCACTATGCGGACAATAACCTCACAACTACGCCTAAATATGGAGGCTTTTGTCTTAAAAGTGCCAATGAAGCTAAGTTGGGCGATTGAGGCAGGGTAGAAAGATCAGCTATCGCAGACGGCCTGACACCTGGCTATTACTGAGATTCTTTTATAATGATTCTCAAGTAAACTATTCATAAGTGAGTTAGCCTTAAGTGGAGATTTCTCTGGAAAGACGCCAGTGCCTAAGAAAAAAAAAACCCTTTTAGTCCATGAGATAGATTGCAAAAAAATATCTGACTAACATAAAGCTAGAATTTTGTGTGTAACTTAATCTTTTGGTGCCTTTTCGTCTGCGGTACATAGCTGCAGAGAGGCCATGTCCCACCCTTTTTGGTGGACAATGTGATTTTCATGATCCTGAGTACGAAATTAATTAGTAGACCAAAAATCAAGTCGATGGTAGTTAGTTGGTAGGTAATATTTGACTAACTAACCTATTAAGTGACTAACTGAACTGTGATGCACTAGTAAAGCGACTGTCTTCTACTGTGTACCTTCTTCAAAAACTTAGAAAAAATCTTGACACTGACACTGTTCTCAAAGTGTACTTTGCCCACTTCCACTCAGTGATTACTTACTGCGTTACTGCCTGGGGTAGCTCATCTCACACGAATGAAGTGTTTCTTGTTCAGAAAAAAGCCCTACGTATTATAGGGGGAGCCAGGTGGAACGAGAGTTGTGGGCCTCTTTTCAAGAAATTGCAAGTACTGACGCTAACAGGTATCTACATTTTAGCTGTTGCCTTGGAGATGAAAAGTAAGATAGAGGATTTGGGTAGAAAAGAATATAGATACTCAACAAGAAACTGTAAAAAAATACCTCTTCCCTCCAATTGGTTGGCTCTCACCAATAATCACTTTGATTACATAGGTGTTAAAGTTTTAAATAAAATTAGTTACCAGACTTTAAGTTTGCCAGTGAACTTATTTAAAAATAAAATTAAAAAAATGTTAATTGACAATGCTTTTTATACAATTCAAGAATTTTTTAGAACATTCATGTACTGTGTAGTTTCTGTGTTGTTTTTATCAATATTTTAGTTTTTATGTTTTGTTAACTTTTTAATTAGTCTCATTAGGTTTAGGTACTGTGATTTTGGTTTTAAGTATTATTGTTATTGAATTTTGTTAAAAAGTAAATAACATTTTAGCTTTTAAGTTTTGTATAGTATGTGGATCTCTGATACTAGTTTTTAAGTTTTAACTCTAATTTATTTATTATTTAGCTTTTAAGTACTATTGTCAGATGTAACTGACATGAAATGCCTTGACTTTTGTGAAACTTTCTGTAGGTAACCACAATAAATAAATAAATATAAATAAATAAATAAAAAACTACCATCAACTTGGTTGTTGGTTTACTAACAAAATTCGTACTCAGGATCATGAAAAACACATTGTCCACCAAAAAGGGCGGGACATGGCTGGTGTCCACCGTTTTTGTTTTTTTCAAATGCCTATTGCCAAGCTAGAGGCCTGGACTCTTACCAACTCTGATGAAAGCTGCTTACGGCTTTGGGAGAGAACACTATTGAGAAGAATCTTTGGCCCTGTGAACGAGGATGGAAGATGGAGACTTAGGCACAATGATGAGCTACATATTCTCTACGGCAAACCGGACCTGGTGGCTGAGATTAAGAAAAATAGGCTGAGATGGCTAGGTCACGTTGAGAGAATGCCGGAGAATAGGGCGGCTAAAAAGTTGAATATATATTTACGTTATACATATTTAAGTTATACATATTTACCTGGCGGAAAAAGACTTAGAGGGCGTCCAAGACTGAGATGGCTAGATCAGGTGGAGAGCGATCTGAGGAGGATAGGAGTGAAGAGGTGGAGGGCTGTTGCACAACAGCGGGAACTCTGTAGGAGCGAAGTATTGCAGGCCCAGGCTCTTCGACAGCTTTAGTGCCGAGGATGATGATGATTGCCAAGCTATGTCCGGCAGATGAACTTAGCCAGTCACATATTCTTAAAAGGCACCAAAATATTAACTTATACACAAAATTCTAACTTGATGTCAGTCAGACACTTTTTTGCACACTATCTCCTAGATTATGAAAGCTTATAACTTTCTTGTTGTTAAATTTACTGAATTTTAGCAGTAATTATCTCAAAACTTTTAATATGGACCTAAATGCTTTTGTATGCCTGAAAAAAGGCATTGTAGCATGTTTCTTAAAATTAGTGGTATAAAGATATTGAAGAAGCAAAGAATTGGTTGAGGAAATAATTGAGTGATTCTATGAATTTATATAATTTTCTCTCCATAACATAAGGGTAGGTCTCTATTAAAGGATCATTATTCAATTCCCAGTGATTATTTATCACCTGTTATATTAATTTTATTGTTTCTTTTTGTCAGTTTTAACCCAGATCCAAGAGAAAGACTTACTTTCTGGTCATCTACTATTGGACTGACATTCCTCTGGTTATCTTATGCTTCTGTAGATCCGACTGTGGTACAGCGCTACATTGCTCTCCCTACTCTTAAAGATGCTAAGAGGTATGCATTTAAATATTTTACTGTCTTATTAATTGTCCTTAAATTATATTGGTTAAGTTATGGGTATTTATAGCCCATATCAAAAATGTAACGTTTTATGGTTTCATGAGCTGTAAGTATTAAAAAAAATACAGGTACAGGGTACCTCGGAACTTTTCCTCACTTCAGAGGCCACTAAAGTGGCCTCACCTGCTGCGAAGAAGCAGGAGGAAGCAGCATTGGACGTGGTCAGTACTTGGATGGGTGACCATTCTTAACAACTGATTTATTATCATTTTTACAAAAAAACAACCTTATTTTTAATACCTATATTTTATTTTATTATTTGAAGTTTGGCGGTATTTTGACAGATGTAAACAAACTTTGACGTCATCAAAATTATCACACTAATAAATAATTATATTCACTTATAACTTTAAAACTAATTAATAGAATTTCATCGGGTTTTTTTATATTTGTTCCTTATTTTTTTCCGGTTCCAACAATATGCTATAAGTCAAAAACCTATATGTAATTTCAGTATTATTAACTGTCAAAGATTAAAAATTCACAAAAAATTATAACTTCAAAATGGCGGCCAAAATCAAAATGAAATTTAGTGGGCTTGTTTGTCATACAGAGAGGTACATTCGAGCCAAATTCCAACTCGATCAGGACCATTTTCGATTTATTACAATTTTTTTAATTTTTTGCTGACTCAGCAAACTGGGTTCAAGGTGGCGGAAAAAGTTGATTTTCTGGGCGGCACAACTACAGGTTAGGACTGATTTTCCTGCCAAGTTTCAACTCTCTAGCTTAAATACCTTGGGCGCTACTGTAATATATTTGAATAATAGAATTAACAAATATGTTGAATTAAGTTACTTTATTTAAATTATATAAGTCACTACACATGTTTCATATTAACGATCGATAACAAGCTCTACTTTCGAAAAACTATCTTCCTCTTCGTCTTAACATAAAATTCTCTGTTTAAATAAATTACATCTAAACAAAGATCTATATAATAGCTACGATGATAACACACATACGTCATGCTGAAAACCACTGAGGAGGTCTTAAAAACACCTAAAACGGATAATTCCGTTTAAATCTCAAAAAAAAAATTTTTTGGTGAAAACACTTTCCTTTTCCTCACAAGTATTTAACTACACAATGGATTAAGGTTTAACAGTCAAAACAAGGCTGAGCTATTTATTCTACACGATAAATAAGAATAACTTTGTACCTTGCTGGTTTAAGTATTTAAGTTATACATAACATATCAAAGTGACTTTTCACTTCAACATCTAAGGCTCCCCCTCCCGGGGTGAAAATTAAAAATTAAATTATTCTGTTCAACAGGAACTGATAATCTCTTCTGGTCACCACATAAATTAAGAAATTATTTTAAGCTCTAAATTTTGAGGGGCTGCCCCTCAAAAAGCTACAAGGGAAAAATGGTTGTGTCTCTGGAAATATAGAGGCCCGTGGTTCAAGTCCCGGCGCTGGAGTCTATTTTTCTCTTTCTCTATCTGTCTCCCTTTGTTAATAATAATTATAATTTGATTTAAAAAAAAAATCCATTTCAATATCAATGGCATTATTCATGTTACTCACATAGAAAAAAAATGCATTTTCTGAGACAAATACACATAAAAACGAAACAATTATGGAATATGATATTCCATAATGGTGACTACCACAATACATATACAGTAGATCCCCTCATATCCGTCACCTATGGGACCTGAGCATGGTCACAACACAAAAAAGGTCGGATAATTCGAGAAACCAAGAAAAGCTCATTCTGATGAGCAAAAGGAAATTGCATTTTCTGAAGTCTGTGTATTTCCTTGGAGGTTCTGGGCATGGAAACGTGCTGGGCCCATAACCAGTTGAGACTAAAATAAAATAAAAAATAGATTTAATAGAGATTAATTAGATTTAATTTTACTCTGGTAGAAATGTTATTAGAGAATAACAGTTCGTCCAATAATATGTTACTGAAAATGACCTGTATCAAATAACACTTCACATTATAACAGCTCAGACAACAGATCATCTGTTATAGTTATATTCGTAGTGTATTACCCTTTAATCTAATTTATTCTTCAGTCTTCCTTAGGTCTATAGGGTATTAATATTTATATTTATAAAATTTATTAATACTCTATAGACCTAAAGAAGACTGAAGAATAAATCTGTTATTGTTATTTTATAAAGTAACACGAACAGGATGCAATGAACTGTTATTGTTATATGATAACACTTTGCTACTGTTATTGTTATTATTATTATTTCGTTAATGTTATTTTGATTCTTTCTATTCTCTGCCCTGATTCTGTTATCAAAGTTTAAATCATTTTATTATAAACGGCAAATATTTCGCTGTTAAAGGGTAGAACTCGGTTCTAACTTGCATGGAACCCTTGTTCTGTTCAGATTTCCAGTGTCCTTTACTTCTTATTACCTTATGGCTTAGTGCTATTTACAACCTATATCTATCTGCGTTGCATTAATTTTAGTGTTAAGTCTAACTCCTCTTTGCCTTACCTATCAAGAGAGAGTCTCGTGTCTCGCAGCTCTTTGAGGCGGCCTCCTATTACTCAAATAACATGTTATTGGAACATGTTATTTCCTGATAACAGAACTGTAATAACATGTTACCCCCAAATAACTGTTATTACCCACCTCTACTTCAAAGCCTTTCAGACCCATTTTCCAATCTTAAATTGTTGTTACACCAACTCTCCTAACTCTTAAGCTAGTTTTAGAACGGACTCACCTTTGTCAAGCCGTTGAAGAACATCTAACTTCTACCTAAATGTACACTCAACCCTGTTTTGTTTGCTTTTGTAAGTAAAGAATGACATTCACGATAATAAGAAATGGAGTGTAGAGATCAGTGCAGGAGCAAAAAAACCATCTGGCTGCTTTGTAGGGTCCGTAGGCAAAACCAAGGACCCTTATATTTTCCTGCGTGTGTCTGTCTGTCCGTCCTCTCGCGTGCTCTTACGGCTACACCTTTCGTCCCATCACTTTGAAATTTGGCATGTATGTGTCTTGTACCTACCCACATATTTTAAAAATATAGCGACTTAAAAAAAATATTTTTCAAAAAAATTAGGGTAAGAAAACTTAAGGGTTAAATTTTTTTTTTTTTTTTTCGACACCCTGAGGGGTATCATATGAAAGGGTACGTCGAGCTGATTACAAAAATATATAATTCTTTGGTTATAACTTTGATAGGGCGAGCGTAGGCAAGTTTGAAGTGGGTGTGAAACGTGCCCCCCCCCCCCTTCTATCTCGCTTATGTAAAGTGCAAAAAATCTGAAAAAAATTCTGAACAATCTTCGACCAAAAGTAAAGATACTACTTTTTGGAAATTTAAAAAAAAATATTATTTTATTTTTTATTGACAAAATACTTTTTTTTTTATAACTATGGTCTTTTCGATGTATTTATGGTTGTAGTCCGGTTCAGTGGCAAAAAAATACTTTATCAGAGTGTGTTTTGAGAATATCAGACCCTTAGAATAGTTCAAAGTATGCTTTTTAGCATTTTAAAAAAAACACTGTTTATACACTTTACAGTTAAACACTATATAGTGTGGCCTACAGACCCTCGCTGTGTGCTGACTAGCACACACTTGACCTGTTTATATTGTTTTATACTCAATATTCAGATAAGGATGACATTCGGTCATGTTAGATTATACTTTTTTTTAACTTAGGTGTGTGATGGTTGGATATATTGAGGAGTCGGATATCCTGAGGTCGGATATGAGGGGTTTTACTGTATTTATATTAGAAAGTTTACCCAAGATAAATATATTTGTGATTAAAATTATTTTTGATTTATTTTATTTTTCAGATCGGCTCTGTATCAGTGTATAGGAATATGTACATTTTCTCTTCTCAGTTTTTTCCTCGGTTTAATTATATTTGCTTATTTTCTCAACTGTGATCCATTTACAACTAAGGTATGTCTTATTCTATTTATGTATTTTGTACCATTACATACTCACTCCTCGAATATACAATAAGTGATACATGATTTACTGTTTTCAATATATTTTTAAAAGATGAATATTATTACTAAAATCTAGTACTGTGTATATCTTTGTACCTCAAAGGGCTGTACTACAACCATACTCTTTAAGCTCGCTTCAATGATAAAGAAAGTTTTTCTTTTAATTTTGCCTTAACTACGCTAATTATGCTTCTCTAACTCCGCCATGTATAAGTAGTTAGCACCGTATACTTGGCAGCTTGAATTAATAACTTATATTTCATGAAAGGCCCATGGAACTTCATTTCAAACGGATGTCCCGCGACACCACACATATTTTTTTATATTATTATTGTTTATTTTATCTTTTTTGCTTCCGAGCTTACCGAAGGTAACGGAAGCTATGTGATCGTTCTGAAGAACAAACATTTTTTTATGTCCCCGATTTTAAAAATTGCAAGACAGAAATCCGTTTCAGACATCAGGGATCTGTCATTCAACACACATGTCTGTCTGTCGTTCAATTTTTGCGAAGCTACGTATCTTAAAAACTACATGTCGAATTTTAATGAAATTTGGGGGGTAGGTCATGAGTAGCCCATTGTTGGTCCCATATAAGTTTCAACTTTCTCCGCTCATTTGTTTCTCTTCCACATGCGCACAAACATACATTAATTTACACCTATAGCTTCAAAAGTACTTATCTGATTTGTATGAAACTTTTATAGTTTTTTTCAAAAGTAGCCCGCAGATAGCCCCAGATTACTTTGAACCATCTGCACTCTTTAACTTTTGCTAAATTGATACTTTAATTCAAGTAAAAAATCAAAACAATTTTGACAGATTAAAAAAACAGGGGAAACAATTTAACAAATTAGACAATAATGGCTTGTAAAAGCATAAAATCAAAAAGTACGTGATAGCATGCGAGGAAGCTATGTGCCACACCGATTGGCAGTCTATTTTAGGATGATTATCGTGTTGATGGATATTGTAGGTTGTGAATAAAAAGATTTCCAGCATGTTGTTAAGAAACATTTTGTCCCTAACTAAGGCCATCTTGTCTTTTATTGATTGTAACAAACCAAACAATTTTATAAATTACCTTTATCTCCAGTAGGGAAAAAAAGTTATGATTTTGAATTAGTTTAGAGGGACTAAAACTGGTCTTTTCATCCCTCAACTCAAAAAGTAGGGAGAAAAAGTAAAAGTAGGGCGAAAAAGTAAAGTAGAGCAAAAAAGTAAAGATTGCAACTTAATTATTTTATAAATAGTAGAAAATGTATGGCTAAAGTAATGAAGTTGTTGAAATCAGGTTGGCGGCACTGCGCTTTTTTGACCATGTTTATGTTTGTTTACAACATTATAACCTGCATCTAAATAACCTTCTATTTGTGTTTAATTCCAATTCTTATTTGTTTTTAATATTGAATCTCTTATATCTGCTATTAAAAGTTCTAATAATTATTGTTATTTGTTAAAATAATAAATAAAAACTGTGCTATGGACGAAAATGTGTATTTTCTTCCTACTGAAAATAAAATATTGTATGTACCTCATGAGTAAAGTGCCATTATTCCTCTTGAGATAATTATCTCCCTCGGCTGCGCCTCGGGAGCTAATTAGAGTTATTCCCTCGGCTTCGCCTTGGGATTTAGGGACCATGGTTCCTTCGGCTTCGCCTCAAGAACCAACTTTTTTCGCTCAGGGAATAATGGCTTACTTTACTCCCTAGGTGCATAAATAACTATTTCCCATACATCTTTAATATACCATCATCTTTAAATTAAGTAAGCTTGGTTTAACTATGTTACTTCTATAATTTCATATAGTAGTTCATCCGTTTGTAACAATAATCTAAAATTAGTAAAATTAAGTGTACTGAATATAGTTGTAAAAGAAGATGACCTAAGTTAGGGTTGAAACGTTTCTATGTTTTATCCACACCTAATAAGGTTTTTTTTTTTTTAGATGATTGAGAGACCAGATCAGATTCTACCTTACTTTGTACTTGATGTGGTTGGTCATATTAAAGGTTTACCTGGTCTATTTATAGCAGGGACAGTGTGCGCTGCACTCAGGTAATCAAAAAATAACAATAATTTGGTCTGGCACACTGACCAGCAACACGTTTCCGGTGGTCAACGTGTTAAATCCTCTTCCACATCCTGCTACTACCTTTTCTTATGTCTTCCCCTGCTTTTCCTCTTGCCTAGCATAGCGTGCAGTATTTTGTTAGTACTTTTCTCTGGGCCTATCCTCTGTGTATTTTTTTAAACAATTGTACCCTGTTTCCCTCTATTTCATTCATAATATCATTATATGCCCGTATAATATTCAAATTTCCTTATTAGGTTTCTGTACAAAGTACAAAAAGAAACCTTATATAACAGCTCTGTCTGTCTGTCTGTCCGTTGATTGTTTCAATTCATAAACTACTATAGCAAGGAAAATGAAATTTGGCACACAGGTGCATCTCGGCTTTTGTGACAACTGGACACTTTTTCGATTTTTCACCCTTAATATTTTCAAGATGGCGGCCAATATGGCGGATGACTAAAAAAAATTTTTTTAGTCACCATGACATGTTATACATCAAATTAAAGGTCTTGAAATGTAGAAAAAGAATATGCAACTATTAAAATTTCACACCTAATATTTTCAAGATGGCGGACAATATGGCGGGCTACTAATAAAATTTTTTAGTCACCTTCACATGTTATACATCAATTTAAAGGTCTTGACATGTAGAAAAAGAATATACAATTATTAAAATTTTACACTTAAAAGTTCAAGATGGCAGCCAATATAGCGGGTGAATAAAAACAAGTTTTTAGTCACCATGACATGTTATATATCAATTTAAGGGGTCTTGAAATGAAGAAAAAGAACTATTACACTATAATTTTAACTTAGTGGTACAGAAAACAGGGATTATCGCCTCACGTACTTACGTGAAGCACGCCTACTTGTTATTTCTTGTGTTTGAGACTTAATTTAAGCACAAGGTAGTTAGTTATTTTAAGAGGGTGCTAACATACTTGTTGATTTTCAGAAATACCTGGTAAGAAATTCATTTAATGAACTTTCAAGAGTTATTTTCCAATTTGTTTCAGTACAATGTCTACGGGTATAAACACACTCTCAGGTACCTGCTACGAAGATTTTGTCGAACCCATGATTGGTAAGAAAGAGGAGAGAACAGCGAGTAACTATATGAAACTCATTTCAGTCGGAATTGGTCTTCTTTGCATCGCTCTGGTAATGCTCATAGAGAAAATGGGCAATATTATTGACGTAAGTTTTTAATTTTCAAATTTTATGGTATTTTAGTACTTTTTTAGATTGTTACTCCCCTGTTTTTTTTATTTTTTTATAATATAATTGACTGACTAAATAACTATTAAGACAAAGGGATATTTAGTCCAATTTACTTATGAACAAGGAATATCACACTTCTGTTTTTATAAGGAATGTAACAGTCTAAAGAAGAACAATCCGTACACCTTCTTTAGATTGTTACTCCCCTCCGTTTTCTAAAAAAGGGGAGTAACAATCTAAAGAAGTGTCGGTATTTTTTGGTACCTACAGTAAGCAGTATTCTCAAAAAATGTTTGTTTTACGTTGAACCATGTGTAAGTCATGGAGAGTGAAAGCAACACGTAGAGAATAGATAAGTTATGACGGTAAAAATATCTAAATCCTCCAGAGGAAACCATGTTAGAGGTTTTGAAAATCCCGATGTTTCAATCCCATTACAGGGATTATTTCAAGGGAGTTACCAATGATGAGAGTCAGTGAGAAAAACCCTTAAGAAAAATCCCTGTAATAAGTTTGAATTTTGGGGCTCTCAAATTCTGTGACGAGGTCAACTCTGGAAGATCTGTGCTTATTAGAATCCGATTGCGGAAATCTACATTATAAATTATAAGGGTCTACGTTAAAGGCTACAGATCCTAAAAAATACAGTTAGAAGCAACTTGGAGTGTTAGAAAAAAAATCAGACTATTTAAGTTCTTAAAAATCTGGTTATCTTATGTTTGCTTTTTGGTGGGTATTGGTTTTATGAAAAAAAAACCCCGGTGGGAACGAAGTTCCTTACATTTTACATTAAATATAAATTATAAAATCACATTGCTAAGTACTTATACATGGCGGAGTTAGAGACAAAATTAAAAGTAAAGAACTGTTTGTGCCTAGCAGAGTTAAGGCAAAATTAAAAGAAAATCCTTATTTGTATCATTAAAGCAAGCGTCCTACTAAAAAAGTTTATAGTTAAAGAGTATGTTTGTTAAAGAATGTTTTCTAAGGATGATAAGCCTGTTTTCTACCTACCCGGCCTATTAATTTAAAATATTATAAAATATATCTCTTCCCTACTCTAAAGCTTCTGCTTGTATCCGGTTGAAATTCTATATGCCTGTTTCAATTGTACTTTAGACAATGTGTAAGAAGTTTTATTTTATTAAAATTGTTATGCGTTAGAACGGAAGTTATCGGTAAAAAAGTTGTTTTCTTTATTTTAAACGTTTGGGTCCACTTTAATAAATTTAGCGATCTTTATCACTTCATAACAGTGTCGGTTCCAACGAACTCAGCCTGGGCATTGGTAAAATGAACATGTGTACCAAATTTCAACTAACTCGGTGATCTTTTACTCAAGTTATCGTCATCGGTAGATTTCGTGACGGATTTTGCGTGACGGTGATTTTGTGACGGTTATTTTTGTGATGGTGATTTTGAAAGCTTTAAATTCGGGTCAAGGTATCAATAACGCCAGAGAAAATCATTCTCCTGCGTAGCTTAGTTGGTTAGAGCGCTATACTGGAAATATAGAGGCCCGTGGTTCAAATCCCGGCGCTGGAGTCTATTTTTCTCTGTCTGTTTCCCGTAGTTAATAATTTTACTTTAATTTATGTAAAAAATCAAACCAATTTTGACTTTTTAAAAAATGGGGGAACAAATAAATTAAACAATAATGGCTTGTAAAAGCATAAAATCAATAAAGTTGGTGATAGGATGCAAGAAAGCTCTGTGGCACACTAATTGACAGTCTATTTTACTTTTACTTCTTAGAATGTGATTTATAACACATTCATACCTTGAGTTATTAAATGTTAATTTATTTTATTTTTTCCAGATGTGTTCTAAACTAGGAGGAGTTACTTGCGGTGCGATATTAGGAATTTTCTTAATGGGTCTTCTTATACCTCAAACCAATTCTAATGTAAGTACACATCTTTCTTTTAATACCTGAGTATAATATTGCTTGTTTATTTATTAACCCTCGAGTGCGCGCGGTGTAATACAGACATGAGGAGGCGCGGACCCCTGATAGGACTTAATCTGTTTTATATGCCCACACAACAGGTAAAATAAATATAAACTTGAAATCATTTTGGCAAAATATTATAAAACATATTTAAATTGGTTTTATTGTTTTATTATTTTTTTTAATTGATAAAATACCGTTGTTAAGTCTCATAGTTTATAAGCACAAAATTAGTCAGTCTCAATTATAATTTTCACTTTTTTAATATTTTCTGCATATTTTTATTATTTTATTTTTTAAATTCAGTTACCATATTAATTTCTTTTGTATTATATGTATAAATTTCACTAAAATTAGGGTAATATTAAAATTAAAGTGAAAGTGGGGCGGGTCCCCTGTTAGGACAATATGGGCACAGAATTGTATAATCACGAACGATGTCAAACAGTGACTGATTCTCTTGATAAAAGCAAGAAATGTAGCTAGAAAAATCCCTAGCTTCCAATCGCACCCACATCTATCTCAATTTTACAGTTATATTTCAAATTTAGGCCTCACAGGACCGCGCGTTTCCAAGGGTTAAAGGATCATATGGTAAGACTACATTGGGATATAAATAAAAAGTTTTTATACAACTTTGTTGTTTCAGGGTGCTTTCTATGGTGGCTTGCTATCGACCATGTTCATGCTTTGGACGATGATTGGACATGAGTTATCATCAGCACCTGATTGTGTTCCAAGGAAACCATTGTCAGCTTCAGGCTGCACTAGTGTTAATACTACTTATTACCTCATTGAGTAAGTCTATTTTGTTTGATCAAATATACTAATACATAGATATGAACTGATAGATTTGTAAGTTTACTGATATTATAAAAACATAAGTTGTATTGCTTCCGAGCTTATCAAAGGTAACGGAAGCTATATGATCTTCTGAAAAGCTATTTTTTTTTTTTTTTTTGTCTTCGATTCAAAAATTTTGTAGACATCATTGAACATTTTTGGTTGAAGAGTATTTTTATTACGTCAATAATAAAAATACAAAAGTATTTTGATTAATGTCAAGTAGTAGAAGTACTGAAGAGTAATAAGTCAGTATATCTTGTTGCTTCAAGTAAACAGCATGAAGCAACACTCCCCTGAAGATGCTTCCAGTAGAGGAAGCAAAACATCAGACTTCAACCCCTTCATGAAGTGGAAGCCTACGCACCAAGTTAAGAAGAGTAAAGGTCACAATAGAGGCTCTAGCAGTTTCTATACCAAAATGTTTATAAATATTATTAATATTTTTTTAATTTACCGCATTTTTACAGAAGGAAACAGGCTTTTTTTTTCACATTCTATTAAATAAAACAAATAAAGGAATTTGTTTAGTTTATATTCCTGTATATGTTTTGTGTTGACCCAACTTTGTGTGGTGTCTTTTAATGCATTTCTCCCAATATATAAAGATATTCCAGTAAAGTTTCAAAATACGCCATTTCAAAAGTTTAGTATGGTTAATGGTCTAGTGATGTGAGTCGGGAATATTCCTAGTGGGAAGGGAATTTAAAAATGGGAATATTCCTAGTGGGAAGGGAATTTAAAAATGGGAATATTCCTAGTGGGAAGGGAATTTAAAAATGGGAATATTCCCAATGATTTTTTGGGAATATTCCCTAAAATTGGGAATTTATAAAAATGTCAAATGTTTAATATTTTTGTAGTTTAATTAAATAAATAAAAACAAGTTGGTACAAAAATTATTTTGAAAAGCAGTCATGTATAATGTATAATTATTTTAAAGAATGTTTACAATTGAAATTAGACATTCATTCGACTGTTTATATAATAGTTTTTACATTAACAATTTATTTACTTATCCTAAAATCAATACTTTGTCAATTTGTTGTTTATAGGTCAACATGATTGTAAGTTCAGAGACGTAATTTCCTATTTTGTTTCAAATCATTAGTTTAGTTTTATTATTTACTTGTGTGGTGTGTGGATCTTAAACAGAAACTGGTAGTTCAAATTATTAAAATATTTTAAAACTTTTTGTTTTAAATATGGGAAAGATAAAAGGGGCTGTATGGATTATTTTTTAAACAGAAGGAAAACAAGTAGAATGCAAATATTGTTCAGTGAAATTCAAATTCTATTAAGATGGAACAATATATAAAAAATGTTTAAAATTGCCAGAGAAATTAAATTTTTTTTTTTTTAAAGAAAGATAAATTTCAAATTGACAAATGTGGTCCAAGTACCAGTCCACAAAACATTTCCATGCCTAGGCCTATTCCTATTATGCAGAGCTCTAGTATGCCTAATCCAATGTCGGTAGCTTCATCGTGTTTTCTCTAAATATATACTTGTTTATAATAATATTTGTTTAAGAAATAATTATTATTAATTATTTTTCTTCATATAATATACAAATAAAGTTTAATTAGTCTTAATTTATGTATAATTTTATAAATAATTAATTACGTAGGCACTAGTAGTAGTAGTAGTAGTAGTCTAGTACTTTCTACTAGGATGGGTAGGACGAACCACTTGTTCGAACCTTTCAATTAAGCCATCACTTAGGCCCTTTTTACGCCCCGCGGTAGAGAGTTCCAGCCACTTCACACATCATACCTCTGTACATAGTACCGCCGAAGCGAGTATGATGTGATCAATAGTGAGCCATATAAATCAGAGTGTCACGGCGAGGAATCGAACCCCGTCTTGTTCCACTCGAGATTCAGTGATGGCCGAGCAGACGTTGTTTAACCCACACGGCTACGCTAGCTCCCATCTACGTAGGCACTAACTACTAATTATGTTCGGTTTTACTAAAAACCATAAATTCCTGGGAATTTATAAAACTTCCCAGGAATATTCCCTAGATTTTAAATTCCCGGGAATTTTACATCACTAAGTATGGTACACATAAATAAAATATTGAACAGCTTTATTTTAAACAGAAATCCAAAAATAAACCAATTTTTCCCAATTCAGTACTCATCCTTGATTGTATTAATATAATAATTGACTGATTATTTTGTTTTCAGGAAAGATTGTCCAGTTGTTTCTGACAGTTTTGTGTTCATGTTCCCTACCCACAGTATTACTGTTTTCTACTACGGACTGATGGGACTAATTGTATCTATTGGATTCGGTGTTATCATCAGCTACTCTACCGGACGTACTGATCCATCATCAGTCAACCCAGATCTCATATCTCCTGTCATCAGGCCGTTTCTACCCAAACCAAAGTCTAAGTACAGTACAGTACCTCTTAAAGAAAACGGAGAGACACAAAACGGACCTCCGGTTGTAGCTAATACCTCGGATAATACCAAATTAACAGTCTGATATCACTGTAAACATTGCCATTGTTTATATTTTTATATATATTACTATTGTGTTTTTTAAATAAATGTATTAAAAAATATGATTTGACCACTACTTTTGATAATCGTTTGTACAATACTAAAGTAGTATGTATATATGGTAAGTATTAAGTTCTGAGATAAATGGCTTTAAACTTGCTTTAAAAACATGATTTTCTCATGTACTTTCAGTTCAGTTATTAAGACATTGTAAAAAATTGGGTATGGGGTACCTCGGAACTTTTCCTCACTTCGGAAGCCACTAAAGTGGCGGCCTCTCCTCCTGCTTTGAAGCAAGAGGAAACAGCATTGGGCGAGGTCAGTATTTGGATGGGTGATGGTTTCGAACTAACTTATTTTTTTATTATCATTTTTAAAAAAAAATACACATTTTTTTTATTTCATTTATTTAATTATTTGAATTTTGGCGGTATTTTGACAAGCGTAAACAAACTTTGACGATTAACAAAAGCATCCCAGTAATTTATAATTATGTTCACTTATAACTTTTAAACTAATTAATGGAATTTCATCGGTTTTTTTTTTTTTTTTTTTTATATTTGTTTCTTATTTTTTACCAAGTCCAGTGATATGCTATGTGTCAAAAACGTATTTAACGTAACTCTCGGTATTAATAACGGTCAAAGTTTCAAAATTCAAAGATCGATAACTTCAAACTGGTGGCCAATATCAAAATGAAATGTGGTAGATTTGTTTGTCATAAAGAGAGGCACTTTCGTGCCAAATTTCAACTCGATCGGACCACTTTTCAATTTTTAAGATTTTTTAAAAAAAAATTCTGACTCAAACTGAGTTCATGATGGCGGAAAATGTTGATTTTCCAGGCGGCACAACTAGATGTAAGGACTGATTTTGCTGCCAAGTTTCAACTCTCTAGGTTAAATACCCTGGGTGCTACAATGATAACACACATACACGTCATGCTGAAAACCACTCAGGAGGTCTTAAAAACACCCAAAACGGATAATTCAGTTGAAATCTCGAATAAACAAAAAAAATTGGTGAAAACAATACTTTTCCTCACCTCTGGTAGGAAAAGTATTGTTTTTACCAAGTAAATGGGAGAAAATGTCGTTAAATCCACCAAATTTGTACTTACCCTACTTTGGTATTGTATTGACGAATATATAAAGACAAGTATTAATCATTTGGTCATTTCATCGTACCTGAAAGTTACCTGTGCATTATTGTATTCATCATATTTTGCATTGAACTGACTCTTCAGAGCAGAAGTATATTCTTTTAGATTGATATTTTTACTAATTACGGCCAGCCTTTAAGATTAGAGTAGATTCATAGTAATTAATAATAATTAAAAAAAAACTAGTGTGAACAATGTAGGGTGGTCCAAAAATCTCAGACTGTATTAGAGGAACCCATTTTTCTTTGTTTTACAAAATGACAATAATTTGATAATTAAAGATAATTTATTTTTTTCTATTTTAATAATAGTAGGACTATTTTTTTTATTAAAAAAGTTATTATATGATTTTATTTTGTTTTATCCACTTTTAATTTTATTATTCTTCCTTTACCAGTTGATTAGTGGCATATCTACTAAATCAACGTATCTAGTGGTATCCAACGGGATTCATAACCTTCCAGCAGGGCCGGATTTAGGCATAGGCAACATAGGTGGCCGCCTAGGGGCCCGCACTACGAACAATTTTTATTTTTTAATGCTTCCATTAACTTCAATAATCTCAGATATCGGAAGGAAATCCAACTTATTCGTAGAGAACGTGAAAAAAAATCTACGTTTTAAAGTAAAAATAGTCAATTTTAGTCCAGTTAATAAAGGAAACATTGCGGAACTAAATCAGGAAGTTTTGATATAGAATCATTGATGTTTGAAATTAAATATATCAAGTCCTGAAAGTTCTAAGAAGAAGCTGTGGCCTTAATCTTGGAAAAATAGTTTCATTTTTTTAAATAACTAGAAAATGATTTACCTAAAATATCATTTCGGTCACTTAATTAAAGATTATTTTTTCTCTACAAACAAGGTCCAAATAATCTTGATATCTTGGAAGCTTAAAACATTTCCTTTTTATGTACAAGTTTAATGAACATATTTCATATTTGAATATTTTTTACAGCTATTTTGATTTTTCTTTTTATTAGAAATAGTTGTATAGTAAATTTTCCGTATTCGACGCAATTTTCTTGGCCCAACCTTCAGGGGTGTGATGCTTGTGATGTTGACTTGAAGCAAATAAAGATATACTGATGACTAGGGTTAGGACATCGACATCGATATATCAATATATAGGACCAAGAAATATCGACATTTCATATCAATGTTGATCTTTCGATATATCGACTACATCAATATTTACCTGATGAAACATCGAAAAGATGACTTTAGAGGAACTGTCTCAGAAAACAGAAAAGGTTCGACCTCATAAGAAAAAATTGTTAACCTTTTTTAGGAACGAAGTTCCTTATGGCACGTTCTGGACCCCGGGAGTGAATCCGAAAAAAACGACCAAAATCACCGTCACAAAATAACCTTCACGCAAAATCCGTCACAATATCTACAGATGGTAGAAAACAGTCCTATTTCAATCCAAACTCCTTTAAAACAAACATACTCTTTCACTATAAACTCATCATAATCAACTTTTTTCTTATATTTAATATATATTTATAGTAAGACGCAGTGGCGCACCCAGGATTTATTTTTGGGAGGGGCACAGATTAAAACAAAATAAGGGGGGGGGGGGGGGGGGGGGGGGGGGGGGGGGGTGATGTGATGTTGGTTTAGCATAACCACAGACAATTAACCAGTCTGGTTTCCTTTGTTCTTAAATTACTTCATATCGAGGGCGGATCCAGATAATTTTGAAGGGGGGTCCGGGGGTCCTCCCCCGGGAAAATGTTTATAGTTTACGTTACTTAAAAACGTCTTTTTAGCCTATTCTAAGAGCATCTAAAATGTTATTATATACAAATAAATTTAAGTTTTTTATGAACAGGACATGAAGACTGGGGTTTTTTATTTAAACAAAATTATATACATAGTAATATTATTTTATTATTAAAAGTTGTACATTATATAATAGATTAATGTTTTTTTTTTAGTAGCCAGAAAAATAAATTGGTTCATTTTAAAAATATTTTAGTTATGTGAATTAACAAAAAAAAAAAAAAATAAGGGGGGGGGGGGTGGGCACGTCTTTTAAAACGCAAAAAAAAAAATGTCGGGCTAAACTAGGTATATAATTACTTATTTATTTATTTTTTTGACTATCACAACGCTATTACTTTAACATACACGTGCTGCGGAATTGCATACTTAAATTTTAGGTCAGGCTTTGGGGGGGGGGGGGGGGGGCACGTGCCCCCCCTACATAAGTGCTATGTATAGTACTTAGCAGTGTGATTTTATAATTTATATTTAATGAAAAATGTAAGGAACTTGTTCCTACCGGGTGTCCCGCGACACCACACGTATTTCTTGTTGTTGGATTAGAGGTTCTCGATATCGATATTTTCTATTGATATTTTGGCTAACATCGATTTTGGTCCACTCTATGTTGATGTATCAATAGTATCAATACTTTATTTTGATATCCCAACCTTACTGATGACTGGAGAGAAGAATGGCGTATTTATACTGGTTTTCTAGACCGTAGACTGAACCTGGATTTCCCAGAGGTTCCTTTACTCGGGTTAATCCTTCATCAGGATGATGCAATCAGGTAGGTGTTACCTTTGTCAGTGTTCCTTTGTCGTGCGGTCGATGTTATACACCGTTCTTCTCTCCAGTCGTCAGTATATCTTGTATTTGCTTCAGGTCAACATTGCCTATATAAAATGGACCACCCTTTACCTTTAGGGAATAAAATTATGTGTTATTTAGAAGTTGCCTCTTTTGGGAAACACAATACCGTGAATTCCATACATACAAGAATAGATGTAAAAATAATCAAATTTTTAAACATGCTGAATATTTGTAACCAACATGTTCATATGACAATAAATGAGATAAATGTTTTATTTTGATAATTATTTAAACAGTAGTAGTCCTCCCTTCCTGTAGTTTTTTACCTTTATGTATTATATTATATCTGTGACAAGGTGGCAAAATATGGTATGTTCAATTCTTTTTTAGAAAAAAAAAAAAAAAAAACGGGTTAGTACTCTACCTGACAGCTCTCAGAGCGGTCTAGAAGGTGGCATCACATTATAGGTTGTTCCAACCACACCTCAAACTAGTTTCAAACTGTACGACGCATGTGCATTAGCAAAAAACGTTCAAATGTGGTCCGATGCTCATGAGTCGGACAGTTCCAAACCAGTTTGAAGTGTGGTTGGAACAAAACTCTTGGCTAGTTTCCATATGCCAACATGTCTAAATATGATGTAGAAAATAAGTTCCTTGAAAGTGGCAATATATATGACAATGAGGAAATGATAGCAATGATGATATGAAGGACATATCATATAATACCAACAACATTAATTGAAATATAGGCAGGGTTTGATAATGGCAAAATATGATACCTACCTCTCCAACTACAAACAAACCACTAAGATCCTTTTTATATTTCCTAAATTCTATATTTATATATATGTGTTAAAATATTAAGGGTTAGTGGAGGTCATCATGAAATGTTTAAAGAAAAAAGTCTCAGCATGTAATAGTACTTTACGCGTCTAGTGGGGAAAGTAGCATTTTGCATGCGAGTGTGGAGTTTGCACCCGAGCGACAGCGAGGGTAGTAAAACCACACGAGCAATGCAAAATGCTGTTTTCGCACAAGTTGCGTACCATACTTTATCTATATGATTGTTAGATTTTAATAATAAATACAGAAAAAAATAAACTTGCTGTATGTAAGTTCGTATCTCTCTCTCTTGATAAAGATGGCATTAATTCTTGAGTTGTATTTTTTGCCGAATTAATTATTTCTGGAGGAGTATTATTCTCCACATTTTCGTCAAAGTCACTTGATTCACTCATTGTTTTTCTCTAAAAACTCAATATAAACAGTTACTTTAATAAAAGAATAGCAAATTAGTTTTGTTAAATAAGAGGTTTTGTAAAGAAGAGGAATTATTCAGAACTATGAGACGCGCATGCGCAATAAATACAAGTACGGAAATAATCACTTTCTACGCATTCTTCGCATACAAAGATATAATGTTTATATTTCTTATCAATTGTAGATAATAGTACATTACGCGTCGAGTGCGGAAAGTAGCATTTTGCATGCGATTGTGGAGTTTGCACCCGAGCGATAGCAAGGGTAGTAAAACCACACGAGCAAAGCAAAATGCAATTTTCCAACGGGTTGCGTATTGTACTTTATTTATGATTGTGGATTTTAATAATAAATACAGAAAAAAAAATGTAATAACCTTCCTGTATGTAAGTACGTATTTCTCTTTTGATTAAGATTAGACATTAATTCATTAGTTGTATTTTGTGCCGAATTAATTATTTCGCGAGGGGTATTATTATTCTCCTCATTTTCGTCATAATGACATAAATCACTCATTGTTTTTCACTAAAAACTCGATATAAACAGTTACTTTAATTAAACAAATAGCAAATTATTTTTGTTTAATGTAAACAAACTCGCTAATCATGCGTTAAGGTGAAGAATTTTTCTTTTTTACCGCACTAGGGTGGAAAAAAAAAAGAGGAATTATGAAATCGAAAAAATGTTAATTAAAACGTTGAAACATTGTAATATAAGCATAGTGGTAACAAAAAATAAACTGCACCTGCTACCTGATACTAAAGCTATTGTTACTGTTGAATGGTATTATTTCAATTAAGAGTACTAAAAATATGTTTTATGAGTTGGGTACTGGAAGTAAAGTGTAGACAAGTCTGTCCTTGTAGTGCACCTAAGCTGTGGTAACGAGGTAGATTACCTGGTGCAGGTGCTTAATTAGATTCAACTAAAAATCAATTTGAGAGCAGAGGCTGCTAAATCTAATAAAGGAAGTAGAATAGAGGCAGCCAGGCAGCGGTCTTATTCATTTTATTTCCTTACTTCAATTCCAGATTAAAACAATAAACTTAGTTACCTAAACAAGAGCCAGTGTAGCTGTGTGGATTAGATTACTTATCACGTCCGCTCAGCTATCAATGAATCAAGGCAAGGGGTCGTGGGTTCAGTCCTGCACTGTGATGCTCTGATTTTTATGGCTCACTTATGATCACGTCATACTCGCTTCGGCGGTACAATGTACAGAGGTATGAAGTGGCTAGAACTCTCACAAGGCTACTAAAAAGTGCTAATTGCTAGGTTTCAACAATTAATTCGTCTTACCCGTTTAGTACTAGTATTAGAACCTTAATAGTACTAATAGGCTTGTTCAATTATTTTTTTTTTTTAAACAAATTCTTTATTGGCATAAGTAACACAAAAAATATTTGTGTTTACCGGAGCCATAATGTTATTTTGGGCCTTTTTATAATTTTGATATTTTGTAAGGGATTGGAGCTTTTTAATCAAATTTGGGGAAGGGTATAATGGACAATTTTGGAGTATATATTTATATTTTTTTATTTTTCTAAACAGAAGTTTTTGGTTGGATTTTTGTTAGGGTTGTTTGCAGGTTCAATTATTATTAAAATTATAAAATAATCACAATGCTTAATTAGTCATAGATTTTTTCAAGAATGCCAATAATAAGCAAATTATAGTGGACAATGTGATTTTAAAATTGCAAAATTCTAAAATTAAAATTTTAGAATGCGGTTAGTTATTCAAATATTACTCCAAATCAAAGTGGCCAAGCTATGACCCGCAGACGAACTTAGCAAACCACATATTCACAAAATGCTGGCCTGATTTCAGTCAGTCACTTTTTTGCACACTGCCCCCTGGACGAGTAGTATATTTTAGTTGTACTAGAAATAATTTAGCTTAAAATACATGGTATTATTATTTTTTTTTTTTTTAAATCTAAATTTATTTGACCCATTTTCGTCTCATGGTAAAAAATTATTTTCTCTTATAGAGAAGAAAAATGCTGCTCAAAATTAAATTCTGCTTTATAAAGAAATTTACTGAGGATTACCTTTTGAGGAATAGGTGGAACGCCTCAAATTAAATTAATTTAGTTGCATCATTCACACCTAAATTGGTCCATCATACGGTATTAATAATTTAACTAAAAAGGTGTCAATTCCAACGTACCATAATATTATATTATATGATTATATAAGTGAGTATATACAGGGTGACTGGCGTTATATGTGAAAAAATGAAGTAGGTTGTTCTACGTCTCAGGGGCTACAAAAAAACACTATATAAACTATGGGTCAAATATTAACCGTTCTCCCATAAGTTCAAATTTTATGTTGTTTTTTTTGAGATCGCATGCCTTTGCTCATAAAAACACTAATTGCTCCAAAAGTATAAAAGCTAGAACAAAAGCTTCTTTTTGGTTTCGTTGTAAAGCTGACAAAATTTCCTATAAGAAAAGTGTAATTTTCATTTTGACAAAAAATGTATGCAAATGTTGTTTTTAAGAAAAAATTAAAAAATATTTTTTCTTTGTGGTTCAATAACTTAGAATAGAATCGAGATTTAATGTTCGGATTTCAGGAAAAACTTCCTTATTTCCTACATTTTTGATAAATATTAATAATAATACCTATTCATAGGGCGGAATTTTTAGTAAACTTCGCTGAAAGTAAGAAACATGTTTATTGTTGCTATTTTTGACTAACAGGTGAGTAAATAATTAAAAACATTAAAAAACCAAGACTGGTTTAGTATTCCCACCAATATTTCAACAGTTATGGAACCTCAAAGAAAAAAGATTTTTTAATTTTTTCTTAAAAACTACATTTGTATACATTTTTTGTCATGTAATTTGAGGGAATAAAAATGAAAATTACACTTTCTTTATAGGAAATTTTGTCAGCTTTACAACGAAACCAAACATTTTGTTGTAGCTTTTATACTTTTGGAGCAATTTGTGTTTTTATGAGCAAACGCATGCGATCTCAAAAAAAACATAAAATTTGAACTTATGGGAGAACGGTTAATATTTGACCCATAGTTTATATGGTGTTTTTTGTAGCCCCTGAGACGTAGAACAACCTACTTCATTTTTTTACATATAACGCCAGTCACCCTGTATATATCTTATTATTTGGCAATATTTCATAATGAGTAGTTCTCAAGTAAATCAATTACTATCTGTTTATTATTACATAATAATTTAAATTTACCAATAAAAATATTTTTTAATCTATAATCTGTTCTAAAATATCGTGATTTGATTATTTTATTATCAAACGAAATTAATATTTTCAAATTATATTTATCCTTTAAACTCGACTTAACTAAAAATTACATTGTTTGTGTGGCGCTAAAATGACGCAATAATCTACCCCATTTAGAATCTAAGCTAAAATTGAGTAACACTCATTGGAATATTACTGGTAATAAATAATTACTTTAAATCTGGGCCAAATTTTGTTCACATTCAGTTTGAAACAGCGTTAATATTATTTAAATACAAATCTTTAATAATATCAAAGCGTCTTTAAAAATTTTAAAGACAAATTTAAAAAAAAAATATTAATTACAAAAGATTATTAAATATTAATTGACAATTAATTTTCAAAAGTCCAGAAGCCCCTTTTTGTAATAATGCCACTCATTTGATTAAAAATTATAGAAATATTGAAACTAAACAAAGATCCTTTCTTATCTGCATTATATTCGATTCGAAAGGTTGGTTACACTGTGTCAAAGGGGGGAATTTAAATCAGCTGTTCTCTATGTTAAAAGCGCTAGTCAGGGGGGTGGCGCTCTATGGATAACAGTTGGAACCTTCAGTTAGTTCCTGGGGCAGCCACTAGAAGCCGCAGCGAGTTTGATTTGAAATGCGCGCTTCTCATTAGCGGGAAATTTCATGCTGTTGGAGCAAACCTTAATTGTATTTTTATAATCACCGCTAATATACCTCGGCAACACATTGTGTTTTATTTACGCTAGAATTAAATATAAAATGTGAAAATTCGTTATAACGTATATTCAAGTATACATTTGTTTATTATTTGAAATTTTGGAGGTGCATATTTTGATTTTTGTGCTTTATTAAGATAATATTTTTGAGGTAAATTATGGAAATATTCTGTGTACTTCCAATACTAAAGTGTATGATGTGTTTTGAATGAAGAAAGGAATAAATATCTCGTCAAAACAGGTAAGTTAACTTCATAAGTTCTTTCTTGTAATCCTTAGCCTATTTTAATCCTGCATATTTTTATAAATGCCCAAACTCTTAACGGGACTCTAAAAACAACTTCACCAGGTACTTAATCCTTGAATGTAAATGAACCCTTTTGTTCACCACCCTTCACCAGTTCTTACTTTTTATATCATTCATCTGCTATCCCTTGCTACTACAAAAATCCAGGTTTGTTAGCATTTGAATTTCTTTTACTATCGTCTCAAAAAATTGTTTTTACAAGCGTTCATTATGAGGAAATGCTGTGTACCCGGTTGCCAATCCGATGCTTGCCAAGAGTAAATTACATTCAATAGCTTTTTACTTTATAAGCCCAAATTAATAGATCCTAAGTTTATTACTATGTGCAGACATTGTGCTGGCTGCATAACATTTTCCATTGTAACTGTGTTGATCTGTATGAGTACATTCCTTTAGTAAGTTTTACTTAAGTAACTAAGTTTGTGCTTAAGGCTTATTATGTTATAGTTATAAAAGTTCATTATTGTTTGTGTTCTCTTTTCTAGTTTTCCACATCCAGTTAAAGATGCATTTAACCGTTTTGGAAAATGGCTTAATGTTATTGGTGATCCAGGCCTGAAAGCAATCAACCCTATGGATGTGTATAGGATAATAGGATAAAGCATATTTGCTGGGCTCATTTCACTGATGAATGCTTTCTAGATGGGTCGCGTAGGCTGCTCAAGAAAGGTGCCATTCCTAACAGGAATTTACCAGGTAATAATATTATTATTTAAAAAAAAAAAAAAACTGTCCCTCTCGTAATTAAATACAATAGTAATTTATATACTCTTATTAAATCAATCTAATTCTGTCTAATAGATCCTGGTTCTGAAGAATCTGAGTCGTCAGAAAAGTCGTTGGACACGTCGACTTCCAGCACTGAGAGAAAATTGTCATCAGGTAATCATTTGTCAAGAATATTCTTCAATGTAGGTTTATCTTATTTTATTGATTTCTAAATATTAGAGAAACAATTTGAAAGAAAACAAATTTTCTAGCACTAAATTTATTAGGGATTCTGTAAAGGAAAAAACTATCACTTAGCATAAAACAGTTTTAAGAATGTATTTTTATAAAATTTTCTTATTTGTTGGATATTAATTTGTAGCTTCATGCGTTGTTTGTTTACAGTTGGAGTTTTATCTTCAGATATGCCCTCATCTCAGGATTCTAATGTTTCTTTAAATCCATCCCGTCAAGGTAGTTAAAACTTCATACTACTATATACTTTGAAAAGTTATAAGTATCAGCTTTGTTTATACCAAATTTGGGTTATTAAATTAATCACTTAATTTTATTGTTGTGCAGGAGGGAGGATAGATTCTCCAACAGGAAGTCGGATATTACCTGCTGACCCAGGTGGACAGTTTGATGTGTCAACTTATGGTGAGTTTGTTGCTGTAACATGCCATTTTTTTTTATTCCCTCAAACAGACTTTTTTTTGGTATTATCATAATGCAAATGTCTTTGAGGATTAAAACCCTAACAATTGCCTAATTTATTTACAGGTATCTCTGATCACCCTTCTTCTCAAGATATCTCAGGTGATATCAGTCAACCCCTTCTCTCAACTCCCCTTCTTTGGCTGATTTATGACAAAATTACATTCTTTCAGATAGTAGTACATATTTATGTTTATTTAGAATTTTAGAAAGAAAAACTAGTTTGCTACATTGTATTAGTTAGTTTATAGGGGGGGAAAAGTCTATATTTATAAATATATATTATTCAATTTTATTAATTTTTTTAAAAATATGTAAAGCGCCTCATTTAAAACCCAATTGGCTTATCCCCTGTTTTGGCAGATTTATGACAAAATAACATTCTTTCACCCAGTATTACATATTTATGTTTATTTAGAATTTTAGAAAAAAATAAATAATTGATTTGACGTGATGTTAAATTTAATATAATTTTTATTGCTAGTTGTTTGCTACATTGAATACAACTAACTAATAAGTTAGTTTACAGGGAAATAAATCTATGTATATTATACAATTTTATATTAATTCTTTAAAAATATGTAAAGCAACTCATTTAAAACCCAATTGGCTTATCCCCTGCTTTGGCTGATTTATGACAATATTACATTCGTTCATATAGTAGTGCATATTTGTGTTTATTTAGAATTTTGAAATTTATATTAAAGTTATGTATATGAGTTATTTGAAATAAATTATACTTGTTTATTATGTTATGGTTTGTTTCTAATCTTACGCTTTCCTGTTCATAACTTAAAAACCCTAAATGCTTTTTAAACCAATATATTACATTATTTAATGGGTCACTTATTTGCTGAAGTGTTCAACATTATTGTTTATTTTTTTTATTTGCTAAATAATTCAACTTAATGTACTTTTTTAAGGCACAATATGTAATTATTGGATTAAAACATTGATGGTAAAAAAAAATAATTTTTGAAAAATAAGATTTGCCATGATTTGTAAAAATAAATGTTATTTTATTATTTTCAAGGTTTGTTACTTGGTTTTTATATAGATATTTATCATCTCTGAAAACTGTAACATGCTTTGAAAAATTAAAATTAAAATTTATTTCTACAAAAATGACATGCATAGAAAGTAATATAAAAAATTATAAGCAGTGCTATCTAGTAGAGGCTCACGAACTAATTTAGTTCTTGGGGCAACCACTAGAAAGCGCCACCGTCATTGCACCGATTTGGCGCCAATCTGGCAGGTCTATATATATCTCTAGTCTATGGCGCTAGTCTACTTACACCGTTCGTGAGACTCACTTATATATTTTAATACCCGCCTAATATCTTAGTAAAAAAAACCCCTCAAATCGTCTTTTGTTATTTCGTATTTATTTATTAATAATTAATTTAAAAAGGGGGAAATAATGACTCTGTTCGTGTCGGAATGTACTATTTGAACAGTTTAGTCTCTCTGTAGGATTTAAAATAAGTAATGAAGTACTCAACCGCTTCTGATAAAGAAAAGAAATCAAAGGAACTAACTGAACCTCTCATTAATGAGGGAAGACCTGCTACACCTGAAAGCCCTTGTAATAAGGTAAGCAATTATATGAATAAACTTATTTATAAACAGTTTAATAAATACTTCATAACATGTAACAATTAAATTACAAGAAGGATAAATCTTTACGTACTAAAAAAGGGTATGAAATGTGTTACCATCTTTAGCCCTTAAGCCCGATCGATTTCCCGGCATACCAACTCTTTCATACTATAATAACTTCTAGAAACATCTTTATTCCGTACATTCTTGAAAGAATTTCCTACTAAATATGTCTATATATCAATTGATAATATTGCATCATTAAACGTGTTATTATATAGTTAACTTTTGGTTCTCTGTTATTGATTTTCTAAACCCACTAACTCCAGAGTTCTTTTTTATTGATTAGAGACGTCGAAAAGCAGTATTTACCTTGTTTTAGCTTTAGGACTAGATTGCTTATCGAATCTTTTTTTTCGTCCCCATTTGTTATTTTATTATGCCGCCTTAACAACCGTTGTATAACAATCAAAATAAATTATTAATGCTCCCTTAATATTTCAACCCTTAAAAATCCTCATTCACTTAACGAATCGAAGAATCTTTTGTGACATTTCATAAGACATTTTATCATATTTCTTACTCACTTAATCCATTAAATATTATTATAGATGACACTTATACTATTAATCATTTCAAATTTAACTATTTATTTCCTTTTTAAAATTAATTATTCATAAAGTTATTAACAATGTGATATTACTTCCACTAAAAAATATTTATATAAGATTGAAAAACCTCTTATATCACACACACACACACAAAATTAATAAACAAACCACATCAAAACAAAAAAAAAAAATCGGTCCGAGACAACTCAGACAAACTTTCTCATATATGAGTTCATAATTACTTAGCCCAGTGTTTCCACTTATTAGTTTTCAAATGTACATTTAAATATTATTGAACATTTCATCAAAATTTATCATAAAAATAACTTCTCCTCGGCGGGGAATCGAACCCGGGCTCTCTCCATCCGCGTTTTAAGCTAATTTCTCAGGAACTAGATTTTTCCCGGGAAAACGGCTTATATCGTTGGATTCGTATTCAAATAGACTACATTTTAGAATTTTTTAATCAAAATCGTCGGAACCGTTTTCGAGAAATAATTTTTTTTCAGGTTTTTTCAGAGTTTTTGGGGGGTAGCGCCCCCAAATTTAGAGCTAAAATTCATTTCTCGATTTCGCCTCGGGGTATGATTTTTCTGAACATGTATGCCATATTTCGTCAAAATCGGCCCAGTAGTTTAGGCTCCAGGCGTCTGCACAGACGACAGACGACAGACGACAGACAGACAGACATTTTTTAAAAACCACTTTTTTGGACTCAGGGGACCTCAAAACGTGTAAATCCATCAAAATCTCAAAATCGAATTTTCGCGCCATCACAATACTTTCTCTTTATATGAGAAAGTAAAAAATTAAAATAAATATCTATGGTCAATCAATTACAATTTAGTGAAATATAACATGGGGTAGGACAGATTTCTTGACAGATTCGGACAGAACCATCTTCAAATCACCTTTGAAGACAGTCAAATTTTGGTACTCCCTATGATTTTTAAAATATAAATGATTTGGACTAAATAACTATTAAGACGAAGGGATGTTTAGTCCAATGTACTTTGGGACAAAGGAATATCACACTTCTGTTTTATAAGGGGAGTAACAGTCTAAAGAAGAACATTCCATACACCTTCTTTAGATTGCTTACTGATTTTTTTTTATAAGGGGAGTAACAATCTAAAGAATTACCCAAATTTTAATATCTTAATATCTCTCTTAATTTTTTCAAATGTTCTACAGTGTTAAGTACTTCTAATACATAATTTATTTTAATTAAATTCATTAAATGGATTGTCAAAACTATCTAAGTCCATCAAACTTGATTTTGAGTTACAGACACTTTTGTGAATTTGCTCAGTGCTAATTACTAATGCATTATAAAGTTTAATTAATTCGATTATTCTATAGTTTAGTTCATTAATAAATATATTTTACAGATTTTAGGTTGATACCTTAAAAAAAAATCCAATTTATGACATTTCAAATGGAAGCTACTGTGACTTGGTTCAGATTTGCTCTGAAACTTGAGAGCAAATTCAAATAGAAATTCTTCAGTGCTCTTTGAAACTACTGCATTCTATGGGTTTCCCATGGTACTAACAATTATAACACTCTAACCCTATTAAAATATACAGTATAAGCTTTCACAATATATCTCTATCTCATTTTTTTCAAAAAATGGACTTGGCTCACTTTAGCACTGACCCCTCAAATATAACATGGGGTACTTAAGGTAAAAATCCTTCTGACAATGACCTTTGAAGACAGCCAAGTTTAAATATCTAGATATCTCTTTTATATTTCTTTGAAGACAGCCAAGTTTAAATATCTAGCTATCTCTTTTATATTTCTTTGAAGACAGCCAAGTTTAAATATCTAGATATCTCTTTTATATTTCTTCGAAGACAGCCAAGTTTAAATATCTAGATATCTCTTTTATATTTTTAAAAAAATGTTCCAAGTTATTCTACAGTGTTACTTCTAATACATGATTTATTTTAATTAAATGTACTAAATTGGTTGTTAAAATTACCAATTACAATTTAGTTCAATACAGCATAAGGTACTTCAGGTAAAAAAAAAACCTTCTGACAGTCACTTTTGGATTGTAGACAACATAATTACTTATGGAAAATAGAATAAAATATGTAAGTTGATTATAAAATAGTTATTTACGCACCAAGGGAGGAAAGTAAGTGATTGCACCCTGAGCGATGAAGTTGGTTCCTGAGGTGAAGCCAAGGGAACCATAATAATGCTCCATAACGGAGTTAATTATCGTAAGGGTGCAAGTGATTTTTACTCCCAAGGTACGTACAAGATTTTACCTCCAGAAGGGAGAAACAAATATGGAAAGATTTTCATTTTAAATTACTTTATTCAACAAAAAATACATAGGTTTATATTATTTATTTTTTTAGATATAATATTAGCAATTCTCTAAATAAGTTTAATCACGTTAAAATTATATTATAGATAATAATTATTTGAATTTTAATGCTAAAATTAAATGGGAGAATAGCTGGAAGCTGAGTCGTGTATTGAATGGTGTTGACAACTGATGTATTTAAATATGGATTAGTTAATCTACATTTAGAAATTATGTTTCCACTTTTAACTTGTTTGTTTCTTTTACTGATGAATCACTATGGCAACTGTTTTGGAGGTTACATGACATGTGTGAAGATGACATTATAGATTTTGACATTAACAAAAGTTAGTAAATGAAATGTGTTTTAGCACCAAGCTTATTTACTTGTGCTTTATCTAGGGCAACACTGGAGGGAATCATGAGAGTTCACGATTCCCTTATTTTTCATTACTCCCTGTTTAACCCGACCGGGTGCAATGAGTAACTTTCCTCCCTGTAAACTAGGGAGGAAAGTTCACTTTTTCTCCCCGCTGGAGGTAAAAAAATATATATTTTAAAAAACAAGTTTTTATTCGTATTCTTCTCAGCAAACCCTTTCATTTGATACCCATATCATGGGCGTGCTTAAAAAATAACTAGTCCACCATCTTGAACTGCTCGCCATATTGGATTTAGAATGACATCACTTAGCTAACCATGTATTGTCATCCAAACTAAACGAGTATGCAAAATTTCATTTCAATCAGTTGAGAATAACTGTTTTTAAAATTAAGTTGCAAGATCTGACCCGAACATACATACATACATACAAACATTGCAAGTTAAATAAAAGCTTGTAAAATGACTAAACATAAACAATTATAAATAAGATATTTTAAAAGTTACATCTTACTTTACATTTAAATACAATAATAGTATATTACATGTTAATATCTATTCACATACATACACAGGCATGCCTGTATAAATTCAATATAACTACATTGAAAATAAATATCTATAATAAAATAAACAAGCAATAAAAAAAATCGAATAAATTAATAAACATAAAATAAACAACCATTAATTAATGACAGCAATTTATTTATTATATTATAATAGAAGTCTCAATTATTTATTTTTTTCTTTATAAATCATTTATTCACGACTTAACTTATTATTATTATTACCATTATAATTTTATTTTTTTGCTACTTGTAAATACATTTGTATGTATCTATTTTTTTTTTTTTTTTTTTTGTTATTTTATGCTGATTGCTAAAGTATAATAATATATTTATTGTATTTTTTATTTATACAAATATTATTTTATCTTAGTTATATCCTATTTGATTTTGTTTGTAAGATACCTTGATATTTGTGGTTTAGAAAAATAAACAGTATAAATTATTACTGTAATTTTTTCTGTTTTATGAAACATATTTTATGATATAATATTCAAATTGTGAAAAATCATTTTTATTACATCATTGGTTAAAAAATCTTATTTATTTTCCTATTAGATACCTATTTTACTTTTAGATTAGTTTTAAAATTCTATTTAAATCTTTCCTATAAGATTAATAATACTTTAAAATTTTTTTTTAAGATTAATGTTTTTTTTTAATCCTATTAAAATTTTCCTATTTAAGATTAATAATACTTTTAATTTTCCTATTTAATATTAATTAATATTTTAAAAACTTTATTCAAGATTAGGTAATAATAGTATACATGCCTCTGGTTTATTTGCCACTTTTATACAATAAGAAAACCTTTCTTAAAAGCCTTCACAGTGTTATGAAACATATTTTTACTCTAAAAAATATAATTTAATAAATATATATTTTTTTAAAAAAAATTGTCTTTTCTGTATATTAATTTACATATAAAACATTTGACACTTTCTACTGTATGTTATCTATTTTTTAAAATTGACCTTTTTCATAATGACCTTTAGGTTTATGAAAAATATGTTTTATTTTTGAAATTAGGTAATTCTGGTTGAAAAATGTGCTACATTGGATTCATTTTCATTTTGAAGTAATTTGAAAGGGATTTTTTTTTTGTAGGTCTTGTCTATTATTAGAAACATTGACTCACAGCATATTTGTCAATTGTGGTAATAGTTTATAGTCTTACAAATAGAGGTATCCAAGTTAATAAATGAGAGGTGCCTTGTGGAAAAAATGCCTGATTCACAATTTTTTTTTTTTTTAAAAAAACAGTTAAATAGAAATTTTGATCGATTTTTTCTTATACATTTTCATGAAAATATTTTTAGCCCTTTTTACTTGACCTTGATCTACTCGGAGTAGATATGTGTCAAATTATCTCAGAACCCTATGTAACTTAATTTTGCTTGGTTTAGCCTAATTTTCCACTGGGCACCTCATGCATGGCTGAAAGTTTACCGTTACAATGAAAGTTCTATTTATATCTAATACTTTTTTCAAATAATATTGCAATAGGGTGTAGACATCAATGAAAGTACAGTAGTTCACTATACAAATATGTTTATTATCCATCAAATGAAAAAACAGCCTTAACCCTGGAATGCTAATGTTAGTCGAATCGACGAGCACAGTTTGAACCTTAACCTTTTACGCTCGTATGCGATGGTGATGGGTACCCCATCCTTCTGCAGTGCTTGCACTGGTTGGTAACACACCTGCTAGTGTAGCGGTAGAAGTCCTTTTGAGCATACACTAGTTTTCTGGTAAATTCCTGTCAAAAATACTTTGTCGATTTGACTAATGTTTAGTAATAAACGCAGGTAATTAATTGGTCGTCGAATGAGCCTATAGCCTGGGACAATGAGCCTAGGGTAAGGGACAATAGGCCTAGGGGTTAGGGGCGATGGGCCTAGGGTAATTGGCCTTGGGCCAGAGACCAGTGGCCGGAACCTGGGGCCTGGAGCATTTAACAAAGGGCCTAGGGCTTTTGGCCTGGGCAATGGGACCTGGTGCATTAATGTTCACTTAATTTCAGATTATTCTGATGTTCCTACTAAGTTATTTATCATCAAATGTTTGTATCTCTCACCTAAAAGATTTGATAATGAGTTCTTAATAGTTTTATCTTTATAAAAGTGTAGTTTCAACCCTCCCAAAAAAAATGTTCTGCATATGTTAGTCGATTCGACGAAGGTTTAGTAATACCAGCCATCCAATTACCATTAGCATTCCAGGGTCACTTAAACCTTGAAAAAACGTTTAATTGAAAAAGATGTGTTCTTATACACTGCTCTAGAACAGAAAAGAACAAGAAAGGTCCTGATTTATATTGATTGCTTACATTCATTGCTGGTATTGTTGGTCCTCAAGCTTATTTTAAAAAGGATTAAGCCTAAAAGGTTTGAAAATGTTTTTATTTAGGAACAAAGTATAGCCATTTATGAAATGAGGAAGTAGACTTTATTTCATTTTTTAAATAAATAATTTAAAATAATTTAACCCCTATTTGACACAAAATAGAAAATTCATCATAAATTAAAGGGGACAACCTAAGTATAAATGGTTAATTACTAGAGGTTAGTAACTATGAGTACTAAAGTTGATAACTATGGGTGTTAAAGTTGGTGACTATGGGTACTAAAGTTGTTAACTATGGGTGCTTAGATTGTGGCTTCTTATCATACCATTCTTCCATTTCAAAGACTAGGCATAGACGTGTCTAGTGCGGGCTGAGAACTCCCTAGATTACATTTAAAACCTATTAGACAAAATTTGCTGTAGGGATAAGGGTTCCCTCCCCCCATGACTATATTTAATGCGCAGGGGTCTTATTGAATATTCCCCCACCACATTAATGGAACAAGGTTTACTTTCTCCAAGTTAGGTACTGACAATCTATATTGATTATATTAGTTCCATTTAAAGACCACTTTTCCTGTCCAATATCTGTCTCAATCACTCTACCTCGACACCTCTCGACCACTTTCCCTGTCGATACTTGTGTCAATCACACATTTTTCAGAAATAGAACTACAAAAGACAATATAAATGAAAACGCATTAACTGTAATATGTAGTTACAAGTAAATTATTAAATAATGATCGATAAAGAAGAAATTCCTTAGAAGCTATTGCTATAATAAGTGCTTGCCAAGCTGAAGGTTCCATCCAGGTTCAGCTCCTGAATTCAGTAATGGTCCCAAGCTTGGTATTTACCCAGTATCTTGTTGTAAATAGGTAGCTGCTTAATGAAGTGTCTACCCGTTAACAAAAGCCAATTATACGGCTTTGCAAAGATAATGGAGCATCATACAAACCGAATGGCATCCATTTCATACATATAATATGTAGTTATATATGCCCTTTAGTTGACCTAAGCCTTCAACACGCTTATGCACCCCTGATTATTACTATGTATAAAATATTTTGTTTAAAATAGCCCACAGATGATCCTACATTAATTACAACTTTCTGCACATATTTTGAATAAAACAAAATGTTATCCCGCTGGATATTGAAACAGTTCTAAATATCCACATTTTCATTTCTCAATAAGGTCACACATTATTTGTATGGATCTTATTTGAAGTCTCACATCCTGTGTGTTTTAGAGTAACACTCGATAATTTTAAAACCTATCTAATTATACTTTATTTTATAATTATATGACCATCCATGTAAGTTTAAGATACGAGGAAGGTATTTGCCATACTATAATTAGCAGCCTTTTTTAAACATTGTAATAATTGCTACTAAATTGTTAAAGTTTGACCCTGCTATCATTATTTCTTTAAACTAGTAAAATAACAATTATGTTAATAAAACACATGACCCTGCCATGTGGTTATAACATTATTTTATCACTCTATCTAAATAATTCTTCAATTATAACTTTAATATTAGTTTTTTTACGTATAATACTTTTTTAATTGTTTAAAATATCAATTAATCAATTTTTTTAAAAAAAATAGTTGATTTCCTTTGTATAATTAATCAAAAAATGTGTATTGATGGTTATATTGTGCTACACATAGTATAATAAAATTTTAGCTAAATTCATTTGTCACAATTTTAAACAAATAAGCTCAAAATAATTGGTGTTATTTTAAGGAAATATCATTAATAAAATATGACATGACTAAAATTACAATAAAAATGTTATCTGGTGCTTTTATCTATTAGTTTTTTAATATTATAGAATAATTATTATGATAACACTTGAAATCAATTTTTCCTCCCAATTAATTTTATTTAATCTATTTTATTGAAAAATATACAAAACAAAATTGGATTTAGAGACATGAAAAAAATTATTCTGTTGAATGAACCAAAATTCTTCCGTTGCCTTAATTAAGCTGAGTGGAAAAAATAGGCGTATAACTTCCTCGCTCCCTATCACGCATTTTATTGATTTTATGCTTTTACAAGCAAGTAATGTTTAATTTATTTCATTGTTAACCTCGTTTTTTTAATACGTCAAATGTTTTTTGATTATTTACATGAATTAACGTATCAATTGCGCAAAAGTTAAAGAGAGCAGACGGTTGAAATTAATCTGATCCTATCTGCGGTCTACTTTCGACAAACCATCTAAATTTTATAATAATCAGATGAGTACTTTTGAAGATACAGGTGTAAATAAATGTGTTTATCTACGATTGATACGAAATATAAACATTATATCTTTGTTTAGTTGCGTAGAAAGTGATTATTTACGTACTTGTATTCATTGCGCATGCGCGTCTCATAGTTCTGAAGAATTCCTCTTCTTTACCACGTTAGCGCGATAAAGAAGAGGAATTCTTCAGCTTTACGCACGATTAGCGAGTTTGTTTGCATTTAACAAAACTAATTTGCAGTTCTTTTATTAAAGTAACTGTTTATATCGAGTTTTTAGTGAAAAACAATGAATGAATCAAGTGGCTTTGACGAAAATGTAGAGAATAATACTCCTCCAGAAATAATTAATTCGGCAAAAAATACAACTCAAGAATTAATCCCATCTTTATCAAGAGAGAGATACGAACTTACATACAGCAAGTTTATTTTTTTCTGTATTTATTATTTAAGTCTAACAATCGTAGATAAAGTACGGTACGCAACTCGTGCAAAAACGGCATTTTGCATTGCTCGTGTGGTTTTACTACCCTCGCTGTCGCTCGGGTGCAAACTCCACACTCGCATGCAAAATGCTACTTTCCGCACTCGACGCGTAATGTACTATTGTTAAATGTAAACAACAAATAAATCGTGCGTTAAGGTGAAGAATTCTTCTTTTTTACCGCACTAGGGCCGAAAAAAAAGGAATTATGAAACGCGCATGTGCCATGAATACAAGTACGTAAGGAATCACTTTCTACGCATCTAAACAGAGATACAATGTTTATATTTCGTATCAATCGTAGATAAATGAATTGATAACTATATTTCATAACCAAATAAATATCTAGCTCATAAACTAATAGTCCAGGAGATAGCGTGCAAAAAAGTGTCTGACTAACATCAAGCTAGAATTTTGTATACAAGTCAATCTTGTAGCCCCTTTTAAGAATATTTGGTCGGCTAAGTTCGCCTGCGGGACATAGCTTGGCAATAGGCGTTTGAAAAAAAAAAAAACTGGTGGAGAGCGGCCATGTCTCACCAATTATGGAGGACAATGTGATTTTCATGATCCTGAGTACAGAATTAGTTAGTAGACCGAAAATCAAGTTGATGTTAGTTTATCCCTTGACAGGTGACAACGTTGAATTTTAGTAATATTTGAATAACTAACCTATCAAGTGTGAAAATAATGTCGACTTGATTTTTGGTCTACTAACTAATTCTGTACTCAGGATCATGAAAATCATACTGTCCACCATAATTGGCGGGATATGGCCGCTCTCCACCATTTTGTTTTTTTCAAATGCCTATTGCCAAGCTATGTCCCGCAGACGAATCTAGCCGACCACATATTCTTAAAAGGCGCTAAAAGATTGACTTGTATACAAAATTCTAGCTTGATGTTAGTCAGACACTTTTTTGCACGCTATCTCCTGGACTATAATCAATTTATCAACTGATCATTATGTTATATAATTATAACAATATGGAGGATCGTCCACTACACACATCCACTTGAGGTTGATGATTCAGTTCTTAAATAAAGGTCTCATTTGTTTATTATTGGAACAAGATACGACGGAGTTTGAGGTTTTGGTTTAGGACAAGTTGCGATTATGCTGGCACTCGTTAACACCTGATCTTGTATCTTATATATCGATATTTTATACCTTACAAACTATGAACTTGTTCTTCAAAAGATAACTTGTTTTTCCAGTTGATTTTAATTGACGATATTACATTTCAAATTAAGTCATTTTTAAAGTCACTTTTACTTATTTTTTAAAAAAAAACAAATAGTCATATTTAAAAGTATGATTTCCGATGAAAGTTTTTACCTGTAGAATAAAGCCGGTAAAGACCCCTGGATGTAGCATCTTTCTAAACGCCGGAGTTTCACTTTTACCTTGTTTTCTGTGTCACCTTAGAACTAAAATAAACTTGATTTTGATCTCGTGCTTAGTTTAAATAACATTGGACAGCGAGTTCAACTTCTTTTACACCGATTCCGAGTCTTTAAGACTTATGCTCGTTGAATTCCTGATTAAGTATTTTTTTCCAATCCTTCGTCGGGTGTTTTGTGGTTACGGTTTACAGTTCTGTCTTTCTCCTATACTTTTCTGTCTTTTTTTTCTTCCTTTCTTTCTTTTAACCTGTGGTATTTAAAAGTTAATCTGATAAAGAGATTTTTTAAAATTTTTATTGTTTTATTTCTTATTTGTATAACAATAAATAATAATACATTTTATCTTTTTTTTTTAACAAAATCGAACAAGACTGCATTGTAATTAATGAATGAAAAATCCCAAAAAAATCTAACTACATGCTTTTTTAGGGTTTCTTTGGTAAAATCAAAAAAAGAAACACTTCTAGTATCGTTCCTGTGTCTTTCTGTCTGTCTGTCACTCTGTACGGTTCCAATAACTTTTTTATCAAAAGAGATAAAAACATGAAACTTTCCAGTATCAAAGATCGTTTTGACGAGCGCACAGAGAAAATATAGCGAACTCAAAATTATCAGCTATTCAAATCCAAAATGGCGAATAATTCAAGTCCTTCGATTTTTTTTTTAAATTTTGAGTGGGGTATCAAATGAAAGGTATTGAAGAGTAGAATACAAAAGTATATAACACTTGTAGAAAGTGTTTCATTTTTAACGGAATTTTTTTCAAAAACCATTTTTTAGTCACAACATTTTTAATAAAAGCATGTTACTAAAATCAACTGCGGGAATCGAAAATGGCGCATAATTCCTGTCACGAGGAAAAAAAATATTTTTGGAACGAAGTTCCTTATGGCACGTTCTTGAGCCCGGGAGTAAATCCGAAAAAAACGACCTACAAAATAACCGTCACAAAATCACCGTCACGCAAAATCCGTCACGAAATCTACCGATGACGATAACTTGAGTAGAAGATCACCGAGATAGTTGACATTTGGTACACATGTTCATTTTACCAATGCCTAGGCTAAGTTCGTTGGACAACGTTATCCGTCCAAGCGTTCACGCGCAACGCTCGCGTACACGTAAGCTTCAAAAATCTTAAGACGGGGAAAAGTGTTATTAAGGAAGCCTGTTACTTGACTTGTTTTGTTTATTTTTGTTTTATGTCAAAATGTCACTTGGTTTTGTAAATATAAGAAAACATAATCACGCTCTTGTTAAAAGTAAAATTGATCTGTGCTGACGCTTATTTCAATATATTAGGTATATTATTATAATACTGCGTACTTAATCCAAGAAAAAAATCTAACATTATCTATTTATTGAGACAAACAACTTTTTTGAATATTTGTTTTTAATAAAAACGAATACTGCCACTATTATGAAGTGATAAAGATCGCTAAATTTATTAAAGTGGACCTAAACGTTTAAAATAAAGAAAACAACTTTTCTACCGATATCTTCCCTTCTAACGTATAACGATTATAATAAAACTTCTTACACATTGTATAAAGTACAATTGAAACAGGCATGTAAAATTTTTAATCTGATACAAGCAGAAGCTTAAAAGTAAGGAAGAGGTATATTTTATAATATTTTAAATTAGTAGGCCAGGTAGGTAGAAAACAGTCCTATTTCAATCCAACATCCTTTAACAAACATACTCTTTAACTATAATAAACTCATCATGATCAACTTTTTTCTTATATTCAATATATATTTATTGTAAGACGCTTACTTTAATGATACAAATAATACTTTTCTTTTAATTTTTCCTTAACTCTGCCAGGTACAAACAGTTGGTTACTTTTAATTTTTCCTCTTTTCTAACTCCGCTATGTATAAGTACAGGCCCGCCCAGAGGGGGGGGGGGGGGGGGGCAAGGGGGGCAAATGCCCAGGGGCCCGGGCCCCTCGGGGGCCCGGCTCAGGCCAAAAACTCAGGCCACCGTAACAAATTATTGCAAGTAAGAGAAGTGACTCTAGACAAGGAAGTTTCTTATATTGACAACCTCATGGAAGAAATTATTAGTTAAAGAAACAAATTTAGTTCCATAATTGAAGAAGCTAAACTTGTAGCCAAGCATGGCCAGCCAAATGCCAACAAAAACAGAGTTTTCTGAGAAGAGGAAGACGACAAGAAAACGTTTTCACCAAGAGACTTCCGATGAAGAATATGACTATCAGAACAGTAGCTCAGAGTCAAAACAAGAGCGATTTAATAATTCTTAAAACAAATTATTATTTAATATTTATACGATTTTTTGAACCTCTTTTATAAATAATATTTTTCGATACCATCAAAAATAAGGGTTGTTTGCTCTTAGTAATATTTTAAAGTTGTTTTTTTTTTTAAAAAAAAAATCAGAACATCCTGTACAAAAAATCAAGAAAATTTTGTCATTTTTAAGTATTTTAATTTTGAGATTTAAGAATAAGCAGGAGTTTTTATAAAGAATGACTTTTTTCGAAAACCCAAAAATAAGACAATTTTCCTTTCGGATACTCTATCTTGGGACACACTGTCAGTGTGAAAGCAGTCTACTTGTATTTATGTAAATAGATTTAAAGTAAAAAAAAAAAACACTCAAAAGAAGGTGATATTGTTAAGGCTAACACTCATATTTGGGATTGACCGGGGGGGAGGGGGTATTGTTGAGACCAAAAGGGGCCCTCACAAAATATTTGCCTAGGGGCCCGGACTTCGTTTGGGCGGGCCTGTATAAGTAGTTAGCAATGTACACGTACTTAGTTAGCACTGTGATTTTATCATTTATATTTAATGTAAAATTCGTAAAAATTGTTGAAGAAAACAAATAAACTAACTAACTCTATATTATAGATAATATGAAAAAGTAAAATCTGCGATAACTATTATAATATAATAATGGGAAAGTATTGGATCGTTAGTATTATTATATCGTAGAGTTATGTTATTTTATAGCACAATTGTTATTTTATTAAATTACACGTTTCAGGGTTTACAATAAGACGGAAATCCGTTGGTTCTGCCTCATTATCGTGTTTATTTTCCTTATAAAAAGAAACTAAAAACTAAATCGTATCTCTAGTTTTTTTTATTCTATTTTTAAATTTAATTATTTATCAGTTTTCCTTTTTCGCTTCCGACCTTACCGAAGGTAACGCATGCAGTTTGATCATTCTGAAAAATAATTTGTATTTTTGATGTCTTTTAAATTTTACAATTTACTACGACAGATACATTTTTTTTTTAGACATCAATGATCAATTTTGGTTTCTCTATCAAGAATTTAGCTCAAAATTTAAAAAAAAGATGGTGACCTTTAAACAACTCTTTCAGACTGCGTTACTCCCCTTATAAAAAAACAGAGGGAGTAACAATTTGAAGAAGGTGCACGGAATGTTCTTCTTTATACTGTTACTCCCCTTATAAAAACAGTAGTGTGATTTTCCTTTATCACAAAATACATTGAACTAAACATCCCTTTGTCTTAATAGTTATTTAGAATAAGGAAAAAACATAGGGGAGTAACAATTTAAAGAAGTAACGAAATTTAAATGGGATGTTGAATGTTAGTCCGTCGATAGTCTCTGATATTAATTTCAACCTTCTATGTAAATTGCTTCCTCTTGCGCATTTGGGGGGGGGGGGGTACCATTATTTCTTTTGTGCATTAAGGGGGGGGGGGGCACCATCTTTCATTTGCGCATTAAGGGGGAGGGGGTCACCATTATTTCTTTTGCGTATTAAGAGGGGTGCCGCCAAGAACATATAAAAAATGATTGATGATTACTAAACAATCTAATATAGCTATTAAAGAAATATGATTGACTTAAGAAAATTCTAATAATGATAATAACGGTATTGATACAAAACACATGTTATTTTGGTTGTTTTATTATTGTGTAAAATAAAATTATTCTTAAGAAACTCTATGTGTAAAATAGTTCACTTTATTTTCTTTTACTGATAAACTGATAACAGAGAAATAACAACATGATTACCACATTATTGATAATGGATTAAAAAAGTAAAGTGATTCTTATCATAGAATATATTTGAAATAGGAATGAGACAATTATTTGTTATTTTGAGAGAATTCCGAAGGAGAGAGTTGTGTTTCCAAGATGACGCCCATGTATTTGATGGAGTATCATTCAGAAGGTGTTAAGTGTTCGCATTTATTTATTAGATGGAAACGATTTGGTCAAAATATCTTCAATGAGTCGAAAAATTATCCATCTATCAAGAACGAAAATCAAGTAATTATTTTTATATTTATAATATATTTTTTTTTTTTTTTTTAAATATTGTCACCCCATTTATTTGTTTTTAGAGTCCGTAGGCAAAGCCAAGGACCCTTATATTTTCCTGCGTGTGTCTGTCCGTCCGTCCTCTCGCCTGCTCTCAAGGCTACACCTTTCGTCCGATCACTTTGAAATTTGGCATGTATGTGTCTTGTACCTGCCAACATATTTTAAAAATATAACGTCTTAAAAAAAATTAGGGTAAAAAAACTTAAGGGTTAAATTTTTTTTTTTTTTTTTTTCGACACCGTATATAATTCTTTGGTTATAACTTTGATAGGGCGAGCGTAGGCGAGTTTGAAACGTGTCCCCCCCCCCCCCCCCCCTCTATCTCGCTTATGTGAAGTGCAAAAAATCTGAAAAAATTCCTGACCATTCTTCGACCAAAAGTAAAGATACCACTTTTTGGAAATTTGAAAAAATATTATTTTATTTTTTATTGACAAAATAGTTTTTTTTATAATTATGGTCTTTTCGATGTATTTATATGGTTGAAGTCCGGTTCAGTGGCAAACAAATACTTTATCAGAGTGTGTTTTGAGAATATCAAACCCTTAGAATGGTTCAAAGTAAGCTTTTTAGCATTTTAAAAAAACACTGTTTATACCCTTTACAGTTAAACACTATATAGTGTGGCCTACAGACCCTCGCTGTGTGCTAACTAGCACACACTTGACCTGTTTATTATTATTTCTCCTCACCCTTTTTATTTGTTTTTATCAGTTAATTATTTAATATAGATAATAATCACGATGAAAGCTATGCATGGCACGATGAGTACAGCTGCTTAGCGACATAATTCACAGTTAATAACATTAATATACTTAAGTTTTTTAATAAGTTAGGAATTTATATTCGTTTGTCATAAAGGTAAAACACTACTAGATAATTCAAATGCTATTCTTTTAATTAAATTTTTAAATTTTATATGAGATTATCTAGCAGTATTTTACCTTTATGACAAACTAATATAAATTCCTTTAGGACAGTTTATATAATGAATAGTGTTACGGATAATGTACAATTAGAATTAAATAGCTTTAAAGGTTCTCACTGTGCATTTTTATACTACGTTTTTATTTGCTTTCTTTCTTGTTTGTTTGTTTGTTTGTTTGTCCGGTACAAATTTGGCAATCGATTTCTAACTAACTTGCCGAATAGCTAGACATTTGAAACATTTAGCATAGCTCAGAACACGATGACAATGCATTATTTTAATACTTTTAGCCATCTTTCAGCAGAATTTAGTTGGTTTTCAGCAAATTTTGCTGTGCTGAAAGTTAGTTCGGAAAAAATCCGCAAGTTATTTTATTTGTTTTGCCATATCCCATATTTACGCAATCTTCATTTTGACGGGTCTCAAATTTGTGATAGATAAACATTGAATGACAGCAAAACAGGAAATATCGATTATATTATTTATCGATTATATTACCTATTTCAAATATATCGATGGCACGCTTAAGATTTGGTGTTGGGAAGATCCGTTGTACAAAGATTTGTCCTTTTATAGGTTTAAGATCAGCTCTCTAGATGGTTGTCATTTATGTGAAGTAAATAAATTCGGAACTATTTTTTTTTTTTTTTTCAATAACATTATATATTATATAACAATAACAATTATATTATCAACATTACATACGATTCAACAGAAAATTTAAAAACGTAGTATATAAAAAGTTCTATTTATCTTGAAATTTTATTTGTTTATTAGAATATATATCAATTGAAGTTATGTTTTTGGTTTTAAGTTATGAATTGTTGTTAATGTTTGTAAAGTTTGTAAACTTAATTTTTTAAATTTTTATAATTAAAACAAAATTAAAGTAAATGTTATAATTATTGACGCTCTCTTATAAAGATAGAGATTAGTTTGCATCGTACAGCTAAATTGTAAGTATTACCATTAACACTAATCATATGATCAAAAATGTTATTGTTAATTTTCATCAAATTAGCGTATGTAAGCATAGGGCATTAATGTAACTGATTATTTTGTCATTTTAGAAATAAAGACTGATGATGACCTCTTAGCATTACGGGTCGAAACGTCTCTTAAAACCATAATGGAGTAATGTTTTAATTTTCACACCTACAGATTCATCAACTATATTTATATTATAATTATACAAAGGTGCTGACTTTAACATATTCAAATTATTTTATCTACGATTGATACGAAATATAAACATTGTATCTCTGTTTAGATGCGTAGAAAGTGATTATTTACGTACTTGTATTCATTGCGCATGCGCGTCTCATAGTTCTGAACAATTCCTCTTCTTTACCACGCTAGAAGAGGAATTTTTCAGCTTTACACACGATTAGCGAGTTTGTTTACATTTAACAATAAAATTTGCTATTCTTTTATTAAAGTAACTGTTTATATCGAGTTTTTAGTGAAAAACAACGAATGAATCAAGTGGCTTCGACGAAAATGTTGAGAATAATACTCCTCCAGAAATAATTAATTCGGCAAAAAATACAACTCAAGATTAATGCCATCTTTATCAAGAGAGAAGAGATACGAACTTACATACAGCAAGTTTATTTGTTTCTGTATTTATTATTTAAATCTAACAATCGTAGATAAAGTACGGTACGCAACTCGTGGGAAAACGGCATTTTGCATTGCTCGTGTGGTTTTACTACCCTCGCTGTCGCTCGGGTGCAAACTCCACACTCGCATGCAAAATGCTACTTAACTTACCACACTCGACGCGTAATGTACTATTATACCCATGTGACATTTTTCCCTGATAAGACGCGAGGACGTTATGAGATCACACTAGTTTCATGGGGATTCATTTTTTTTTTTTTTTTAATTGTATGGTGATTAATTTTGCTTGGTATGTTTCCTTGAAGAAGTGATAATGTGGTCTTGTTCTTGTTCATTTCTTGATTATATTAAATCAAGATGACCTTGGTCTTTTTTAGAATTGATAATTGCATTATAAATAGGCATCATATGAATATTTTCTGAATCAATGAAAACAACCAGGAAAAAATGCACTGCAAATAAGTGTGCCACATAGCTTCCTCACATCCTAACACTTTATTGATTTTACGCTTTTACAAGCCATTAATGTTTCATTTAATTGTTTCCCTCGTTTTTTTTTAATACGTCAAATTTGGGAAAGGACTAACAAAAAGGAAAGAACTCAAAAAGTAGGGGGAAAAGAAGGATTGTCAACTTAATTATTTTATAAATAGTAGAAAATAAATGGCTAATGTAATAAAGTTGTTGGAATCAGGTTGGCGACCCTGCTTTTTTCGACCTTGTTTATCATTGTTTTTTAAACCTGCATCTCAATAACCTTCTATTTGAGTTTAGTTGCAATTCTTATTTGTTACTACGTTTTTAGGGTTTTGTAGATACTTCTTAAAACCCTTATGCCGAGGGTGATGTGTCCGTCTGTCCGTCGCTCTTTGGTTCATAGGGCCCGAACCGTTTAAGCGAAAGTACTGAAATTTGAAACACTGGTGCAACTTTTTGACCCAACCCCAGGAAAGTTATATAGTAGTTCAAAATGAGATATGCGCATGCGCAATTCGAAAAAATGTGATAAACTCAAATTTTTTTTTTTTAATTTTTGAGTGGGGTATCAAATGAAAGCTGCTGAAGAGTATAGGACACAAATATATATATGCTTTTTTAAATTTTTCATTTCTTATTGGTTAAATAAATCAAAATATAACCAAAAAACATTCCCCCCCCCCAACCACTATATAACGGTTGGTCCTAAAATTTCGAAATAATTCATTAATTGGTTAGGGTGGCCCTGCCCGGGTGGCAAAGTGTGTCACCCCCCTTAGGATTTTTGAAATCTGATACATTTTTTCGTTCTTCAGAACCATCACATTGCTTCCGTTATCTTCTGTAAGTTCGCAAGTAAAAATAAGTTCGCTTTTAATCCTTATTGTATTAGCTAGCAATTGGATCGTACGAGAATGTTTTTATGGTCTCATTGTACTACCTGTATGTATTTTTTAAGTTTCAAACACCATACCATAAGGCTCCACAAACAAAATTGTCACCACGTATAGGATATTTTACGCTGAATAAATAAATAGGTTCATATGAATATGTCGCCAAAAAAACTAAAAAGAAAACCATCAACATTAATATATGAAGCATTAGTGGAGGTCATCATGAAATGTTGAAAGAACAATCTCTCGTCTTAATAGTACATTACGCGTCGAGTGCGGAAAGTAGCATTTTGCATGCGAGTGTGGAGTTTGCACCCGAGCGATAGCGAGGGTAGTAAAACCACACTAGCAATGCAAAATGCCGTTTTCCCACGAGTTGCGTACCGTACTTTATCTACGATTGTTAGATTTAAATAATAAATACAGAAAAAAATAAACTTGCTGTATGTAAGTTCGTATCTCTCTCTTGATAAAGATGGCATTAATTCTTGAGTTGTATTTTTTGCCGAATTAATTATTTCTGGAGGAGTATTATTCTCCACATTTTCGTCCAAGTCACTTGATTCACTCATTGTTTTTCACTAAAAACTCGATATAAACAGTTACTTTAATAAAAGAACAGCAAATTAGTTTTGTTAAATGTAAACAAACTTGCTAATCGTGCGTAAAGCTGAAGAATTCCTCTTCTTTACCGCGCTAGCCTGGTAAAGAAGAGGAATTCTTCAGAACTATGAGACGCGCATGCGCAATGAATACAAGTACGTAAATAATTACTTTCTACGCATCTAAACAGAGATATAATGTTTATATTTCGTATCAATCGTAGATAAACATATATTTATTATTCTCAAAGCCAAATCAGCTTTCTGCTATAGGGCAGTCCATCAGTGCCACGATAGGGCCATCATCAGTACCGAAAAGTGACAAATGATAATTAAAACCGAAAAGTAGGGAGAGTGGTGGAAGTCATACCAAACCAGTGACTGGTAGTCTTTCAGACTGGTGAGAGGCGCAATTACAGACAGACATATAATATGCCTGTCAGCATTTTTACATTTTTACAGATATATTATATCTGTCTGTCTGTATTATTGAGGGAAGTTTTCTACAATTTGCATTGAACTTATTATTACTTCGATTAAACTATATCGACTTGTCTTATCAATAAAAAATTATATTTAATTCCACTTAAAAAGTAATAAATAATTATACTTGTACTTTAAAAATGTTATTTAACTTTTTTTTTAATTTCAAACGCATGATTTGATATCGATATAATTATATGCATATACATACATACACATAATATATATATATATATATATATATATATATATATATATATATATATATATATATATATATATATATATATATATATATATAAAATTATTTTTCTCGATGCAATTATGTTGTTTTTGAAATTACAAGTATAATATATTTTACGATAATATGTAAGCATTACATAATCGATAGATTTATTGATTAGTAATAAAAATAGGTTCTTTTTTATATCGTTGAGCGAAAATAAACAACATATTAGTGACAATAGTATCAAGTTAATAGTGTTATTAACGTCCTCAATAACAAGCGCAAAAAGAATGTCATCATGTACAAAGTAAAAACTGAATTTAAATACAATAATATAAAGGGTGTATCAATTTCAGATGCCCATAGAAAAAGGGGTATATCTACAGGTCATTTGGAGCAAAAAAGTTCGTATAAGCTATAGTCCAATTCTCAACAGGGTAGGAGCTATAAGCGAAAATAGACTGTGTTAAAAACAACCAACCTTTGCCTTAAAAAACTAAAAATATATTAATCTTGGAACAATGAATGAACAATCGTTGGAAAGAGCAGGAAATTTCCTATAAAATGATGTATGTTTTAGTTGACGTGTTGCCTTTTTAGTGTGACCCAGAGCTGTTTGAAAACAAAAAAATAGATTTTATTAAAAAATCTGAAAAACTTTGAGCCCACTTATCGATATGACCCGAATGGGAGAAATGTGTACAAAGTTAGGAAAAGTTGGCGCTTTTAATAAGCTTTAAAAAGATACCAAATACTTCTCAATATTCCAACTCTAAGTGGGCGAACCAACCATCGTTGTAGAAAAAAACATGTGCTTGCAGCTGGAGAAGGGCAAAGAAACGTGAATTATCAGCTGTGGCATCTTTGACAAAAAGATGTCGAATGTGCATTGCTCAAGGTGGCGGCCATTAAATTGAAATTTTTGTTTCTAACTAGAAGATCTATTATTGTAAAATATACTTACCATGGTATCTCAAGGCAGAAGCTGCTCAAAATGGCCGCCACCTTGAGCAATGCACATTCGACATCTTTTTGTCAAAGATGCCACAGCTGATAATTCACGTTTCTTTGCCCTTCTCCAGCTGCAAGCACGACATGTTTTTTTCTACAACGATGGTTTGTTCGCCCACTTAGAGTTGGAATACTGAGAAGTATTTGGTATCGTTTGAAAGCTTATTAAAAGCGCCAACTTTTCCTAACTTTGTACGCATTTCTCCCATTCGGGTCATATCGATAAGTGGGCTCAAAGTTTTTCAGATTTTTTTAAAAAATCTATTTTTTTGTTTTCAAACCGCTCTGGAACACACTAAAAAGGCAACAAGTCAACTAAAACATACATAATTTTATAGGCAATTTCCTGCTCTTTCCAACGATTGTTCATTCATTGTTCCAAGATTAATATATTTTGAGTTATTTCAGTTTTTTAAGGCAAAGGACGATTGTTTTTAACACAGTCTATTTTCGCTTATAGCTCCTAACCTGTTGATAATTGGACTATAGCTTATATGACCTTTTTTGCTCCAAATGACCTGTAGATATACCCCTTTTTCTATGGCCATCTGAAATTGATACACCCTGTATCAAATAATTAAATTAATATAATTATTTATACAACCTTGTAGATCAATGAAATAGAGGTTAGATGGCTAATAAGGTGTTGAAAATAAATAAAATCACTATTTCATTTGAGAAACGTTTGTACCATTTAATAAGATCATCTTCAGTCTTGTTTTATTCTCAGAAGCTTCTAAGAATCTGTTTGGGAATTCTTCAATAATCAAATAAACTCACTTTAATTAATTAATTGATTGCTTAAATAAACCTAATTGATATCATTTTACCGATCAGGTTAATTGATATATTGAGGAATTTATTTATGAATGTATTTTTTGTAAGTTTGTTTACACAGGATTGTTGTGTTTACGTGCTAATTACTCATAAATAATCTCATCGTATTGTTTCAATGTAACAATAATAAGATTTCATTCTGTTGCGTTTTGTAAACACAATCATGATAAATTTGACACTTATGGTTTTATTTTTATTTTTATTTTCACCTATAAATTGTATACACGTACGAGTATGTTACGAGAATGTGTTTTGATTTATGTTGCCGATAAAAAATGTTCGATTTTGAAATGTTTTTGCTTCCGAGCTTACCGAAGGTAACGGAAGCTGTGATCGTTCTGAAGAACGACATTTTTTAATGTCTGATTTATAAAAATTCCAAGACTGAAATCCGTTTCAGACATCAGGGAACATTTTTGGTTCCGTGTCTGTTTGTGGCTGAAATTAAATTTGTATGGTAGGTCATAATTAGCCGATTCTTGGTCCCACATAAGTTTCAACCTTCTGTGCCCTTTTTTGTTGGAGTTCGTTTTTTTTTGTTTTTTTTATTTCTCATATAAAGAGAAGTATTGTGATGGAGTTGAAATTCGATTTTGAGATGTTGATGAATTTACACGTTTTGAGGTTCACTGAGTTCACAAAAATAGTTTTTGAAAAATGTCTTATTTGTCTAACGGGCAGATTTTGATAGAACTAGCGGGCAGATTTTGATAGAACTAGCGGGCAGATTTTGACGAAATTTGGCATACATGTTCCAAAAAAATCATATCCCCGCGGCAAAGTCGAGAAATTGATTCTATCTCCAAATTTTGGGGAGCTCCCCCCGCCCCCTCCCCCAAATACTACGAAAAAACGTGAAAAAACAACCGATTCCGACGATTTAGATTAATATATTTTAAAATGTAGTCCATTACAATACGAATCTAAGGGTATATGTCGTTTTCCCAAAATCTATTTTCCTAGATATTGATGAAAATAAATCAGATTTTGTTAAAGATTGAAACCAACATGTTTCTGAGATCTGGGACATTAAATGAGGAAGTTAGTTAGAGTTGTCTCGGACCGATTTTTTAAATTAAAAATCAAGATTGATTTTAAGGGGGGGGGGCTGCTCTACATTTGAGAACTTTGCCTGTCGTTAAATTTTGTATCCTCGATTTCACACACACACACACATATATATATATATATATATATATATATATATATATATATATATATATATATATATATATATATATATATATATATATATATATATGTGTGTGTGTGTGTGTGTGAAATCGAGGATACAAAATTTAACGACGATATATATATATATATATATATATATATACATAGTAATTGAATAATTAAAACTTTTTGAATATATTATAAACATTATCACTAAATTTATCAAAAGGTGTAGAAGGACATAGTGATTAACTTTTATTGTTAACAACAACAATATCAGGAAATATTTGAGAAAATTAGAGACAGTCTTACTCATTAACTTAAATTACTATGATATTAACAGTAATTATTGTGATAAATTATTATTATTAGTTCATATTTTCGTTTTGGATAGATAGACTGGTGGCAAAATAATTGTAATTTGGTAGTATGTATTAATGATTAATAATTTTTTGTTGGTTATTGGTTTTTAATCAATTTTTTTAAATTATATATTTTTAAGTTCATTGTATAATTAATTATACTTGAATATGTCATTATTTTTTAACTTTATATTAGCATTAGTATGAATATATTTAAAAATTAAGATATTTTTAGGAGCGTGAAGTATGTTTTCGGCACTATTTTTTATTCATATTCAGATTCATGAAATCGTTTTCATTACCTGCTCGCATGTTTCGAAATTGGGGAATTTATCAGAATATATAAGTCATTCTTTTTATTAGGGTTTTGAGGTCATCCTAGAAACCCTTATGCTTTTGGTAGTTCGTCCGTCGCATCTTGGTTCATATTTCCCAACCTATTGTTGCTAGAGATATGATATACAAGTTAAACTTTTTTTCCCCAAAAACAGGAAAAATATATTGCAAAGTTAAACACTCAAAATTTGTTCGTTTCAGCGAGCAATTGCCAACTGATCGCAACAAGATTTTTTGTTTTTTTAACTTTTTAGTGGGTATTTTAAAGGTATTGAAATGCAGATCTCATATATTCATCGCGTTTCCAAAATGACGGTAGTTTTACCTCCAGAAGAACCAAATACGTGCAAACCTAAGATGCTAAAGGATAATATGCACACCTTGTTCCTCCCAACGTGTAAATTTTTACTACGTTTTTATTAGCTTGCTTTCTTGTTTGTTTGTTTGTTTGTCCGGCACAAATCTGGCAATCGATTTCTAACTAACTTCCCGAAAAGCTAGACATTTGAAACTTTTAGCATAGCTCAGAACACGATGACAATGCATTATTTTAATACTTTTAGCCATCTTTCAGCAAAATTTAATTGGTTTTCAGCAAATTTTGCTGTATGGATAGTTAGTTCGGAAAAATTCCGCAAGTTATTTTATTTGTTTTGCCATGTCCCATATTTACACAATCTTCATTTTTTCACGGGTTTCAAAATTGTGATTTTTATAAATAAGAGATAAACATTGAATGACAGCAAAACAGGAAATATATCGATTATATTATTTTAAATCTATCGATGGCACGGTTTAGATTTGGTGTTGGTGAGATCCGTTGTACAAAGATTTGTCCTTTTATAGGTTTAAGATATTTATGTGAAGTAAATAAATTCGGAACTTTTTTTTTTTTTTCACTAACATTATATTATATTATATAACAATGACAATTATATTATTAACATTACATACGATTCGATAGAAAATTTAAAAACGTAGTTTATAAAAGGTTCTTTTTATCTTGAAATTTTATATATATTTTATTAAAAAATTGAAATAAAATAATGTAGTAAATATACATTTTTATGACGCAGCTTTTAGTAGCTTGCTGTGGCAAATACTTAACGTGATTTTTCATTCTGATTATATTCATTGTGACTCTAGAGTTGTTTATTTGGTTAATACCTTTTTTGACGATAAACAACTGTTATTTCGTGGTTCTTGCTTGCTGTCAATGTTTGAACTAACATTCAAACGCTTTCTTAACAACATAGAGTTGCAATCTTAGAATAATACAATATATAGAAGGAGGATCACTGATAACATTGAAGCCAACATTGGTTGTGTCCCTTAATCCGCGTTCTAAAAATTAATTTTTGTAATTTGTGACGTCATAACTCTAAAATTATTTGCTTTCGGTTTTTTAATTTAATTTTGTATTAAATTATAATTATCGATAGTCAGGTTAGTTTATTGTAATATTTTTTTTGAGTTTTATCTTATTTTAGCTTGAAATATGCTAAAAATAATGTTTATTATATCATGCTGGGCGAGTTGTAAAAAAATGACGTCAGAGTGAAACGTAAACAATTGCCAATGGTTGCTTTGAATAGTTACTAAAGCATGGCCAACCTTCTCCTGTTTAAATGAAAAAAAATGAGTGTTGTTATGTTGGCAGCCTGGTCTTAAGGACACAACCTCTCGGCAAAAGTTGGCTTCAGTCTCTTATCAGTAATTGCTTAGGATTACGATTCTATGCTCCTTCTATATATAGTATTATTCTAAGGTTGCAATAGTGGATTTATTTTACGAAGAATTTAATGTTAAGTCAAATCCGAAAATTGAATCAAATCTGAAATAGTTATTTATGCACCTAGGGAGTAAAGTAAGCCATTATTCCCTGAGCGAAAAAGTTGGTTTTTGAGGCGAAGCCGAAGGAACCATGGTCCCTAAATCCCAAGGCGGAGCCGACGGAATAACTCAAATTAGCTCCCGAGGCGCAGCCGAGGGAGATAATTATCGCGAGGGGAATAATGGCACTTTACTCACGAGGTACATACAATATTTTATCTCCAGTAGGGAGAAAATACACATTTTCGTCCATTGCACAGTTTTTTTTTAATAAATAACAATAACTATTTGCACTTTTAATAGCAGATATAAGAGATTCAATATAAAAAACAAATACGAATTGGAATTGAACTCAAATAGAAGGTTATTTAGATGCAGGTTATAAACAAAGATAAACATGGTCGAAAAAGCAAGTGCCGCCAACCTGATTTCAACAACTTCATTACATTAGCCATACATTTTCTACTATTTATAAAATAATTAAGTTGCAATCTTTACTTTTTTGCCTTACTTTACTTTTTCACCCTACTTACTTTTTTTTACTTTTTGAGCTCAGGGATGAAAAGACTTACTTTAAACTAATTCAAAATCATAACTTTTTCTCCCTATTGGAGATAATAAATATTTTAGTAATAAGCATGTAAAATGGTTATTACTAAGCTAAAAATACGTTAGTTTAATCTAAAGAATTTTTTGTTGATTTAGTGGTGGAGAATCGATTTGGAGGTGTAGTGATTGACCCACCCTCACCCTATATAAATGGCACTAAGAGTTGAGAATTATTCGGTTTAAATAATATAACACATTAGATCCTCCATAAAATGACCACTGAAGGGACTAGTCGCATTAATGGTCAACTAGCAGGTGGACACCTTAGCCACATTAGGAAATAAGTTTTTTACTTTCTCATATAAAGAGAAAGTATTGTGATGACTCGAAAATTCGATGTTGAGATTTTGATTGATTTAAACGTTTTGAGGTCCCCTGAGTCCAAAAAAGTGGTTTTTAAAAAATGTCTGTCCGTCGTCTGTCGTCTGTCTGTGCAGACGCCTGGAGCCTAAACTACTGGGCCGATTTTGACGAAATTTGGCATACATGTTCAGAAAAATCATACCCCGAGGCGATATCGAGAAATGAATTTTAGCTCTAAATTTGGGGGCGCTACCCCCCAAAAACTCTGAAAAAACATGAAAAAAAAATTTCTCGAAAACGGTTCCGACGATTTTGATTAAAAAATTCTAAAATGTAGTAAATTTAAATATGAATCTAACGATATAAGCCGTTTTCCCGGGAAAAATCTAGTTCCTGAGAAAATAGCTTAAAATGCGGACGGAGAGAGCCCGGATTCGATTCCCCGTCCTGAAGAAGTTATTTTTATGGTAAATTTTAATATATTTTTCAATAAAAATTAAACGTTTTTACGAAAACTAATAAATTGAAAACATTGGCTAAGTAATTATGAACTCGTATATGAGAAAGTTTGTCTGAGTTGTCTCGGACCGATTTTTTTACCATATAGAATAGAGGTTGAATAGACCTTGACAATGTGGTTACACTAGCAGGTTTTTACTGCATTTAGAAGGTAGATGGCACTTCTTCCTGGAATTTCCTTCCCAATGGAACCCAATGACTTATTTTGGTCACTGGAATCCAAGTAAAGTTGTTGAGCTATAAAATAATTGGATGAGCGTTAAAGCTGTAATGAAATCCAAGAGATTCTTTCTGAAGAAGAGTAACAGGTCATGGTTGCTGGAGAAAGTACCGGATATTATCGTTCTTAAGGAAAAATCCTCCTGCAATTCCAGTCAAATCAATTGAATTACAAAAAAAATGGCAAAAGCAGCATTCCATTCAAGATGCACTCCTTGAAAATAATTGAGACTTATTTCAACTCGAACGCAAATTATATCTATTGAATGATTGATTTTACGATAGTAAGAGGGTTCGAATTATTAATTCTGTTTCAGCGTGCTTAGATTTTATTAATGAGCAGTGTAATTAATTGGCACTTCTATAGAAGATTGTTACTCCCCTTATAAAAAAAAACAGAGGGGAGTAACAATCTAAAGAAGGTGTACGGAATGTACTTCTTTAGACTGTTAATCCCTTATCAACATTGAAGTGGGATATTCCTTTGTCTCAATGTACATTTGACTAAACAACCCTTTTTTGGGTTTCGTTGGTAAAACCAAAAAAAGAAACCCCTACAATTTCCAACGATACCAACGAAACCCTTTTTACGTGAGACTTCACGAACAACTATTAATCTTGATAGTTATTTAGTCCACGTATAGCAAAATATGCAAAATGAGCGGTCTGGTGGGCCATAGAAAAAATAAGATTAGCAATTTGATCTGATTTACTGGGAATCCAAGATGGCGGATAGTTCATGTCCCTCGAAAAAAAAAAAAAAATTGTGTGGGGTATCAAATAAAAGGTATTGAAGAGTTGATTACAAATATATATACCACTTAGGGAAAGTATTTAATTTTCGGCGCCATTTTGTCAACAAACGTCGAAATTTTGTTTGTATTCTTGCTCTTACTAAAAATATAGAAAAATATGCAAAATGTGCAGTCTGGTGAGCCATAGAAAAAATAAGATTTGCAATTTGATCTGATGTACTGGGAATCCAAGATGGCGGATAATTCATTTTTCATGTTTCAAAATTTTGTGTGGGGTATCAAATGAAAGGTATTGAAGAGTAGATTACAAATATATATTCCACTTAGGGAAAGTATTTAATTTTCGGCGCCATTTTGTCAACAAACGTCGAAATTTTGTTTGTATTCTTGCTCTTACTAAAAATATAGAAAAATATGCAAAATGTGCAGTCTGGTGAGCCAAAGAAAAAATAAGATTTGCAATTTGATCTGATTTACTGGGAATCCAAGATGGCGGATAATTCATGTTTCATGTTTCAAAATTTTGTGTGGGGTATTAAATGAAAGGTATTGAAGAGTAGATTACAAATTCAAGTTAAGGATACCAACGAAATCCTTTTTACGTGAGACTTCACGAACAACTATTTATCTTGATAGTTATTTAGTCCAAGTAATTTTAATTCTAAAACGACTTAGGGGAGTAACAATCTAAAGAAGTACCATAAATAATATATGTGACAACTTTCCATTGGCGGAAGATTTAGAGGTAGTATAAAAAATAAGAATTTACTGAATTCCCGTTATGTCTGTTCAAGCGCTTAGAAAAATAAACCCATCTTAAAATTCACGTAGACGTCAGACGTTTTAACTTTCAAAATGCATCATGCATTTTACGCCGTTAATACTTGACAGTTATCCTATATCATTTTTTTAAAAAAAGAATTGAAAGATTGGTGCAATTGAGAAGTATATGCAGCTAGCGGTACTTTTATATACAATGACTGTGGGAAGAATATTCACTAAGTATTGTAAACTCCGAAATCCGTCTGGAACGGTAAACAGACAAAAATGTAAGCCTACATCCTATGTACGCCACGTTTTACCGATTTTACCGTAATCCCGAGCCGGAATAAGTTTGGACTTGGCAGTAACCTCATACATTATGTTTACCTATATAATTGAACACATAATAAAAATTTACCACATTATAATTAAACACATAATAATTAAATCAAATTATAAATAAAGACATTATAAAAAATCACAGGGAAGTACTTGCATCCAAGTACTTTTTAGGGTTTTGTAGATGATTAAGCATACCCGTTATGAAATAATGATTTATTTTCTTCGATCTCAGGGGTCCTGGGTTCGATCCCCCGGGGGGTCACAATGTTTTTCATCCGTAATAACAAAAATATAAATTACATTCTTCAGAAAATTTTCATCGCCCCACAATAAGGTATTAGCATGAATTATTTCGAAATTTTAGGACCAGCCGTTAATATAGTTGTTTTTTTTGGTGTATATTTTGACTTATAAAACCAATAAAGAATGAAAAATTTAAAAAAGCATATATATATTTGTGTCCTACTCTTCAGCAGCTTTCATTTTTTGATACCCAACTCAAAATTTAAAAAAAATAAAATTTTGGGCGCACTTCAATTTTTCGTGCACAAAATTGGCAATTTTTAAAAACTGGGAATGAACTCCCGGAATTTTCATCGCCCTACAATATGGTATTAGCATGAATTATTTCAACATTTTAGGACTTGCCGTTATATAGTGGTGGGGGGGGGATTTTTTTTTTGGTATATTTTTATTTTTTTACCCAATAAGGAATGCAAAATTTAAAAAAGCATATATATATATATATATTTGTGTCCTACTCTTCAGCAGCTTTCATTTGATACTCCACTCGAAAATTTAAAAAAAATATAATTATTTCAGTTTACCACATTTTTGCGAATTGCGCATGCGCATATTTAATTTTGAACTTCTGTATATTTTTCCTGTGGTTGGGTCAAAAAGTTGCACCAGTGTTTCAAATTTCAGCTCTTTAGCTTGAACGGTTCGGGCCCTATGAACCAAAGAGCGACAGATAGACGGACACATCACCCTCGGCATAAGGGTTTTGAGAAGTATCTACAAAACCCTAATAAAACATATAATAATAAAAAAAAAAAAATATTAAACAAATTTTATTTTAAAAACATAATAATTCGTGTATTTGTTTAAATCGTATAATTTCGTCCCTACCGTTATCGCAATCCTATAGTTGTTTTACGTATTTTTAGGGTTTTGAAGATGCTTCTCAAAACCCTTATACCGAGGGTGATGTGTCCGTCAGTTGCTCTTTGGGTTCATATCTCCCAAACCGTTTAGGATATAAAGTTGAAGTTTTAAGTACTGGCGTAAATTATTTACCCTCACGTAGGTAAAATATTAAGAAGCTAAAAATAATTTGCGCATGCTCAATTCGCAAAATTGAGGTCAACACAAATATTTGTAGTTTTAGGTTTCTGTACAAAGTACAAAAAGAAACCTTATATAACGGCTCTGTCTGTCTGTCTGTCCGTTGGTCTCTGTCTGTTGACATGTTTCAATTCATAAACTACTATAGCTAGGAACATGAAATTTGGCACACATTTGCATCTCGGCATTTGAGACAACTGGACACATTTTGGATTTTTCACACTTTATATTTTCAAAATGGCGGCCAATATGTCGGGCGACTAAAACAAAAGTTTTTAGCCACCATGACATGTTATATATCAATTTAAAGGTCTTGAAATGCAGAAAAAGAATATGCAATTATTAAAATTTCACACTTAATATTTTTAAGATGGTGGCCAATATGGCGGGTGAAAAAACATTGTATTAGTTACCATAACATGTTATACATCAATTTAAAGGTCTTGAAGAGTAGAAAAAGAATATTACTATTAAAATGAGTGTAATTATATTACACTTAATAATTTTAACTTTAATGTACAGAAACCGGTGATTATCGCCCCACGTACTTAGGTGAAGCGCGCCTTACTTGTGTAATTTTCGAGTGGGGTATCAAATGAAAGCTGCTGATGAGTAGTTTACAAATATATTATATACATATATATAATATATATATATATATATATATATATATATATATATATATATATATATATATATATATATATATATATATATATATATGCTTTATATGATTTTTATTTGATTAAATCGGATGAATTCGTACCTAGCTTTATCACAGTCCTCTAGTTGATTTTCCGTATTTTTGTTTGATTGCATCGAATGAACTCGTTGAATGAACCTAGCGTTATCTCAATCCTATAGTTATTTTATATATTTTTAATGTTTTTCCGTGACAATGAAATGGCTTATCTAACTATGAAACTTGTATAATTGCAATTATACAATAGTATTTTCGCGAAATAAATACGAACAGAGTTTTACAATGTATTTAACTTGAAAACTTTGTATATGCGAAGATAAAAAATAAGTTTTGCTAGCTACTGATAACATGATTATATAACAATCACGTATTTAGTCCATATTGTCATTTACTCTCAATATTGAGCGTTTCTAAACGAGTCTAACGTGACATATCTGTTATCATATTTAATTTAATATATTTCTTGACACGAAGAAATTACCTCACAACTAATTAACTCAACATTTGGCAAATATATATATATATATATATATATATATATATATATATATATATATATATATATATATATATATATATATATATATATATTACCACTTTGGAAGACCTTTGGAACTACTAACCAAGTCCACCGATAAGTAACCGGTGTGTCCGGAAAGACCAACTTAAACAAACGACCACGTTCGTAAACTTACTGTTGATTTAGCGGTCGACCAGAGTGGTTCTAACCGCTTCGACCGAATCTATGAGTTGATTACCATAATATTACGTTCTATGGAGGAATTTCATTGTAATTTTTGAAGTGTTTTGTCTTTTGTTGCGTCAGTTTTTGCTATTCTTTAAAATTATTTTTCTGCATTTAGTTTTTGTGAAACATAAACCTTTGTCGGCATCCTTAGACTTTTTTCCTTTCTCATGTAAAGAAAAAGTATTGTGATGGCGCGAAACTTCGATTTTGAGATTTTGATGGATTTACACGTTTTGAGGTCCCCTGAGTCCAAAAAAGTGGTTTTTATAAAATGTCAGTCTATAGAGATGCCTAAACTGCCGGACCGAATTTGATGTAATTTGGCATACGATTTTGATTAAAAAATTCTAAAATTCCAGATGGTCCATTACAACGATATAAATCTAACGATATAAGCCGTTTTCCCGAGAAAAATCTAGTTCCTGAGAAAATAGCTTTGAACACGAAAGGAGAGAGGCCGGGTTTGTTTCCCCGCCGAGGAGAAGTTATTTTTATGATACATTTTAATAAAATGTTCAATAATTATTAAATGTACATACGAAAACTAATAAATGGAAAACACTGGGCTAAGTAATTATGAACTCGTATATGAGAAAGTTTGTCTGAGTTGTCTCGGACCTATATTTTTTTATTTTGAAATTAAGACAAAGTTTGGTGGTAATTTTGTGACTTATAATCGGAATATATCGATACTATAAGATGAAAAGTGTGATATTGATATTGCTTTGTTCCACAGTACCTTGCACTAAATATCCCTTTGTTCTAATAGGTATTTACTTTGTTACCTACTGCAATTCTACTTTTCAACATTTTATGGTTATCAATATTGGCGGGTAGCAAACTAAAAGAGAACCCCCTTATCAATGTGAACAGAGCGGAGCAATGCTTCAGGAGCAAGATAGGGCTAAAAAATAACATTAATATGGCGTCGTTCCTTCGTTGTTATTTATACTTAAGTGTTTTATTATTTTCATTGTGTTTGATTTTATTAATCTTTTTATCGTAAATCCCAGACAATGAGGTAATTAACCCAAAATATCGGACCCTTATACGTACTTACAACTCTATATAAAGATTTCCAACCTGAATGAATTTTCAAGGGTTCTTATGATACACATATATAAATCATGAATGTAATTTTATTAAAATTCGAGATATATATATTTATATACATGCATATTAGTTATCAATTAAATACATATAGATTAGTCACGAGTGTAATTTTATTGGACTAATAAAGAGTACTTGGAAAAAAAATCAATTATGATACAAGTAAATAATATTTATCTTTACTGATAAGAACAAAGCAGAGAATAAGCTAGACTCTAGACTAAATTATCTCATTGATTAGCAGTAATCAAGAGATTATGCTATCATTATTATCATAAATTGATTATTTTTTTTAGGATTTGAGACAAATTATTTATTTGTTTAAATATTTCAACATCAAATTACTTTACCAAAATCAGTCACTTCTACAGAAAATTTGTAGAACTTACACGTTAAGTGCAGTTAAATCGGTTGTTTCTATCGAGATTTTGTTGGACTTAGTTTTTAGGGTCCGTAGGCAAAACCAAGGACCCTTATATTTTCCTGCGTGTGTCTGTCCGTCCGTCCTCGCGCGTGCTCTCACGGCTACACCTTTCTTCCGATCACTTTGAAATTTGGCATGTATGTGTCTTGTACCTGGCCACATATTTTAAAAATATAGGGACTTAAAAAAAATATTTTTAAAAAAAAATAGGGTAAAAAAACTTAGGGGTTAACATTTTTTTATTTTTTTTCGACACCGTGAGGGGTATCATATGAAAGGGTACGTCGAGCTGATTACAAAAATATATTATAATTCTTTGGTTGTAACTTTGATAGGGCGAGCGTAGGCAAGTTTGAAGTGGGTGTGAAACGTGCCCCCCCCCCCCCCTCTATCTCGCTTATGTGAAGTGCAAAAAATCTGAAAAAATTCCTGAACATTCTTCGACCAAAAGTAAAGATACCACTTTTTGGAAATTTAGAAAAAAATATTATTTTATTTTTTATTGGCAAAATACGTTTTATTTATAATTATGGTCTTTTCGATGTATTTATATGGTTGTAGTCCGGTTCAGTGGCAAAAAAATACTTTATCCGAGTGTGTTTTGAGAATATCAGACCTCAGACCCTTAAAATGGTTCAAAGTAAGCTTTTTAGCATTTTGAAAAAACAGTGTTTATACATTTTACTGTTAAACACTGTATAGTGTGGCCTACGGACCCTCGCTGTGTGCTGGCTAGCACACACTTGACCTGTTAATTATTTTGTACTTGTGCCTTTTTTCTTCATTATAATTATTAATAATTAAAATATTTTTATGAACATTAGTCTTTTTTACAATTTCATCATATATAAATCGTGTATGATGAATATATAATATATTCTAGCTGTGGATTGACTACGCCCTATGTTAGGTTTCATTTTTTTTTCTTTATAATTAGATATATAATTTTAATGTCAATAAATATTAAATTTCTCAAGCAAATCGAGTTTTTTTTTTTTTTTTTTATCCATTTATTGAAATTTAATATTAGTAAATTTAATATTAGTAAATTTAATATTAGTAAATTTAATATTAGTAAATTTAATATTTAAATATTAGTACATACAAAAATTAACAAAGACGTGCTTTATTCCAAATCAGCCACTGGCTGTGGATATTAAATGAGGAGGTTAGATTCCAAATTTATATAACAACAAATAACAATTAAATAAAATGAAATAAATAAATAAATCTAACAATTAAAAATTAAATATCCTAAAAAAGTGCAAAATTTAACAATTAAATAATGCCCACTTGCTGTGTGGTTCGGTTTAGGACACATATCAATATATATGTAATTCAATAATTACTATGTTTTCCAAATCCATATCTCTTTGAATACGCTGGTCATCCTTTTCCATTCCATTTTCCACCAATGGAAAAGGATGACCAAATCGAGGTTTTCTAGGCTTTATAATTTTTTTTTTTTAAAAAGTGTCAAATTATACTATAACATATTATAATTTTCTGGGGCTTGATATTCAACTAATCCCCCCCCCTCCTATTTCTTTATTTATTTAATTTCCTTCCCCCTGTGCCTTTGTAAATTTAATTAGGAAAAAAACCCTTACTTGTGATTTCGTATATTCTGTAGCTTTACTCTGGTAGTAGTTTTTATTACCTTTCATTACCTTTAAAGGTAATAAGGCATATTAATTGCATTTCATATAAACTGTTTAACGTAGAAAATATATATAAAGCATTTACCTATTATTACAATCACATGTTGGATTTAGAATATTATTATTATTAATGATTCGATATAATTTTATAAACAATGAAATTAGTTCACTTATCTCTCACTACCCGTTTCTCGCAGCACCTGTGTCCCCAAGTTTTAAACCACACTTTTACATTCTTATTATTTCTCCATTCTAAATAAGCTTTTTGGTTTAATGACATGTAGGAAGGTTACATTTATTAAATTCAGGCAATAAAACAAACTTTTTTTTTTATTCATATTTTTTATTTTAAAATTCGTTTTTTTTATTCGTTTAAAAAAGTAAAATATTAAATTTGAATTGTTCTTCTATGTGATTTATTATTTAGGGAGTTAAATTTAATTTTTTTTAAATTTTGTTTCGTGACCGAGATTAGAACCAAGTTCCTAATGTTCTCTAGAACTTCAACAAATTATGAAATTAAAAGACTTACTCTTTCATCTTGTTTTCCTCATGTACCTTTTAAAATTACTGTTGGTAAGATTGTCTTTTTCTATATTATTAAAATAATTGGCACTTATTTAGATTGTTATTCCCCTTATAAAAGAAACAAAAGGGAGTAACAATCTAAAGAAAGTGTATGGAATGTTCTTATTTAGACTGATACTACCCTTATAAAAACAGAAGTGTGATATTCCTTTTTCCCAGAGTACATTGGACTAAACATCCCTTTGTCTTCATTTATAAGTCAGTCATTTATATTATAAAATAACTTAAGGGGAGTAACAATTTAAAGAAATACCAAATAGTTTTGTAAAGAAGTGGGTCTTAGTCTTAGGTCTTAGTGAGTAAGCAAGAGAAGGGTAGACTAAAATAAGTAGTAGTAGGGGATGGAGATGTTCTCCCCTTTTTAGTTGGAAAGAGAAAGAGAATATAGCCCTACATTCTCTTTCTCTCTACAACTACACAGAGATTATTTGTAAACTTTTTACGTTTACAATATTCCTTTAGCAATTATATTTCGATTTGCGCGTTTTTTTTTTTCTCATTATACTTGTCTCTGCTTTATTTTTAATTCTGAAATCTTAGAAGTTGCAAATTATTAGAGTCCAAGTCTAAGAGATAGCGTCCATAAAAGAGACTGACTAACATCTAGCTAGAATTTGGTTTAAAAGTTCATCTTTGGTGCTCTTTAAGAATATGCGTGGTCGGCTAAGTTCGCCTGCGGGACATAGCTTCTCTGTCCGATCTACTTTGGTGGACAATGTGATTTTCATGATCCTAATTACAAAATTAGTTATTGGTGGATTTGGCAGTTAATGGACTGTAGGAGGGGTCTGGTGGTTTAGTTGATTAATCCCCAATAAATAAAATAATATATATACCTTATATTGGTGCAGCAGCTGTCAAGAAGCGTGGTAGGAAGGGAGGGAGGTAAAAGAGGGTAGGAAAAGGAAACAGGGAAAAATTGGGACACGCGAGGTACTAATTAGCAGAGCAGGGTACTGCAAATCAGAGCGGAAGTGTATGAGATGGTGAGTCAGCGAGCGACAACGTCTAACTAACTTCTTATCTTCTTGTCGGATTAGAAGATAAGCATAATAATAAAGATAATAAAACAAAATAACCCAGAGGTCATGACCAGTTATAGTTAACCACATCTTAAGTTGATGTTAGTTAGTCACTTGCTATGTGACCACATTGATTTGAAGAAATGTTTGAATAGTTATTAACCTACTAAGTGACAAAATACCATCAAGGGGGGGGGGGGGGGGGGGGGGTAGGTTGAAACCTAAAGCATGTTGAAATATGGGGCAAGTTGAAACATGGGGTGGGGAAAGTTGAAACGTGGGGGAAGTTGAAATATGGGGCAAGTTGAAATATGGGGCAATTTGAAACATGGGGCAAGTTGAAATATGGGGCAAGTTGAAACATAGGGCAAGTTGAAAAACATAGGGGAAGTTGAAATATGGGGCAAGTTTAAACATAGGGGAAGTTGAAATATGGGGCAAGTTGACACATGGGGCAAGTTGAAACAATGCGATTATTGCTAGAAATAACTAGAAATTGGTAGATGTCTTCTATGCAATATGTGAGGTACAGGTACAACCTATTGCATCATACTTTTTTTTTAGTCTCGTGCACTCGTGCAACTCTTTTAAAACGTATTGCATGATGTATTGTTTATTTTATTTTTGGCCTTCGTATTAAAACATTTTGTTCATCTCTATTTAATATTAACCCTGCATTAAATTATTTGATAGTTTTTTTCATTGAACAATATCTTCATCTATAAATCTTAAATATTCTTTTACGAATCCACGTAATGGGTTAAATTATATTATGGCTGTCGTTGAGGGGGAAATATATTCCGATGAATAATTATTATGAAACCAATCTAAGTAAAAGTGATTCACACTTGCCTGGGTATGAGATCAATAAAGCTGAGTCAATATTTGCCCTTATATCTTGATGATGATAATGTTTTAATATCTGCATACACACTTGACTTGATTGAATCGTTAAATATAGATATTATTTTTAATTAAAAGTATGTAGTCTAAAAATCTGCTATTACGTTTTGCTGAGTAATATACTGATTGAGTTTACTTTGTTATGTGCGTTAACAAGAAAAATCTTATTCACTTTGAGTAAGTTAATTAAAAAGTTTATTCACTATGAGTAAGTTATCAGCAATATGTTATTAGTTTGAGTAAGTTAATAGGAAATTTAAAGTAAGTTAACAAGAAAAGTATATTCATTTTGGGTAACTTAGTTGACTTTAAATAAGTTAATATCTATATTATTAGGGGCCGTAGGCAAAACCAAGGACCCTTATATTTTCCTGCGTGTGTCTGTCCGTCCGTCCTGTCGCGTGCTCTCACGGCTACACCTTTCGTCCGATCACTTTGAAATTTGGCATGTATGTGTCTTGTATCTACCCACATATTTTAAAAATATAGCGACTTAAAAATAATATTTTTCAAAAAAAATAGGGTAAAAAAACTTAGGGGTTAACATTTTTTATTTTTTTTTTCGACACCGTGAGGGGTATCATATGAAAGGGTACGTCGAGCTGATTACAAAAATATATTATAATTCTTTGGTTGTAACTTTGATAGGGCGAGCGTAGGCAAGTTTGAAGTGGGTATGAAACGTGTCCCCCCCCCCCTCTATCTCGCTTATGTGACGTGCAAAAAATCTGAAAAAATTCTTGAACATTCTTCGGCCAAAAGTAAAGATACCACTTTTTGGAAATTTCGAAAAAAAATATTCTTTTATTTTTTATTGACAAAATACGTTTTTTTATAACTATGGTCTTTTCGATGTATTTATATGGTTGTAGTCCGGTTCAGTGGCAAAAAAATACTTTATCAGAAGTTTGTTTATGTGTTTTGAGAATATCAGACCCATAGGATAGTTCAAAGTAAGCTTTTTAGCATTTTAAAAAACACCATCAATAGGGTACTACTTAAACTATAATGTGTGGTGGCCTACGGACCCTCGCTGTGTGCTGACTAGCACACACTTGACCTGTTTATTTTTTTAATTAAAAGTAGTATTAAAAATCAGCTATTTAGTTTTGTTTAACAATAAATAAAATGTTTATAAAGTTTATTAACTTTTACTTAAATAAGTTATCTAAAACAATTTATTTACTTTAAGTTAACAAAAAAGTTTAATCATTTTGAGTAAATTAACATGAAAATGTCATTTTCTTTGAGTAAGTTCATAAGAAAAGTATATATTCATTTTAGGTAACTTATTTAACTTTAAATAAGTTAATATATTTTTTTTTTTAAATTAAAAGTTGCATTAAAATACAGCTATTGAGTTTTGTTTAATAATAATTAAAATGATTAAGTTTATTCACTTTAAGTTAACAAAAAAGTTTAATAACTTTAAGTAAATTAACATGAAAATGTCATTTACTTTGAGTAAGTTAATAATATAAATCTATTTATTTTGAGTAAGTTTAACAAAATCTTAATTATTAACAACTAAACTCGGTGTACAAACGTGAATTATCAAAATATTACAATGGGAAGGACTTAGTAACACTTTTATTATCATTTAAATGAATGATAACCTGTCAATGGGACACATTGAGGTCAGATAAATAAAGAAGAGACGATATTGCTGTATTGTTCCGTGTCATATAATAAAATTATAGACATGACACAATATCATTGTTAAGATAGAAAATAAATCAAATATTTAAATAGTGTTTTTCGATATTAAAAAAATCATGTGTCCGATACAATTTTAAACAACACAGTACATGGGGCAACCGGTATGGCGCCCCATAGGATATGGGGCAACAGCAACAAACTTTCTTATATAAATTACTAATTCGATTAGTGTTTGCCATTTGTTATAGTTGTTCCTTGGTTATTTTTTAGGGTCCGTAGGCAAAACCAAGGACCCTTATATTTTCCTGCGTGTGTCTGTCCGTCCGTCCTGTCGCATGCTCTCACGGCTACACCTTTCGTCCGATCACTTTGAAATTTGGCATGTATGTGTCTTGTACCTACCCACATATTTTAAAAATATAGCGACTTAAGTAAAGCTGACCAAAAGTAAAGATACCACTTTTTGGAAATTTTCAAAAAAATATTATTTTATTTTTTATTGACAAAATAAGTTTTTTTTATAACTATGGTCTGTTCGATGTATTATATGGTTGTACTCCGGTTCAGTGGCAAAATAAATACTTTATCAGAAGTTTGTTTATGTGTTTTGAGAATATCAGACCCATAGGATAGTTCAAAGTAAGCTTTTTAGCATTTTAAAAAACACCATCAATAGGGTACAACTTAAACTATATAGTGTTGCCTACGGACCCTCGCTGTGTGCTGACCAGCACACACTTGACCTGTTTATTTATTTTTATTTTCTCATATTACCTTTTATATAAAGAGAGAAAGTTTTGTGATAGTGAGAAAATTCAATTTTGAAATGTTGATGGATGTAAGTATACGTTTTGGCAACTTCTTTAGATTGTTACTCCCCTAATAAATAAAACAGAGGGGAGTAACAATGTAAAGAAGTTGTACGGAATGTTCTTCTTTAGAGTGTATTACTCCCCTTATAAAATCAATAGTGTGATATTCCTTTGTCCTAAAGTACATTGGACTAAACAACCCTTTGTCTTTATATTTATTTAGTCTAAGCCATTTATATTCTAAAAAAACATAGGGGAGTAACAATCTAAAGAAGTACCCACGTTTTGAGGTCCTATGCGTCTAAAAATGTGATTCTAGTTTGCCGGTTGTAGACTGCAGACGCATGGAGCCAGCATAAAAAAACAACTGTAACGATTTAGATGAATTTTGGCAAACTTAATCTGAAGAATCATACTCGAAATGATTAAATATATTTTGGTTCTTAATTTGGGGGGCACTACCCCAAAATACTCTTTAAAGTAGATATTATTGGCGATTTTTTATTCTTAATTATGTTTATTTTTTTCTCAAAAATAGTTTTATGATTATTTAGTTTTTTAATTATTTCGTCGTCCATACACACACATATATATATATATATATATATATATATATATATATATATATATATATATATATATATATATATATATATATATATATATATATATATATATATATATATATATATTTGTGTGTGTGTGTAAAAATACGGTTGAGGTAGCGTATCTGGAGCATCATGTATAGAAATGAATAAAACTGGCTCATAGAATTAAAGTCTTTTCTGTAGATTGATAAAAAATGCACCAATTATGGATACTTCTTCATTTCATAAGTTTTCTCTTGATACATTTTCCATCTTCAGTCCTCTATTTTGAGACACAGCTGTATACAGGTCGATTTTGCGAATCTTTGCCGTATATGTATCGTCGTAGATTACCTGGGCTTCGATGTAGCGTATCTGGTTTTTCGAGAGAGTATGAAATGAAAGAGTATCCATAAATAATGCAATTTTTATCAATATGCAGGAAGCACTTTAATTATAAATGCATTACATTTGTCAGTTTTTCCTTTTCTATACGTGATGCCCCAGATACGCTACCTCGACCAAAAATACATATGTGAATTTAATTACTATAGAAGGTTACAATCTTATATTTACAGAAAATATGCCCTGAGAGGTTTGAAGTATATAATAAACTTAGTTTTTCACTTTATAAGTGTCTAAGTGTGGGAGAAAAGTCGATATTTCCCAAGTAAAACTTATATATCTTATAAAAGCTTTGAAAACAAGGTTACATAGTGAGTAGTGACGGAACACTTAAGTTCAGTTTAAAATCAATAATTGTTTAGTAGTGTATTAAAAGCATCACTTTGACGATATAGATGTAAACTTGGATGTTACTAGGCTCTATAGAGTCCGCCTCCGCTTTCTTCAGCCTTTTCATAGCTCCCATACGTGTAATATGGGCAGAAAATGTGAGCTATATTCTCAAGCTATGTTACTATTATATACAGGGTGACTGGCGTTATATGTGAAAAAATAGTGTGTTGTTCTACGCCTCAAGGGCTACAAAAAACACTATATAAACCATGGGTCAAATCTTAACCGTTCTCCCACAAAATCAAATTTCATGATTTTTTTAAGATTACATACCTTTGCTCATAAAAATGCTTATTGCACCAAAAGTAAAAAAGCTAGAATTAAATTTTTGGCACCGTTGTAAAGCTGACGAAATTTTATATAAGAAACATGTAATTATAATTTTCATGCCTTCAAATTATATGACAAAACTTTTATACAAATCTTATTTTTAAGAACAAAAATTTTAAAAATAATTTTTTGAGGTTCCATATCTTGGTAAACAACCGAGCTCAAACTTTTCGGACTTCAGGAAAAACTTCCTTATTTACTAACGTTTCGATCGATATTAATATTATTACCCATTCATAAGGCAGAAGTTTTAGTAAACTTCGTTGAAAGTGAAAAAGAAAAATATTTATTGTTGCTAATGTTGAAAAAAAGATGAGTATACTAAACCAACCTTGCTTGTTTTTCATTATTTAATCACCTGTAAGTCAAGAATTGCAACAATAAACACGATTCTTTTTTACTTTCAGCGAAGTTTAATAAAAATTCCACCCAATGAATGGGTGGAACATTCATGGAAAACATATATGGGAATAATATTAATATCGATCGAAACGATAGTAAATAAGGAAGTTTTTCCTGAAGTTCGAAAAGTTTAAGCTTGGTTCTTTACCAAGTTATAGAACCGCAGAGAAATTGATTTTTTAATTTTTTTTCTTAAATATAACATTTTTATACATTGTTTGTCATGTAATTTGAGGGCATGCAAATTAAAATTGCACTTTTCTTATTGGAAAATTTGTCAGCTTTACAACGATACCAAACATTTTGTTCTAGCTTTTATACTTTTGGAGCAATAAGTGTTTTTATAAGAAAAGGTATGCTATCTTAAAAAAAATCAAAAAATTTGACCTTGCGGGAAAGCGGTTAAGATTTGACCCATGGTTTATATAGCGGTTTTTGTGGCCCATAAGACGTAGAACAACCTACTTCATTTTTTCACATACAAAGCCAGTCACCCTGTATATTGAAATACATAGTATATAATTTAGTATATTGATGTATTTAATATGTTACTCCATCGCAGTAGGATTATACAAGGTGTCAAGTAATTACTAGGCTAAACTTTATGAAATAATTTGTTAGATGTTAGATTAAAACATTCAAGAATCAAGAAGTACATTTAGCAAATGGTCTTAGTAGGTATGGAGGTACTTGGGCCTCTCCCCACCACTGCCTACTATACCACGTCCGCCTTTACCGCTCTCCCCTCTCAAGACTACGCCCACTTCCACATACTTAGTGTCCTATCCCTACCTTACTCAGTTTTATTGTTTAGTCTGTCTGGATGTTTTCTGTATCTGTATGTGTCTGTACAGTGAGTGCAAAAACACACACAGTGATTAACTCAATGTGTATAGTATGTTTAAAAACACATACAGTACACGCATTTACGAATTGAGTTGAAACTTGGTACAGTATTCAGTCTTACTAAAGTCCGCTTAGGGAGAAAATATTACTTCCGATTTTAAAACTGCTCCCATTTCAATTATTTAAAAAGCTTAATAACTTATAAGCGAGATGTTGCTCCACCAGGCCCTGAACTAACAATGGACAGACTGGGCATTTGTCAAGGTCCTCTAAAATCCTGTTAGAAGAGAAATAAAGAAAGCGAAAGTCGAAATGGACCAAGAACAAAGTTTGAAATCAATGCGCTAATGTTCTTGAGTTGTTCATGTTTTTGTAAAAAAAAAAAAAAAAAAAAAAAAAAAAAACCAACATACATACTGACAGACAGAGGAAAAACAAAGCAAGATAGTGTATAAATTATGTACATGTTATTTCTTGAATTATCCTAACAAATCATAATATATAAAATGAAATTTTTATAAGTAATTTCTAGACACCTTATATACCTAATTATGTATCCGTAAAGATTTAAAAATTTGAATGCGGATTAAATAATATTTTATTGTGTAAAATACATAGATATCGATGTATCGAAAATATCGATATATCGGACCAAAAAATATCTATAAACTCTCGATGTATCGGCAACATTTTTGGTTAAATGTTTTTGCAATTTCGAATGCAAAAATATTCCGATACATCAATCAATCGATAGGTGAAATATCGAAGTCATCATATGCCCCAACCCTGATGACAAAATGAAAGCAACATTTTTATTAGGGAAATAAATAAAACGTCCAGTTGGTGTTGGTACACCTGGAAGGTAAACATAACAGCTGGCCATGCTGTTATCGTTATCACTCACTTTTACTTTAGAATCTAAACAAAGCTGTTTCATGTTTTCTTGTTGCTGGTGCCGTGAGACAGTCCGTATTGTAGTGTTGAAAGTATTTAGCTTCTCCTTAATGCAATGTTGACCGCTTCGATAAACAGTTGATAAGAATAGACGCTTACACGATGTTAAATACGCCAAGTGGTGAAATGTTGTGATGAACTTAAGTACCGGATAACGTTACCTGGTAGTAAGAATTATGTTTTTATTTATTCACAAAACCATTATGAATTATGTTCACATGATTTACCTGAAGTATAATCTAGAATTAATTATTATTACGTTGTGGTCTTCTAATACTATATAAATGTTTTTTTAATGTTACGTCAAGAAGGGGGGTCATCAAATTATTGAAGTCTATCTCATTAAATTGGTTATATTTCGTCCTATGAGAGACATCTTTAGCCGGTTATATATTGATATTGTTGTTTACATTCAGCTTGATTAAGTAAACATTGACTTTTTTTATTAACAAAAACATGTCGAAGAAAATCATACCTCAAACATTCCACTACTTACATAATGTTATAACTACTAAAAGTTACTTGAGTTTACAATGCAATTTAATGACAGTAAAAATATAATTTCTAGCTAATTTGACAAGAAAGTTACTTAAGAAGTTAATAAGAATTAAAATAATCATAATAAATTATATATAAATAAATAATAAAATAATCTTCACATCTTTCTGACTCAAAACTTAAAAGCACAATCTAGGACAACCTAGAACTTTTGATTGTCCTCCACTCTACCCCTATATAATTGACTAATAATTTATAGGATGATGAATTATATGGGTATAGGGGACTTGCACCTGCTAGGTATAGAGGTTCTTTGTCCTGTTAAATTCTAGCCAAGGCTTATAAATGTATGGTATTATATATATATAATATAATTCAAAACCTACAAATTAATTTACACTTGTAGTTATGTATGAATTGTTCTGTATATATATTGTCTAACACATCATATTAACACTATTCACATTTCAAATTGTTGAAAGATGAAGAAAAAAAATATGTGTGAGGCTCTCACGCATTAGAAGTGAAACTTAAGTTCTAAAATGCATTGCTCTCTTTCATTTTTTGATGAATTTATTATTTCAGGATTAAGAAATGGTTATGGGAAATTTAATTGAAAAAAAAATATTGCTATGCTAAGGCAACCACATTTATTCAAAAAAAAAAGTTTGTTTTGATTTGCTGGTCTTTAAATAGATATAATACAATTAATCTGTAAAAATGTTACACTTGGACGAGTCTCGAATCGCAAACTTCGTTACACGATTTCACTATATGATAAAATTCACTCTACCGCCGCCAAAGAAGTTTCACTTCAAAAATGTTTAATAACACCTAATATTTTGTCGGGACCACAGTATTATTTCATGTTAATCAATTTTTCATATTAAGCATTTTCATGTTAAACGTACAAAAGCTGCTAGTCTTGAACTAAAGTATTTTTTAATTGTTCTGTGATAAGTTCATCGTGAAAATAATTTGTTGTTGAAATTTCACCCTTTTGTTAATTAGTTTATTTTGAAGGAAAATCTGGGTGGAATTGTTTTCACGAACACTGATAGATGACTTAACACAATACCAAGCCCTTATGATGCAACTATACTTGATTTGAACAAAAGGTGGAACATGTCACCTCTCCTACACGGTCGTCTGCTTTTGGCATTATCTTTTGTGTGTATTAGATATTGCTTTTGTGTCCCCCCCCCCCCACACGCCCACTTCTCGGATGGCCGTGTGTTGGTTGGAGTTTGATGCAATGAAAGGGGTAGGGGAGGTGGGTTCAAGGTCTGACGAGGTAGGATCATTGATATTGGGACGTGAAAGGGGAGAATTTCATGAATTTATTTATTCCTTGGGAATTCTACGAGGAATCACAATGTATTGTCTTTACTGTTGCATTTGAAACTGTCATTTTCTAGATACAATATAAGTATTTCTCTTCTCAAAAATCATTAGTTTTCTAAAGACAAATAAAAATAATTGGTTCGAGACAACTCAGACAAACTTTCTCATACACAAGTTCATAATTACTTAGCCCAATGTTTTCTATTTATTAGTTATGTTTTCTATTTTCGTGTTTTCGCAGTACATTTAATTATTATTGAACATTTCTTCAAAATTTATCATAAAAATAACTTCTTGGGCGGGGAATCGAACCCAGCCTTTCTCTGTCCACATTTAAAGCTATTTTCTCAGGAACTAGATTTGTCCCAGGAAAATGGCTTATATCGTAAGAATCATATTTAAATGTACTAAATTTTAGAATTTTTTTAAAATCAAAATCGTCTGAACTGTTTTCAAGAAATACTTCTTTCAGAGTTTTTGGGGGGTAGCGCCCTAAAATTTGGAGCTAAAATTATTTTCACGATTTCGCCTTGGGGTATGATTTTTTCTGAACATGTATGCCAAATTTTTGTAGTTTCTCTTTATATGAAAAAGTAAAAAAGAAAACAGGGTATTTGGAAAAGTTAAAGACCCCCAGGTTGAGGGATTTCAAGTCTGACATTTTGTTCCTTCTACTGGCTGTGTCTTATTGGGCGTTGATAATCGTGATATTTTACGTCATTAATAATAAAAAAATGTTTATACAACTAAAAAAAAAAAAAAAAAAAAAACGGCACTTCTTTAGACTGTTACTCCCCTTATAAAAGCAGAAGTGTAATATTTCTTTGTCCTAAAGTACATTGGACTAAGCATCCTTCTGTCTTAATAGTAATTTAGTCAAAGTTATTAATATTTTAAAAAACATGGGGGGAGTAACAATCTAAAGAAGTACCAAAACAACTGCTGAATCTAGAATCACAAATTTTGTCTCCGAACTTGCTTTATTGACTTAAACCTCAGGCAAGAAAGGATTTAGATTTAAATCAATTATTTTGTTTCACAAATTATTATTATATTGATATAGTTCTTTCAAATTCTAGCAATTTTTTTTTTTTTTTTTATCTTCTGTTATCTATTCTTAATCTATTTTCTTTGTGTTGTGTTATAGGAGGGTGGTGGAGAGATGTGGATGACTACAGGAGAAGCATCATGGCTAGGAGCCGAGGAGGTAGCCGCCAGATTAAGGGTAGACCTAAGATCAGGTCTATGGGGAAGAGAACCGGAACTCAGACGTCAGCTTACAGGCTACAACGAGTTCTCTGTAAAGGAAGACGATCCTACCTGGAAGAAGTATATAGAACAGGTGAGCTTTCATTTTAACTAAATTTCTTGTAAAGGTATGTTTTCACTGTAGAGATTGTCTATCTAGAGGCCCCCCTCTTTCCTGCTAGAAGAAAGTCTACAAATTCCATCGCAGTAGTATTATACAAGGTGTCTAATAATGCTAGGCACTAGGCTAAACTTTATGAAATGATTTGTTAGGTTAAAACATTCAAGAAATAGCAGTTAGCATATGGTCCTAAGTAGGTATGGATGTACTTGGGCCACCCCCCACCACTACCTACTAGACTATGTCCACGTCTACCCCTACTCCTCTCTCAAGGCTATTGTAGGAAAAATACCTTTAGCTTGACCATAAGTTTTACTCTTTTTCTTATTTCAGATGTTTTTTATTTTGATATTAAAATGAATTGTTTTCTTGCATTCGTTTGTTTTAGTTCAAGAACCCGCTGATCTTGTTGCTTCTTGGTTCAGCATTCGTCAGTGTTTGTATGAAACAATTTGACGATGCAGTCAGCATCACAGTGGTAAGTCTTCATTTTTTACTGGCTTTTTTTTTATTTAACTTTACTTGTCTGTGAGGTTCATATTTACCATTCATTTTTAACCCACTTTCTGTCATTTCCAAAGACGATGCTTGTAATTAAAAGCATTTCCAAAGACAATGCTTGTAATTAAAAGCATTTCCAAGTGAGTATTTAAAAGAATAAAAAAGTATATGTGTCCCCTCAGAAGGATACAGTCACTAGTTATACCAATTTTGAGATAATCCACTTTAACCATAACTCTTTGGATACATATTAAACACTTACAATACACTTTAAAATATTAAATACTAGCCTTCACCCCCACGCTCTGCGTGGGGCTCATGCTTGTTATTAGTGGCTGTTTGCTATTATCATGTATGCCTAGCAATTAAATGAAATGCCTAAATAGTTTTGTTTCCAAAGCCTACTAGGAATAGAATCAGGACTATATTATTAATTCTATTTCTAAGAATATAATACTCTCCAAATCGTAGTTTGGAGTATATTTATATGCTTATAAAAGATTAGATGTCTATTTATATATATATATAAAAAATAGCCAATCAAAACTAAGTAATTTAGTAGTAAATAACAAATGCTAAAAACAAGATATATAATAAATGAGAAAATAAATGTAGTCAAAACCAATTAGACTGGGAAGTCATTGAACAATCATCAACCATCTCTTCTCTCAATACGGCAGTTGCACCAGTAAATATTTAATAACTCTAGTTCTAGGACAAATTAATAAAATAATAAATACTCGGTTTAAAGAGCACTAATGTGAGGTTTAAGCACCCCAATCAGAAATTAAATTGATCAACAATTGCCGACGCCATAAGCAAAAAAAAAATGATCAAATTTAGCTCTATTTAAGGTAGAACCGAGAACTAAGTTTATGTCTATCCTTTGTAGACTATTTACATTGTATACTTTGTGCTAACTTAAGGCAATAAAAAATAAGATCCATTCTTATTTTAACTCTTGTGTTTGGTACTATGTAAAATTTTTATTTTATTGAATGAATTTTTATTGATTGTTTATTTCAGGCAATTATAATAGTAGTAACCGTTGCATTTGTACAAGAATATAGATCTGAGCAGTCACTTCAAGAACTTACTAAGCTAGTCCCACCGTCTTGTAACTGGTGAGTCTTCCACAATCTTCTTTATTAATGTTAATACTTAAGTAGCAGTGGTTTAGAAGAAATGTATGTTGAGCTTTATAATTTCATTTATAGCCGAGTAAAAGCTGAAAAGGTTATATTGTGTTAGAAGAAAAGGAAATCATGTGGAGTAGGAACTTGGAAGAGAGAGTAGCTGTAGAATGGGCAAATTATACCCTGAGGAACAGCTCTACAAAAGCTTAATTTCAATAAAAATGAAATAGTTTAAAAAATAAAGCTTAATGCTGTGTAAAAGTGTTTATCTCCAGTAGGGAGAAAAAGTTATGATTTTGAATTAGTTTAGAGGGACTAAAACAGGTCTTTTCATCCCTGAACTCAAAAAGTAGGCAGAAAAAGTAAAAGTAGGGCAAAAAAGTAAAGATTGCAACTTAATTATTTTATAAATAGTAGAAAATGAATGGCAAATGTAATGAAGTTGTTGAAATCAGGTTGGCGGCACTACGCTTTTTTGACCATGTTTATCTTTGTTTACAACATTATAACCTGCATCTAAATAACCTTCTATTTGAGTTTAATTCCAATTCTTATTTGTTTTTAATATTGAATCTCTTATAGTCCCCAGGCCAACATAAGAAGTGAGTCGCTGATTGATAAAGTTTTCTTACCTTATGGAATCGCTTATTTAAGCCGTGTCCACCGATGAATTGGGTATATGGCAACTGGGCGCTGGGTCGTTTCTTTTTTTTTTGACATGCCAAACATGCCCTTCTGCGGGAACATTGAAAAGAGATAGATAAAGTTTTAATTTTCACAGGATCGTTTAACTAAATTATTTAAATGACAGTGTTCACTTTTCAACGTCCCCGCAGAGCAAAATGTTTGGGGCGGTGGACACCCAAAATGGCCCAGCCCCCAGTTGCCATATACCCAATTCATCGGTGGGCACGGCATAAATAAGCAATTCCATAAGGTAAGAAAACTTTAACAATCACCGACTCACTTCTTATGGTGGCCTGGGGACTATTATATCTGCTATTAAAAGTGCTAATAATTATTATTATTTATTAAAACAATAAATAAAAACTGTGCAATGGATGAAAATGTGTATTTTCTTCCTACTGGAGATAAAATATTGTATGTACCTCGTGAGTAAAGTGCTATTATTCCCCTCGTGATAATTATCTCCCTCAGCTGCGCCTCGGGAATTAAAGAGTCTGATTCCCTCGGCTTCGCCTCGGGATTTAGGGACCATGGTTCCTTCGGCTTCGCCTCAAGAACCAACTTTTTCGCTCAGGGAATAGCTGGGAATGGCTTACTTTACTCCCTAGGTGCATAAATAACTATTATTTTACTTTAAAAAGAAAGCTATTGTTCTTAGCTTTGAACTTGGTTTGACCGAAATCCTTAAATCCATTTTCCACATCTCCTCTGTGATCCTTTAGTAATTTTATCCTTTATATTTTTAACAATTATTTATATTTTTTTTCAGTGTTCGAGATGGTCACTTAGAATCGTTCTTAGCTCGGAATTTAGTCCCGGGAGATGTAGTTCATTTAAACGTGGGAGATAGAGTGCCGGCGGATATTAGATTATTTGAGGTAAGGCATATTAAGATTTAAATCAAATGTATGCAATTTATAATAATCATTTTTTTTTTTTAAATTTATTTTGTATGACTAACTCATGTATTTTCTTAAGTTCTGTTAAGTTTCACGGAAGAAATGTTTAGTTTACAAAATAATATTTGAAAGAAAACAAGCTTTTGAGAGGTCAGTGCCTACCATAAGGTTCTTATCTACAACTCTATTGTACTCAGCCAAAAAAACAAAAACATTATCTACTGGACTTAAAAGAAAAAATGTTTATAAATAATTGACTTTTAGTAAATGCTTTTATTTTTAATTATTGCTCTTATTATTTATTTTATTGCTCTTTATTATTTATTTTGATTATTACTTTTATTATTGCTCTTTTAATAACTGCTCTTATTTTATTTATTTGAAAGAAGGCTTTGTACAATAAAGTTTCATTTGGTTAAGAGACATCTTTCTTGATTCTATAGGACTCCCATAGATTACTATTTACTATCTTAAAATTCTAAGACTTTAACATAGTTTTTTTTTAACTATCTCTTTTTAGAGCGTTTTAAGAAACTAATAAGCGTTTAATGTCTATTCATTTCCAGGCTATAGATCTGGCCATAGATGAAAGTAGTTTTACCGGAGAGACGGAGCCAGCTAATAAAGTAACAACTCCCATTTTAAAAAGTAATGGACATACATCGATGAAGAACATTGCTTTTATGGGAACATTAGTTAGGTGTGGTAATGGCAAGGTGAGCCCAGTTTCTTTTAATTTAATACTTTTAGTATAAATGAAACTTTTTTTTTTATTTAATTCTCTTTTTTATATGTTCTTTTACTGACTCTTTTTATAAAATCAAAGTTAACTTGATTAGTTTATTAAAGGATTTATGGATGAATAGCTTCAACTCAGTCTTTAACTACAGTCTGACCTCCATATAATGAAACTGATTCTTCTAAAAAACAAATTGCTTTATAGAAATTTTGTTATATAGTTTTTTTTGTATACAGAAAAAATGAGTGTTGCTGAAAGAGGAAGATTTTTATCGTACCATTTTTCCCCATTTAAGAACTGCTTAATTCACTTCTTCATTTGTAAAATCTCTAGATCTTTTTTTTTAAATCTTCACTTGTTTCGTATAATTTAAATAGTGCATCCCGGTTTTTCAAAATTTTTAGACACTACACTCAGAGCGATTTTTATATTTACGGGATACTTCTTTGTTCTTCATTCCTTTATCTACGCCTTGTAATAAATTATTTTTTTCTGAAAGTGATTTCCTTTTAGACATTTGACATTTGTACAGTGAGTAAATTACGCTGTAAAAAGTCAAGAGATTTACAATCGTCCGAAACTAATTCTAAACTGAGACTAAAAGATTTCTCTATACTGTGATCTCAAAGGTGATTCTAATTCCACTTAAACTCTACAGAAGTAGAATATGTAAAATAATTAGTGTGCTAGAGGTCGACCAAGAAGTCATGAACACGGGAGAAACGGAAAGCTTAACTTCGTTTAAAATCGGAACTTCCGAGTAGTGCCGAAGTCAGTACAGTCGGGTGCTAAGACAATACCCATTTCTAGTTTGTATGACATGCGCAGTTATGTCAAATCTCAAGAATAACAACAGCAAGGTTCCCAATATGTTAGGTTTCCTGTTTTGTTTGTTTTTATACAGTTCGAATTATAGTCACAACTATCCTAAACGATTTGTGTACGATCCATGGGATGATGCAAATGCAAAGGACGCCACAAATAACGGGGTTGGAACAAACTTATTATAATATGTAACTTAATAATATTAACTTATTATATGTATTTGTTATTATAAAAATGATTGCTCTCCATGACAATTAATATCTGTATGGATAGGTACCTACTTCTGTTGTTGAACTGCCACTCCCGCCAATGTTGTTGTGTTTAAAATACAAATACACATTGTAAACTATTTCACGTCCTTGACTGTGAAGAGTCTTTCTTCCTAATTTTGAATTCGTGTTATTATCCATGTTTTTATTAATACCAGGAAATTTAATTTACTAAAGAGAAAATTGCCAAAACAAGCCTAGAGAGGTAACAGTAAAAAAATAATTCACAAAAAAGTAACAAATCAAACTCAGAAATAAAGAGGAAGAAAAAAATTGATTAAGATAGAAGAAAATCGATTTTAATAAATAATAATATAAAGATATTATCGTATATTATTAGTGATTTCTTATCAGGTACAGTGTTGCCTGTTGCAAAAAATATAAAAAAAAATATAGAAGTTATCAAAATTAAATTATTAATAACAAAAGAACAACACTGTGTTTTTTGACAATGGTCTATTTTATTAAAAACTGTCTATACATGACGACACTAGCGCACTCCTCTCATTTCCACGACTTCTTGGTCGACCTCTAGTAACTCATAAAAATTGTTTTATGAAAATGAAGGAATGCTAAAACACCTCCAACATTTTAATTTAATTTTTCTTGTTTGTTTGTTTGTCCGGTACAAATCTGGCAATCGATTTCTAACTAACTTCCCGAATAGCTAGGCACTTGAAACTTTTAGAATAGCTCAGAACACGACGACAATGCATTATTTTAATACTTATAGCCATTTTTCAGCAGATATTAATTCGTTTTCAGCAAATTTTGCTGTATGGAAAGTTAGTTCGGAAATAATCCGCAAGTTATTTTATTTGTTTTGACGTATCCCATATTTTTACGATCTTCATTATGACGGGTTTCAAATTTGTGATTTTTTATTAAGAAGTAAACATTGAATGACAGCTAAAAGAATAAGTAAACAAATAAATAAATTAATTGGCGTATGACAACCAGGTGTGTCTATTTTTTCTACATCTGTACTTCTTTACTTGTACTTATTTTTCTTCTCTTACCCTCCCCTACATGGGGCCATATCGATGGCCACAGTTTAGATTGGGTGTTGGTGAGATCCGTTGTTCAAAGATTTGTCCTTTTATAGGTTTAAGATCAGCTCTCTAGATGGTTGTCATTTGTGTGAAGTAAATAAATTCAGAACTATTTATATTTCACTAACATTTTATATAACAATAAAAATTATATTATCAACATTACATATTATGATTCAAAAGAAAATTAAGAAATGTAGTATATAAAAAGTTCTTTTTATCTTGTAATTTATTATTATTTACAATGTTCTTGCTTTAATAATGTTTTTTGTTTTGTTTTCTCTGCAGGGCATCGTGGTGAATACGGGAGAGAAGAGTGAGTTTGGTGAAGTGTTTAAAATGATGCAAGCTGAAGAAGCTCCTAAAACTCCGCTACAGAAATCTATGGATACGCTCGGAACTCAGCTGTCGTTTTACTCTTTCTGTATCATTGGTCTTATCATGGGTTTAGGCTGGTTCCAAGGCAGAAACACTTTGGAAATGTTCAATATTGGAGTCAGGTAATCTTTCATTATTTTTATCTTTTCATCTTACATACATAATTTTTCATCTCCCGAACTGATTTAGAGGGTTTGGCAAAAGATCTTCCTGTTCAGCCTTGACCTAGCTGAGGAGCCATCGTGGCTGTGAGGGATAAACCACGTCTGCTCAGCCATCATTGGATCAGGAGGTCGGGGTTCAATCCCTTGCCGTGATACTCTGATTTATATGGCTCACAAATGATCCCTCGCCATGATTATCTCATTTATATGGCATAGTAATGATACGACTGTACTCACTTCGGCAGTACAATGTACTGATATGATGGTGTGAGGTGGCTGAAACTCTCTACCACAGGGCTAGTAAAAAGGGCCCGAATGAAGGACTAATTGCTAGGTTCCAACAAGTGGTTCGTCCTACCCGTACCTTACTACTACTACTACTACTGACCTAGCTGAACCATTATTTCCAGTAAGTAGCAGAATGGAAAGTGGTAACCACTTTTTACCACTATCAATGTATTATTGGGCTCTTTTTACTAACCCTTAATGGAATTCAGCCACAACACATTAATTTGTCTCCAAAGTGAGTTTGGGGGGATCAATAGGTTGACATGAAAATCAAAGTGCCTTAGGGCAGGTTTGAACTAGTAACCTCAACCTTGAGATATGATAGTTTTGCTTCATACTTTAAAATCTATTCTTTTATTACACCTTAAAGAAGGAAATACATTATTCCAAAACATCGATAAATCCCAAATTTTGATTTCTACTTTTGACTGCTCCGCTCTATCGTATTTTCAATTTCATTCACAGTCGATATCCACATAGATATTTGACTGATCCTCACTATCCCTATTTTTTTTTTTTTTTTTTTAAATTTAAGATCTAACCAAACCAAATTGTCCTAACTTTTAGGTTTTATTACTGGAAATTTACATTACTATATGTTTGAATGTTTACTAAAGAAATTTTTTCTAATAATAATGATTTTTTTTTTACTTTCTTTTATATGTAGTATATAAAGAGAAAGTATTGTGATAGTATACAAATTCATGTTGGCATTTAATAAATATATTTCAGTATGTATTTACAATATCACTATACATTTTTGGACTTTTTTTTTTTTTAAGTTGAGGTGTTTTCATCCAAAATGTTAAACACTGACGGATTTGCCTCCCCTAACTACCTGTATTATCTTTATTTTATATTGTTTGCACTAAATTATTATGTATTATTATATATTTCAGTTTGGCTGTAGCTGCTATTCCTGAAGGTCTGCCGATCGTTGTAACTGTAACACTAGCTCTCGGAGTTATGAGAATGGCCAAGAGGAATGCCATCGTTAAAAAGTTACCTACAGTTGAAACACTCGGTAAAATATATCAATAAAAATAATAGAATCTTAACTATTTTATTAATATTTTACAATAGTATTACAATTTGGAGTTGATTCTAACAGCTCAGGTTGGCTAACTTATGTGAGGGGAAAAATAAAGCCACTAGTTGGTTATTCAGAGGTTATCAGTGACATTTTTGTTTGTTTAGTTAACCCTAACTTCTAGAGAGCAATCTTTTGAGCTCTCATTTGCTCTCCCTACTTATTTATCCCCCCCCCCCACGCTTTCAAAACCAACACTAATTGTAATACTACGGTTCAAGTTCAAATTCAATTAGTGTAGGATTGGTATTTATGAAGCTTTATTTAAGCCAAAGTTGCTTCCAAGAGGAAATACAAACTAATCTATTTTTTAAATTATTTATGTTTTGTCACCAAATTGCTGTCTTTATTATCAGTATTACATATTGATTTTGTCTGGAATTTGTCCCTTTTTTTTATTTATTATGGTTGTTAAGTGGTAAGCAGGGCTAAAGAATTTGGCACCTCAAATTCCATATTTATGGCACATGTAGATTCAAAAAGACCATTTCCTGTGGGAGGCAAATAGGTAAAAGGAAAAAAGAGTGTAACATGAATTCAAGAATAGACGACTATTTTAGGTATTAATATAAGGCTGGTCCTAGAGAAGGCTGCACTTCCCTGCTCAAATAGAGCTCTTGAGTTGGGAGTTGATCAAAAGAGGTGAGAACACCTTCTAAAGCCGGATTCAGACGGAGTCGTGAACAGGGGGAGAGCACTACTTGCGTTGAGCTGCTCAACGACTTGCTTATTCAACACCGGGACTCACGACCCTCTACAGTTCACACGAGACAAGAGCCCTCGTTAGTCGTCAGTTTATAGCTTGTTGTTTAATCGTGGCAGAACTAATGCTACGAATGTTGTTTTCCAACTACTAAGAAATGAGTTTTAAAATCACTTATAAAACTCAAGCAATAAAGAAAGAGGCGTGGGTGGGTTTGTGGCTGGGAGAAGAGGCGGAGTTTACTTGGTGCCACTAAACACTATTTGTGGCACAGGGAGTTATCCTCGGAAGATCAAAATGGCTACAGAAACTTTTACAGGATGGAGCCAAATCAACGAGTAAGAAAAAAGGCACCAATTTCGGCAGAATTAAAACTCCATGTCACTTTAAGATTTTTAGCTACCGGTGATTCTTCGACATTTTGTCTCCTCTTTGGTAGGAATACGGGCACTTCTTTAGACTGTTACTCCCCTTATACAAACAGAAGTGTGATATTCCTTTGTCCAAAAGTACATTGGACTAAACATCCCTTTTTCTTTATAGTTATTAAGTCAAAGTCATTTATATTCTAAAATAACATAGGGGAGTAACAATCTAAAGAAGTACCGGAATACGATTGAAACGGTCGTGCTATCTTCAACCAGTCGGAGTGAGCACGACCTGACTTTTCAAGGGCGGGCACGTCCCTCACACCCACTACCAATGGTTCACATGGGGTAGTGATCACGACCGGCTAGCCGACGGTTAGAACTATCGCCCCGGGTCACGACTCCGTCTGAACCTGGCGTAACACTTAACAGTAAGAAAAAAACTTGGGTTCAAGGGAACACAGCGTCCTTAGATTTTTTTATGAGTTCATTACTGGAAGAAACATTTGGACAAGTCTGTCCTACAAGTTGTGGTAACGAGATAGAATGGCTGATGATGGTGGCAGCATCAGGTCGTGGGTTCGATCCAAAAAAAGTTGCTCAAACTGATCCCTCGCTGTGATGCTTTAATTTTTATGGCTCACTAACCATAATCACTTCGGCAGTACAATATATAGATGTATGATGTGTGAAGTGGCTGCAACTCTACCATGGGGTACGAACAAGTGGTTCCTCCTATCTGTCTAGTAGTAGTACTAGACGGGCCACTGTGGGGTAGTAGTTTTCACCTTGTGCGGTAACTGGCCCCGACTTCCTCTCTCTCCCAGCGGCACCCCTGCCCTCCCCCCCTCAACTACAACTTCTGTTCTAATGCTCCCATTTGCTCCGGACAAACGCCATAACCCTTTTTTTTTATATACTATAATTTTTTGCATTTATTATAAAAATATGGGTGAAGAAGCTAAAATATTACTTCTTAATAAACTGGAGAAGAAGAAATATACTTTCTTTCTTCGTGCACAAAATATGTTCGATTTAATTCCTAATATTTAAACGCAAAAAGTTGCACGATCAGTTGTTTTGACACTTTCATCTCTTTACTTACGCACATAAACTCGAAAAACGACACCAAAAAGCGTTACATGAAAATGTCTCACTGTCTTGCAGACTCGTATGCAAGCAATTTATAATAGTTATTTTTATTGTCTATACTCTTTGATTTTTAGCGAGTTATTTCTTATCATTATTGTTTGCAGGTTGTGTAAGTGTTATCTGTTCAGATAAGACTGGTACTATAACCAAGAATGAGATGACTGTCACTGTGATTGTAACATCAGAAGGATATCTAGCTGAAGTGAGTATCTGTTATATAGAGGGTTTAGAGTAGCTGTGATCATTAAAGTGATGGACACATTTGCAGGGCCGGATTTAACAATTTTCTGCCCCTAGGCACTATTTATATAACCACTAACCTCCCCCCCCCCCCCCCCCCCACCCACCTTGAAAAATTACCTACTTACTATTCACTTAGTGACAGTACTGATTTTTTGCATACCGTACCATATTGGTCATTTGGTCAACCAAGAACCATTTGGACACCAGGAACCCTCCTAATATTATTAATATAGTTGTCCTAATAATATTTAGCCTATATAATATGATTTGTACTGTTAGTTAGGTTAATGAAAATACAAACAGTTCAGTTACAGTTTTTTAATTTTATGGTAAGTACATTGTATTCTGCCCTATTCAAATCTTTAAAAAAAAAAACTGGTGGATTTCTGGTTGCATAGCTACTTGGCTCTGTAAATTGTTTTCTGATAGCAGAACAAAGATTGTTACAGAAAAGAGAAAAAATCTTCTTGCTTTTATTGCTGAAAACTCGTCTATTTGGTTGTCAACAGCCATCTTAGCAATATGCCCCCTAGTGCTGCCGCCCCTAGGCACGTGCCTATAGTGCCTAGTGGGAAATCCGGCACTGCACATTTGGTCATCTATTAATCAAAGTAGAGGTCATGAGTTCAAACCCGGGTAAAGGCACTTTGATTTACAGTGCCTTACTATGGATCTCATCATTAGTGTGTGAAGTGGCTGAACTCAATACAGGATTAGTTGAGGGCCCAAATAAATGGTTTGTAAATAACCAAATAAGTGGTCTGGCTTTAAACAAGTAGTTTGACCTTCCTTTTCTACCACTAGGACTAACTATCATTTTCTACTTTGACAAGATCCATTCTCTAAATAATTATTTTATTAACTTTTACCATCTTTAGTGAGTAGTTACTTCTCTTCTTCAGGGTTTTACTACCTGTTGAAGTATATTTGTGGTATCCTACTTGCAGTTTTTTATGATTACCCAGCATATTTCTATGAGACTAAACTTGCCCTCTCATAATAAAACGAAATCAGAGATGTGCTACAAATAATGGCAAATTTAATTTTAGGTGATGTATCTGCTCTTAAAATGTCATTAGTTAATTAAAATATGTGTAGCTCTACACTCCATCTGCTGCCACATAGATGTTAACCCTTACTGCAGTCTTGTCAGTATGATTTCCCGTTCTTAGTATCCCTATATTGTCTAGAACAGGTGTGCCTCTAACAATTTTAGCCCACTGTGCCACAAAATGAGTTAATAAATAAACTTAAACTATGCAAAGTTATAAGTTCTACATAATAAAATGTCATTTCGATCATAAATAAACAGGTCAAGTGTGTGCTAATCAGCACACAGCGAGGTCCATAAGCCACACTGTATAGTTTAAGTATTTCCCTATTGATGGTGTTTTTTAAAATGCTGAAATGCTTCTTTGAACTATCCTATGGGTCTTATATTCTCAAAACACATAAACAAACTTCTGATAAAGTATTTGTTTGCCACTGAACCGGACTACAATCATATAAATTCATAGAAATGACCATAATTATAAAAAAAAAAAAAAACGTATTTTGTCAATAAAAAATAGACATTTCCAAAAAGTGGTATCTTTACTTTTGGTCGAAGAATGTTCAGGAATTTTTTCAGATTTTTTGCACTTCAGATAAGCGAGATAGAGGGGGGGGGACACATTTCACAGCCGCTTTAAACTTGCCTACGCTCACCTTATCAAAGTTATAAAATAAGAATTATATATTTTTGTAATCAGCTCGACGTACCCTTTCATATGATACCCCTCACAGTGTCGAAAAAAAATAAAAAAATTTTAACCCTTAAGTTTTTTTACCCTAATTTTTTTGAAAAATATTTTTTTTAAGTCGTTATATTTTTAAAATGTGTGGGTAGGTACAAGACACATACATGCCAAATTTCAAAGTGATCGGACAAAAGGTGTAGCCGTGAGAGCATGTGACAGGACGGACGGACAGACACACGCAGGAAAATATAAGGGTCCTTGGTTTTGCCTACGGACCCTAAAAAATATCAATATGATTCTTATTGAGGCTTTTTTTATGGCTAAAATGGATAGTGCTTATTTGGATAATCCCTACTATTGTGAAGTCTGAACGCTTGAATTTTTGACCACTTGAGTTTTACTTACTTTATTTGGTTAATTTCACTGAGATTTTGTGGTACCACTTCATAAGTATGATAGAAGTGTTCCCCTACTTTCCCCCCTTTCTTATAGTTTTGAATGTGGTCTGTCTGTGTCTTGAGTTCGTACATGTTTCGTCGTTTGTTAGTGAAATACTTATTATACTACATATTATATTTCAGTTTGTTAAAGCTATGTGTTCGTTTTATTTGTAAAGTTGAGCCATCCCTTACATAATAATGTAAAATTGTGGTGAAAATATTGTCTTACTTATTTTTAATGAACCTCTCAAATCATAATTACATATGTGTTTCTTAACTTGTAAAATTTAAGAGAATGCCTTCTTAGGACAATAATTATTGTCCTAAATTCAAACATAAGAGTTTTAATTTTGCCTATTGTAAAATACAGGATGATTCAAGAGAATGACCCATTTCCAAAATTAATTTATAATAAACAGGTCAAGTGTGTGCTGGTCAGCACACAGCGAGGGTCCGTAGGCAGCCCTGTATAGTTTAAGTAGTACCCTATTGATGGTGTTTTTTAAAATGCTAAAAAGCTTACTTTGAACTATCCTATGGGTCTGATATTCTCAAAACACATAAACAAACTTCCGATAAAGTATTTTTTTGCCACTGAACCGGACTACAACCATATAAATACATCGAAAAGACCACAATTATAAAAAAGCGTATTTTGTCAATAAAAAATAAAATATTTTTTTTCGAAATTTCCAAAAAGTGGTACCTTTACTTTTGGTCGAAGAATGTTCAGGAATTTTTTCAGATTTTTTGCACTTCACATAAGCGAGATAGAGGGGGGGATACGTTTCACACCCGCTTCGAACTCGCCTATGCTCGCCCTATCAAAGTTATAACCAAATAATTATATATTTTTGTAATCAGCTCAACGTACCCTTTCATATGATACCCCTCACAGTGTCGAAAAAAAATGTAACATTTTTAACCCTTAAGTTTTTTTACCCTAATTTTTTTGAAAAATATTTTTTTTAAGTCGCTATATTTTTAAAATATGTGGGTCAATACAAGGCACATACATGCCAAATTTCAAAATGATCGGACGAAAGGTGTAGCCGTGAGAGCAGGTGACAGGACGGACGGACAGACACACGCAGGAAAATATAAGGGTCCTTGGTTTTATTGAGTATATTACTACTTTGATACTCGATTATAATAGATACAAAAGGATTCTTGATGGAGCTTGTCAAACAACTGTATTTTATTTTATTTAATTATATGACAAATACCTTTTCTTTATTTACAAACAACAAGTTACTAACTATTAACTTAACACTCCTCCTCGATTAACACTTACAATCAACTAGATTGGTGGGAATCGCACCAATTACATCAAATATGATATAAACTAAACAACACAAATTCAGATATCAGCTTTTACACACACACCAAACCTAAATAATAATAGTTTATCTTTTGGTAATGCTTTTGTAAAAATATCTGCCAAATTGTCTTCAGATTTAATATACATTAATTTAAAAATATTTTTCTCTAATAGATCTTTAATAAAGTTGTACCTAATGTCTATATGCTTATTTCGCTTTGAATTCTCTGAGGCCCTCACCATGGAGATAACACTCTGATTGTCTTCGTATAATATAGTTTTTACATCGGTATGGCCTAAATCTGATAAAATTCCTTTTAAATTAACAATTTCTTGAGCTGTGACTGAAGCTGCAACATATTCAGCCTCTGCCGTGGAAAGCGCAACACAATTTTGTTTCTTAGAGAACCAAGACACAGCATTTCCACAGTAGAGTATAACCGAACCACTTGTACTCTTTCTGTCACTTCTGTCTCCAGCCCAATCAGCATCAGAATACGCTACTAAATTTTCTACATCACTCAACTTGTACACTAAACAGTGTTCCTGAGTGCCCTTCAGATATCTTAGGATTCTTTTTGCTGCTTTCCACACAGCTTCTGTTGGACTCTCAAGAAACCTGCTCAGATATGAGACGGCAAACATTAAGTCTGGCCTCGTCATCGTGGCTATGAACATTAAACATCCAATTAATTCACGAAATGGTACATTCACAATATCCTCTCCTGAATTAACTTGGAAGTTTAATTCCATTGGAGTTGACATTGATTTACAGTCACTCATGTTAAATCTTTCCAAAATTTTCGATATACCTTTTAATTGAGAGATTTTTAATTTATCTTTTGTCATTTTAATTTCTAAACCCAAATATGTATTAATATCACCCAATAATTTTGCTTTAAACTCCTCCTGCAGGGCATATATGGTATCCTCACATTCCCCTACAACTAACAAATCGTCAACAAATACTACGATCCATGTTGACTCCTTACTATATAGACAGCAATCGTAAGACGAACGTTTAAAGCCTATCTCAGTTAAAAATTGATTTAACCTATTGTTCCAACATTTAGGCGACTCTCTTAACCCGTAAAGTGATCTTTTTAATTTTAATACTTTATTTTTATATTTATCTTTAGAAACCCCTTCAGGTATTTTAATAAACACCTCATTTTCTAAAAACCCGTTTAAAAATGCCGTAGGAATGTCAAGCTGTTTAATTGGCAGATGCTTTTGCAAAGCATGGACTAAAACTGTCCTAAGAGTTGACATCCTAGCTACAGGTGAGTAAGTTTGGTAAAACTCACTCTCCTCTTTTACCTGAAAACCTTTGGCGACTAGGCGAGCTTTCTTTCTTCCATCCTCTTTAGTCCGGAAGACCCACTTCGTCCCGATAGCTGATTTTCCAGGTGGTAAATCTGCAACTTCCCAGGTTTCAAGCTTGTTCAAGGAATCGAGTTCACTGTTGATGGCTTCAACCCATCCTTTGTTCTTCACTGCCTCGTTGTACGTCTTTGGATCTTTCGCCTCAGTTAAGGAGCAGTAAGCACTATACATTTCATAGTCTCCTTCGCAGTACCCAACCATTCTCATGGGCGTTGCTCGGGGATCAAGTTTATTTTTCTTTGGCATACTCACTACCCAAGATTGACAACCAAAAACCTTAAGCTTGGATAGGTTATTTTCTCCATACCATCTAACCGAGGGTGGTTCTCCTTCATTAGCTGTAGTTGGAGATCTGTTTATTTCATATGCTGAGCATCTTAATGCTTCACCCCATAAATATTTAGGCAACCCTGTTTCAAGTAATTTTGTTCTTATTTTATTCAAAAGTGTCCGATTCATTCTTTCTGCACAACCATTCATTTGTGGAGAATAAGGCATGGTATATTGTAATTTTATGCCCTTAGATCGACAATATTGTTTGAAAGAATTAGATTTGAACTCACCACCGTTGTCACACCGAATATTTCTCGTCTTCATCCCGTGCTGCGTTTTGAGTCTCTGGATATAGTCTATTAAGTTTTCTTCAGCTTCACTCTTACATTTTAGTAATCTGACATCTATAAAATGAGAATAATCGTCTATTATCACCTGAAAATATTTCTCCCCGTTATGAGTAGCAGGATTTATTGGTCCACAAATGTCGGTGTGGATCAAATCTCCAATTTTTGCTGACCTCTTCTTTGTAGGCTTAAAGGGTAATCTTGTTCCTTTGCCTTCCATACACTGGCTGCATACCTCCGTACTTACAGGTAATCCCAGCAGTTTCATAGAGTGTCGATTTAAATGACCCAATCTACGGTGCCAAATATTTGCTACTCCATCAGATGTCTTGTAACCACTTTCCATAATTTGGTTTACACCGAAATCCACATTCAAAACAAACAGCTTGTTTTGTTTTTCACAAAACAATTTAGTTTTACCAACTAGAATTTTGACTTCATTTTTACTGAAATGAACTTCTCGCCCTTTTTCTATTAATTTCCCAACTGAAAGTAAATTGTGGCTTAGTCCTTCCACCAGTAGAGCGTCGATCTTTACTTTAAGCCCTTGACAGACACCACTTAATTCTCCTCTCTTTCTTGCAACTAATTTTTCTCCATTTGCTATACGTATCACAACTTCGTTCGGGAGTATTTTCACATTTTTCATAACTTTTTCTAAATTTTTAGTCACTAAATGATCACTTGCACCTGAATCTAAAATAAAACTATTGCAATTTGTTTCACACTCTAAACTACTTAACAAAATTTCTTCTTCATTATGACACGCTCGACCTGCCTCATGTGCTTTTTCTTGATATTTTTTAAATTTACTTGATGAATTTAAATTTCCTTTTTCTCGATGAGTCTTACTTCCACTAGGTGTCAATTTACAATCTTTTATTTTATGTCCTACCTTCTTGCATCCAAAACAACGAAATTGTGCCGCTTTAAAGGTAACTTCAGGATCATTTTCTGAATTTTTCTTTTTCATTTTAACTCTGTACCGAGCAATCTAGATTTCACAAAATCCATTGTCAGTTCTGTGTTTACTGTTTCAATTGCAGTTATGACAGTTTCATATCTGTCATTGAGTGACATTAGCAAATGACACACCTTGTCACTTTCATCCATTTTTGAACCTAAATTTTCCAAATCTCTGACAATTGAGTCAAACTTTAAAAAATGATCTTCCAACTTTTCTTCGTGGTTTAATTTTAGAGATAGTAATTTCCTTTTTAAATGTAATTTGGAAAATACACTTTTCCTCTCAAAAACGTTCTCCAGTGCCTTTAACATCTGGGAGGCTGACTTTGCATCTTTAATGAGGTCAAGATGCTTGTCAGTTACACACTGCACAATTGTTGACCTTGCCTTTGCATCTTTTGCTCCTAATTCCTTTTTCTTTGCTTTAATTTCTTCAAAGCTTAGATCCAGCACTTCTTCGACCTGCTTTTCTTCGAGTAACATTCGCACTCTGAACTTCGAGTGGTTGAAGTTGTTCCCAGCCAGTTTCGGAAGATAGTCCTTCTGATCACCCATCTTTTAGAATTTTTCACTAACAAGAAGTTTTTGTCAATTTCCTAAAACAAAACTGCCCTGAATCTTCCCTGTGCTAGTTGCCCATAACCTATTGAGTATATTACTACTTTGATACTCGATTATAATAGATACAAAAGGATTCTTGATGGAGCTTGTCAAACAACTGTATTTTATTTTATTTAATTATATGACAAATACCTTTTCTTTATTTACAAACAACAAGTTACTAACTATTAACTTAACAGGTTTTGCCTACGGACTCTAAAAATGGTTGAAGTGTACTTAACATGTTAAGAGAAATTAAGCATTACGTACAACTTAACTGCCTACTTCGCTGCTTAACTTGCTTCTTATAACTTAATTGCTTTAAACATGTCAAGTACACTTCAACGATTATTATAAATTAATTTTGAAAATGGGTCATTCTTTTTGAATCACCCTGTACTTTATATTTTGCCATCGTGAGTTCTCCAAGAATTAGTAAAATATTTTGAGTGTTCCCCGAGTGAATATGATTCGATATCACTGCTTATAAAAATGTATAATATTTCTTTGTTCATTTCTTCTTTTTAACATGTTTTTTTTTTTTATTAATTTTAGGTTTCTGGAGCAGGATATAATGAACATGGTGAAATTCATGTTCATAAATGTGACAGCTATGAGAGAGCCAGAGAATCCATTTACAGGTTACTTGAGGTAAGCATACAATTTTTACAATTCCTATGACTAATGTTATAATTGGTAAAATATATAATAAATAATTGTGAAAACATGTTTTTATTATTGCGAATTTACTCTTATAATTTTGAATTTACTCTTTTTAGGTTGGATGTGTGTGTAACAATGCTGTAATTAACGGAGAAACTCTGTTAGGGCAACCTACAGAAGGAGCTTTGCTTGCTGTTGCCATGAAGGTATGAATCCATGTGTTTCAATTAAATACTTTATCTGTAGGGCAACTGCCAAATGGCTTATTCTATTAAATGTTGCTCCATCAGATATATAAACCAAATTCACTTAACCCTAGAGTGGTACTGCCGCGTATTAGTGCGTTATAGGTACTGCTTCGTAATTTTTACGAAGTTATTCTTCATCACAATTTTCTTTTGATAATTTCGTTAATATAAAATAATTTTCAGGATTGGTGTTGAAATATAAATAAAGGCCTTTAATACGACTATAATCACAGTATTAAGCAAATTTGTAGCTGGTGCCCAAGTATATATAAATAAAAAAAAAACACTCTTAGCCTATAAGCTTAACAATAATTCGATGTTCGTTACCTTTATATATTTGTCGCCATCTATTTTGAGCGTATATGAAAATATTTTAACACTGCTAGAGAGAGGATTACTAGCATTCGTCAAATATTACTTAAATATATTAAGTTTAATCTGTTAAGTCTCTGAAACATCTATGGCGTTTTGCACCATCGTTCCAACAACTATTTTATATAAATGGATCATAATCAGGGTCATCAATGTCGTTATCAAAAGACACAATGTCTGGTAAGTCTGAATTACTATCATGACAAAAATCTAAATAGTCTTCATCTTCATCATTATATTCGACGTTAGACATTTCCCTCATAATATTTAACATTTCTTCGACATCACTGACCTTTTTCTCACTTATTTTGTTAATGAAAATAAAAATACAACTTAAAAAACAAATTAACGACCGTCTTAATTCTATCTATAAAGGATACACCAGTAATGATACGTACAAATTTCTAATACTATTTTACGTGTAACGGTACATCTACGTAAATCTGACGAAGTGACTTTTGGAAAAACAGTTGTATCGGACAAACGATGATTCACTGACACGTGAAGGTCTACCGATATACTGAAAACATTCCAGTGAAGGCATAGGTAAGGTCTCAACCCCCTCCACATTTCTAGACTTCTGTAATTCACAGATAAAGACAACCCTTCGTAAAAATTACGAAGCAGTACCACTCTAGGGTTAAGTACCAACCCATTTATATTACAATGCTGGGTGAACACCAGCAGAGGGCCTTTTGCCATATTCAGGAATCAAACATTTAACCTCCCTGGTTCCAAAAAAAACAAATTATAGAAACGAACCGATCCTCATTACCAAGACCCCAATCAAATTCTTTACACTTTGGAAATATTGGGTACTTTATGAAGACCCATAAACTTTGGATGTGGTTCTTAAATCTGTAGACAAAGTAATTGAAGCGAGCTTCTTACATTCAACAAACTATGCATCCTGTCTGTCTGTCAGTAACGTATCCGTGTCCGATGATAACTTGAGTAAAAGTTGACCGATTTAGTTGAAATTTGGTACCTGTTCCTTTTACTAATGCTCAGGCTAAGTTCATTGTCAGCTTTATCTGTCTATGAAGTTGGCTTCAAATATAAAATTGGAATATCAGGACGGGAAAAGATGCTATTATCACCTATTCGATGGAACAAACATTTTTACTTTTCCTCACTACCTACAGTAGGAAAAGTACTGTTTTCACCAAAAAATGTTTTTCGAGATTTCAACAGAATTATCCGTTTTTAAGTCCTCCTGAGTTTTCAGCATGATGTTTGTATGTATATGTTTGTGTGTGTGTGTTATCATCGTAGCACCCAAGGTATTTAACCTAGAGAGTTGAAACTTGGCAGAAAAATCAGTCCTTACCTGTAGTGGTGCCGCCCGGAAAATCAACTTTTTCCTTCATTTTTGAACCCAGTTTGCTGAGTTAGCAAAAATTAAAAAAAAAAATCTTAATAAATCATAAATGGTCCTGATCGAGTTGAAATTTGGCACGAATGTACCTCTCTCTATGAAAAACAAGCCCACCAAATTTCATTTTGATATTGGCCGCCATTGTGAAGTTATTAATTTTTGTTTTTTTAAACTTTGACGGTTAATAATACCGAAAGTATAAATAGGTTTTTGGCATATAGCATATCGTTGGAACTGGAAAAAATTAACGAACAAATATAAAAAAAAAAACTGATGAAATTCGATTAATTAGTTTAAAAGTTATAAGCGAATATAATTATTTATTAGTGCGTTAATTTTGATGACGTCAAAGTTTGTTTACATCTGTCAAAATACCTCCAAACTTCAAATAATTAAATAAAATATAGCTATTAAAAATAAGGTGTTTTTTTAAGAATGATAATAAATCAGTTAGTTCAGAACGGTCACCTATCCAAGTACTGACCACGTCCAATGCTGCTTCACAGCAGGAGAGGCCACTTTAGTGGCCTCTGAAGTGTTAAAAAGTTCTGAGGTACCCCGTACCCAATTTTTTTTTTTTTTTTTTTTTTATTAAAACCAACTAATAACTAAACAAAGATTGTTAAAACTATTAAATTAGACCTAAACATTTAAAATAGATTTACTGATATCCTACATTCTAAAGTTCTTTATAAAACTTCATATAAATCATTTAAAGTACAATTGAAGCAGTCGTGTAAAATTTCTTTGATACAAGCAGAAGTTTTTGAATTGTGCAGTGATACTTTTTATAATATTTGAAAAATAGATGTGTGGTTAGTGGAATAGTAAGAATGCAGGGTGGCTCCCTTACTACTAGACTCTACTATAATCGTACTCTTTAACTGTCAACTCGTCTTGACTATCGATATTTTCTCAATATTCAATACATACTTTTAAACTATAGGCTTGTTTCAATAATAGAGCCACGTGATGCCTAGTTATGTATATGAGACAGTTTAGTAAACATAGCGTATGATTGGTTGTTCACTTTTTTACTGTTTACTATTAATAATGTTAATGACTGAATGGCATTATTTGACTGTTTATTTTCAGCATGGCATGTACGGCATTGCTGATAAGTTTGTACGACTTCAGGAATATCCATTTAGCTCCGAGCAGAAGATGATGGCTGTGAAATGTGTGTCTAAATATCAAGAAGTAAGTATATCAACCGTAATCTAATACACAACAAATTAAAAAAAAATCAACTGGATTTTCAACAAAAAATGTGCTTTTAGCTTATAAATGAACTATCTTAGATTTTGAATATACAATAAAACCGCCATTAAGACCACTGTGAAGAGACCAACCAAAAAGTGGTCTCCTAACAAATCAGGAAATTATTAAAACATAAACAGGAAGAAAGGTGGTCAACTTGATCAGGTAGTTCACCTTTCAAGGGTGTTCATTATAGCAGGTTTTACTGTATATCATTTTTACAATTGCTTCCTATTGGCTTTGTCATACAAAGCCTCTGCATCTTAAAAACTCAAATAGGTGTAAAGATAAAGAGGTAATTCTCTAAACAGAGCGAAATTTGAGTTACACTAAGTTATTTTTGGCAATTGCGCTTAGAATCTAATAATGAAACAGAAAGTAGTGAAGAAGGTGGGAAAAACATTAAAATGAGAGGAGAAGTGGTGAGAGACATGTTCCAATGGAATCCGCAACGGAGAGAAATAGTTGGGAAAATCAAATATGGAAAAGATGAGTGGGGAGTGTGGCAAGAAGAGCGGAGAAAGTAGCAAGAAGTGCGGAGAGAGTGGCAAGAAGAACAGAGAGAGTGGATACACATGCCAGCTTGCCTGGCGGACCCTTTTAAGATGGTTTTGCCTGAGACATGAGGAAAAGAGCTGCGGAGGGTGTGCAAAAGGGTGTGCTTGGATCCACTAGGGATCCAACCGCCAGCAGTCTTAGCACATCATAGAGGAAGCCAGCATGGCCGAGGGTCTTAAGGCTCAGCTATCAAGAAGTCGAGGCAACTCGAGGGTCGATCACATGCCATGATACTCTCAATTGCATCTGCGAGGGACACCCCCTAAGGGGTTCTCTTCCCCCACGCTTTGACGCACGCTTATATAGCTTACTAATGACCACACTATGCACGCTTTGGCGGTGCAGTGCTCAAATGTAAGATGTGTGAAGTAGCTGGAACTTTCCACCAAGGGCCGTAAAATGGGCCTAAAGGATGGCCTAATTGCAAGGTTCGAACAAGTGGTTCGTCCTACCCGTTCTAGTAGGAAGTACTAGAGCACATCATGGAACCAACAGTGGATCGAAACATATTCAATGGGTTAAGTAACACTGCTATTAACTTACTCCCTTTTCTAATTTTATGCTTATTATGAGTTAGCAGCTATTTTTATTAAAATATTCAATCCTCTGGCATTTTACAGAATAAGATACCAGGCGAATAAATTATATCTGTTTTTGAGTGCCATATTTACCTTTATTTAGAGAAGGATCTTTATGATGTCAAACATTGATAGGAAACAGTCAAATCTCAGCTAAAAGCTAAAACTTTTCTAATTTCGCTATATTTGGAGAATGGTTTGTCCATAGATAGAATAATCTATAGATGAGTAAAATAACAGATTTAGATATTACCTAGGTGGAACTTAAGGGCGTAGTTTTATTTTCTAAGTTTCAATTTTTATTATTATTACTTTTTAGACAAAAGAGGAGATATTCTTTGTGAAAGGAGCCCTGGAGAAAGTGCTGAAACAATGTACTAAGTACATATGGAACGGACAGCTACAACAACTCTCAGCCAAGAAGGAAGAAGAATTTTTAGCCGAAGCTTACGAAATTGGCAGGAAAGGACTCAGAGGTATAATAGAAATACATAAGAAGTAACTATAAATTAATTTTAAACTATGAAGTATTATTAGACCTTCTTTTACCTTGTGAACTGATCCACTTGAGCCCTGCTAAACTTTAAAGTAGACTAATGGCAATTTAAGGCGGAACTTACAAGAATATTGCATAATAATACGAGATTTCTCAAATAAATGTAATAAATTTAAATGCAATAATCTTCCCTTCTTTTACTCTAGATGTCATATTTCGTAATTTTTGAGTATACAAACATGTATTAGGGAACTTCAATAACTCGAAATTCAAGGGAATAGGTTTATACATGTACATACACTGGAATCTCAATAACTCGAAAATCGAAGGAATAGGTTTATAAGCATGTACAGTTAACTTCAATAACTCGAAATTTGAGGGAAAGGTTTATGGGGATGAACAGTGGAACCTCAATAGCTCAAAATTCAAGGGAATAGGTTTATACATGCACATACAGAGGAACCTCAATAAATGAAAAATAAAGGGAATAGCTTTATAGGCATGTTCAGTGGAACCTCAATAACAACATATATGAAAGTCTTCCCACTTATGAGAGTTATGTACTTTTTTGGTTGACACTTTCAATTCTCAGTAATGCCACATTATTTTTATAGTACTTATTGTTATTTAAGATGTTTAATGTTAAACATTATGTTGATTTTTAAGTGATTGGAATGGCTCGGGGAAGCTCTCTACAGGATTTGGTCTATATGGGAATGGTTGGAATCTGTGACCCACCGAGACCCTATGTACGTGATTCTATACAGACACTTCTTAACTCTGGCATTCAAGTTAAGTTAGTCACCGGAGACGCCCGTGAAACAGCTGTTGCTATAGGTACCAAATTGTATTAACTAACTTTTATATTTTGCTTCTGAGCCTACCGAAGGTAACAGAAGCTATGTGATCGTTCTAAAGAACAAAATGTTTATATAGCCATCTCTGAAAATAATCAGTCTTCTTTGAAGATGACCATTTATGACTTTAAAGGGGGCTTTTACAGTCAAAAGTAAATATTTTGTGTGCAAGACATTTTACCTTATTCCTAATGAAATGACCACAATAATCATCTGTATAAAAATGATTAATTTTTAATTGTATTTTCAGCATCAATGATTGGATTGGACACAATGCACAGTCAGGTGATGGCTGGTGATGTACTAGATGTATTATCCGACATGCAGTTAGAACAGTCTGTCAGTAGTGCTTCAGTGTTCTATAGAGTTACTCCTCGCCACAAGCTCCGTATTGTAAAGGTATTACCCCTTCTCTTATAACCAATGTGTTTTGCTTCCGAGCTTACCGAAGGTAACAGAAGCTATGTGATCGTTCTGAAGAACAAAAATATTTAATGTCTCCGATTTTAAAAATTCCAAGACAGAAATCCATTTCAGACATCGGGGAACATTATTGGTTCCGTGTCTGTCTGTCGGTATGTCGCTCAATTTTTCCAAACAAACATATCTAAAAGAAACTACCCGTCTGATTTGGATGAAATTCGATAAAATACACATAGATTTTCATTTGGTAGGTCATAATTAGCTAAATGTTGGTCCCATATAAGTTTCAACCTTGCGCCTATTTGTTTCTCTTTCAAATGCGCGGAAACATACATTTATTTACACCTATATCATCAAAAGCAGTTATCTGATGGTTTATGAAATTTAAACACAATAGATTGATATCTCTTGTTTTCTTCTATAGTTCAATAACTATCTCTGAACTAGAAGTGTCAGCATCTTTGTTTATAAATAAATACAGTAGAGTCCCGCTAATCTGAAAATCCGCCTAATCCGAACAGGTTTTCTTGTATTAGAGGGCCAGTGATAGGGATTCCTTCAGTCTTTCTTGAGAAAACCATAGGAAAAGCGCTTCGTATAATTTATTGTAAGATGAAACAGTCGTCTTACTACGTTTTTCTACTGGTCTTTTCACTTGAGTTAGCGCAAAACATCTCAATCTTACTTTTAAATTAGGATATTATTACCTCCTAAAGTCAATATATGACATTAATTTACAGAAAACTGCCTTATCCGAATTTTTGCTAATCCGAACTGGGTTCGGTCCCAATTAGTTCGGATTAGCGGGACTCTACTGTATTGAATTATAAATATTATTGAAAATAGCACAGATATATGTAACTACAGATACAATAGTAATTTTACATAATTATTCAACTGTCCCGTTTCAATCTTTTATACATAAAAATTTAAACAAACCTTTAGTAAATTTGGTTAATAATTGATTTTATTTCCAATAGGCTCTACAGCGGAATGGTGCCATTGTTGGTATGACAGGAGATGGTGTGAATGACGGTGTTGCCTTGAAGAAAGCCGATATTGGTATAGCCATGGGTAAAACTGGTACTGATGTGTGTAAAGAAGCTGCTGACATGATCCTTGTGGATGACGACTTTAATACCATCATGTAAGTTTCAATTTAATATAATTATCTGTGGGAGTGCACCAGTAATTCAAGTATAAGAGGTTATTGTAAAAATACCAGTTCAGATTTGTTATAAGAATCTTTAATTTTTCAGTGAGGGATTATGGTCACCTTAATTATTATTCGACTCAATTATTCGAAACCTAACGGACCATAACAATAATTCACATTATTCAGAGTTTGATTTCTCAAGTTGTTCCAATTATTATCAAAAAGAAAAAAATTACTAAAAATGTATTTTTAATACAAAAATAAATTAAATTTGTACGTATTTGCATCCACAATATGAAAATACAATTGGAAAAAATGAATTAGTACAATTTATATGTATGTTAGATTTGTTTAGTGAGTAAGAAGTTATTAATTAAACACACAGAAAGAGAAGTATACTTTTTGTTAGCCCTTATTCTATCAAAAGATCATAAAAGACTGAGGGAATTTTAAGACGAAGGCAGAGATTTTAAACAAATAAGATATGTCATAATTATTCTCGGTAAACTGAATTACAAAGTGGGGAGGAACCTCCGTTTCAAATTATAGAAAGCCTTCAAATCTCCAGCGGCAATAATGGCTTCTTATTACCGAGTATCAAGTGTGTATGTATTGTTTGTTGTATATGTACTAACTTATGTACTAATTATGTACAGCAAACGATACATTTTTAAACAATTTTTTTAACAATACATAATTGTTTATTGTGTATTTATTGTTTGTATGCTTCAATTTACAAAACTGACCCGCGGAGAAGTTCAAATTATCAAGTAATTTTTATTATCGATGGTTCAAATTAACAAGAGTCAACTGTATTATTTATTTATATTTGTTGTTGATTCATTTTTTGTTGTATTTTATCAATTATAAAATAATTTTAGAAGAGATTAGGCTAAATAAGATTTTAGTTAGATTTAGTGTAGTCCAGTTTTTGAACTGCTGGTGTTGACATTTCAAATTGAGGGTAGAATCCTTCCAGACCTGTTACATTTGATGGTTAAATAGTAGCGTGAAATTTCAGTTTTACTTTTTGTGAAACTGATTTCACCGCAACCAGTTTCCTAAGTGTGCACCTTGCCTTAGCCCTTTGATTTATTATTTTCCACTTATTGATTCCAATTCAATCTATTCTAATTTAATATTTATTTATTTATCATAGACTTGATTTAATTGTATTATTGTATTGATAATATTGTTTAAATGCTATTCTAGTGCTGCTATAGAGGAAGGAAAAGGAATTTTCTACAACATCAGGAATTTTGTTTGTTTTCAACTAAGTACAAGTATCGCTGCTTTGTCTCTAATAGCGCTCGCCACACTGATCGGTATCCCCAACCCTCTTAACCCAATGCAGATTCTATGGATTAATATCATCATGGACGGACCTCCGGCTCAGAGGTGGGTCTTTTCACTTCAAACCTTCTTTTTTACTAATATTAAATTGTATGATTAATTTTTGTGCATATTTTATGCTTTAATTTTTTTATTTTGACAAAACAATAGTGGCACTTCTTTAGATTGTTACTCCCCTATGTGGTTTTAGGATATAAGTGACTTTGACTTAATAACTATTAAGATAAAGGGATGTTTAGTTCAATGTACTCTGGGACAAAGGAATATCACATTTGTTTTTATATGGGAAGTAACAGTCTAAAGAAGAACATTCCGAACACCTTCTTTAGATTGTTACTCCCCTCTGTTTTTACTTTCTCATATAAAGAGAAAGTATTGTGATGGCGCGAAAATTCGATTTTGAGATTTTGATGGATTTACACGTTTTGAGGTCACTTGAGTCCAAAAAAGTGGTTTTTAAAAAATGTCTGTCTGTCGTCTGTGCAGACGCCTGGAGCCTAAACTACTGGGCAGATTTTGACGAAATTTGGCATACATGTTCAGAAAAATCATACCCCGAGGCGAAATCGAGAAATTAATTTTAGCTCCAAATTTAGGGGCGCTACCCCCCAAAAACTCTGAAAAAACGTGAAAAAAAAGTATTTCTCGAAAACGGTTCCGACGATTTTGATTAAAAAATTCTAAAATATAGTCCATTTAAATACGAATCCAACGATATAAGCCGTTTTCCCGGGAAAAATCTAGTTCCTGAGAAAAAAGCTTAAAACGCGGACCGAGAGAGCCCGGGTTCGATTCCCCGCCCGGGAGAAGTTATTTTTATGATAAATTTTAATGAAATGCACAATAATAATTAAATTTACATACGAAAACTAATAAATGGAAAACACTGGGCTAAATAATTATGAACTCGTATATGAGAAAGTTTGTCTGAGTTGTCTCGGACCGATTTTTTTTTTTTATAAGGGGATTAACAATCTATAGAAGTACCACGATAGCTATATTTTCATGAATTGATTGAAACTATTTTGAAAACTAAATCTCGTTTTAGACAGTTTTGACAACACAAAGACCAGTAGTGCACTTGCATGAAACATAACTTATCCACTAGTACAGCGGTTCTCAACCTGTGGTACGGTGTCCCCAAGGGGTACGCGAAAATGTGTAAGGGGTTCGCTGTGAATTAAAAAAAGGTGTTTTGTTTACTTTTCTGTCTAATAAATAAAAACTTTATACTAAAATGTCAATTAAAAATCATGTTTGGAATTTAAACGACCAATTTACAGCTGTTTCTACGATGTAGCAATATTAGCAGTAGTGTAACAACACTTCATCTAATGTAAATAGTATTTGCAAAAATAAGGGATGGTTTTTAGAGGATAAGCACAGTTAATTATACAAAAAGGGGACGTGGGTTGAGAACCGCTGGTCTTGTATAAGACAAGTTGTTATTTTGATTTGCTGTTAATTAATGTGACTTTATGTGGTTTAGTTTGGGAGTTGAGCCAGTGGATCACGATGTGGTGAAGCAGAAACCACGAAACGTCAAACAGCCGATGATCACGAGGCAGCTAATATTCAACGTCTTGTTATCTGCTTCCATTATCATTCTCGGCACTTTGTGGATCTTCAAGAGAGAGGTAAATATGTTACTTTGTTATTGTTGAATTTATTTAGTTGTTTAAAAACATAATCTAACTTTTAATTTGTTTAAGACCTTATCTAGCTTTTAAGTTGTTTAAGACATCGTCTAGCTTTTAATTTGTTTAAGACATCATCAGCTTATTTGTTTAAAACATCATCTAGGGGATTTTCTGGGTAGAGATGGAATTGAATTGTGGAGATAAGAAGTTGTTGTGGGATTGTCTTGCTAAATATCATCTAGCTTTTAAGTTGTTTAAGACATCAACTAGCTTTTAAGTTGTTTAAGACATCAACTAGCTTTTAAGTTGTTTAAGACATCAACTAGATTTTAAATTGTTTAAAGTATCATCTAGCTTTTAAGTTGTTTAAGACATCAACTAGCTTTTAAGTTGTTTAAGACATCAACTAGATTTTAAATTGTTTAAAGTATCATCTAGCTTTTAAGTTGTTTAAGACATCAACTAGCTTTTAAGTTGTTTAAGACATCAACTAGATTTTAAATTGTTTAAGACATCAACTAGATTTTAAGTTGTTTAAGACATCAACTAGATTTTAAATTGTTTAAGACATCAACTAGATTTTAAATTGTTTAAGGTATCATCTAGCTTTTAAGTTGTTTAAGACATAATCTAGGGAAGAGAGCCAGCGTGACTGTGTGGGTTAAACCACGTATGCTTGGCCATCACTGAATCATGAGTGGAACGAGACGGGGTTCGATTCCTCGCCGTGACGCTCTGATTTATATGGCTCACTATTGATCACATTATACTCGCTTCGGCAGTACCATGTACAGAGGTATGATGTGTGAAGTGGCTGCAACTCTTTACCGCGGGGCGTAAAAAGGGCCTAAGTGATGACCTAATTGCAAGGTTTGAACAAGTGGTTTGTCCTACCCGTTCTAGTAGGAAGTACTAGACTACTACTAATCTAGGGGAGTTTCTGGGAGGAGTGAAGATAAGAGGGTATTGTGAGATTGTCTTACAAAATGTATTTTACTCCGCTATTGCCTTGCAATGCTACATTTTGTTACCTTATTATCAAAGTTGTTTTTAAAATATAAGGTTTGGTAAAAATCAGATTAGCCAGTATTTGATTATCCATCAAAGTATCCCATTATTTTGATCAGCTAAGAAGCAATTTAGCGGAGAAAAATCAAATACTTATTTTGAATTGGCATCTATTCTGTAAGTCTGGAGAAATTTTAATTGGAAATCAGATTATCCTAATATTTGATTGTTCTGGACTGACTTTTGATTATTGGTCAGACTGACTTTTGGGTTGATCAGGGGTCCACAACTCGGCGCCTTCGCAGACTTTCAATGTGCCCTTACTAACGATACGACCTTTTTTTGCCGTTTAGCTCGAAACTTCTCTTCCCTCTGGTCAATGGCAAATGCTATGTTTTGTACCTTAAGTATTTTAAAATTTGTCGAATTAAACATGTGATAAGTTGTTAGTAAGTAAGTTGCTATAGTTTGATATTGAGTTTGATTTTGTTTCAGATGACGGATGACATCACACCACGAGATACAACTATGACATTTACTTGCTTTGTTTTCTTTGATATGTTCAATGCTCTTAGCTGCAGGTCTCAGGTAATATCTCTTAGCTTAGTCTAATATAAATATTAAAATACTGGATGTTTTATCGATGAAAAAGTTGAAGTAAGATAGTTGGAGGAAAAACTACAAATAAGTGTAGTAAGTAAAAAATAAATGGTGGTGTTTTGGTTATCTGGTGCATGTCTCACCCCGAAGACATATATGAATTTATATGTTTTATTTAGCATAGCATATCCTACAAGCTATCAATGGATAGAAATAAACACCTACCGACTTTAGAGAAATCCCCACAGAATTTCAAGTAGAAATTATGGTAATCCAAAGATGTGTGTTTTCCATGGCATCCCTTTAGAAATAAAAAATAATAATACAGTAGAACCTCAATATGAAGTGTCTCAAGGGGATTAGGGAAACAGTCTTATTATCGAGGTGCTCTTTTTGTTGAGGTTCGTGTTATCAAGGTTATTTTGGCTATCAGTCGTGTTATCAAGGTTATTTTGGCTATCAGTCGTGTTATCAAGATTATTTTGGCTATCAGTCGTGTTATCAAGGTTATTTTGGCTATCAGTCGTGTTATCAAGGTTATTTTGGCTATCAGTCGTGTTATCAAGGTTATTTTGGCTATCAGTCGTGTTATCAAGGTTATTTTGGCTATCAGTCGTGTTATAGAGGTTAATGGAATCACTAAACGTGGGGTGGGGCGGGGTTTTTAAGTCTAGACTTGTTCAAGGTCAACCCATTCCTGTATAGAGTCGCGTTATAGAGGTTGGCTTCTCAAAACGACTTGTTATAGAGGTTCTGAGTTACGTTGTGAATTGGAAAAAAATCCGTGTTATTGAGGTTGTTTGGATAATAATAGTCGCGTTATAGAGGTTTAATTAATTTAACATTATGTGTTATGGTAATTTCAAGGGGATTTGAAAATTGAGGTTGTCGTGTTTTTGAGGGTTGTGTAAGCGAGGTTCTACTGTATAAGGTGGTGGCTCTAAAAAATTCACATCGTTATAGTTATTTTCATTAAAGAGACTTGGTTAATTTGAGTAGTGTGTGATCGTTTCTACTAAACCACTCTTGCCTCCACTGGGCTGAATGAAGTTGGAGATATTATATCTTTAGATGGGATTTTGGATCTCAAACTCAGGTATTCATAAGACTTATGAGAAGTTAATCCTACAATTCTCTGACACCCTAAAACTTTCTACTGCTTGTAGTAGGAAAATGTAGGGCAAAAAATTAATTGAAAATCACTTTGGAAATGTTAAAACAAAAAACAGAACGAAAATACAAACTGTGATAGGAATATTTAAAGAAAATGAATTATTCCATTGAATGGCCCAAGAGAATAATTTAAATACTTAAAATCCATTCTACTTAAACAGCACCCATTTGGTAGAAGACTTTTGCATCTGGACATCTTAAGTGACAAAGAGGACATCAACAATGACCTTTTGGTATTGGGAAAAAACTAGGGTTGGGATATCAATGTTGATGTATTGGTTTAAAAAACATTGATGTTTGGAGCTTCGATGTATCGGCAACCTCAATGTTAACCCAAAGAAACGACAACGAAAACTACAAAATTGGTAAGCTTTTCTTCATTTGAGGTAAAATTTTGGAAGACCATAGACCTTTTTTTTGTTTTTTTTCTTTTCGAGTTGGGAGGTCAATGTACAATGTATAGAGAACATTGAAAACATCAGTGTTCAGCTATCAATGTCTCAACCCTAGAAAAAAACTGCATTGAGAATATCTTTAAAAATATCAGTATAATAGGCCAAAAGGCTCCAGTCTGGTGGAAAAACATTTTAAAAAATTGTCCCCTCTTAGAATCCAACGTGGATCGTTTGGTGTTTAGATTACCTTCCGTGAATAATTCTTTAAGCTTTTTGTAACTCAGTTCTTCTGTATTTATTTTTGATTAATTAAATTATATGTTTATTATTAATAATATATATATATTTGTTTATTTCTAGACTAAGTCAATCTTCAGGATAGGATTCTTCAAGAACAAAGTATTTCTAGTCGCTGTTTCACTGTCGGTCGTTGGTCAAATGCTGGTCATTTACTGGCCTCCACTTCAGTCAATCTTTCAAACGGAAGCACTCACTCTTCAGGGTATGTTACATATAATATAAAAATTACAAGAAAACAATTTGTGAAATAATACATTGAGTTTACATCAGTGTTATAATAACTGTCTTACAATGGTGTTAGGACGGACCACTTATTCAATCATAGCAATTACTTTTTGGCCCAATTTACTAGCCCCGAGATGGAGAGTTGCAGCCACTTTCCACATCATACCCCACTGTACATTGTACCGCCAAATCAAGTATGATGTGGTCATTATCTATGTAAATCAGAGCATAAATCATACCCATGTTCTTTTTTTTTTTTTTTTTTACTTAGGTGGGCCCATCGAACAAACCTGGGTTAGGGACCAAGATCTTCACACTTTTGTGAAGATGTGGTCGGTAACCATGACTCCCCTCCTGGTTGTAATACAACCAGGAGTGTCATCATCATGGTTTCCAGACCGAAGCCTTCATGGTTTCCAGACCGAAACCTGCATGGTTTCCAGACCGAAACCTTCATGGTTTCCAGACCGAAACCTTCATGGTTTCCAGACCGAAACCTTCATGGTTTCCAGACCGGAACCTTCATGGTTTCCAGACCGAAACCTTCATGGTTTCCAGACTGAAACCTTCATGGTTTCCAGACTGAAACCTTCATGGTTTCCAGACTGAAACCTTCATGGTTTCCAGACCGAAACCTGGTGGCGCCACTCTTTTGAGGAGCTTCCCATTTGTTTAAACAATGCTGGGTGGACATTGAGCAGGGGGCCTGGTCTGGGAATCGAACCCAGAGCTATGGTCAGAAGCGTTCACCCATCGATCTACTAACCCTGCTTGAGGCTGCTTTACTTGCGTTATCAGGCTAGCCTCTGAGGGTACCCTTTGTCCTGTTCCTCCCTCAATTCAAAGATATAAATCGTAACATCATGGAACAGGATTGAACCCACATCCATGTTTGTCGCCCTCAATTCATTGATAGGCTAGCAGATGGGACAGGTGCTTATAACCCCTCAGCCACACTGTCTCTCTCATTTGGGTAAACACGGTGTTTTATGACTACTAACTATTCTTACCTTTGGTTGCAACCCCCATATAACACAACTCATCTCTGCTTTTGATAGCCCATATCTTATTTTAACTTTAATTGCAGGTACTTCTCTAGTTTGTTACTCCCCTATGTTGTATGAGAAAATACATGATTTTGACTAAATAACTATTAAGAAAAAGAGATGTTGGGTCTTTTATGTTAATCCCCCCCCCCCCTCCTACTGGGCTCTTTTTCGCATATAAGGGGTTGTAAAAAAAACCACGCTTTAGGTTGATCACTTTATTATTTATTGATATATACATAAATACTTTTTTGAACTTGTCCAACACTATGATATGCAGATATTGTTGTTATCTCATTAGATTTTTAAGGAAAAATTAATCAGTCAACTAGGTTTTAGTATAATAGATGTTAGTTTGGCTAAAGTGAATTGTACGGTGCCATCGAATTTTGTACTTCAAATTGGACCTCTACCTGGTCTATATACAGCAGGGTTGTTTTTCTTCAGAAAATGAGCGGAGCACAGCAAAGCGGTGCAGAGCGGCAATTAAAAATTCTAGGGCAAACAGCCATAAAAGTTGAAGGGTGCAACCCTGTATTCGTGAAAATACCCCCCGGTAAGAATGAGAGGAGAATAACAGAAAATACCCAAGTATTTATATATAAATACCAATAAATAATGAAGGGATCAACCTGATGCGTGGTGTTTTAGCTTATTGTGCACTAGACAGTTGTGGGAAAGACAAATACCCCATGAAAATTGAAAGGAGCAACCCTGTATATGCGAAAAACCGCCCAGTAGGAGTGGGGGGGGGGGATTAACAGAAATGACCCGAGATGTTTGGTCTAATGTACTCTGGGACAAAGGAATATCACACTTCTGTTTTTATAAGGGGAGTGACAATCCTAAGAAGAATATTCTGCACACCTTCTTTAGATTGTTACTTCCCTTTTTTTCCTTTTTTTATATAAGGGGAGTAACAATCGATGATAACTTACAAATATTTATCTATTTCAGATCTCGGACTTCTCCTCGGTGTAACGTCAACTGTATTCATCGTAAGCGAAGTTAAAAAACTCATAGAAAACATTGTCGAGAGGCGTTACTCTGCCCAAGGCTTTAAATCTAATCGTATGGACTTCGTATGACAGTCGAACAACCCGTCTAGGGCAAATAAAACAAGAGTCGATTAAACAAATAATTAATCAAACATCAAATTAAAAAAAAAAAATCTACCAACTACAACAAGAAAAAAAAACCACATCCCCCTCCAAAAAAACACATCTCTAACCGATAACCTCTTACGTAGAGATATAATTATATTTAATAATAATAATTAAAAACATTATTAATAATAATATGTTAATAACATAAAAATCATCTATGTATAAACATAAAGAAAAGAAAATATAATAAATAGAAAACACAATAAAAATAAATAAACTCCTTCTATCAAAATATAGTTCATCCTTTCACCACCATATTTGGTGATTTGTTGATAATTTCCCTCTTCCTCATATTTTCACCTTCCTCTCCCCCCCCCCCCCATCGTACCCTTAAGAGGCAATGGGTCAAAAACACAAAATTAAAAAGTAAGGGAAAAATTTTGAATGTTCTCACCGTCAACTTTATTTTTGTGTAATACACGGATTTTTATTCCTTCTATAATCTTTGCTTTTTAATGTATATATATTTGAGTTTTTGGGTTTAAAAGAAATTAAAATAAATACTTAATTGTTCCTTGTTTAAAAAAATATCTCTACCTGGGCCATTTTCAAGCGATAATTTATAATAATTTTTATTATATAGGCTCAAAATATTACAATTATTATTTCCTTTTTGAACACACTACTCAATTTTTTTTTTAATTATACATATATATATATATTGAAATTTTTATTGAAAATCTTTAAAATTTTGACATCTATTAAAAATCCAACCGTGAAATAAGTGACCCTGAGAACAACTAGAAATGTTTCAATTTATTTCCTAACTTTTTTTAATGTAGTTAAACAAAAGATCATTAGTAAACATAACTATTTATTCAGTTATTTAAAGTCACTTGATCTTTATTTACCATTTTTTATGTAAGATAAAATTAAGATATTATATGTATTTTTTTTTTTTTTTTTTTTTCTGAGATTATATAAATATATTTCTTTTGTAATTAAAACTTTACAGTAACCATGTATATATTTATAATTATTTATTTATTTTTTTAAAAATAAGCTTTGTTTTGCACCCAATTTACTATGCAGTAGTGTTAATAATTTATTTATTTTCTGGTTATAATTTGGTTTTGGAATAAAACTAAATATATGTATAATTTAGACAAAATAATGTTTAAATTTTAATAAGATCAAGTGTCTTTATAATCTGAAATTTTTTAATTTAAACAAAAAAAAATGTCTGTTGATTTAAAATATTGTTCTTTATTATGGTTGATTTATTTATAATTTTTATTTTTAAAAAAAAAAAATATGCTGTTAAGAGTGTGAATTTTTGAAAATCTTATGTTGACAATATTTGCTCATCTTTTAATTCCAGGCTAGATCTCTTAAGAGTAAATTTTAACTTAAAATAATAGAGAGAGATGTATCTCTTAGCTATCTCTTAGAACTTGATTTTTCTTTTAATAAAGTGAGTTCGTTATAAGGTAACCACAAAGGTAAACATCTCTAAGGCTACGGCCACACCGGAGCTACATTGCTAGGAGCCTAGTGGCTTGGTGAGTCGCCATGTAGAACAGAATGGACTGTTCGTCTAGGGACTCGCCTAGTAACCAAGCGCGGGGTGTGTCCGGTCTCATATGTTCTAGAAGGTTGGTTCACATGGATTACACGCCTAGCGACTCACCAAGCCACTACTAGGCTCCAAGCGAGGTAGCTTCGGTGTGGCCGCAGCCTAAGAGATAATATTAACATATAAATTTGTAGGAAATAAGGACCTATTTGTTTACTTTGTTAAAGTGTTAATATGATTTAGTGAGAAAGTTTGAATTACCTTTAGTGAGTACTTATAGGCAAAAACTCTTATTATAGGCTAAGATAACATCTCTCAAAGTAAATCGTAACAATAGAACTAAAATATCACCTCGAAGATTAAATCTTAACAATAGAATCAGGATACTTTCTCTAAGAGTTAAATCTTAGCTGTAGAATTAAAATAACATCTCTAAGAGTAAATCTTAACAATAAAACATCTCTAAAAGTAAGTCTTAACAATAAAACATCTCTAAGAGTAAGTTTAACAATAAAACATCTCTAAGAGTAAGTCTTAACAATAAAACATCTCTAAGAGTAAGTTTAACAATAAAACATCTCTAAGATAAAGTCTTAACAATAAAACATCTCTAAGAGTAAGTCTTAACAATAAAACATCTCTAAATGCAACACTGACTAAAAACTTTTTCATTATTAAAATTAAAATAAGTTGTTTTTTCCTTTTACAAACACTAAATTCTTAAGAGTCTATTTAATGCAATTCCTTGTCAACTTAAGTTCATCTCTCTCAACAAATTCGCACTCTTTTATTGTATTGTTTACTTTTTTTTAATCAGTCGCTGCTTTATCTATAAAATGTAAATATATCTACACGTGATAAAAGTGTGTAAACAACGGCATATCCAGCCTTTAATATTTAGGATCAGGGCTAAAATTTAAAAATTTAGAGGGGCTTAGGGTCAGAAGTTGCGATTGAGTCTTGAAATTTGCTAAATTTTTTGAAGCCCTAATTTGATTCAGTTCTGGCCAATGGGTTAATATGTGCCATAGACATAAAAAATAAAAAAATATACATATTCTTGTCATTTATTTATTTTTAAAAATTTCTAACAATTCTCAATTTATTTATTTCTGACCCTTTTATTTATTTATTTTTATAATTTTGTAAATTGTTTTTTAAAAGAATCTCTTTGCCCTCCTCGTCTATTTTCACCTGATCTTTTATCCAATTTTCATCCACCTTTCTCCTTATCCCCCCTCCCTCCTTCTTAATTTTAAACACCAACAGTAAACATAAAGTTTTCTTACAACAGTATTCTATAAGGTATAACTTTTAACCATAGAAAAATAATAATTTAATAAATAAAAAAAATATATATAAATAAAATAAATAAATTTTAACTCCCTACAAACAGAAAAGTTTTTTGTTTTATTTTTTTATTGTTAATTTTAATTAACTAATAATTTTTTAACTGTAATTTATTTTATTTTTTATTTTGTTTTGTTATATTAATAAAATAAATAAGAATATATATAATATAAATAATATAAAAGTTGCAACGGTTTAGTAAGAGTGCTCTCTATTTTTTATGTAATTAAATAATAATAATATATTTAATGTAATGAGTTTTAATTGATAAATGAAGAATTTTGTAATTGATCTTTTTAATTGTAATAATTATATATATATATTGCTTTCAGGATATATATATCATTAAAAGTCTCTTGCAGTTTGATTTTTGTGAATGGTACATAACTACAAGAAAAAAAAAATAAATCAAATTAAAGAAATTGTATTGTTCATATAATATAATATCTTTCATAGGAATTCTATCAATTGTTTTTTCAAATTTCCAAAGAGTTGTTCATGACGAAATATTTTGATCACCTGTATTTTCAGATGGCACCTACAATGATCGATATTTTATCAATAATAACTAGATTGTTTGAAAGGGTAACATAGCAAAAACATAATTATTTACTATGTTTGATTTATATATTCTTTCATTTTTTTTCTCCTCAAATTTACCATTCGATAAATTTAACTAACTATAAAAATCTATTTCAAATAATTTGAATTATATATATATTTTTTATGCTCTTTTATAAATGAGGCTGTTTGAGCCAGAGTGGGGCGTAATCCCCTTAAGGATTTACATAGTAATTTAAATCAAATTGATGATTTTAAATTGTCAATCAAATTTATTTCTAAATTGAATTGATTTTATTCAATCAAATTGATAAATTTGAATTTAAGATATCAATTGAAATTATGATTAATTTGATTTTAAAATTAAAGGATTTTATTGATTGAAATTTGAATATAATAAATTTTTAATAATAAATTTCTAAATTTAAGAAATTCAATTCAAGATATTTGAAATAAAGATGTCAATGAAACAGATTTCCGATGAGATTTTAACATAAATACTCTATTTCTCTTGATCATTTCATTATGGCTCATATCAAGCCCATTTTGGGGGCGTACCCTGAATGGTTTTGAACTTCTCATTTACCTGAATTAACTTCTCATTTACTTGATTCAGTTAACCCACTTTTACATAATTAAAAATAGGGTTGCCCACTTTGGCTCCAAATACCATTATATTTTTCTCGCTTGCACTTACTGCATTTTTTCCCCCTATTCTTTATTTCACTTATTAGCTTTTTTTGCATCAATTTTATTATTAAATAATATAAGTTTCAAATTAAACTCATAATTTGTAACATAAAATACAAAAAAAAAACATTTTAATTCAAATTATTCATATATATTTAAGAATATATATATATTTATTATTATTTCCTTTTTTTATTAATCATTCTGATTAAATTTTACTTATCACTTTAATATTGCTATTATAATTATTTAATAAGAAAAAAACAAAGCAAAAAAAAACATTCCTACTAAATGAAAATTGTGTGAAAGTTTTAAAAGAAAATAGGTTTTTATAATTTTGTAAAAAGAAAATAATATATATATTTACTTTCTCTGTGTATATGAGAGCTTGATATAAAGAGCTTTCTTTTTATATTTTATATATATATATATATATATATATATATATATATATATATATATAAATTATTTTGATTCAGAAAGCGTGCTGAAATTCGATTTTGAGATTTTGATAGATTAAGATGTTTTGAGGTCCCACTGAATCCAAAAAAGTGGTTTTTAAAAAAATGTCTGTCTGTGTTCTGTTGCCTGAGTAGACTTGAGGATACTAAGCTACTTGGTCAATTTCGATAAAATAAAAAGTATAAACTCTTTTTAAATGCTTTTGAAAAATACATATTTTGATTAAATTTGTTGATATTGGATTTAGATTCAGTCTTACTATGTGTGTGAGAAAGTTTTGTTCTTGTTTATCATAGTGTGAGAAAGATGGATCTTCAACATTTTGTTTTTTTGCGACGTTAGGTCTTTTCTGAAAATGATTTAAACTTGAAATTATTATATTTTTAAGTTTGAATGTTATTTTATTTATTTTTTTTAATCTGATATAGAATATTAGGAGTTGGTGGTTCAATTCTAGATGGGAGAATATATTTTTATCTGTCTAAATCCCTTCTTTGCTTAGTCCCTCATGGACCCTTAGCATAGAACAATTGTGGCTGATATTAATTAGCTGATAAAAGAGGGAAGGAGGATTTGATAAAAGTAGTATCAAAGAAGGAATTTCCTCCCTTCCTGGAATTGTGGTAAGGGAACCAACCTCCCATACTAATTTTACGATAACAATAATCTATGTTATGACCTAATGTTATCCATGTAAACAAAAAAGAAAAATATCTATGATAAACTCTAATAATTCTAATTTTTTTTTTATTTTGTAACTTTTAAATTATTTAATAAAATTGAAGAAATCTGTTATATTTCAATTGAATATCTTAAGGGGCCCTTAAAAAAAAAATTAAAAAAATACTGTTATTAATCATTAAGAGTTTAATAAATTAAAAAAAAATTAAAATATATATTGAAATGGTATAATCATATTATGTTGAATTAAGATATAAATTTAAAAATAAAAAAATATATTTTATTTTCTTAAGCTTTATAAATGATAAAATTTGTTTAAAACAATTTTAAGTGATATGATTTGTTTTTTATTGTATTTGAATTTATTATTATACTAATTATCTACTTTATTTATGCTTATATGGTGCTTTATCTTAGATGTGCATTGCTTAATTTATTGATGATAAATTCTTCGACGAGTTATTGAATTTTGACAAAGGTTACAAAAATATATTTGTTTAAGAAAGGATACAATATTTTTTTTTCTTTTTGGATTAAAAATAAAAAAAAAAACTGTTTTGAAAATATTAATTCTAGATGCATTAAGAGTTGTAAATTTCTATAATAACAATTCTAATGGGAAATATTTAACCCATGTAACGCATCTTTCAATTGGTGGGTTTAAATAATACCAAATGAGACTACACAATTTTAAAATGAATCTGTTAAAAACAAATGTTGGGATCATCTGATGATGTGAGAAAAGATCAGTTGAGTGCCTGAAAGGTGTTCTTGAATACAATATGGATTCAACCGCTAGTAGACTTGCACGGTATGAGAATGCAGTAGATCCAAACGCGTTCTATGGGTTAAAATTGTTTGATTTTTTTTAAAAATTGGGGCATTTTAATTTAAATTGGCCATTTCAGGGGCATCATAGGGTTTTTTTTTAGAAATAAAAAAATCCCTAATTATTTTAGATAAAGCTTTATTAAACCCTTCTAATTAAGCTATTTATGTTCTGAGCAGTATTATGCAAGTTTTAATTATTTTTTTTAATACGTTACCACCATAGTATGTACTATAGATTTTGACAAAAATAATTAATTTACTCTATTAAATTATTACCGGTGTCCAGCAGCCTTGAATTTCTTGAACTCCTGGAATTATGCTTGAATTTTTAGGATGCTTGAAAAAACCTTGAAATATGCTTGAATATTGAAAAAATTGGGAATTTTAAAGACCCTAGGTTGTCTAGGAGTACCAATACATTTTGTTTTTTTTTTTACTATCCGATCCACCCTAAACAACATTAGTTTGGATAATCGATGCGCTACTGTATATTGTATTTCACTTCTTTGGGGTACTACTTCTGTAATTATGTTGAATTAATATTATAGTAGTCTGGAGGGTTTATTTGGAATGAAAGTCCTTGGAGTGATTTTATTTTTATTTCATCAGAGCTTAGTGATCACTGAAGAAGCTCAGGTTCCCATGGTGAAAGCTTTGATGAAATAAAAATATATAGTCGAAGGACTTTCATTCCAAATAAACCTCTAGCCTACTATAATATTCTACAAGTCCAAAAAATAAAATCTCTTCTATTATTAAAGTAATTAATATTATTTTGCTGAACTCATACTATTTTTCTCATATTTTTTTCTATAATTCTAAGAAATTGTGAATAAATCACTATTTTAATAACTAATCTTAATAAACCCAACTTTGAATTTTATAAAATTGAACCTTGAAATATGCTTGAATTTTACATTTTAATATTGCTGAACACCCTGTATTATCATAGGACAACAGACTTTATGTTCATATTGGTTTACTAGTACTACATGCATAAGAATCTGATTTAAAACTAGATAAGGGAGCCGATGTAGTCTAGTGGTTAGTGCACTCAACTGGTGGTGAGTTCAAATCCCAGATAGGTGAAACATATTTCATACTGATAATCTCATCGAGTAGACGAGTGACCGAATAGTAACCCCCATCCTGTAATAACCTAGGCTGTTGATCGGCACTAACAAAAGAAATAGAGAATTTAAAACATTTTCAATTATTTGTATTATGAATGAAAATACTATCATTGTTTTGTATTATGAATGAAAATACTATCAATGTTTTGTATTATGAATGAAAATACTATCAATGTTTTGTATTATGAATGAAAATACTATCAATGTTTTGTATTATGAATGAAAATACTATCAATGTTTTGTATTATGAATGAAAATACTATCAATGTTTTGTATTATGAATGAAAATACTATCAATGTTTTGTATTATGAATGAAAATACTATCAATGTTTTGTATTATGAATGAAAATACTATCAATGTTTTGTATTATGAATGAAAATACTATCATTGTTTTGTATTATGAATGAAAATACTATCAATGTTTTGTATTATGAATGAAAATACTATCAATGTTTTGTATTATGAATGAAAATACTATCAATGTTTTGTATTATGAATGAAAATACTATCAATGTTTTGTATTATGAATGAAAATACTATCAATGTTTTCATGTCTTCCCCCTAGTTGATTGCCACTGACTACTTACCCGCTGACTGATGAAGAGCAATTGAATATCTTTTACCTGTCCACCTTATATACAACCCTGGAAACCCTGAAAGTAACATCTTAAATAAAACCCATGGATAGCAACTTATATCCAATTTTTTCAGGACTTCCCACTTGATTTTATTAATGAAAAAAGCATTTAATTTACATTTAATGAAATTCAAATTTTTCCTAACCAGAAACCCCCAGATCTTTTTTTAAAGTTTTATTTTGTATTGAAAAAGAAAAAAAATTAAATGAAATTGTCAGGGAACAGTAATGTTTTGGGACAAAATTAAGAAATTGTTTAATTTTACTCAAAGTACGTACTGTTCTTTAATTTTATTATCCAGCTTGCTATGCGAGTTGGTTACATCTTGAAAATGTTGCAAACGCCCAATTTAAATAAAAAAAACCTCAAATACTTAAAGAAATAAACAAAGAATGTAGTCCAAGGAACAAATATGTTCGTTGTATAATAAATAAAAAAAAATCCTTTCGAAATTCAAATAATTATATACTCACTGATATATAAACACATCTAAGATTTTATAAGCTTACATGAAGTACGAAAAATATTTTCAAAAATTTCTACCTAAAAATAATCACTTCTTTACCTATGATTTTTAACCAATATTAGAAATTTATAAATATAATAAAAAAAAAGGGGGAACAATTCTCTTCATTATTAATAATATTTAAATTTTAATTCTTTCTCACCAATTATTATATATTTTTGTTTTGTAAAAAAAAAAAAAATTGCTTGTTTTTAATCGATTTAGTCATTTTTTTGCTCTTTAAATATTAAATATTGTTAAGTTTTAATCGACTCTGTTTTATTTTGTGCTCTTAAAAATGATTTTTTTAAATTCGAATTTAAGAAAAAGAAAAAAATAAAAGATCTGTGATTAATTTAATTTTTTTTTTTATTCCTTTGGTTTAGATATATTGTTTTGTCTTAATTTTACATTAAAATGAAATTTCTTTTCTTTTTTTTCTAAAATTTATTTTTTTATGAGAGTGAAAATGTATAAGGCTTTTCATATGCCTTGTTTAATTTATTTTATTGTAATTTTTTTTTTAGGTTGATTATTCCATGGCTGTATTTTAGTTGTAAAAGAATAAGATTTATATAAAAAAAAAAAAAAGTTGTTATATTTTTGTCATTTTTACTATTATTTTTATTTTTGTATTAATTATTATTCATGTTTGTTTTTTATTTATTTATAATTATTATTTTTTTAGATTATATGATTAATACAAGAAGTATTTTTTTTTTTTTTTAATTTTATCTTTATTTGTATTTTTTTTTTAATGGTTGAACCAAGAAAGTAAGTGATTAACAATTAAAACCTACTTTTTGTTCCTTTTAAATATTATGCTATACTTTCACTACTGGATATTCCAAACCTCTTAGCTCTTGAGAGGCTAGTCTACTCTAATAATAGTAATAATAAGGATAATCTACAACTGGTGTTGAAAAGATCACTTTTATGAACAGTACTGTTCCCTTAAACCTAAAAGCTAAGTAAGTGTAAAGTTGAGCCTTTCACTAAAAAAAAAATAAATAAATAAAAATAAAGGAAATTTCTAGAAAGCTAAGTGTAAAATTGAGTCTTTCACTAGAAAATCAACTAAATAAAGGAAATTCCCTTAAAGCTAAGTGTAAAGTTGAGTCTTTAACTATAAAAAGAACAAAATAAAGGAAATTCATTAACTGCTAAGTGTAAAGTAAAATAAACAGGTCAAGTGTGTGCTAGTCAGCACACAGCGAGGGTCCGTAGGCCACACTATATAGTGTTTAACTGTAAAGTGTATAAACAGTGTTCTTTTAAAATTCTAAAAAGCTTACTTTGAACCATTCTAAGGGTCTGATATTCTCAAAGCACACTCTGATAAAGTATTTTTTTGCCACTGAACCGGACTAAAACCATAAATACATCGAAAAGACCATAATTATAAAAAAACGTATTTTGTCAATAAAAAATAAAATAATATTTTTTTCGAAATTTCCAAAAAGTGGTATCTTTACTTTTGGTCGAAGAATGTTCAGGAATTTTTTCAGATTTTTTGCACTTCGCATAAGCGAGATAGAGGTGGGGGGACATGTTTCACACCCACTTCTAACTTGCCTACACTCGCCCTATCAAAGTTATATCCAAATAATTATATATTTTTGGAATCAGCTCCACGTACCCTTTCATATGATACCCCTCACGGTGTCAAAAAAAAAAATATAAAAAATTTAACCCTTAAGTTTTTTACCCTAATTTTTTTGAAAACTATTTTTTTTAAGGCACTATATTTTTAAAATATGTGGGCAGGTACATGACACATACATGCCTAATTTCAAAGTGATCGGACGAAAGGTGTTGCCGTGAGAGCACACGAGAGGACGGACGGACAGACACACACAGGAAAATATAAGGGTCCTTGGTTTTGCCAACAAAATAAAGGAAATTCCCTAACAGCTAAGTGTAAAGTTAAGTCTTTCACTAGAAAAACAACAAAATAAAGGAAATACCAATTCCCCAGAAGTGTTAGTTGAAGTGTAAGTTGTGGAAATGCCCTACTAAGTGTAAAGTTGAGTCTTTCGCTTGTAAAACAAAAAAAAAAAGGAAATTCCCTAAAAGCTAAGTTTAAAGTTGAAGAAATTCCCCTAACACTAAATGTAAAGTGGAGTCTTTCACTAGAAAAACAAGTTTAGTGAAGTCACACTAGAAATGGAACACCCTCTTCTTTAAAAAAATAAATAAATAAGTAAAAATACTTAATGCACTTATTTTTCCTTGGTTCCATTCTCTTTAATTTATAAATCTCAAGTATTATTTATTTATTTTTTTTTTTTTATGTACAATATATATATATATATATTTTTTTTTTATTAGGTATTTGTTTTGTAAGTTAAGTGTTTAAATGTAAAAAAATTTTGTTGTAAATGTTAAATTTTGATGTGTAAAATCTTTTTATCTAATTATCATTATTTTAATATAATGTCAATGTCTGATTTTTTTATTTTTGTTTATTATACGTATGTTTTTAATTTTGGAAAAATGCTAGAAACCAAAAAAAAAAAAAAATTAACTAATAAACTAACTACTAATAAATATGAAATAATGGGTTAATGGGGTCTGTCATTGCTGAGTGGTTTAGTTTAATTGCTGCGCTGACACTTAAGTGTCAATTCCGACAAATCTGGTAAATTACCCCAGAGAGGAGAGCACATAATTCACACTTATGATCATCAAATAGATGAGAAAACTGGCATCACCTGATGATGTAGACTCACGTCTTACTAAGTCTGTTTATCAATGTAACTCTTTTTCTTCCGCAATAGGCACTGATGATGGCCTATTTAAGGCACGGATGATGGCCTTTTTGAAGGCACTGATTATGGCCTTTTTTGAAGACACTGATTATGGCCTTTTTTGAAGACACTGATTATGGCCTTTTGAATGCACTGATGATGGCTTTTTTGAAGGCACTGATGATGGCCTTTTGAAGGCACTGATGATGGCCTTTTTGAAGGCACTGATGATGGCTTTTTTGAAGGCACTGATGATGTCCTTTTGAAGGCACGGATGATGGCCTTTTTGAAGGCACTGATTATGGCCTTTTTTGAAGACACTGATTATGGCCTTTTGAAGGCACTGATGATGGCTTTTTTGAAGGCACTGATGATGGCCTTTTTTGAAGACACTGATGATGGCTTTTTTGAAGGCACTGATGATGGCTTTTTTGAAGGCACTGATGATGGCCTTTTTGAAGGCACTGATGATGGCTTTTTTGAAGGCACTGATGATGGCCTTTTTTGAAGACACTGATTATGGCCTTTTGAAGGCACTGATGATGGCTTTTTCAAGGCTCAAAGCTACTTTGTTATCAAAGTTCAAGGCTGAAAGCTGCTTTGTTATCAAAGTCATTTCAATTTATATGGAGAGACAGTTTGTTTAATTCCTTTTAATATGACTTAGACATACAGGCTCCCATATCTAAAGTAATTATAATTTGGTTTAATTTTTTAAATTATAATTATATTTATGACATAAATTCTTTAACGAACATTAATTGTTCTTTGTATAAAATATTTGTTCTCAGATGTACTTTAATATTGAGAAATTAAATTTGAATTATGTGTAAAAACCATTTTTTTAAAAACTAATTTATCAATTTTTTTATGTATATATTTTGGTACTTCTTTAGATTGTTACTCCCCTATGGTTTTTTTAGGATATAACTAACAGACTAAATAACTATTAAGACAAAGGTATGTTTAGTCCAATGTACTTTGGAACAAAGGAATATCACACTTCTGTTTCTATAAGGGGAGTAACAATCTAAAGAAGTGCCTATATTTTAAACTAATTTTATGTTTTCATTATAATTATTGTAATTTATTATGATGTTTTTCTATTATTTTATGATTTTATTTTATTGTTAAAAAAAAGTTTTTTTTTATTTATATATATATTTTTTTTTTTTTTTCATTATTTTTTTATTATTATTATTATTTCCTTTTCCTTTAGTTCCATTTTTTTTTTTTTTTTTTTTTTTTTTTTTTTTTATTTATTTATATATAATAATATTAGTTATTATGTATATGTTATGTATTGTTATGCTGTGTAGATATGCTGATACTATTGATTAAAAAAAAAATTAAGATAAGGGCTTGTGAAGGTGTTTAAGAAACTGCACCAAGGGGTTTAAGCAAAATTTGTTGTTTTCGCTACTGTTAATTCTGCATTTGCTACAGCAGTATATTGGTGTGTAAAGAAGCTGAGTCTATACAGGGTTAGTGATCAAAAGCCCCAATAAGTGGGTCTAATTACTAGCTTTCAACAAGTAGTTTGTCCTCTCCATTCTACCTCCTCTAGTTACAAACACCATATCGGGGGCTTAGGTTCTGACAACTTTATCTACCTTTCTTGCGATTTTGAGTTATATTCAGCTTCAGAATGCTTATGTTTCAATAAATAAGTTGATTGGGACATATTATCGCTATCTATAATAGTTCTATTATGTCCCAATCAACTTATGAATTAAAAAACAAGCATTCTCAAGATATATAACTCAAAATCTCAAAAAATGAAGATAACGTCTGACTCTAAGCTCTCTTTATATGAATTCTGAAGTGTAATTCGAGAAAGTTGATAAGATGCTCAAACTAGACCATTATTTTGACAAGATTAAAGATTCGAGCAAAGCTTAGAATCCCCATTATGCTATCACGAGTCCTCGAAAGTTAATTTCACTTGATTGCTATCATGCACTAATGATTTCCATTGTCAATAGTAGAAGTTATTTATTTTCTTCTCTTAAACAGATCTAATGGTTAAAGGAAGAAAATCTGATCTGGATGTCACATAAAACACAAGTTGAACAGATTTGGCTAAGTACTTACTATATTATCAAATGTTCTTATGTAATATATACTTTGTTTGATTTATATAGTAAAGCCCTTTGTAGGCCCTTCAAAAGCTGTTGCTCCACAGTGTTAGTTAGTTGTGAAAAATCATTATTTTGTTGATATACAATGAACTATCTCCCTTTATATCTTCGCAACTACTGGGCTTATAAATATCATTATTTGCTACCTTCTAGAGCAGTGGTTCTTAACCTTTTGGTAACCACGGCCCTCTTAAAATCTCCAAATATAATATATATAGTACCTAACTACCTTTCGAGGCCCCCCGGTTAAGAACCACTGTTCTAGAGTTCACCGCTTATGACTACAAGAAAGTTTTACTTCATATAAGACATGATCAATTTTTGACATCTGACCACAGATGGTATTTTATTTTTTCAGGTGCAAAATAAATGTTTAATATTTTTTCTAGGGTGGTAATTTTTAAGATTCTTTTTAATAAAATAACTATGTAAATATAATTTTATTTTAAATTTTATTTGCTTTTAAACTTATATATTATATCCCTAGCAAAAATATTTCAGCTTCAGTACCTCTTTAGATTTTGACTTCCCTATGTTTTTTTTTAAGAATATAAATGATTATAACTATTTATACAGTACTTTGTCTAGTAACTATTAAGACAAAGGGATGTTTAGTCTAATGTACTTTGGGACAAAGGAATATCACACTACTGTTTTTATAAGGGGAGTAACAGTTTAAAGAAGAAAATTTTGTACACCTTTAGATTGTTACTCCCTTCTATTTCTATAAGGGGAGTAACAGTCTAAAGAACATTTTGTACACCTTTAGATTGTTACTCCCTTCTATTTCTATAAGGGGTGTAACAGTCTAAAGAAGAACATTCCGTTCACCTTCTTTAGATTGTTACTTACCTCTGTTTCTATAAGGGACTAACAGTCTAAAGAAGTGCCTCAACTTCTGACCATTTTGTAAAAAAAAAGAAAGCCCTATCCAACTCAATGAACCACAAAACTAAAATCATAATAAGTCCTAAACCCTTAAAATTTGGCCCTTACCTTTCAAGAGTTAAACCAAATTAACTCCCTGTAAATTTGAACTTTTGAGGAGTACATTTTTCTTTTTTCACTTTTAAAGACCCTGCCAAAGGTCCTAAGCCAACATTTGTCCAAATGTTATGGTTATTTCTTTCAAACAGGTTAACATTTAGACAAAAGCAAATTCCTCTGTTACATAAAATGGGTTGTTGAGATATGGGCCTGCCAAATGGTTTTAAATTCTCTTGGTAGCTATACAGCTTTGGATGAGGCTTAGAGCCTTTTGTCCTAAGACCATCGCTATATATAATTTTGTACAAAATTTAATCATATTTTTGTTTTCATGCAATTGTTAAATACATAAAAAAAAAATTATGAATATAAAATTTTTAAAAAAATATTCATATCTTAAAGGTCATAAGGAGAATTCATTGTTTGTTATAATAAATGTATGATATTTTATTGAATTTATATGATTTTAGAGGACAGTGTAAGTAGTCAAGTGAATGCATTATACTAATATTACAATTAGTATTTAATTTGATAGCGCAGATTAGCCAACCTATATGAGGAAAAAAAATAAAGCCACTAGGCCTGTGGGAGAGGAGGGGACAGTCACATTTTTCTTTGCCTAGTTGGCCCTACCTTCTAGAATTCAAAATCTTGTGCTCTCATTGGCTGTCCTCATCATTTTTACAATTTTTTCTGTGCTGTCAGAGTAAATACTATGTGTAAAACAAACATACATCTGTAGTAAATATGTCCATCCCCTTTCTCGTTTGTCATTATCACCTCCAAACGAGTATTTGATGTCAAACCTTAGGGGCGAGCTTGTAGTTCCTCTTCGACAACTTATTTTGTTTTTAATTGTATATAATCATAATTTTAGTTTTAAGACCAAAACCTTAAGGTATACGAAAAGTTCTATCTTTATTATCAATAGTAATTTAAGACATCAGTGCGATTATATTTTCTTTTAATCACTATATATATGATAACATCTTTGTTGATATGATAAGATAAGATTCTGGTATATTTCCATTGATCATTTGTAAGTAATTTTAATCAATTAAATATATATACCACAAACAGTCAATTACTGTGTGACAGATTACTGAAGATCAATTTCCAGTGTGACAGATTAATCGATATTAATTACAGTATGATGAATTAATTATTCAAAATCAATTACAGTTTGATAACAGATTACTGAAGAGGAAAAGTTTGTTCCTTAGTGGATATTTGTATAAAAGACATACCTAATTTTTTAAAAAAAATTGATATGGAGATTTGAATTATTAACTAATGAAATTACTTTTTTTTTTAATAATGAACAATTCAAAATTTTCTTTCTGACTTAACATGTCAAATTCATTCTTTTTGTAAATGAAATTATGATTATCTATGGCACATAAAATTGAAATATTAACCAATTATAATATTACAGTTTTAGAGCAATGAAGGAATATTTGTTCAATTTTTAAATTTTGGCATCTGCCAAATAGGTTCTTAACAAAATACAATATGATGATAATAATCCATTGCATAATAGTCATTGGGCGGCTTGGGCCCGCCAAAAATAAAAAGAAATACCAAATTTTCTACCAACTTCTTGCATATATAAGAAGAACACAAATATAAATAATTTTATAAATTAAAAAATTAAACTATTTATTTCCTCTGTTAAATGAAGTAAAATAATTTATAATAAAACTAATATTGTTATTGATTTAAATCAAATTGATTATTTTATAACTTTAAATGAATTATTATTATTTTATTTATTTATTTATTTTTTTTTTTCAAATTTATATTGTTCATAAATATAAGTATTGGGTGTTTATGACCAAGCTTTAGTCATATTGACTTGGTTTTTACCAAAAAAACACCTCTATATATTGAATTAAAAAGTTATATCAAGAAAAATTTATTTTATCAATATAATTTTTTTTTTATCTTCAGAAGGGAGAAAAAGTGAACTTTTCTCCCTACTTTACGGGGGAGGAAAGTTACTCATTGTACCCTGTCAGGTTGAACAGGGAATAACGGAAAATAAGGAAATCATGAAATCTCATTATTCTCTCCAGTGTTGCCCTGGATAAAGCACAAGAAGTAAGGTTAGTGCTAAATAAACAATTTAATTTATTAATATTTAATGACTACATCTATAATGTCATTTTTACATATTTCATGTAACCTCCACAACGGTTTTCATAGTGATTCATCAGAAAAAAACAAAACAAAGAAGTTAAAAGTGAAATCATAATTTCTAAATATGATTTCATAATTTCTAAATACATCAGTTATATCAATACTATTCAATACATGACTCAGCTCAGCTCATTTCCCTTCTAATTTTTAGTATTAAAATTCAAATTATTACCATATACAATTTAATTTTTACGAGATTAAACTTATTTTGTAAAATGTTATAATGTTATATCTAACTTTTTTGTTTTGTTTAAAATAAATACAAATTATTTACTTTTTCTTTAATAAAATACTTTAAAATTAAAATCTTATTAAATTACTTTTTTTCTCCCTTCTGTAGATAAAATCTTGTGCATACCTCGGTAGTAAAAATCAATTGTACCCGAGTGAAAAGTTAACATTATGGTTCCCTCGGCTTCGCCTCAGGAACCAACTTCATCGCTCAGGGTGCAATCACTTACTTTCCTCCCTTGGTGCGTAAATAACTATTAAAAAATCCTAAAATTAATTATAAAAAAGTGTTTGTAATTTTTTTTTTTTTACATATTTATAAGTAAAACCTTGATGTAAAACATTGCTGAGTCTAGTTTGTAAGTGTCTATATTAAGTTCTAAAATTACTTCGTACCGCTGGGTGATGTGAAAATCTTGCTAAGTTTTTTTTTATTGTGAAAAAGATTATTGTATACTATTTTTTAATTATTAATTCCAATTTTAATTATTAAAATTTGAAATGTTTATGTTAAAAGACATAGGATAATGTGATATTGTATGAAATTGCATCTAATGATGTTACATCTAAGAAGTATTTGCTAAATTTGGAGTACAGTTGAGTCTATGTAGTCCAGCACTGACGCTGAATCCCCCCCCCCCCCTCCTCTTGTTGCGTGTAAGATATGATCACCAAAAGAGGAGGAAACTGGGAAACACAGGGTCACTAGGGTAAACAAAAACAATCCATCAGTTGTTTGTCATTCATTTTCCGTCTACACTCATATCTCGCTTAATAAACACTAGTTTTATTTATTACCAAACATCCAGTAATCCGACGATTCTCTGTAATCCAACATGGTATGGCCCCATATGTATCGGATTAGATAGACTTAACTGAATATTGAAATTAAGTTATTTTAAAAAAAAAAATGTTTGTTAAGTATTATATTCCTTTTAAGAAAACAATGTATCAAATGATGTTCCATCAAGAAAACAATTTATCAATGGTGTTTCATCAAGAAATAATGTACTAAATGATGTTACATCAAGAAAACAATGTATCAAATAGTGTTTCATCAAGAAAACAATATATTAAATGATGTTACATCAAGAAAACAATGCATCAAATGGTGTTTATCAAGAAAACAATATATTAAATGATGTTCCATCAAGAAAACAATATATAAAATGGTGTTTCAACAAGAAAACAATATATTAAATGATGTTACATCAAGAAAACAATGTATCAAATAGTGTTTCATCAAGAAAACAATATATTAAATGATGTTACATCAAGAAAACAATGTATCAAATGATGTTACATCAAGAAAACAATGCATCAAATGATGTTTCATCAAGAAAACAATGTATCAAATGATGTTTCATCAAGAAAACAATGTATCAAATGGTGTTACATCAAGAAAACAATAGATTTTAATGTTATTTAAAGATACACATGGATTGTGATGCTACTTAAAGAAAGTAGTGTACCAAAATTAACGTTACACCAAGGTTTAATTGTATAAACAAAATTTCTTTTCTAATTTTTAGCTTAATAAATACACTGAAAAAAAAAAAAAAGTTTGCCCTTCTTTCAAACTATAATTATAATACATTTTTAAGAAAGAAAAATTATTGAAATAAAGTATAAGAAAATGAATTATAAATATTATAAAAATTAAATTTAAAAAAATAAATTGTAATAATTAGTGTTTTTACTATACAAAAAAAATTGTCAATATTGGAATTTGATTAAAGACAAATAAAATACTTGGGTGTATATGACCTTGTTTTCTGACACCCTCATAAAACAATAAATAAAAATCCCAATGCTTCGATGAGGAATATATATTAACTTACCAGCGACAAAATTTGGTTCGCTGCTACAGGTTACATATCATTACTGTTGTCCTGTCTTAGAAGTAATAACTATTTATTTTTTAATAATTATTTCTAGGAGCCTGTTTTATTTTTGTTACATTTTGAGTTGTAAAAATTTTACGTATATCTTACGTTGACACCTATGGAATATTACATCTAATAGTAACGTTAATAAAAGAAGAGTATTGATGGAAGCACGGGAGATTTTAAATAATTGGAGTGGGAATCCAATGAGTGCTTGATATTTTTACGGTTCATAAGTAAGATAACCAGGCAAACAAAAATGTTACTGGATAACCTCAGAATAAACGCCTAGTGGTTTTATTTTTTTTCCCTCACATAAGTTGGCCAAACTGAGTGCCGCAAAACCCTTCTTTTCTTAACAACATTGTACAGTTTGTGCCAAATAATTGTTAGTGCATTGACAGCGTGGAAAAAACCAATAAAATAGGGTGGGGAGCCAATGAGAGTTTAGGATTTTAAAATTCTAAACTTTCATTGGCTCACCAACCCCATATTCTTTGTACTTTCCATCTATACGTAATGTATGTGTCAATGCTGGAAAGTCAAATAAAATAAGGTGGGGAGCCAATGAGAGTTCAGGATTTTAAAATCCTAAGCTCTCATTGGCTTCCTTGCCTATTCTTTGTACTTTCCATATATATGTAATGTATGTGTCGGTGCATTGTCAGTGCTGGAAAATTAAATGAAATGGGGTGTGGAGCCAATGAGAATTCAGGATTTTAAAATCGTAAGCTTTCATTGGCTCCCCACCCAGTTTTTTTTTTTAACTTTCCCATACTAATTGCAACATTTGGCACACAACAACATTTAGCATTAACAAACATTTGGCACAAACTGTAGTAACAGATTGTATTTCTGTTATGTTCATGTTCATGTATATAAATCAATGAAATTCTCTTTGAATATTATCTTTACAAATTTGAAAACATAGTAAAAACACTAATTAAATTTATATATTAATAAAAAATAAGAAGAAAAAAATTTATAAAATAAAAACTTAAAAAGTTTTTAATTGTATCAATACCTTTTTTTAAATATATATAATATTTAAAAAAAAGTACATACATCTATATTTTGAAAAGATTAAATGAAAAATAATAATGATTAAATTAATTATAAGTAAATGATGAAATTGTTCAGTGCTGTATTATTATTATAATAATTTGTAATGGCTTTATGCATGTTTATAAGGAAATGTAAGATAAAATTATTGGATAATATATGTATAATAGAAAAATTGATGATATTGGATCTATTTTGTTGCTTAAATCTATTTATAGCTATAATAAATGTCATTTATAGCTTAAATTAGCTGTATTATAGCTTATAACAAAGCTATTTATGGTATGAATAAGTTATTTTACAGCTTATGGCAAAGCTACTTATTGTTTAAATTAGCAATTAAATTACTTTTCGCTTTTTAAATTTACTTGTACTTTTACTTTCTCATATTCCGTAATGTATATGCTAAGAGAAAGTATTGTGATGGCGTAAAAATTTGATTTTTAAGATTTTGATGGATTGCTGCTCCCCAAAAACTCTTGAAAATAGTGAAAATGTTTTCTCAAAAATGGTTGCAGCAATTTTGATTTAAAAAATTTTCAAATGTAGTCCATTTAAATATAAATTTAACCGTATATTTATTTTCTCGTATAAAATTTAGTTTCCATGGTATTGTTGAAAATAATAACTGATTTAGATGAAAATCAAAAAAGAAAATGGCTCGAATTTGCTATTTTTGTCACATGTTATAATGTTAGTACTTTTTCTATCTTTATCCAATACCTGGCATTTCTGCCATTTGACGCCTTGCACACCAGTAGACTTCTACTGCCAGACTCTCAGGTATAGTGATTGAGGTTTGGTCAAGTATTGAGCAGACCACCAAAAGTGGCTAAAAAGTGGTCTGTGCTTGGAAAAGTCTGGCAGAGTAAATGTTAATCATTGACCACTTCTAGTTTGTAAAGGTCAACCTGGAGATAGTTATATCCTACTAGGAGGAGAAAGGGTCACTCCAAACGCCAGGAGAGTCGTACTTTTAGGTTTCTGTACAAAGTACAAAAAGAAACCTTATATAACGGCTCTGTCTGTCTGTCTGTGTGTCCGTTGCTTGTTTAAATAAGTTATTTATACCTTAATTGGACTTATTTTCTGGTTAAATCAATGTTTCATGGCTTAAATAAGCTTTTTTTTTTTAGCTTATATCAAAGTTTTATGGTTTAAATAAGGTTACAAATCAGCTACTACCATTACCAATGACCAGTGACCAGGTTAATAATTTGTAGCATATTTGGTTTTTAATTTTAGGGTTCTCCACAGCTTAGATGGATTTAACACAAAGTAAAATAATGTATGTAATTGTATAATTGTAGTAATAAATGCATCAATTTATCTATTTATGTTAGCTTCATAGCCCCTTCTTCTTTCACATATTTTGATTTGGGCGTTTCTTAAGGCTTTCTATGTTCCAATATCAATTTCTCTTTTAACTTTCTTTTCCTCCTGAAAATATTTTTTTCATTTATTTATTTATCTTATAAACATGCATAGAATGTCTAAAAATAAAAATATATTTACTATATTGAATAGAAATGAACATAAAATAAAACTATACCTACAATATAAAATAAATTATTATTTTTCAAAAAAAATAAAAAAATAAAAAAACTATTAAAATAATTTTTTTTTTTTTTAAGAAAATAAACATACCTTGCACAAAAATAAAATTGGAAAATTGAAATTATTAGATTAAGAAAAACAAATAGAGAGAATTTTAAGAAATATATAATAATACATGTAAATATACCTATATAAGCCAGGTATATACCATATATATTATATTTTTTGTTCTTTTTATGAAAAATAAATAAATTAAACTAAATTGATAATTTGAAAAAAATCAAATAAATATATTGTATTAATATCATATGTATGCAGTCACTGCAATCTTATAAATATATATATATATATATATATATATATATATATATATATATATATATATATATATATATATATAATTTTGAATTGTAAAATAAATATAAAAAATTAAAAATCTGTCTATTTATTTTATTATTTTTATGTGCTTTTGATTTGTAACTAACAATGTTACCCCTCATTGAAATCTGGAAGACAAGCTGCCGACAGAACAGACTTGAAGAGACATTATTGATAAGACTACACATTGCAACCCAACAGATGAATCTCCATCTTGTAATTTCAGCCGACTATAGTTCAAGTTGGAATTTGGTGTATGTGGTCGGCAATCGGCAAAGTTGGTTTATGTATGGAACATAGCTTGCCTATAAACTGTTAAAGACTACCGGTGTCGAGCGACCATGTCCCACCACAAGGTGAGTTTTATTATCCTTAGTTCAAAATTAGGTAGTAGACATCTAAGTTGGTGTTGGTGTTAGTTTGTCACTTGATAGGTTAGTTAGTCAAATATTGGGAGCTAGCATGGCCATGTGGGTTGAATTAATTACTTACGACGTCTTCTAGAACAGTCAGCGTGGCCGTGTGGGTTAACCCTGCCTTACTAAGACTGTCTAATTGTCCATTATTTCTAACACTACGCCTCTCAGACGTAAATTAAAATTTGACCAACTTATACATGTTTAAGATTTAAATGCTGATAAAATCACAAACTTGAAACATTTCTTTGTCTAATAAAATGGTTAAAAGGTGCTCTTTAGGGAGAAAATTATTACCAAATTGACCCTTTAACCTGAAAAGAGCAGGTCAAAATATAAATTTTACATTTTTCCTCACTAGCACCTGCTGCATTTAAATCTGAAATTATGTTATGGTAATCTAATGAATTTTTTTAAATATTGCAATATAATATTTAATAATCAAATTTTAAGAACAATAAAAAGCCAACTAAAGGCAACAAGCTCGATAAGGTTAGGCTCGATAGGGTCCCTGAGGCACAGTAGACTAAAAGAAGTGGTAAATTACTACTATATAAAATCTCAGCAAAGACCCGACTTTGACGCGATCTGAAGGTTAATTAAACAGAGATAGCATACCTAGAAGGACTAATGGCTGGCACGCTTGCACACCGAGAGGTATCAACTAAAGTCAGCATGTACGTCTCAGAGACGTAGTGTTAGAAGTGCAGGGTTAAACCACGTCTGCTCGGCCATCACTGAATCATGAGTGGAACGAGACTGGGTTCGATTCCTCGCCGTGACGCTGGTTTATATGGCTCACTATTGATCACATCATACTCGCTTCGGTGGTACAATGTACAGAGGTGTGAAGTGGCTGGAACTCTACCGCGGGGCGTAAAAAGAGCCTAAGTGATGGCCTAATTGCAAGGTTCAAACAAGTGGTTTGTCCTACCCGTTCTAGTAGGAAGTACTAGACTACTACTACTATAAATTTACTTTAGTAAGATACTCTCTTTATTCTTAACCCTCTAGTGGGCAAAACGGTCTGTGAGACCGCTATAGTGGCTAGGACCTCCATGATCGGTAGTGTAGGTACCAAACTGTCAGGGGGCCCCAATCATTGAAGTTAAGCAGCATCAGATCTGGTCATTAGTTGGATGGGTGTTCATCACCTCTGACTTCTGACCACAGTTCTGGGTTCGCTTCCTGGACTGGGCCAACCTCAATGTCCACCCAGCATTGTTAAACAAATAGGAACCTGAACGAAAGATTTAGGCCATCAGGTTTTGGCCTGCAAAACCATTGTCAACACTTTCTAGGTGGTGATACAAAATCTATCAAACGTAAGCAGGTATGTTAAAACTGATGGTTTACTGATCAATACTTCACTCATGTGTAGAGGGTTTGGTAGTCTGGTATCATCTAGGATTGGATTGATTCGAGGCTCCCCGGGCTTTTTCAAAGGACCCATTTTGTGATCTTCGGGCGTAAAACCATGAACCGGGGGCGTAAGCCCCCGGATTAAAACCATGAATTCTTCGGTTGTGTCCAGCCAGTGTTATTCCTTAGTCTCTCCCATATTTATTTGACTTATTTGTTTGTTGGACAGTAAAATCTTCATTTCCTTTATGAATTGAATAACATAAGTTAAGTAATATTCATAAAATTTCGGTAGAAAATAATAAATATTAATGTATCAATAAAATAACGTCGTATAATTGAATAATACCGATAATAAATTAATTTATTTTTTAATACGAAATATTTAATGAAAGATACTATAAAAAATATTCTTTGAATAATAAAGAATAACATTAAAAGGTTTTTTTTTTTTTTTAATTCCATAAGATATATTTTATCGTAGGTAAATTGATAATAAGAATATTAGTTGCAAAGGTGAATTACGCAAAAAAAAAAGAAGTTAGATTTGCAGGTTTGTGAATTGTTAAGGAGGACCCCCCCCCATAAAAATTATTTTTGCGAAAACGATTCCGACAATTATGTGATCGAAAAAAATAAAATAATTCCATTTAAATACGAATCAAATCACATCATAAGTTGTTTTTCTGGAAATTATCTTGTTCCTGAGAAAATAGATGAGAGGTACGGTTCGATTCCTTTTTGCTGAGAAAAAGTAGTACAATTTATAAAGAAAAATATAAAAGAAAATTTAAAAACTTCTTTAAATATAAAGAAAATTTAAAAGTAAATAAAGATCTTCATATTTACTTTTTAACAAATAATAATTTTTATTACTTAACTTTATTTTTAATACATTTATTTTATACTTATATTCAGCTTATATTAATATTGTTCAAAATAAGTATAAAGAAAAGATAAACAAATATTAAATAATAAAGTTTGTTTTATTTACATTAATTCGAAGGTTTTAAGATAAATAAATATGTTTGTTTTTGCATAAACACACATTTGAACCTAGATGTAAACAATACCCCCACTCTTTCGCTTTTCCTTGACTTCAGTTTCAGTATAGCGTCAGCGTCAGCAGCTGAATGGTGCAGTCATCCCCTAACCTTTTCTTAAAATACCGACATTTATTAAGGTACCATTTTATTTTTATGTTAACTATTTATTTATTTATGTTTATTATCATATTATTATTGTAGGATTTGTTTTAATAGGTTCTTATAATCTATATTAATTAAATGTCTTAGTTTATTTAAGATAATGTTTTAGTTTATCTAAATTAATATTTTTTTTTGAGATTTCCATTTCGCTACAGCGAGGGGTCACTAAATTAATATTTTTTGTTTATTTAGACAAATGTTATAGTTAAGTTGTGAGTTTTAGAGGTTATAATGAAGTCTTTTAATGTGACAAATCATTTTCTAAAATATAATTATCTTTTTTTTGAGGATTATTTCTTCGTAACCTTAACTTTTTATTTTTTCAAATAATTTTGATTAGGTACAAATAATAATCCTTCAGTCCGAGCGAAAGACAAAAAATGTTCTTTATAAATGAATACCTACCGAACCGTTTAATGATAAATTCAAAATTTCTTATCTAAAGCCTCATTTTTATTGCAATTCCGAAAGAAATGATGTGGCGGAAAAATCAAACTGTATTTTTTATATCTTCTCCGGAACCTAACTTTTTTTTAAAAAACTTCATTACTTTGTATTATTAGTTGGATATTCCTTTACTTTGTCCCAGGTGAATCGAATACATTTTTTATGAAAAGAGTCGTTACCGTTACACCTTTATTTTCGAATATAATTTTTGAAAAATCTTTATTAAATCGTTGAAGGACGATATTTTTTCTCATTTGATTATAATTATCGATTTTAGTTGATGAACTTGCAACTGCGCAGTGTTCCAGTTGGGGAATGGGAAATCAATCTTTCTACTATTTTACGATTTATTGTTATTGTAGTGGCATCATTGTATCTGTATCTGCTATACACATAGTTTTAAATCGGCCGTGTTTAAATTTCCATTTCTTCTCTTCAGTTAAATAATTTAAATTAACTGAAATAATAACTAATTATTTAGTGAAGATATTGAAAAAGGTGTTTAACATTCTGTACTTAAAGATAATAATTTAATAGTTTTGTTTCTCTGTTATCAAAGTTTTTGTTTATATCATAAATCTTTTGATGTTGTTATCACCCAACTGTTGGCTTTTCTGATTCCTGACATTTATTTCACCTCTTTCTACAATATTTTCATGTAAGTACTTAAATAAGTTTTGTTTTATTTATAAGTTTGATTTATCTATTATGATTTCTTACGAGTTTAGCTTCTTATACTTATTTAAAAACAGTTTGTGATAAGAAATTAGAATGTTGTTATCTTCGAAAACAATTTTTATTTTTGTTTTTATCAACAAAACTTTTTTGATAAGACTTAATATTTGTTTTTACATAAGATGTTAGATAATATTTATCCGGCATTATTATAGATTATCACCTAAAACTTCCTCTGTTCTGCAGATTTGCTAATATACATATGTATAATCTTTAAACTACGCAATAATATTACGTTACTTATTAGGCCAATAATAAAGTACGTAAGATTTTTATATCTTTGTTTCGTTAAATAAACAATAGTTTATGTTACTACAATATGTTCATAATTTATTTAAAACACAAATATTTTACGTGTATTTAGGTGAATGATAGTACACACCCAACCCTATTAATCAATAATTTAGGGATTTCTTAGCGTCTTCTATTATATTTAATGTCAATATCGCTTGTATTTACTAACATGTATTCAATCAATAGAATTTTTTGAACATATTGTGTTCAAATTTGTATTTAAAAATGTGATTAATAGTGTTAAAATAGGTACAAAATAATAGTTTTTATTAAATTGATATAGTTGCTACTCTAATTTGAACACATGTATATCTTGATCAGTATTGATTGAGTGGACTGTATATAATATAACTGTCCTACTTACAGCCCTGTGCTTATCGTTAATGTCCTTCTACTCGTCTCTATGCTTAGAGCCCTCTGGCAGCACCTATGGAGTCCTACTCTTCCTCCACAACTTTTTTTATGTCTTCCTCAACTCCTTAAATATCCAAGATCTCTCCAGTGGCATATTTTTACATAGCCTAACTATCTTAATTTTCCAGCTTTATTCTCGGACGCAATATCTGGATTTCTAAGTAACTGCTGTAATTCCTAATTTAATCTTAGCCTTCATTGTCCTCCAATATTCACTGTTTTCTTCTTTACCATCTTCTTAATGTTTTCTTCAGTTTTTACCATTGAAGTCCATGATTCAGAGGTGTATATAACTGGTTGTAAAACCATTTTGTAAATTGATACTTAAGTGTTTCTACAAAAAAAAAAAAAAACTTTGTAGTTGAAGTGAACAATAAACTAAAAAAAAAAAAAAAAAAAAAAAAAGTGTTTCTACTGTGTATAGTATAACTCTTTTTTATCAAATTTTTGAGTCTTCTTATTGTAATAGTCTTACTTGGGTTATTTCTTTTAATTCCTCGGTGGAAATAAAGCTGCAACAAAGGACTTCTGATTATTTTTTTGGCCTTATTCTTTAATACTCCTCAATTTTCCTAACTCCCTAATTGTCCTTCGTACCTACTTTTCTTCAAGGTTCTCCTCCATATTGCCCTTTGTCTGCCAGGATTTTGTTTCCCCTGTGGATTCCACTTAAGGACGGGCTGGCTGATGTTATATTTAGTTTGTCTTAGAGTGTGCTTAACGCAACCATATTATTTTTTTTTAAATTTATTATTCCCCTAAACTCTTGGTACTCTCAGAGTTTTTCTTAGTATGTTTGATCCATTTGTATTTCCTTTATTAATTGTTTCTGCTACTGGTTTATTCGCATCTCTTCTGCAGCTCCTTCCTCCGTTTATAATTATGTTGGACCAAAATGTGTATTTTGTTATCTATAAACTTCTTTTGTTTATTCGTCATAGTCAAAGTTTGACATCCATATAGGAGAACTGACTTGGCAACATTTGACTTTAAAATCTTTAATTTTGTTCTTCTCCTGAGTTGACTTATCAAATGGAGTTGTTCACTCATAAACTTCCCTTATAGTTCAGGAGATAGCGTGCAAGAAAGTGTCTTGACTGACATCAAGCTAACATTTTGTGTATAAGTTAATCTTTTGGTGCCTTTTAAGAATATGTGGTCGGCTAAGTTTGTCTGCAGGACATAAATTGGCAATAGGCATTTCAAAAAAACAAATCAGCGGAGAATGGCCATGTCCCACCCATTTTAGTGGACAATGTGATTTTCATGATCCTGAGTAAAGAGTATTAAATTAAAAAGAGTAATTATATTTTTGTTCTAAGCATTCATCTGTACTACCAAGATACTGATCCTGGTTCATCTACTTGATGACTAGCCAACCTGGTGGAGAGAATCACCATCAGACAGCAGTTCTTTGCTATCCTAAGGTCTACATTTAGTTACTCCATGGCGCTACAGGCTGGGTTGTTCCTTGGCCTCTCCAGTTTACGTCTTCCATCTTTCTCTGTCTTGTGCCATTTGTCTCCAACCTTAGGCACCTAGTATCCTCGGGAAAAGGACAACACTACTTTCCTAGAATATTCTAGTATTCCAGCTTTCTCTGTATTGTGCCATCTGTCTCCAACCTTAGGCACCTAGTATCCTCGGGAAAAGGACAACACTACTTTCCTAGAATATTCTAGTATTCCAGCTTTCTCTGTATTGTGCCATCTGTCTCCAACCTTAGGCACCTAGTATCCTCGGTATACACTCCCGCACCGGGATTGTATTTTTACTGTCTGTTTCCCGTAGTAAATAATAATTATAATTTGATTTAAATTAAAATTTAAACTTTCCGTAGTATGAAAACTACCAAAAACTTAAAATAGAATATTCTAGTATTCCAGCTTTGGCTTCCCCATTTCATAGGTAGTTAATGTGACAGCCTACTAAAACCACAAAAAAATAATTATCATCATTATCTGTATACAATTGTACGTGTTTAAAAGCTCAATCAATACTAGCAAGCCATACATTTTATTATTAATTACTACTGCTATTCATGCTACTATCTATAAATGCATCAAATTAAAATTTCAACACATTTTTTTTTTTTTTTTTCAGGTGAACTATCTTTTAAATCTTACTTGTTAAGAATTATTATACATTGGCATTTAAGAAAGGACGTTTGGAAAACATGTTACTTCTGTGTGTAAGCTTTTACGTTTTAATTTAGTTGTTAATTATATTAAACTCACTGTTGTACTCGGCGTTGCCCAGGTTTTTATTATAAACATCAAAATATAGGTGAATAAAATTAAAAAAATAAAAATTAGTCCGAGACAACTCAAGCAAACTTTCTCATATACGAGTTCATAATTACTTACTTTCCATTTATTAGTTTTCGTTTGTAAATTTTATTATTATTGAATATTTTATTAAAAAATTATAATTAGAAAAAACTTATTCTCGGCGGGGAGTCAAACCCGGCCTCTCTACGTCCGCTTTCAAAGCTATTTTATCAGGAACTTGATTTTTCCTGGGAAAACGGCTTATAACGTTATATTTTTATTTAAGTAGACAGCATTATTCAAATTAATCAAATAAATAATCATAATTAATCAAATCTGCCCAATCTATGCTACCCTTGTATATGCTGAGAGCTCTGCCCAATCTATGCCACCTTTGTATATGCTGAGAGCTCTGCCCAATCTATGCTACCCTTGTATATGCTGAGAGCTCTGCCCAATCTATGCTACCCTTGTATATGCTGAGAGTTCTGTCCAGTCTATGCTACCCTTGTATATGCTGGTTGCTCTGCCCAGACTATGCTACCCTTGTATATGCTGAGAGCTCTGCCCAATCTATGCTACCCTTGTATATGCTGGTAGCTCTGCCCAGTCTATGCTACCCTTGTATTCTGCCCAATCTATGCTACCCTTGTATTCTGCCCAATCTATGCTACCCTGTATATGCACAAAAAAGGTAAGGGGAGTCAATAAGATGTTGAAATTTTGCCATCCAGAAGGTCAGGCCTACTAGGCAAACAAAAATGTTTGTGACGGAGGAGCGTGGTCCTAAGGATAATAACTGCCTAGTGGCTTTATGCAGCTTGTCATATAATGTCTTTATATAGCTTGGCATATCGCTGTCACATAGTTTGGCCAATATGAGCTGTCAGATTAATCTATAAAATAAGACTGTATAGTGCCGCCTGTGTTCAGAAGGAATTTTAATCTATGTTATCTATGACTATGAGCCACTTTAATTTACTAAAGTCTTTATCATATTTATAAATAAATTGTAGAAATTATATTTTAGTTGGTATTTGATAATTTTTAAGATGGGTGCTTCTTTAGATTGTTACTCCCCTTTGTTTTTTTTAATATAAATAACTTTTAAGACAAAGGGATATTAAGCCCAATGTACTTTGGGACAAAGGAATATCACACTTCTGCTTTTATAAGAGGAGTAACAGTCTAAAGAATAACATTCTTTACTCCTTCTTTAGATTGTTACTCCCTACTGTTTTTTTTTATATGTTAACCATTGAATTATTTATTTTACAATATTAATATGTGTTCTTTATTTATTTATTTTTTTTTTTTTAGATTGTTCTAAATTTGAAGAATTTACTTTGAAATTTCACCATTTTCATCAAGAAGTCTTACGTTCACCATTTTCTCTTAATAATTATTTATATTATTAATATCTATATAATATTTGAAATTATATTTACTTTTTTTTTGAATTTTTTTAAATGTTTTAATGTTAATATTATTGCTTAAATGTTTATAAGTAGTATGTATATTTGTAATATTGTATTTATTAAAAAAATGTAACAACAAATAAAAAATAAAAAAACGCATTAAGAAAATATAAATTTTACCAATCTCATAATAGAGAAAAAAATTGTACAAGAAATTTCGTTAAAAGAAAAATTAAATTCAAAATCATAATTTTAAAGACAAAATTTAAAAAAAATAATTTGGACTTAGACAGCATAACAAAAAATAAATAATCTTTAGAATAAAAATTGATGAAAAAGTAAATTTAAAAAAAAAAAAAAAAAAAAAAAAACTTTTTTGTTTCTATGTGTAAGTGTTACAATTACTTATAATATAATTAAAATATTGTACGGAATTAGAATAGAATTTAGTTAGCTCTTATTAATTGTTTTTAGGTCATAAAATTAATTTATCTAAATTATTAGCAAGTAATTTATGTAAATTATTAGTGCTTGTAAAATTAATTTATGTAAATTTTGTTATACTTGCCCGACTAGTTATCAGTAAAATTGAACAAAGTGTTTACCCTTATCGTATTGTTGTTTACTATTATTATTTATTGTCTTATTAAACTTAGTTTTATTTTTAATCTTTGAATGTATTTGATGCTAAAGTGAGCTTTTAAGGGTAAAAATGATGAAATTGATTTCGTATTTAATTTTTATAGGATTAATTTTAAGTATTGATGTATTTTTTGAGAATAATGTCATTGGTTTCAGTGTGATGTTGCCGAATTAATTAATTATTAATGTTACAATATAAAAGTTTAATACTTTCATTTTTTGAAAGTGTTTTAAAGATGGAGAAATTTACTTTGCACAAAGCCTGTTTTGAAGTACGTTTGGATACCGTTATCAATTTGATCGATAAAGGAATTAACGTTAACGGGAGAGATTCTTTAAATAGAACACCTTTGCACTGTTTAAGTACGACTTCGTCATTTTGGAATTATTGGGACGCGACTAATCGCTTGTTAGATATAGAGAATAAGTTGACGATAGCACAACTTCTTTTATGGAAAGGTGCGAATCCGAATGCCGTTAATGATAGCGGCTATACACCATTACATATGGCTGTATCCAATGTGAATTTGGAAATGGTAGAATTACTTTTAAAGTACGGAGCGAAAGCTTGGTACAGGAATAACGAAGGTAAAACACCGGTGCATTTAGCGGCACGATTAAATTACACTGATATACTCGAAACATTCTTGAAGATCGGAGGTGATCCGGATATAATCGATTACAGAGGGCGTACGCCGCTTCACGAAGCCGTATGTTTTACGACTCAAACAAAATGTATTAGAATGCTTCTAGATCATGGTGCAAATGTTAATTGGCGTGATTGGAAATTGAGAACACCGTTTCTTCATTGTATCAAAGAACGTAAATTCACTTTGGCGTCGTTCCTCATTGATAAAGGAGCGGATATTTCTCTAACCGATGAAGAAGGTATGACTCCTCTACATTTTGCCGTCGACAATTCCGATATCAATTCCGTTAAATTGATATTGGATTCCAACGCCAATCCGAATTGTCAGTCTAAAAATGGAGATTCGCCGTTGCATTTAGCGGTTTTAAAAAGCGATAGCAAAGTTGTTAAATTACTTCTTAAATATCACGCTAATGTAAACTTAGCTAATAACAAAGGTGAAACATCTCTTCACACTGCGTTACTCCACGTTTCATCTCCTTACGAAATAATCTCCATGTTATTTTATTACAATTCGGACTTACAAACTTCCTTTACGTGCAAAGAGTATCTCTTGGATATTGTAAAACAATCGGAGTACGACGAGAGGATACGAAAAGTGGTGATTCGTCAAGCGTTGAAATTGAAAGCAGGTCGCTTGGTGAAATTCACCGGAAAAGTCAACGAATACATAGCTCAATTCGACGAGCATTTTTACAAAAGATGCTTAGACGAGATCGTACGTATAAAAGATAATAATTTATATCACGTTTTAAACGATTCCGTCAGCAAATTGAGTCAGTCTATTAGAAATAAAGAATTAGAAGATAAACTACTTTCCATTAACTATTCGAGGGATTTCCCGTTGTACAGAAGAATGATTGAATTTAAATTGAAAGAGGCGTCTCTGAGGAAAAAATTGTTGCTACAGTGTGAAAAGGGATTATGGTTGTTTTTTAAGTTATCTAGCAGTAACATCCCGTACCTTCCCCCAGAATGTTACCCGTCAATTCTCAAATATTTTGACCACAGAGAATTGCAGATTTTTATAAAATCGTATAGTTATTTTAAAAAGGTCAATAAACAGATTTTATAATTGTCAAAAAATACACGGGGAAGAGTCGTTTAAAATAAATATATAACAAAATAAGTAATTTTCACTAAGATTTTCTTAAATCATACTCAATATGAATAAAGCTCAACAAGGAAAATTTATCAAATTTCTTGTTAAATAACCACAATAGTTAATTTTTTTTAAGGATAAATAAATTTATTTATCAAAAGTGAAAGCCAAAGATTTTAATTTTCCGACGTTTTGTTTAAATTTTTAGTACTTTACCATTATATTTGTATTATTATAATTACCTTAATTGTAATTTTTAAATTCTTCAAAGCATTAACATTAAATATTAAAATTAGGTTTGGAGTTCTAGAAAAAAGAACACATTTCTTAACACATACATGGCGGATGAATGCTTGGCACAAAGTGGTGACTAAATATAAACTTTAATAAAATGAAAAAACCTAGGTGAGAACGGAAAGTATGTATAGAACCGTACAAATGATAGGTATGTATGAACCAGTTAGCTCTATAAGGCTAATCGGTAACGGTCAGATCTGAACCATGAGCCTGGGTGTTAGAAAATAGATATATGTGTACTTGGTGGAGATCATTCTCAAAACAGAGTCCTCCGTTAAAATTTTGGGCTGAATTCTTTAAAACATAACACATTTAATATTAAAATTAGGTTTGAGGGTTCTAAAAAAAGATATATCTGAATTTCTTAAATTTTTTTATACATTAACACGTTCACAGCGTGCGACTAATTGTGTGGCTCTGGCTCAGGGCGGTACCTGTGAGGTATATATATATAAGTATCAATAATTAAAGAATGGAAAAAGCTAGGCGAGAGCGAAAAAGTGGGGTAGAACCGTAGAAATGTACTCTAGAGGGCTAGCGGGTTAAAAGAACCGCTAAACCGCTGAATCGGAACCGTGAGGCTAGGTATTAGAATTAAGGTAGAAGTGTAGGGAGAGCACGTTCCAGGAACTTGGTCCACCCCATTGACCCGACCAGCAAAACGTTCCGGGAACGTGGTCAGCCGTGAATGTGGTAAGATTTTGGAATGAATTTATTTTTGGTAGTTAATTTGTAAAAAAAAAATAAACATCTTAATTTAAATTAAATTAGTAAATTGTTCCTAATATTTTTAAAATTCTTGTGTGATTGGATTTATTAAAGAATTAAATTATCTCTAGTCGTGTTTAAAAGGGACCCCAATAATCTTGTTAATTGTAATTTAGCATTTGTTTTTTTGTTTTATTTTTAATAAAAAATAACTATTTAATTTTTTTTAAAAAAGTGTTACATTTGCGAGGGTTAAAATGATCTCAGTTGAGGTTGAATTTAGAGAGGACCTTTTGGAGATTATCTAAGATATTTTTCTAGACTTGTTTAAGTGAGAAGTACTCAGTTACTGAAACTAAATTATCTCTAATGAGAATTTAGAGAGGGCTTCAATATCTTTGTAGATTTGTTTATGTGGTAACTAAAGTTAATAGGAGTATCCTCAGTTAGTGGGAATTTAGAGAGGGTCTTTTGAGATACAATAAGATAAATTGTTGCGTCTACTTTTCCAATTCTTGGGTGATTGGATCTATTATGGATTTATTTTTTTTTAAAATATTCTTTATATACTGCGATGTGCACATTATTTTATACTATACGTACTACTATTTATTTGTATTTATATACTTATTAGTAATTTCATATCTGTACTTAAATGTAAGAAATAAATATTATCTGAGTCGCTCAAAAGACAATATGATTAAGTTTATAAAATATACTGCCAATTAGTGTGGCACATAACTTCCTTGCATCCTATAACCTACTTTATTAATTTTATGCTTTTACAAGCCATTATTGTCTTATCTACTTAATTGTTTTCGCTGTTTATTTAATCTGTCAAAATTGTTTTGATTTTTTACATTAATTAAAGTATCAATTTAGCAAAATGTAAGAAGTCCTGACGGTTGAAATTAATCTGGGTCTATCTTTACATAATCTTGTACTTTCGACTAACCATCCTATTTTCATAAAAAATCAGAGTGCTTTTAAAGATATATGTTTAAATAAATGTATGATTTGTGCGCATGTGGAAATTAAAAAAAATTGAAACTTATATGGGACCAACAATGGGCTAATTATGACCTACCATCTAAATCTCATTAAAATCAGATGTATAGAAAAATTGACCGACTGACAGACACGGAACCAAAAATGTTCGAATAATTATAATTTGTTCGATATAAAAATACTAACCAAATCTGTGACACAACAGCCTGTGAAGAACCTAAGCTTTCTCCGTTCCTGCTCTATATAAATTTACAAAAAAAAATGACACAAAAGTTGACTTAATTGCATTATCTTCTGAGGGGACCTAAAGCCTTGTCCACACTAGTAGACATGTTGCGCGATTTTGGTCTCAGAGACAATGTCTAGCGATTTGTCTATAGACATCGGCTAGACAAACGGCGTCTACGGTCTTGCTAGACCAAAAATCGCATGTCTATGGTTTTCCATTCTAAATGGTAGACATGGTGCAACGTTAGGCATGTTGCGCAACGTGTCTACAAGTGTGGACGCTGGACCTAGACCATAGACGGTCTCAGAAGACGTCTATAGATATGTTGCGCGGACTAGGCTTAACACATTTTTGGCTTTTATATTTAAATAAATATACACAATACACAATTTATGTTAGTGAGCACCTTATTGCAGTGTGCAAAAATACTGTACCACATTGCTGATGTGTTGAATAATTATGTTTAAAATATATTTTTTTTTTTTTAAATTGACAAATTATTGCACAAATGTTGACTTAATCGAATTAACTTCTGAAGAGACCTAACACTTTTTTGAGTATTTAAATTTGAATAATTAAGTTTAAAATGTTATTTTAATTATATTAATTATAATAATATAAATATAATATTAATTATATTAATTATGATTCATTTGTTTTAAATCGACAAACAAAAATATAAAAAAATCATAAACTTTATCATATTAGCTTTTGAGCAACCTAACAAATTGTTATTTATACCTAATAATTTAAGTAATAAGATTATTAAAATATAATTATAAATAATGCATTTTGTGTTTTGCATTTTTATGTTTTTGATGTTAATGAAACAATTGGATTAATTTTAAACATTTTACTAACAAAAAAATCAAATAAATTCCATAAATAAAAACCAAAGAGAAAAATAAAAATAGTTAGAGCATAATTTGAAATTAAACAATACCGTAATTTAATTATATTTTTGCTGTGAAATAAATGTAATATGGTAAGCATTATTAAAAATTTATAACATATATTCTGTGGGTAAAATAAGGGATTGAAAAATGACAAAATTCATCCATTTTCGAAAGAATACAGAATACCTGACCTAGAATTGGATACCTGACCCCTAAAATTTTAAGGGAATTAAACCATGTTAAAAATCTTAAATGGAATAAGTCAAATGAGGTAATTTCATTTAAGATTTTTAACATGGGATTAACTCACTTTAAAATTTTAATAAATATTTTTTATCGAGCTGAATTGATTGAGTTTTTTTTTGGTAAATTGAGTCATTCCTTATCAAGATATGATAGAACATGTTTAATGTTTTTCTCAAGAAAGCTGTTCTATCTCGGAAAGGAATGATTTACCTAATCAAATGTTGCCTCAATGGATAACAGGACACCTCAATTGAATAATTTTATTAAACATTTTATAAACTAGCCTCCTCAAACATTGTTCTACTTTTCAAAATTTTAATAAATATTTTATCGAGCTGAATCGATTGAGACAATTTTCAGGTTGATTGAGTCTTTTTTACTTTCTCATATAAAGAGAAAGTATTGTGATGGCGCGAAAATTCGATTTTGAGATTTTGATGGATTTACACGTTTTGAGGTCCCCTGAGTCCAAAAAAGTGGTTTTTAAAAAATGTCTGTCGTCTGTCTGTCGTCTGTGCAGACGCCTGGAGCCTAAACTACTGAGCCGATTTTGACGAAATTTGGCATACATGTTCAGAAAAATCATACCCTGAGGCGAAATCGAGAAATGAATTTTATCTCTAAATTTGGGGGCGCTACCCCCCAAAAACTCTGAAAAAACATAAAATCAAATTATTTCTCGAAAACGGTTCCGACGATTTTGATTAAAAAATTCTAAAATGTAGTCCATTTGAATACGAATCCAACGATATAAGCCGTTTTCCCGGGAAAAATCTAGTTCCTGAGAAATTAGCTTAAAACGCGGACGGAGAGAGCCCGGGTTCGATTCCCCGCCCAGGAGAAGTTATTTTTATGATAAATTTTGATGAAATGTTCAATAATATTTAAATCTACATTTTAAAACTAATGAATGGAAACACTGGGCTAAGTAATTATAAACTCGTATATGAGAAAGTTTGTCTGAGTTGTCTCGGACTGATATATTATTGATATATGATGAAACATGTTTAATGTTTTTTCTCAACAAAACTGTCATATCTCGATAAGCAATGATTCAGTCGATAACAGGACACCTCAATTGAATGATTTCATTTAGGATTTTATAAACTACACTCCTCAAACATTGTGCTAAAAAATTTAAAATTTTGATTACTCTTCATGTATTTAATTTCACTGTCAAGACGAAGTCATAAAACATTAATTTCATGAATTGTGGAATTTTGTCTTTTTCAGAGACAGTTTTTGGTTTATTTTTACCCATGCTATAATATATTTATGTATATACATAAAGGGGGGGGGGGTATTATTTACATGCCATTTACCTTAAATTTGTTGTAATCAAAAAGTAATTTTAATTATACTTAGTTCAGACTTGACTTAGATGGTGTATAGAAATTGTGAGTAATATGTGTTAAAATTGAAAATTTAGTAGTTTCATGTGTTAAGTACATTAAATGTTATGTAGCTGAAAAAATTATATGTATCAAATGATGCCAAAGGCTCAATATATTTGTGTATTTTAAATGTTTAAAAAAATAATTATTATTATTAATGTTTACTATTTTATTGTTAAGTTAAATTTTTTTTTTTTTTTTAATTGTTATTTTGTTAATAAAATTTGTAAAAATTTAAGAGAATCATTTTATTATTTGGATATGCCTTTAAAAAGAAATGAGCATCTAGTGTATAATTTATGGGTTTGTGAAAAATTAAATATGGTCCATTGTTTATATGGGTAATTTGTTACAGTGTGAGTTAAATTGATTATTAAGAGTCTAATTTATGGGTTTGTGACAGTTTTTTTTTTATATTATTAATTAGTTATAGGTTATAGTCTATTTTCGACTGCCGACTTACTAGCAAGACAAGCAATAACTAACGGACTGAGTACTGAGACAGAGGTTATACCTAGAGACTTTGACTCTTATATCAGGACAAAAATAAAAGAGAAATGGCAACAGACTTGGACAGACACCACTAACAACAAACTACGACGCATAAAACCTTTGATAGGTGACTGGACTTGCTCATATAGGAAAAACAGACAGGAAGAGACAATACTTTGCAGACTGAGAATAGAACATACTCGACTTACGCACAGTTATTTGTTTACTAGAGACAGAGAAGTACCAAGATGTAGACTATGTGACGATACTCTGACTGTAGCTCATCTACTGACTGATTGCCAACAACTTGACCAACTTAGAATTACACATGACATATCAGACAACTTAGCAGACATTTTAGCAAACAACTTGACTCATATAACTAAACTGATGCATTACTTACAGCACGCTAATTACTATACTCATATCTGAATTTAATTGTTATTTATTGGTTATTATTTATTATTTATACAGATTGTTTAACTACTGTTTAATTTAAATCTTGCATAGGCGCATATAACCTTGTTGTTCAGTGCGTAAAATAAAATAAACTAAAAAAAAATAAACTAGTCTATTTTCTAAATATTTGCCAAATATGAAAAGACTAAGAAATATCAATAACCTAATTTATGTTGTGACAAATTAGATATGGTCTATTGTCTACTGGTAATTTGTTGCTGGTTGGATAAATTGAGTATTAAGAGTCTAATTTATGGGTTTATGACAGTTTTGGTAAATTATTAATTAATTATAGTCTATTTTCTTAATATTTGCCAAAAATGAAAGGACTAGGAGTATTTATAGCTTAATTTATGGCTTTGTGACCATTTTTTAATACAGTATGGCGTCAATTATCCGAACTAATGTTGAGTACGGTGGTTCAGATAGTCAAAAATTCGGATCATAATTCACAAAAAAAAAGGAAATATGTAATCCAATCATGTTTGTTCACAAAATCGTTTTTGTTTATTTATTTATTTGTAGGGTATTTGACATTTATTCATTAACACCCTACATCTTTGTTTATTTATCTACAGTACAATAGTAAATGAATATTAATATTGTAGTATATTAATATTATGCAGCTAACAACACACTTTTTTTAAAAATTAATTAAGCGGTGGCTTCTGATTTGTTGTTTTATTTTTATTTTTTTTCTATGAAGCCAGTTCAGATAAGAGAACGATCATCAGATAATTGATGTTTGGGTAATTTACACTCTACTGTAATATTATTTGTATTTGTTCATTTTGTAATAGTTCACTGTGTAAAGTGGATGAATAGAGTATCAAGAGGTAAATTATGGATTTGTCACAATTTGTAGAATATAATAAATTAAATATGATCCATTTTCTAAATTGCTTTAGAATGTGGGAGAAAATAAGTCGGAAATCACATTCTCAAAATTTTTCTACTCTCTCAATTCTGTTCTTTATTAACTCATACTTTTATTAATTCGTTTATTTTCATTCTCTTTTTTTTTAAAAAAAAAAAGAAGCTAGATTTGTTTAGGTATATTTTTAATTTCATTGTTTAATGTTATAATTATGTTTATTTTTATATACATTTATACAAATATAGATGTTTTTCAAAAAATGAACTAAAATTAATAAAAAATATTAAGATTAAATTAAATTAAGATTAAAAAGATTAAATTAAGAAAATAAAGAACTACAAATTTAAATATCTATGTAATATTCCAGGAGATAGTGTGCAAAAAAGTGTCTGACTAACATTAAGTTACAATTTTGTGTGTAAGTTAATATTTTAGTGGCTTATAAGAATATTGTGTCGACTAAGTTTGTCTGCAGAACATAGTGTGGCAATAGGTATTTGAAAAAAACAAACTGGTGGAGAGCGGTCATTTCACGCTAATTATGTTTGACAATGTGATTTTCGTGATCCTGAGAACAAAATTAGTTAGTAGACTGAAAATCAAGTTGATGTTAGTTTGTCACTTGATAGGTGACCACTTTGATTTGGAGTAATATTTCAATAACTAGCCGGACGAACTTAGCCGACCACATATTCTTAAAACGTACTAAAATATTAACTTGTACACAAAATTCTAGCTTGATGTCAGTCAGAAACTTTTTTGCAAGCTATCTCCTGGACTATAAACAATTTAAAAAATAAAATAATTTATATATATATTGTCAGTGTGCCAAAATTTTTAAATTATATATGTCTGTGATGAAAATGTGTTAATTATTTTTTGAACCTTTATATTCACTGCGTTCTTTTACTGGATTTTTTGGTATTTTCTTTCCAAAATCTTTTCTTAGATTGTATTTTTTTCTTCTTGTCCAGTAATTTGTTGTTATATTTTTCTAGTTAACTATTGTTCTTGTTGTCCCAATGAGTGTTCTTTTATTTCTTCTATTACACCATTGTTCTTTTTGTTCTAAAATGTGTTGCTCTTCTTGTACAGTTGAGTGTAGTCCTTCATATTTATTAGATTGTTGTTCTTCTTGACAGATATAAATTGTTATTCTTTTGTTACAAATATACTATATAGTCCAGGAGATAGCGTGCAAAAAAGTGTCTGACTAACATCAAGCTAGAATTTTGTATACAAGTCAATCTTTTAGCGCCTTTTAAGAATATGTGGTCGGCTAAGTTCGTCTGTGGGACATGCCTTGGCAATAGGCGTTTGAAAAAAACAAACCGGTGGAGCGCGGCCATGTCTCACCAATTATGGTGGACAATGTGATTTTCATGATCCTGAGTACAGAATTAGTTAGTAGACCGAAAATCAAGTTGATGTTTAGTAACCATGTTGATTTTTAGTAATATTTGAATTACTAACCTATTAAGTGTGAAAATAACAACGACTTGATTTTTGGTCTACTAACTAATTCTGTACTCAGGATCATGAAAATCATACTGTCCACCATAATTGGCGGGACACGGCCGCTCTCCACCGGTTTGTTTTTTTAATGCCTATTGCCAAGCTATGTCCCGCAGATGAATCTAGCTGACCACATATTCTTAAAAGTCGCTTAAAGATTGACTTGTATACAAAATTCTAGCTTGATGTTAGTCAGACACTTTTTTGCACGCTATCTCCTGGACTAATAGTTCTTCATTTCCTAAAAAAAAATGATTATTCTTCTTGCCTAGTGGAATATTATTCAAGTTCAGTGTTGAGTGGACTTTTGTTCTTCTTGACCAATAGATTGATGATGATGAGATTCTTCTTCTTATCCAGTGAAGTGTTATTCTTGTGGTCCATAGGACTGAGACTGAGGATTGTTCTTCTTGACAAATAGATTGTTCTTCTTGACAAATAGATTGTTCTTCTTGACAAATAGATTGTTCTTCTTGACAAATAGATTGTAGTTCTTCCTTCCTGTTGTAGATTATTGTTCTTCTTGACCATTAGACTGTGATTGTTTAAGTGCAGTGAACATTTGTTCTTCTTGACCAATGACCAATAGATTGGTGTTGATGTGTGTAATACGTCCGCCACTCGTAGGTGGTAGCGGGCCGTGACGGACGTGTACAATTAATAAAAGAAACAACTTACTTCCCTGGAATGGGGGGGAAGGGTCTCGGGCTGAGAAATAACTAACTCCAATTCTTTTTAGTGGACGTGGTCGTCCCAAACACAACTCTTTACTATTTTAAAATATACAATACTGACTTCGTCTGCTACCTACACCTAGGCTCCCCTAACGTACAGGTACGACCTATAACATAAAATAAACCCTACGGAGCCCTCACAATCTCTAGGGTAGGCAGTGACTTGATTCTCGTCTTAGACTTAACATTAACATTAAAGCAAAGGGATTCTCCCGTAGTCTCACCGATGAGTCGACAAAAACAAGGCCGCAAAATGAAGTGGTACTCACAGTTTGATGATATCCGTAATTTTGTTTGTGTAATCCTTTGGTGGAACCTCCTCCACAACACCCGCGCTATGTTCTCGGCACACCACGTCTACGAAAAGTTTCCTACTTAGCAACCGGCAAAGTACTCTACCTCAGAATTTTCGGCACACAGCATAGAATTTTGGCACACAGCCTGACTTAAAATTTTAGCACACAGCATAGAACTTTGGCACACAGCCTAACTTAAATTTTTAGCACACAGCATAGAATTTTGGCACACAGCCTGACTTAAACTTTTAGCACACAGCATAGAACTTTGGCACACAGCCTAAACTACCTTTGGCACACAGCCTAGACTTCCTTCGGCACACAGCCTAACTAACGTACCTACTCGGCGCTCTCGCAAAACGGACTGGCCCAGAGTGGGGGGTTCATGGAGCTTTTATCACCTCAGCCGGGGGTGGAACGCGTACCGGTAAGTGGCGGTGACTTTGCCACAGGAGACCGGTAAGGTTCCTCTACGATTTGCGGTGGCCGTGGTAACGTTGCCGGAGTGCCCAGGGGGCGTGGCTTCGCGGTGTCGTTGCCGGGGATGGCCGGGACGTGCTCCATGGGGACGGTGCCGAGGTGCCCGCGAGTCCCGATCTCGTGGGGAGTGCTTTCTGGCGCGGAAATTTTGGTAACCCGGGGGATTTTTGGGCCACCGGGTTACACTCCCTTCTTCTCCGCAAGCCGACGTCCACGTCGGGGCAAGACTTGCTTAACGGATGCTGGCGTGGAGAGCCTGTTGCTTCCATAGGCTGCTTTTCTACAGCTGGGCGCGTTGCGGTTCCTGTTCACAGGCTGGGTAGGTGTCTGGTTGGATCCTCTTTTACGGCTGTGGTCAAAGAAGATTTGTTTCTACTTAAAGCTTTTACATATTTAGGCTGGATACTGATTAACTGTATTCGCGGTACCTAGAGGAGACCTTGTTTTTAAAGAAAAAAATTTACAAAAAGAAACAAACGGAAAAATAAAAGAAGGAGAAGGAAAGGAAAGGGTAGACTTTAAGTTAAATCACTGTGATTTAGGGTAGTGAATACTGGGACGTAGGCCACGGCACTGCGTATCCGGAGGTCGGTCCTGGGGTGTTGGTTCTTCCAGGTCTTTGTCAGTGTCAGAGCTAAAAAGGGCGCATTCGATCTCTAGATTCTGGGCTGGGGCCTGGTGGGTATTATGTTGGCTGGGGGGTAGATAGGCGTCGTCCTGTACGTTTCTCTCGTTAGCGGATTTAAGACGGTTCAGGTGCGTTAATTTGTGGCCCAAGGCACGGTGAGGTTTTTCTTCCGGGACATTCCATTCCTCGGTTTCGATGATTAGCGAAGGGTTTCTCCGGGTGACTTCAGTTCGCCTTACGGTGTGGACGGGTTGTATCTCTTGAGAGTTGGAGCGAAGTCTAGCTAGGGTAACGGTAGGTATTCGGTGGCTCTCCAGGAAGTCCTGGTCAGGTCTTTGCTTGTTCTCGCTGTCTGCTGTTGGTTCCGGCGTCTCGTCTACTCGTCCTGGATGTACGCGGCATGCTTCCAGTTGTCCAGTACTGCTTCCTTCCGGGATAGGTCGCAACTCTACCGCGGGGGTTGATGACTCTGGCAGAGGCCTCTGGAACTCTTGTTACGTGGTTTCACGTCGCTGGAAAGGCCAGGATCGAAGAGGCCAAGGACAATTATTTCTTTGATGGTCGCTAGCTCCGCAGTAGGTACAAAGTGGAAAAACGGTCATCCGAGGGCAGTTCCTTGCGAGGTGTCCTGGCTTTCTGCAGGCGTAGCAGCGTCTCAGTGCTGTTCTTTGTTTGCGGCAGCGGCAACGGTTATCTTTATCTTTAACCCAAGCTTCCGACTTCGGTGCTTTCTGAAGACAGTCGATTAGCCTCTCAATCCTTCTAAGAGTGGCATCAAGGGACTGAGTCGGACTCACGCCTCGGTTATTGAACGCAGTCAGCTCTTGAAGCCTCCTGGCTACGTTCAGGGCGTCGCTGAGGGTTTTGGGTTCCTTAACCGCTACCAGACATCTCAGATCTCCTTGAAGTCCTCTGACAAAGGCACGGACAGCTTTCTCGTCTACCCATTCTTGTTGTCTTCTAGGGGTCCAAGTAGGGTTTTCAGCGCGAGCGACTCTCCGAGCTAACTGCTCCACTCGCTCTGCATAGGCGCGTAAGGGCTCGTTCTCCTTCTGCTGCACCGACCAGAGTTTCATCAACGCTTCTATCGGATCGTCTTGACCATACCACTTCATCATGTCCCGACATAGGCTATCGAAAGGTGTCGGGTCCGCTGGGTTAACTGGTCTCCCCGTCACAAAAGTGTAGGCAGCTCCCCTCGTTTTCAACCTCAAAACACGCAGCTTCATTTCTTGCGATAGTCCCACGGTGGTTTCGTCGATAATCTGGAGAAATTGGGATAAGGAGTATTTCTCGTCCTGTTGCGGGTCCCAGGGGGCGATCGAGTCAAGTAGAAATTTAGTGAGGGGTCCGGTCCCCGCTTCCGGTTCAGGTGGATCCGGTACCCGTGTCAACAACCGCTCCATTTGCCGCATGACGGCTGCAAAGGGGCCTGAATCTTCCTCTTCGGACATCTTGTACAAGGGAAATATCACCAAAGGAGAACAGAAATTAGGAGGGAGAAGGAGAAAGCAAAAAGGAGTAATAATAAAAAACAAGCCAAGGTATCCCCTCGATACTTACAATAGAAATACTTACGCTCCTAATAACAAACGTACAAGATACAAAATACAAAAAATGGAATAAATAAAATGGTTCACACTCTCACACTACGCACAACAAAAATTATTTAAAGTCAAATTAAGTAATTGAATATAATTTCTATTAAGTCTTTTAATTTTTCTACAAGATCTAGTTGTGAAGATTTTTACATTAAATTAAATTGAATAAATATAAAATTAATAAAATTAAAATTCAATAGAGTGAGTATCCAAAAGTTTAATTTTTAATTAGTGAAATTTTTATTAGTAATTTTGCAATAATAATTTAAAAACAAAAAAAAAAATGTTCAGCTAAGTATTAAAGTGAGTTAAATACGCTCAGTTTCAAGAGAAAAATATAATGTAAATTATAGAATTACACACACACGCAATGGATTAAATTCAACAAGGTATAATATATATAACAATTAATTAAATTTTAAATGGTTAGTCAATAAATAAAATTTTTAGATACTTACATATCAAAACCTTAATGAACACAAGAATACAGAAAAAAATACAGAATAAATTTTGTTAATTAAAAAAAAGGTATAAAAGTTCTCTCACAAAAATTTAGTCTAAGTCTGGGAGAGAGTGAGAACTGAGACTGAATAAATATTTATCTAAATATAAAGACTACCGATATCGATCTTTATATATGACAACAAAAATATTAATATAAGACAATAGTGTCTAAGAAACAATGTCTAATATCACAGGGGTGCCCACCCCCCCTAAGCTCTATGGCGCACCCCCCCCCCCCCCCCAACTTTTTGAGATATGTATACTCATACTCATCTTCTTCGGTTACCTGACATATATTTGTCAGTACATATTTATAAAGTACATTCTCGTTACAAATTGTTTTTAGTTAACCTGAGATTTTATTAAAAATAACAGTTCGTTTCAAAATTATTTAAGATAAAGTAATGCTTTTTGCATTATATGGGTCCACATATTATATGAGGATTGTTCTATTTTATATAAAACAATCACAAGCACTAAATCACACAAACATAATAAAAAATGCAATATGAATACAAAAACGTATATCATACCACGTACAAATTCAACTAAAACTACACCTGCCTACAAAATTGTATCTAAACAAATTTTTAGGAAATTAATATTGGCAGACTCTATACTAATATTAATTAAAAATATGTCACATCCTGATCTTAGTGCATGAAAATGTTACTGAACGTTTCAAAGATCTTAATGCAAACTTAAAGTGAAGAAAAATCATTATAAAACTCTTAATTTGAATAAGGGGGAAAAAAAACCAAGAAAGCCTCAGTGTAACAGAAATGAGAGGACAAGTAATTTCTAAGCTCGGACAAGTAATTTTTTCTTTGTGATGTTGATAAAGCAAATGCATCAATATGATTTCGTTTTTGGAAATTGAAGCTAATACATCTTTTTCCTGCAGATATGACCATTAAGTTAGAAAGCCATGTGTCTTCCATTGTAGACATTAGCCTGTCGTTGATTATTTTAACTCTGCTCATTGCTCGTCCAGCCCAACAGCTAGCAGGGCCGTTAAGAGGATTTCCGGGCCCCTGAGCAAGGTAGCATCTGGGTCCCTTTGGACAAATAACGGCGGGGGGTTCGGGGGTCCTCTCCCGGAGAATTTTTTTAAAATTCAAGTGCAAAAAGATAAGTTTTAAGGATTTCGGAGAGTAAGTTTGTCCATAAAGGAAAATATGTTTGGTGGGGATGAATTTTGAAGTTTAACTAAGACGGGCTACAAAATTGTTTGCTAAAATAGTGAGATTAAGAGGAAGCAAATCAAAATAGTTAAGTAACAGTTTATTTACACAAAAACTGCATGACAAATAAAATTGTAAAAGTTATTAACATCAGTTGGTTAATATGATTTATCTATGAGTTTCTCTCCTGTAAATTAACATTGACCATATTAAATTAGAAAAAAACATCACAAAAATCTAAGTAACTAAATGAAACACAAGAATTCACACTTTCAGACTCATGACATTAGGAATAATTTTAAGTCCATCACAATTAGTGGTAGCTAGGGCATTGGAGGCCCCTCCAATTGATGAGCAAATGAAATTGCGTTTAGATCTGAATGGGGCCCCCTGATCCCTGATAATGGTATAGAAGTATAATTCCAAGTTAGATTTTACTATGCTCTAAAGGGGCCCCCATTGACATTGGTACAAGGATAGTTTGTACAAAGAGATTGGATTTGGGGCTTACCCACAAAATCGGGCCCATAGTTACGCCACTGACTTCAATATCCTTCTTGCCTTTTTGGTTGTAAACAAACCAGGGCCCCCGAAGGCCCAGGCCTTTGGCCAATTACCCCCCCCCCCCCCCCCCCCCCCCCCCCGGCGTTGTAAAAACACATGCGGACGCAAATAGCAACCAGTCAACCTCTTGCATTTTGCACCGCAGCCTCCAGTGCAGACAGTGTTAGTGGCAAACAAGACGTCAATCAGAACTACCAACTACTACTCTTGCTCTACTCGGTGCGCGCTCGGTAGCTCCGCCACTTCCTGGAAATATCAAAACTGGCGTTGCCTCTCTTTCCTTATCTTGGAATCCATAAATTGACACTACGACTACAGCATACGTAGAGACACGATATCATTCTTATTCTTTCTCTTTAGTACTGTTTTGTAGTTCACTCTTTATTGGTACAAATCTTTAAAAATTTAGATAACTAAAAAAAATATATATATTTATTATCACATCCATCCCCCCCCCCCCAAAGTGGAAGAAAGTGATATTTACTAACCCCCCCCCTAAGAATTTTAACGACGCAGTCAGCGTCATAACCTCCCTCTGAGGGCACCCCTGAAATAAATAGAAGTTTCATAGAATAAACAAACGTTTTATTCCTATTAATGAACACATGCCCCCCCCCAAAAATTTTAACGGCGCACTGTGCGCCGTTATACCCCCCTCGTGGGCACCCCTGAATATCAGTAGATTATTTTAAGATTATTAGTTCAAAGTCAAATTCTGAAATTAAAATTAATTAAATCATAAACATGAGTGAGAACCAAAACAATAATTATGTTTTATTTGGTAATAAAAGACGACCACGATAAAAATTAACGAATAGATTTTCAACAATTTAAGCTAATTTAAGTTAATCTCTAAGGGTAAGTGGATTTAAGTTCCACTAAAAATAACTAAATTTTTAACAAAATAAAAGTTTAACAATAACTAAGTAAAAAAAAAAAATTAATTAGTATAAATTAATTAGCAATAAACCAAGACGCCCAAAAAAAAAGAATGGTAGTTGCCTCAAAGAAAAGAAGTTAAGTTAAAGTGTTTCCAATAGAAAAATGTAGGTCAATAAGAGAAAATTTCGAAAGCGATAAGTTCACTAAATTTTTTAAAGTAAATAAAAAAAAGAAAAATTTATTAAAGTTAATTTTTAAGTAAATTGACGGCGTTAAATAGAATGAATTAATCAATAAAGAAAGCATGAAAAGTACCGAGTTTCAAAAAAAGTATAAGAGGTGTGCATAACATTAAGACGAATTAATCTAAGTACAAGAATTAAAGTTAAGTCGTTAATTCAATTAAAAAAAATGGAATAAAGTAAAGTTAATTAATATATTGGATTAAGTGTCCAAGTGGCTAAGGTATATAATATATTTTTCCTCAGACCAAAAGAACTTCACTAAGTTTACAGTTAATTTAAAAAAAAAAAAATAATTAGATTCAGTAATTAGTTTTTTTAAAAAAAGTAACAACTATTTTAAGTAACACGCCTTTTTTTCCAAAAAAAAAAATTACGTTAAGTTTGGAAAAGAAAAATATATTTACAAAGCTAAACTAAATTTAAGTTCTTACTTAAGTTACTTAGAAATGTTAAGTTGAAGGTTAAGTTTCGGTTAATGCAATGGGGGGAAAAAAAATTAAGTTTAGATAAATTAAGATCAACACACACACAAAATAAAAAGTTATAGTTGACGGGCATACAAAAATAAATATTATAAATCAAGTTAAATAGCATCAGGCCAAAAGAAAAACAAGGAAATATTCGAAAGTTAATAATTTAAGTTAATAACGTTTTAGTTCCATCCAAAAGTTAGTGCAAATTAAATTCAAATTTAAAGCAAGAAAAATGAATGAAATTTTTAATAACAATAACTAATGGGATATTTTGTTAGTTCAATAATATGTTTCTCTACTAACTAAAAATTTCCCAATACAAATAAATAATTGCAATACAAAAATTAATTTTACGTAAAACAAGAATAATAATATGATCGTGAAACAAAACACATAAGTTGGCAAATTTCATCGACCAAAAAAAATCAAGTAATTAATTAAATCTTTATTAATTAAAAAAAACAAATTAATAAATAAGTTAGAGTTTTAAATTAAATAAACAAGTCTAACATACTTTAACAAAGGACACAAATTAACGTTAAAAAAAAGGAATTCTGATAAAGTAATTAATTTAATTTTTCTTGTATACGAGCGCGAAAACAAAAATGACAAATTAACAAGTTCATAAATTTGACTAGAAGAAGATACGTTCGGCCAGTCGTAACTAACATGAATAACAATTTAAAAAAAATATATTTAAATTCTACATCCGGGGTTAAGTATAAATTTAATTTAATTTTTTTTTTAAGTTCTAAGTACGGGAACAAAATGCTACAGTCAATAAGAAAATTTAAGAGATTTTAAGAGAAAACTTTAATTATGACATACTCTTTCTTGTGACTCATCTCAAGATTTTACTTTAAATAAACGTAACCAATTTAAAAGATTTTTATTTTTCTCTCCCATTCCAGGCGGGGTTAAATTTAAATTTAATTTTAATTTACATCCCACCGCTGCCACCATTTTTGTAATACGTCCGCCACTCGTAGGTGGTAGCGGGCCGTGACGGACGTGTACAATTAATAAAAGAAACAACTTACTTCCCTGGAATGGGGGGGAAGGGTCTCGGGCTGAGAAATAACTAACTCCAATTCTTTTTAGTGGACGTGGTCGTCCCAAACACAACTCTTTACTATTTTAAAATATACAATACTGACTTCGTCTGCTACCTACACCTAGGCTCCCCTAACGTACAGGTACGACCTATAACATAAAATAAACCCTACGGAGCCCTCACAATCTCTAGGGTAGGCAGTGACTTGATTCTCGTCTTAGACTTAACATTAACATTAAAGCAAAGGGATTCTCCCGTAGTCTCACCGATGAGTCGACAAAAACAAGGCCGCAAAATGAAGTGGTACTCACAGTTTGATGATATCCGTAATTTTGTTTGTGTAATCCTTTGGTGGAACCTCCTCCACAACACCCGCGCTATGTTCTCGGCACACCACGTCTACGAAAAGTTTCCTACTTAGCAACCGGCAAAGTACTCTACCTCAGAATTTTCGGCACACAGCATAGAATTTTGGCACACAGCCTGACTTAAAATTTTAGCACACAGCATAGAACTTTGGCACACAGCCTAACTTAAATTTTTAGCACACAGCATAGAATTTTGGCACACAGCCTGACTTAAACTTTTAGCACACAGCATAGAACTTTGGCACACAGCCTAAACTACCTTTGGCACACAGCCTAGACTTCCTTCGGCACACAGCCTAACTAACGTACCTACTCGGCGCTCTCGCAAAACGGACTGGCCCAGAGTGGGGGGTTCATGGAGCTTTTATCACCTCAGCCGGGGGTGGAACGCGTACCGGTAAGTGGCGGTGACTTTGCCACAGGAGACCGGTAAGGTTCCTCTACGATTTGCGGTGGCCGTGGTAACGTTGCCGGAGTGCCCAGGGGGCGTGGCTTCGCGGTGTCGTTGCCGGGGATGGCCGGGACGTGCTCCATGGGGACGGTGCCGAGGTGCCCGCGAGTCCCGATCTCGTGGGGAGTGCTTTCTGGCGCGGAAATTTTGGTAACCCGGGGGATTTTTGGGCCACCGGGTTACATGTGATTCTTTTTCTTGTTCAGTGCAGTAGTAAAGTGTTATTCTTGAAGTCCAAAGGACTGAGGACTGTTGTACTAATTGACAAATAGATTATTGTTCTTCTTGTCAAATAGATTGTTGTTCTTCTTGACTAATAGATTGTTACTCTTTATTCCTGTTGACTGTTGTTTCTCAATTCCAGAATATTGTTGTTGTTGTTCCTTTTGATAAATAGATTGTTGTTCTTCCTTTCTGTGCATTGTTGTTTTTCTTGACTAATAGATTGTAGTTCTTCCTTCCTGTAGATTATTGTTATTCTTGACCATTAGACTGTGATTGTTTAAGTCTCTTCTTGACCAATAGATTGTTACTCTTCCTTCCAGTAGATTGTTACTCTTCCTTCCAGTAGATTGTTACTCTTCCTTCCAGTAGATTGTTACTCTTCCTTCCAGTAGATTGTTACTCTTCCTTCCAGTAGATTGTTACTCTTCCTTCCAGTAGATTGTTGTTCTTCTTGACTACTAGAGTTGTTAATCTTCCTTCCTATAGAATGTTGTTTTTCATTTTCAGTAGATTGTTATTCTTCTTGACCAATAGACTGTTGTTTTTCTTGTTAAATAGATTGCAGTTCTTCCTTCCTGTAGATTATTGTTCTTCTTGACCATTAGACTGTGAGTGTTAAAGTTCAGTGGACTCTTGTTCTTCTTGACCAATAGATTGTTGTTGATGTGATTCTTCTTCTTGTCCAGTGAAGTTTTTGTTATTCTTGAAGTCCAGAGGACTGAGGACTGTTGTTCTTTTTGACCAATAGATTGTTGTTGTTCTTGTCAAATAGATTGTTGTTCTTCTTGACCAATAGATTGTTGTTCTTCTTGTCAAATAGATTGTTGTTCTTCTTGACTAATAGATTGTTGTTCTTCTTGTCAAATAGATTGTTGTTCTTCTTGACTAATAGATTGTTGTTCTTCTTGTCAAATAGATTGTTGTTCTTCTTGACCAATAGATTGTTGTTCTTCTTGTCAAATATATTGTTGTTCTTCTTGTCAAATAGATTGTTGTTCTTCTTGACCAATAGATTGTTACTCTTCCTTCCAGTAGACTGTTACTCTTCCTTCCAGTAGATTGTTGTTCTTCTTGACTACTAGAGTTGTTAATCTTCCTTCCTATAGAATGTTGTTTTTCATTTTCAGTAGATTGTTATTCTTCTTGACAAATAGATTTTTGTTCTTCCTTGCTGTGCATTATGTTGTTCTTCTAGACTAATAGATTGTTACTCTTCATTCCTGTTGACTGTTGTTTTTCTTGTTAAATAGATTGCAGTTCTTCCATCCTGTAGATTGTTCTTCTTGACCATTGGACTGTGATTGTTTAGTCCAATGGATTTGTTGTTATTCTTAAGAAATAGACTGTTATCCCTGTCCTGGCTATTTTTCCCTTTCCTGTAGATTGTTCTTTTTCCTCCCTTAGATTAATGTTCTTCTTCCCTGTAGATAGCAATTCTACTTGACAAATTGATTATTGTTCTTCCTATAGAGTAGATAGTGTTGTCCTTTAATAGAGTTGTTCTTCTTGCCTTTGATTCATCTAATGCTAAATCTTGAGGACAATTACAAATTATTATTTACCCATCTCACCTCCATTTTCAAACACTCGTTTCAAAGATTAGTTAGCTTTGACTTTGGTCCAAATTCTTGATACTTTCTCCCCTTCATGACCCAACGTAAAAATAAAGTTTATTTATTTTGTATTTTCTACAAAATGTTTAGGGGATGCTGTTGCTGTACTTTTGACGAGGAGTGTATTGGTATTCTTTTAGACTCAAGTAGACTAACAAAAATATGTCAACGAAACCAAATCAAACCCCAATTTTAAGTGACTACCCATGTCAGATTATGCTTCTCTATTAGTCTGTAACTTTATTTTAGAAATTTTCTCAAAACCCAAGTTCTTCAAGATGGTAATTTTTAAGAGGTTTTTATTTTTGGATTAAAGTGAGGCGGTAAAACGGCAGCTGCAAGTCTATAGTAGGACACGTGTACTGGTTGATGGCTCAAGGTCGTTGACACGTGGTTGTTATGAGTCAGAGCACCACGTGGGGTTTGCCCCATGCACTTCTCCTCCCCACTCCGTTCTGTACGTCTGAGACCGGACCTCCCTCATGCCACTGAGTACGGGACGGTCTCCCCTCGTCTTGGGTGTAGCTTGATCCCTCCCTTGGATGTTTTGACTGTACAGAGTTCGTTGAACTCAAGCCATAATAACTCTGTCTGGTATCGATCCATGTTTATTATTACTCTGGAGGGGCTCATGCACTCTCGCAAGACTCAAGCTGACGTTCATATTATCTCCGTTGTTTTCTAATATATCTCACTGTGTTTTTTTTTATTTTTCAAATCAAATTAAAAGAATGAGACATGAGACATTTGAAAGGCATGCACTTAAAAGAAAGTCGACTTCCAGAACACTTTCCATCTCTAAAATGTTTCACATTTCAACCCAATACAGAATGTAGAAAACCCTACTGAAACGTTATACTCCATCAAATCACGTCCACAATGGACAAAAACCAACATGTTAAAACACTTTGATAGCAGCATAATTATATAATATAGAAATAAATACAAGAGAATGTATACTACAGTCAATAAATCATAAAACGCCGATCACTTTTAATAATGTTGCGATAACTTCCAACGCAACAAATTAGGTTTTCATCACTGCATTAATGATTTGAAACTAATTGAGTCTCGACCTGTTTCGACTAATTAAGTTGGTCAATAAACTCGTTGAAACCTGTTTATTGGAACGTTTTCCGTTTTCATCTATTTCTTTGATGCTTAACTAATTGAATTTAGACCGGTTTCGGCTAATTTAGTTCATCCTCATCAATAAACTGGTTGAAACATTTTTTGGAGTGTTGTTTCCCATCAATGTATTGATGAATTTGAATATGACGAACTAAATGAGTCCGGTTTCTAATGACTTAGTTCATCCTCATCAAACGGAAAACTGTTTTGTAGCGTAGGATGAATTGAGCTAAATATTTTAGGGAGGCTTTCATATTGTCATATTGCGGTTTCCCTGTAAACGGTATACGATTTTGGAAGCTGCTCCATTTGGAAGAATGAAGTGATTTTGTGTAGTCAGATTCATTTAATGACGGTTTAATAAGTGTGGTCAGATTCATTTAATGACGGAAAGTGTCGCATCAATGGATTCTGTATCATTTCAATACACACACATATATGTCGTGGGAGACAGAATCATGTCAGTTGGTTTTGGCCCTTGATGACGTCTTCTTCTTTTAATTTTTATTTCAAAAACATCTTCGAATGCTCCCGAAATGGTCTGTTGTGTCTGTATTGGAAATGGAATGCCGAAATGGTCTGTTCGCTCAAAATTGCGGTCTTGATCCTTCCCTGATTACAATCACTAGTAAAGCTAAGTTTACATAGGTGATATGAGATGTGATTTTTGTTAGTGGTTCCTGGATCATAGGGTCCGTGATACTTAAGGTATTGGCCACTTCTGTTCGGTCATTAATCAAGTTTGAAGTCCCGGGTTCAATACAGTGCTGTGGTACTTTGATTTACAATGGCTAACTCTGCCGATCACACAGAATTTGCTTGGTTGTCTAATTTCTAGGTTCAAACTTCGAACAAGTTGTTCGTCCTTCCACCTTTCTACTACTATAGGGTTCCCTGGTATGGTAAATCATTGTCATCATATGCGCTTTGGAAGGAAGAGATTCGAGTCTGGCTAGAGGCCGCAGGCTCGGTTTATAACTGCGATATGGGCAGCTACATTTGTGAAGTGGCGTCTATCAGGTATCATTTCGTTTATACAGCTGATAGACCGACACGCCAACCCCGTTTCTATTATTACTTCAATATTTATATAAGCCCTTTGGTAGGCCTGAGTTTACAACAGGCAGCGCCTCGGATTATCATTATTATTATATTATACACTCAGATTATTATTAGTGATTTCTGTCGAGCGTGAGGATTTGTGAATAATAGTCCAGGAAATAGCATGCAAAAAAACTTCTGTCTAATATCAAGCTAGAATTTTGTGTACAAGTTAATCTTTTAGTGCCTTTAAGAATATGTGGTTGAAGAAGTTTATCTGCAGGACATAGCTTGGCAATAGGCATTTGAAATAAAAAAACAAAACCGGTGGGGAGCGGCCATGTCCTTCCCATTTTGGTGGACAATGTGATTTTCATGATCCTGAGTACAAAATTTGTTAGTAGACCAAAAATCAAGTTAGTGTTAGATTGTCCATTGGTAGGACACCACTTTGATTTGGAGGACTATTTGAATAACTTACCTATCAAGTAAAAAACTTACATCAACTTGATCCTGAGTACAGAAGTCGTGATGTTTGTTTGTAACTTGATATGTTAGTGTTCAAATATTACCTACTCCAAATTGAAGTGGTCACCTATCAAGGGACAAACAAATATCAGCTTCATTCATTTTCGGTCTACTAAATAATTTTATACTCAGGATCATAAAAATCCCATTGTCCACCATAATGGGTGAGACATGGCCGCTCCTCCACCATTTTGTTTTTTTAAAATGCCTATTGCTGAGCTATGTCCCGCAGACGAACTTAGCCGACCACATATTGTTAAAAGGCACTAAAAGATTGACTTGTACACAAAATTCTAGCTTGATATAAAGTCTGACCCTTTTTTGCACGCTATCTCCTGGACTATAATCATAGTCGAACTAATTAACAAACTAACTCCGTTGCATGAGCCAACAGTGAACAGCCCGTGAAGGGCCTAGACCAGCCAAAGGGCTACAACTATAATTGATGACACGGGGATAGTAGGTAGCTGTATCAGCTGTATAAACCTTGTAATTGGCATACGCCACTAGTCAGTCGCCACTTCACATTAGCAATAAGCAGCTACCCATTTATTTAGCAGTACTTAGTGAACACCGAGCGGTAGGGCTCAGTCCGGGAATTGAAATCAGATCTGTGGTCAAGGTCACCCATCCAAATTGTGACCAAGCCCGATACTGCTTAACTTTATTGGTCAGTTCATGCTCTTCTATCCGAGATGGCCTATATCGACAAACTATTTGTAGCGTTTTATGTTTGCATTTTTTTAATTAAAAAGGTTTTTATATTAATATCTTGAATCTACTAATCTAAACCATTGACATATATTTAAGAGAAGGGGATATGATCTCAATACAGCAAGTATCATTCTATCCATATTTAATGGAATGTGGATGAACTGCTTGGGTAAGTAATTAAGTTCAAATAAAAAAAATAAAAAAACACTTAATAGTCCAGGTACTTAGGTAATTGGCTGGACTCGTAAGTCCATTTACAGCCATACTATACCTTGTAAGGGTGTTTAGAGAGTCGTAGTTTATTAAGTGTCCTCTCTAATTTGACCTAGATTTGTCTCAAATGCAGTCGTTAACTAAGTCCGTATTTTAAATTATTTGCTTTTCTAATTATACGTCCAAGAAGAAAGTATGTTTATGACAGAAATAATTAGTCTTCACATGTTTTAGATGTTTCTCAAAACAAATTTGAAAATGTCGACTTCACCAATTCAAGAAATTAAGAAGATGCATATGATTTTCAATGTCGCATCTTCAAATTGTTTACTCCAAAAAACTCAAGTATGAAAATCTACTGATAACGACTCCTTGTATTTCAGGGGTAAATTATTGTCCAATTTTTGTGGTATGTACTGCAACACGCTGCCTCATAATTGTGGTATTCTGTTGGCAACTCCTTTTTTAGTAAATAATAAGGTAATTAATGTAAAAATATTGTGTATTTTTAGGAAATACTGCTCAATTTTTCGTTTTTAGCGAGTTGGTATATTACAGTAGATGGCGAGCCAAAAAGTGTCTAACTAACATCAAGCTAGAATTTTTTGTACAAGTTAATCTTTTAGTGCCTTTTAAGAATAGCGCCCCATCCACTGTCGTTCTTTCCGTAAGGAAATCCGATTCCGTCAAGAAAGAGTGTTAGTGTATGGGGTTCAAGAGGAAAGAATGGCAGGATTATACTCCTAGAAGATCATCCCGACGCGCCATCCTCTCCATTCTTGTCAACCGATAAGTTTCATGTGGATGGGATAGAGATAACTGTAGAGATCCACTGTCGTTTTTTCCGTAAGGAAAGCCGATTCCGTCAAGAAAGAGTGTCAGTGTATGGGGTTCAAGAGGAAAGAACGGCAGGATTATAATCTTGCAAGATTATCCCAGTTAGGCAACGAATCCCGAAGGTTTGTATGACACGACACGCTTTCCCTCGACGAGACAACATTCCCTTGGAAAGTGAGAGGAAAGAGACCACCCACACGCGTTCTTTCCTTCTGGCCTCACAAAATTTAAAAACAAACAGGATTATGCTATTTAATGTGGTTGGGCAACGAAGGGATTGTAGTCACACGACAAGCCTGCAGGATGGAATGAGCGGATTGTCTCACAGGAAAGAGTGCAGGAAAGTGGTTGTGTGGATGGTAATGAACATGATTATCAATCATGCCGTGCTTTCCTTCGCGATTAAGAAAAAGGAAAGTCTGTCGGGATAGAACGACATGGATGGGGTGCTAATGTTGTCGGCTAAGTTCGTCTGCGGGAAATAGCTTACCAATATAGGTATTGTCCAACCCATTTTGTTGGATAATGCGATTTTCATGATCCTGAGTAAACAATTAGTTAGTAGACCAGTTAGTAGCTTGTCAACTTTGATTTGGAGTAATATTTGAATAACTAACCTATTAAGTTGTGTTCCTTTTTGTTTGTCTTTGCTTTGTTTGTTTGTCTTTTCTTTGTTTGTTTGTCTTTGCTTTGTTTGTTTGTCTTTGCTTTGTTTGTTTGTCGTCCATTAGTGTTCGATTCTGTTCGTCCTTTTCCTTCCTGCTCCTTCGTAAGTGTTGGGCTCTTTCATTTAATCTTAATGTGTATTAGTCTATGTGAGCTGTATAAGTAAAGTGAAATTAGGTTCGATAAAGGCGTTCGTTTGAAGATAAATGTAGATTACAGAAAGGTTAAAGCGTGTTGTTATTATACTTCTAGTTTAATTTATTATCCATAAATGATATAGTCCAGGAGATAGAGTGCAAAAAAGTGTCTAACTAATATCAAGCTAGAATTTTGTGTACAATTTAATCTTTTAGTGCCTTTCAAGAATATATGGTTGGCTAAGTTTCGTCTGCGGGACATAGCTTGGCAAAAGGCATTTGAATAAAACCAACCGGTGGAGAGCGACCATGTCCCACCAATTATGGTGGAAAATGTGATTTTCATGATCCTTAGTACGAACTTAGTTAGTAGACCAGTTATCAAGTTGATGGTAGTTTGTCACTTAACAGGTTAGTTAGTCAAATATTACTCCACATCAAAGTGTTCCCCTGTCAAGGAACAAACTACCATCAACTTGATAATTGGTCTACTAACTAAGTTCGTACTCAGGATCATGAAAATCACACTGTCCACCAAAAAGGGCGGGACATGGCCGATCTCCACCGGTTTGTTTTTTTTTCAAATGCCTATTGCTAAGCTATGTCCCGCAGACGAACTTAGCCGACCATATATTCTTAAAAGGCACCAAAACATCTACTTGTACGCAAAATTATAGCTTGATGTTAGTCAGACACTTTTTCGCACGCTATCTCCTGGACTAATATAAAACCTCAATGAAAACAAGTAAATTCCGAAAATATCAAACAGAAATTCGCATGTTTCATCAAATAGATTTGTAACATAGTTCCAGGACGTAGGTTTTCGTCGCCAGAGTAGATATGTTAGATCCAGGGAGTAGACTATAGATTCCGCCTAGGATTGTGTAATTCCCTTGGAGACTGACACAATCTCAAATCTCAGACACTAGTCTTCTCTAAAAGATCTAGACTTAATGAATATTAATCTCTAAAAAAGAATATGTGTGAGGCTCTCACGCATTAGAAGTGAAACTTAAGTTCTAGAATGCATTGCTCTCTTTCATTTTTTGACGAATTTATTATTTCAGGATTAAGAAATGGTTATGGGGAATTCTATTGAAAAAAAAATATATATATATATATTGCTACGCTAAGGCAACCACATTTATTCCAATAAAAATAAATGTTTGTTTTGATTTGCTGGTCTTTAAATAGATATAATACAATTAATCTGTAAAAACATTACACTTGGACGAGTCTCGAAACGCAAACTTCGTTACACGATATCACTATATGAAAAAATTCACTCTACCGCCGCCAAAGAAGTTTCACTTCAAAAAGTGTATGATATTATATTATCAGTGAAAAAAAGAATATATATTCAAAACTGTGATTTGCAGAGACCGAAACACGCAAACTGAAAATAATCTAAATAAAGAACAGATGTTTAAGTGGGAGTCTTTTTGTCAGGTTCGTGTCAACACTGCTTAACACCTGATAGTTTCTGTTTCTTGGCGCCAAATAACCAAATATTATTCTGTATTTTACCATTTTATTTCCATTAAATTACCATAAAATTTAAGTTTTCATTGTATTGATTCTTTGTTTTATAGTTTAACCTCTAAAATATAAAAGAAAATAATCGATCACCTTTAACTAAAGATAGATGAAATAAAGTGAGACCAAGGATTTTTATACGGAGGTCCTTCAAACATCCGAATCCAATATTCAGTCAAGGTTAGGTGAATAAATCACAGTTTTGGTTGTCTTTGTCATCCTATCATATGGTAAATTTCTCTCGGAATATTATCACTATTTTTCTTTTCTTCTTCTTGTTTTATATTCACATCATTTCCAATCTTTTAAAACGGATAAAATAAATTCCCATACTTTCAAAGGGATTAAAAAAGAGAATAAAGGAAAAGCCTCAATTATACTTTTAAAATACGATTTGAACCATTTTCACCAGCTTTTTTTGTATTAAAATTTATTCGGAATTTTTATATTTCTAAACCAAGAGATACAATCGATTTATGAAAACTAGCTTAAGATCTTGAATGACAACTGGCAACACTGCTTGAACACGTGACTTGATAACACGCTCGTTTGAATCACGAAAATAGGATTAGCATATCAATTCTAACCTAAAAGTAATAATAGTTTATTTATTACTGTTACCATTCCCTCCTCGTGCCACAATAAGTAAACTTTCATATTGGTTAAAATTAGTTAACATTAGCTCCCTAGTTTTATGTAGTCAACTCATTTTTTTTTTTAAATTGGCTTTTTTAAACTATCACTATTTTGTTTCCGAGCTTACTGGGACCAAATTTCTCAATACTTTCAGTTAAAGGTAGCATTGTGATCGTTCTTACATCACAACATTTTTTTATGGCTCAGAATTTAAATTATGGTTCCGAATTTAAAAATTCCAAGAGAGGAATCAGTTTTAAACATCAGGGAACATTTTTGTTCTTGTGTGTCTGTCATTCAATATTATACAAACAATAAACTACTTATCAAATTTTAATGAAATTTTGTTGGTAGGTCGTAATTGGTCTATTGTTGATCCCATATAAGTTTTAACCTTTTATGTCTCTTAAGGTTTCTCTTCCACATGCTCACTAAATTGTTTTATTATCAATACCTATATCATTAAATGTACTCATCTGATGTTTAAGCAATTTGTATAGCTTTGGTCTAAAATAGCCTCAGATAGTCCCATATTAATTTCATTGTCTATGCTTATTAAATGTTGCTAAATTAATACTTTTATCCATGTAAAAATTCAGAGCAATTTTTTAAGATTTTTAAAAAAAAGGGGGAACAATTTTTTTAAAAATTAGACAGTAGTGGATTGTAAAAGCATATAATACCATTAAATAAAGTATCCATAATAAGACGAGAGGAAGCTATGTGCCACACTAATGGGTAGACTACTTTTAATAATTTGTAACCTCTTACCATCTGGGTGTCTTGCATTAACTCGCCTGAGGTGGACATTCTTTGGCTTAGCCATTCTGGCTGCAGAAGAACTATGTAAGGAACTCAGTTCTTGTCGGAGTCGGTCAACCTACTTAGTTGATAGAATACTATATGAATGTTTACTAAACCAGGTTTGCACCTTGGTATGTTAGGTCTTACTTCTTCGGACTTTAAAGTCCCCGGGGGAACACACACACACACACACACATATATATATATATATATATATATATATATATATATATATATATATATATATATATATATATATATATATATATAATTAATTTATTAACATATTTATTTACTTGCAATTTTCTATCAATTTTAATGTATGTGTAAGTTACGACTATACTTTTGTAGTTAAATTGTTAAAATTAAAAATACAAGTTTTGAAACCACCAAGATGGTGGTATTGGGCTATGAGACTACTCTAATTTTTATGGTTTCGTTGGTAAAACTAAAAAAAAGAAACCCTCATAGTTTCGTTTTGTCTATCTGTCTGTCACTGTGTACGGTTCAAATAACTTTTGAATCATTGTAATTTGAAAAATTGAAGCATTAAAGATAGTTTTGACGCGCACACAGAACCAAATAATATCATTCAAGATGGCGGATAATTTATGGATACATTCCCATATGCGTAGTACATATTAAAAGCAAGTATTGTTAGGAGCGATTGAGATTTTCATGTATTGTACACGTTTTGAGGTAACCAGAGTCCAAAAAGGTGGTTTTTTAAGAAATGTCGTCTGCAAACTTTAGTCAGTGAAGTTGAAAGTAGCCTAAACCAGAGGACCTACTTCGATAAAATTTGGCATTCAGATTCGGAAAAATCATACCCCGAGAAGAAATCAAGAAATTAATTATGTTTTAAATTTAGGGGCGCCCCAAAAAAATCATGAAAAATCTAGTTCTTGAATTACTCGCAAGGTTGAGAGGTCGGGTTCGATACTCCACCGGGGAGATGTTTATTTTTATGGTATATTTTAATAATACCCTAGCATGTAGCTTTGATTTAATGTCAGAAATTAGTAAAATTGACACAAGAATATCACTAATGAGTCCACCCATCTTACATATCTTACTAAAAATAATCTTAGAGGGCAGTCAGATCATACGTCAAGAATCAATTTCTTTATAAATACACTTATAACGAAATATCATATTTTAGTGTTGGTTGCCGCCCCTTGGAATGCCTCTTTGCTGGCTGTCTGTCTGCATACCGCCGCCTCACTCAACTTTACATCTCATTATAATTAAAAAGTATTTTTTTATTTTAATTTAATTTTTTTTCTGTCTCTTTTTTTCTTTCGTTCTCTTGGCGTAAAAAGTGAATCAATGAATTAAATTTGGACAATCTACTTTAACAAAATGTCTGTCCCCCGTCCCCCTTATTATATTTTTATTTTTACAATATTTATTAAATTTAAAAAAAAAAGGGGGATATTGTTAAGAATTAAGATTATAAAATGATCCTAACCCATTTCTATTACATATTCTTAAACCAAAATGTTAGTATCTATGAGCTATTATTGATATTTGGTGTCTGTGACTCTTTATTGTATCTAGCTCCTCGCTCTTTACTCTCTTTAACTCTTTAGTATGTGCATGTCTCTTTAGTCTTTACTTTCATTAACTCCTCAGTATTTGCACTTATTTTACACTTTGCTCTTTGTGAGTGAATCCTTAGTTTATCTAACTCCTCGCTCTTTACTCTCTTTAACTCTTTAGTATGTGCATGTCTCTTTAGTCTTTACTTTCTTTGACTCCTCAGTATTTGTACTTATTTGCTCTTTGGGAGTTGTTAGTGTATCAACTCCTCGCTCTTTACTCTCTTTAACTCTTTAGTATGTGCATGTCTCTTTAGTCTTTACTTTCTTTGACTCCTCAGTATTTGTACTTATTTGCTCTTTGGGAGTTGTTAGTGTATCAACTCCTCGCTCTTTACTCTCTTTGACTCTTTAGTATGTGCATGTCTCTTTAGTCTTTACTTTCTTTGACTCCTCAGTATTTGTACTTATTTGCTCTTTGGGAGTTGTTAGTGTATCAACTCCTCGCTCTTTACTCTCTTTGACTCTTTAGTATGTGCATGTCTCTTTAGTCTTTACTTTCTTTGACTCCTCAGTATTTGTACTTATTTGCTCTTTGGGAGTTGTTAGTGTATCAACTCCTCGCTCTTTACTCTCTTTGACTCTTTAGTATGTGCATGTCTCTTTAGTCTTTACTTTCTTTGACTCCTCAGTATTTGTACTTATTTGCTCTTTGGGAGTTGTTAGTGTATCAACTCCTCGCTCTTTACTCTCTTTGACTCTTTAGTATGTGCATGTCTCTTTAGTCTTTACTTTCTTTGACTCCTCAGTATTTGTACTTATTTGCTCTTTGGGAGTTGTTAGTGTATCAACTCCTCGCTCTTTACTCTCTTTGACTCTTTAGTATGTGCATGTCTCTTTAGTCTTTACTTTCTTTGACTCCACAGTATTTGTACTTATTTGCTCTTTGGGAGTTGTTAGTGTATCAACTCCTTGCTCTTTACTCTCTTTGGCTCTTTAGTATGTGCATGTCTCTTTAGTCTTTACTTTCTTTGACTCCTCAGTATTTGTACTTATTTGCTCTTTGGGAGTTGTTAGTGTATCAACTCCTCGCTCTTTACTCTCTTTGACTCTTTAGTATGTGCATGTCTCTTTAGTCTTTACTTTCTTTGACTCCTCAGTATTTGTACTTATTTGCTCTTTGGGAGTTGTTAGTGTATCAACTCCTTGCTCTTTACTCTCTTTAACTCCTCAGTATGTGCATCTTTCTCTTTAGTCTTTACTTGTCTGTCATTACTTCTTAATGTATGTATCTCCATATTCTTCGCTCTTGATATTTTTTAACCTTGTCCTTCTCAGTACGTGTATTATGTTTAATTTCTTACTCTTTGCTCACTGTAACTTCGCAGATTGAGTACATAATTTACTCTCTTTTACTCTTTACCCTCATCTTCGTTTACCTCTGTGCTCCAGCATTTTCAAATTATTAAAATGCTTATCGTATTATCATATATACTATTATTAATAATTCAATCAGAACATGCGTCTTATCCTTAAAATATTAAGGTACTAAATGTAAATTTTTAATACAGGTAATAATAAAGTAGACAACAAAATAAAGAATTACAAATCTCAACTTCTTCTGCTTCTGTAAATAAGTTATAACCCTTATTTTAAACCCTTATTTTGCTTCCGAGCTTACCGAAGGTAACGGAAGCATTGTGTTCACTTTTGAGAACGAAAAACTTTTATGCCTCCGATTTCAAAAATTCAAAGACAGAAATCTTTTTCAGACATCAGGGAACATTTTTTGTCTCGCGTCTGTCTGTCTGTCGGTCTGTGTGTCCACGAATTATGAAACGTACGACGATAACTTGAGTAAATGTCGACCGATTTTGATGAAATTTGGTAGACATGTTCATTTTACCAATGCCCAGGACGAGTTCGTGGGACAACGTTATCCGTCCAAGCGTTCACGAATAACGCTCGTGTAAACGTGAACTTTAAATTTAAAATTGGAATTTTTGGTCCGGGAAAAAATCTAACTTTATCTATTCAATGAGACTAACATTTTTTTCAAATAAAATTTTATTAGTAAAACCAACAGCGACACCGCTATGAAGTGTTAAAGATCGCTAAAACTATTAATAGTTTTTACAAAATAAACAATATAACAATAAAGTAATGTAACAATAATTGTTATAGTACATGATAGCATGCGAGGAAGCTATGTGCCACACTAATTGGCAGTCTATTTTTAAATGCTACCCGTATGTAGATAAACGTAAAAAGAAAGAAGTTTTAAAGCTATTTAAATTTAATTGCATTTTGAAGTATTAAGCTCCCAAGTCATGCTGAGAATTTAATAATTAAGTCTATGAGCGTGCTATTCACACATGCTTATAAAGGTCAAGTAACTAAGTTTGATATGAAGAGGTGGGGGGGGGTGTAGGTATAGTACGGCAGAATTTAATTCCACATCCTAGGTTTAAAGGGGGGGGGGGGCTTTTATTAGACTGGGTAAAATCAATGGTGCGGCAGCCCCGTGGCGGGAGTGGAGACTGTCGTGTGACCTATATTCTATTGAGTATGACCTCATTCTCTGACCTGGATTTAGTAAAACCCTCTCCCCTGCCCCTTGTTCAGCTTCCTACCTCTCCCCTCTTATCAACCATCAACCCTTGCTTTTAAAACTCCTTATCAGCGTTCTACTACTATAATATTTCAGGTATATGCGTTATAAAGTTGGTGATAAGTACTGATAAGGTCGCTTTTTAGAAGTTAGTATCATGTCGGCCTATGATAACAATTTTTTTCCGGGAAATCTAAAGGGCTTAATTTATTAAAAATGTTTTTAAAGATTTTTTTTTTCTTTTTCGTTAACCGTACGTGTATAGGCATAACACATAACTATGAATAGTGTGCTAATTAGTGTGTCACATTGATACAGTATTTTTAACATAGATATTGTTTTAGCTCTGGGGTACAGAAGAAATTTCTGTCACGCAAAAAACCACATGACAAATGTGACGTTTTTGAATATCGTGCCAAGATGTTAGGATTTAACAGGAGGTCGATAAGCTTTCATTTATAGTACAATATTTTGACGGTAGGAAGGCTGAAGTTTCAATAAACGACATGAAAAATGTGACGCTCTTAAATATCGTGCCAGGAAGCTAGAATATGATAGGAGGTAGATCAGTTTTCACTACTCATTGTAGTACTATATTTCGCCGCTAGAATTTCTAAATTTTATATAAAATTATATGAGACCAAATAGTAATCAAAGTGGATTAATGATTCATATAATTTCACAGCTTAAGATCCATCTACTTTATCAATAAGTCAAATTCGTGCTGGTTTTCTCCGTCATGGAAATGTCGATGTGTGGATTTAATGCCCAAAAACACATCCATGATTCTGTTTTTCTATGGAATGGAACAAATATTGTTTTTCCGTGGTAGGCTAGAGGTGGTTAGAGATGGTTAGAGGTGGTTAGAGGTGGTTAGAGGTGGTTAGAGGTGGTTATTTGGAGGTGGTTCATTTATTCACACCATAATAAAGCACAATGTGTTTATGTTCAAAAATAAAAATAATGTAACTATTACGTTTAAAAAAAGTTATATTAAAGAAATACTAAAAAATGTGAAATTTTCAATATTTTGGCAAATTTTGGGGCTTATGCGTGACCGGAAGATATCAATTGATCTAAACCAAATTAAAACACTATGTTTTTAGGCTCTATTTGAAGACGTTACAAACTATTACATTACGAAAAATTCTAATTCCAAAATTTAAAAAAAAATGTCCAAAAAATTAAGTTTTTTCATATTTTGTCAAACTTTAGGGCCTATGCGCGACCGGAAGATGTCAACCGATTTTGATCATTTTTCATTCTTTCTTTTAGTCTGTATAATTCGCAACTTTTCCGCGCTATTACAACTTCAAAATAAAAAAATGAGTTTTTTCGGCCCACCCTAATTGTAGAGTAAGTCTAACTTTAGGTGTAGCGTAGTTTTATTATTGTTTTTGTGTTCTTAGGTCTAGTTTTAGTTTTCTTCTTTCTTTACTATTTTTTTGGAGGGTTTAACCTGAGGAGGAGGTTATCGGAGCTAAGAGGTTATAGCTTCTTCGCGTTCTATTATTTGCTGAATAGGTCGCATGGGAAATCAAATTGTGGTTATTTTGGAACTGTTTCTTTGTAAGTTCAAACTTATTTCTATTCAAAATTCAATGTAATTAAAAGGTGGTTGAAGAAAATAATAGGTGATTGTCTATGGGCTACCTTTGACCATCCAGAATTCTTTAAAATGAGTACTTCTAACGAAATAATAGTGTATTTGTATTGTTGTATGCAGAATAGTAAGCAATGACTTCAGACGGTTGAAATTAATATGGGACCAATTATGGGTTAATTAGGACAATCCGATTGAATTGAAATTTTGCATACTCGTTTAGTTTGGATGACAATGCATGGTTAGCTAAGTGACGTCATTCTAAATCCAATATGACGGACAGCATTTAAATAAAACCATGTTTAATTTATTTCAGATAGATTGATTGGTTTTGTTGTGGTTTACATAAATTTTGAAAAAACTCACAGACACGTGACTAAAAATGTTCCCTGATGTCTAAAAATCATATCTGTCTAGAGTCTAGGAATTATTAAATTCGCATCTTTTCATCCACATCAATGACAATCCTTGACAAAACAAATTTATTCTTTAAACAACTCTAGCTTGCATATATTACTATTACTAAACCCTACATAACCTTCTTTAACCCTCATATACCCTCATATAACTACCCAAATTATGTCCTTAACCACTTCTAATCCCGCAAAAAAAAACACGTCTTCAGGTCAGTTTTGGCGGTTCAATTTCAATGCTCCATATGATTGAACGACACTCTTTTGATCTAAATGAACGCCTTTATATTAGGTTTGTTCCAACCAAGCAGTGCACCGTCCGCGGGATCGTCACGGGCATGCGCAGTAGATAAAAGCCGTTCTAACCTGACTTGTGACAGTGTTTGTGCGTACCGCCCTCCAAACTGTTCCAACCCGCACAGGGATCGTTTGCGAACCGTTTACTGTACGGTCCAAACGATCTCCTGACAATACCAAATACCAAGTACTGATTTGTATGACATGCGCAGTTGTCAATCGTCACACATGTCAACAAGAAGGTTCCCTAACTGTTAGTGTTAGGTTTCCTTAAATGTTTATAATACGGTGCGAATTATAGTCCTAAACCTGTTCCAACCTGACATGATTTTATTACAGTACAATGTTAGCGCATGCGTATAAAACATGTCCTAAATGATTCCCGAACGATCCGCGGGAAGATACAAATAGCGGGTTGGAATAAACCTATCGCTTAAGCCGGCTTTACACCTTGCGATTTGTCATTGCAATCTGAAGGAACGATAAATCGCACGATATATCGTTGCAACCTGGGAGCGTTTACACCACACCGATTTCTTACCCCGATCTCCGACCCAATCTTTCTTTTTAAATTACTTTACGTAGGGGGTTGGCCGGGAGGTTGTACAACCTCCCTTTACACGCACCGACTTCTCGGCCGATCTCACAGATTGAATAGGTTTTGATTCTATCAACAACCCAACCCCAACCCCGATATTGTTATACAATTTCCATTTACACTTAACGATATATCGGTGCGATTTATCATTCCGGCCAGATTGCACCGACAAATCGCAATGTGTAAAGCCGGCTTTAGACGAAGTAATCAAATTGATTCGCCAGTGAGGTGGGGGAAAAAAGAAACAAAAAAAACTAGCTAAAAACATAAACATAACCTATGCAGCTGAAGCTGAAACCTACCATTCCATCAAAATGATAACGAGCTGTTTAGACCACCGAGTATAGAGACTAAATAGAGGTGTCATGATATAGGCCGGAGGAAGTGGGGAGTGGCAACAGCTTCCCCCTCTCCTAGAATACCAACATGCTATAAAATACAAGACTTTTCTCAGGGTAAAAAGGTAGTATTATGGCAGGAGACAGGTATTTAAAAGGTGTTTTTATTATAATTTGAAAAGTGACAACTTTGGCAACCAGAAGGAAGGTTTGAATCCTTGTATTCTAGTGGTGGGGATAGTCCTGAGAAAATGGTGCCATCTGCCTTGCCTCTTTAGATACTCTATTTAGTCTCTATACTCGGTGGTTTACACATTTCAATTTGATGTTTCCATAGAGTCATTCAATTAGATTACTTAAGAAGTTAAACTAGTTCAACTTTTTTTCCATCGACACTGCAATGCGCAATTTCATTGAGCAATGAAAATTGAATTGTCTAAACGCACGCTTTCTCTTAACCCTGAAAGAACCTAACATAAACCTCATATAACCACATGTAACCTCCATATAACGCACCTAACAGTTAAGGTAAAAACAGTTTATCATTCTCTAACTCTCTCTAATATACGTATTACCCCCTGAAACCCTCATATAACTACCCCTAAGAACCTTTAACTTCCACGTAAAATATATTTTCATTCTCTATGCGTAAGATAGTAGCATTGGAAACAAAACAAGTGAAGATACAAGGTGTGTTGCCAAGTGTGACTAAAGAAGGACTTTGCTTTGAGAAGAATGGTTCTCTGATGTATACCAGACATCCTCAACTACGATTCTACTTTATAAATAGGTTATCAAAAGAGTCGAGTTTATACAGTCGGCTGGTTATTTATAAAGACTAGCGTGGTGTTTACCTGCCATTCATACTAGTGTTACACAAGAGTGAATGAATACAACAGGTTGTAGTCAGGTAGTAGTGGTAGTGATAGAGCTCAAGAGCTGTCTATGTAATTACTAGGCCAGTGTCACTGTGTCAGGGACACTCAAGTGTCGGTGAGTATAGTCAAACCTTACGATACAGTCAAGTGGAATTGAGTATTTTATACATCGTTACATGTACATATTTATATAAACTCATTTTTATAATTAGAGATATAGATAGAAGCATTAATTAAAATTAAGGTCACAATAATAATTATTATTCTTTCACTTAGCTAATATACAGGTTTATGAGGTTAGTGGTGTTGATAGATGATTACAGGTGCCAATTAATGGTGGTTAAAGGTGGTTAGTGGTGGTTGGAGGTGGTTATTTACCTTAACTTATTTAACTCTTTCATTTGCGTATGCAGGCTTCGAGGTAGTTAGAGATGGATTAGGTGGTGGTTAAACGTGGTTAGTGGTTTTTAAAGATGGTTGTAGGTGATGGTGCTTAATGGAGGTTAAAGATGGTTAGTGTTGTTGGAGGTGTTCATTCTTGACTGTGGTAGTTACTCTTTAATTTGACTAATAGGATTGTTTGTGTGGTTATAAGTGGTTAGAGGTGCTTAATAGTCGTTAGAGACGGTTAGTCTGTGTTTGGAAATTTCTAGAGTTGTTTAATGGTCGTTAGTTAGATGGTAGCATTTAATTAGTGGTGTATGAACGCAAGAAAGCGTTCCAAACACCAGGTTTCTACGTTTTCCGCTCACTTTCAAAATAAAACTAGATCAAATATAGGATTTGTTGCGAGCATTATGTTGCAATATGCAGAATAGATTAATAAAAGATTGATGACTTTGGTGGAATCTGCTTTACACTTGAAGACCTTTAGGTAATTTTAATACTCGTTCTTCTCAACCATCACAGAAACCATCTGGAGAAATTCTTTCAATATGAAATCTGAATTACAAATAAACCAAATTTACTTTGCTTCCGAAAAAATTCTTCTTGAAATGAGTTAGGCCACTACGCGCGTTTTACTACTGCTTGCTGCTTGTATAAAGATTGTAGATTCAAAAACGTTTTTAGAGACCAACCCTCAAGGTGCCTAGGAAGAGCGTTCCAATGTGTTCACGGGTGTTTCTAACGACTTCAATGGAGATTGGAGATTAGAAACGCTGTCACAGAACTAACGCCTGCTCTGAAAGCATTATAAACACCCATCCATTTCTTGTGGGGTTGACTTCTTGGGGTTTGCGGTTTGCCGTTTGTGCTCCGAAGTGCCCTCCTATATTTATAAATCCGTGAAGACGTATTCGAGGGTTTTCCCTACGCCGATCAACAAAAACGCAGTCAAATCAACAAAACAAAGCCGATTCGTTTGTTTATCTACAGTTCTGAAGGGATAATTTCTGCTGTTGGACGTTTTCTTGTGATTTAACAATAAACTTTTTAAACAGTTCAATTTACGTTGTTTTTCATAGTTCCTTTATTAATAAATAAAACATCATTTCAATGAAAAACATAAATTTCAACAAAATTTCAAAGCAAGCAAATGCATTGAGTTTAAGTTTAAGTTATGACCTTTGACTGTTTCATCTTTAAAATACTTCTTTAAAGCATTTTCGTTTTCCTTTTAATGCGAAGGGTAGAATGATACGATATTCAAACCAAATTCGCTGTAAGAAGGACATAGATTAATCTGTGCGCGCTGAGATCCGCTAGTTCTGAAACCCACCTTTTGGCCTTCAGTGAAGGTGTTAGAAATGCTGTCGTATAGCTGACGAATCTGCTGAAGAAGTTTGTCTATAATTTTGTCGAGAATGTCAAATTTACGTCAGCTTTGCAAACGTTTCTATTGCTCGTGCGCAAAATGATCCTGTTTCCAGAGAGATTGTAGATTTTGCTCAAAATATTCACTTAGTAAAAACATATTTTATCTACTATTAAGTAGATAATATGTTTTTACTAAGTGAATATTTTGAGCAAAACCTACAATCTCTCTGCCACCACATAAGTTCTAAGACCTATTGGAGAGAACACTTTTTCCCTTGGATCAAACCAGACTGACGCCAATTTACCATTCCCTTATCATCACGTCTACCAAATACCCTTATCATCAGACCTACAAACTAACGTTTTAAGTGTCTACTCCATAGTATTCGCGAGTTCGCGAATACCTTAAAAAACACTCATACCCAACCAAATAAATATTGGCACAACTGTCAAGTGGAAGGAGGAAAAAACTTTTTACACTAATATCACACAATCAAACGATACAGGAAGAGGTGAGGCACCACTATCAAGTGTTCCTGGAAGTCATAAAGCACTTGAAAACATTTCTGTGAAAGTCATGGAAACCATTGGACCCTTAACAACGTAAACAGTCAAATGTCATTCTCTCAACATTAAAAAGAAAGAAAAGTTTTTCAACATAATGTTATCTACCATTTGCTTCCATTTTAATATATATTTATTATTAATGTCATAGTGGCGCCTGTGTTTATCCAACATTGGTGATAACCATATGTTCAAAGTCGTTTATGCATCTTGTTTATCCGGATTTGTTTATAATCTGTTTAACAAACAAATATTGTTTATTATTCGTAGAAATGATAAAATATTATGTTTATTGCAATAAAAGCATTTGCATTATTATCGAAATGTTATTAGTTAGTTATTATTTCAGGGAATCGTTGATATTTCACGCTTTTTATTTAACATTACTTGTTTGGTGATGTAATGAATTTAGTAATCAATTTTTAACCCACTTGATGATTACTTAGAAAGCTATAACTCTCTAGTAGTGTGTACCTCGTTAGATTACTGATAAGGAAAAATTTGTTTTAAAAATAGGATTACGAGATAAAATTATTCTCTACACAAAAAATCCTGCTTGTTCTTAGAACTAAATTATCATTCTATTTTTTTGTCTACAGGGTGTTCAATTTTTTGAAAACTTTAAAAAGTTACCTACCCAGAGTCCAGAGATAGAACTACCTTTAAATATGAATTTATTAAAAATAGTATGTATTATAGAAATAATGGTTCAGAATTGCAAAAAGCACCATATTTAATTTTTAGAGTATTTTCTAAAAATTATTATAATTTAGTTCATTTTCTGAAATATTAAAGTTTAACTGCAACAAATAGTTCACATTGCATTTTGAATTATTATTAAATATCATGAAATTCCTGGATAGTAGCGTAGATAAGCTAAAGAAAAGAATTGCAGAAGTCACTGTGGATGTGACTTTAGAGAATTTACGAATGTCGAGTTAAAATTTGTACTCAAGTTCGCGGCAATACATGTGAATGATCTTTTCTAATTTATTTCCTTACTGTTGAGGTATTTGAGATAATTAGTATCAAATTATCTGTAAATATTAAAATTGATTACACATTAATTGATTACACATTAAAAGAGCTGAAGTCAAGAAATTAATTAGGTTTTAGCTCTAAATTTTGGTTTGCAACCTCCCAAAAACAAATTCTTTCTCGAAAACAATTATGACAATTTTGATTGAATAATTCTATAATTGTAGTCCATTTAAATACGGATCTAACCATTGAAGTCATTTGTCCCGGGAATGATCTAGTTTTCTAAGAAAATAGCAGACGATGAGACGCCGGTTTCGATTTCCCGTCAGAAAAGAGTTATTTTTATGGTCAATTTTGATAAAATGTTGTATAATAATTTAATGTTATCAAGAAAACCCTAAATAATAAATAGACAACGCTTGACCCAAGGCATTATGTACTCATATATGCGATAAACTTTTACACGAATTGTATCGGACGGAATTACAGTAGAGTCTCGCTTATCCGGACCCCGCTAGTCCGGACATCCGTTTAATCCGGACGGGCCAAAAACTATGTACAAATTGGAACCAGGGCAGGTTTATGAATAATTAAGATAATTGGAGTTTCTACTTTTATTGTCTATTAAAAATGTATAAAATTGTTCCTAGTATTCCTAGTATGTAAATTCTAACGTTCTAACACGAGGAATACCCGGTATTTTTGTTAAAAATAAACAGATTTAGAATAATTAGGAAATAGTAAGAACATCGATTAATCTGTTTCGGTTCCATTCAAATGTAAGGGGCGGAAGATATAAAGGTAGTGTATTCCAATAAATACAATTTTATGTGACTGAGATGGGGAGAGGTTTTGAAACATATAGCGGCGGCTCAACGCAGTTCCGAGATTATCGTTCCTCGAATTTCATATCGGAACACAGGAAGTTCTTCTCAGGAAGTCCCTTCTATACCTGCCACCTGCGTAATAGATTGTCGTTTTATTTTAATTCATTTGATATTCGGACTGGTGACAGAACAGCTCTTAACTTAAATAGTGGACCTACGTTGTACAAGCATGTTTTAGAGACTAATAGAAGTGATTTTTATGATTAAAACATCGATTTTAAAACTTGTTTTACAGACATTTTAAAACTGATTCCGTTTAATCCGGACTTTCGGTAATCCGGACTGGGTCCGGTTCCGTTACACCCGGATTAGCGAGACTCTATGTTATATTTTTCTACGATTTTTATGAGACAGAATTATTTGTATTTATTTTTTATTTGAACTAAAAAAATTCTTTAATTTTAAATACCTACTCTGTTTAATTCTGTTATAGGTGAGTCTTCAGATTTCCAATGTTTGAACTTCATCAATAATGTGAGTAACAAATGTTTATTTTTTATCTATAATATAAGTGGCAATGTCCTGACTGACTGACTGACTGACATAGAATCAACGCACAGCAAAATCTGCTTAACCGAGAGACTTGAAATTTTGAGGATATACTCGGTTCATATCATAGACATCCACTAAGAAAGGATTTTGCGAAATTTTTATTTTTGTACCCAGGGGTACGGGGTACAAATGTCAAAGTAATGAATACTTTTAATGATGCATATCGTTGAAAAGCTCTTTAAAAGTACAGTAATTGTTGTTATGTACAGTTTTGTCATATTTTCAGTTAGGAGAGGGTAAAATGGAAAAATATGTATAACTACATCTTATATAAATGAAGAGTGTCTATGAGTGTCTTTTATCTTATATAAATGAAGTGTCTAATAAAGTTAAAATGTTGGTACACAGGAGTACGGGGTACAAATGTCAAAGTAATTGATAGGTACCCTTTATGATGCATATCGTTGAAAGGCTCTTTAAGAGAAAAGTAATTGTAATGTACGTTTTTGTCATTATTTTCATTTAGGAGAGGGGTAAAAAGGAAATGTCTTCGTAAGTGTGTGTGCGCGCGTGTGTGTGTTCTTTATTCAAATCTACCGTTTTATTCCGATTTCAATGAAAATGATCACACTTGACCTTCAAAGCAAGAGGAAAAGGGGAAGGTCACTGGCTTCATGCATTTTCGAAATTTTGATTTTGGTACACAGGGGTACGGGGTACAGATGTCAAAGTAATAAAAACCCTTCACGATGCATTCCGTTGAAATACCACTTTTACAGAAGGAAAATACTACTGCTTTTCCTTTTTAAAAATTTAGTCGGAATGAATTACTAATTTGGGATATTAGCAAATTATCTTATCAAAGGGGAGGGGGTATAGAAATAAGGGGGAGAGATAGAATCTAGATATTCTCGCTTTTTAAAATAATTTAAATGTTTCTTTATGGTAGTTTATAAATCCATTAAATTGAAAATAAAACACCCCGTAGCGAAGCACGGGTATTCAGCTAGTATAATATATGTTATTTATATCAAATAAACCTTATTCTTATATTATAAATATAAACAAATAAAAAACATCTGTCAATTAGTGTGGCAGTGGCATCCTCGCATCCTATCATTAGACAAATTGTCACAATACGTATAATGGTATAAATTCCAAATTATGAGTATTACTAAAATATTTGATGAAGCAATGTGAGCAGGGAATATGTGGTACTAAAACAATAGGTTGTACTCATGATGAGGCAATATGCGCAGCATAAGAGTTAAGGCGGAAATACACATGCTAGTTACTCGTACAAAAACATACGAGTAGCTCGCAGAGGAGAGCTACTGGCATGTATATACAACAAATAGCATGCGAGTAAAAAGCATGCGAGTTAATCGCACGAGGTTTGATTTTTGTCTTGCCAGTGGCACAAGTCTAGGGTTGGGGGAACTGATAAGGCACGTGTAAACAGGTCTGCCAGCGCAAGGTTGCTAGTAGCTAGCACGAGTTTCCCTGAGCCCTTCAGTCTTCAGTTGCGGTCCTTCCTTTCGCGGGTATCTGACAACAACTCATCTACTTTCTCCGGAAGCATTCGCAATTGATTCCTAAAACCATTGACGTCCCCGAACCGAATTTCATTAAGTAGGCACTGACTCGCTCCATGTTCTTAATTCCCTTCTAGCTTTCCAATCTTTTACCCACATTCTTCGTGTCTTTTTATTATTTTTCAAATGTTTTAAAAAACAGTTCTTTGCAAGTAACTGAACTATCTGGTTAATTTCATTCCGCACCGATACATTCATAAAGTACATAAAACACAATTAATAAAACTAATCAGAATTAATTAAATCATATACAATTATTTAATCATTTATTCCGGCTAAGAGAAGGCAAGAAACGTGTGCCTGTTTCAAAACTAGAACTGTGACTGGAATGTGTATTGTCATGTGCTAGTAGCTCACACAAGACCGATCATCCGGATGATACTAGCATGCTGTTTCAATGGCAAATGTACTCAGCGTCTGCAGCATGCCAGCTACTGACATGCTAGTAACTCACCACTGGCATGCTTTTTTACTAGCATGTGTATTTCCACCTTTTACTAAAAAAGTGGTTGTACATGAGATGAATCAATATGCACTGAATTAAGAGTTACTGAAACATTAGATCGTACGCAAGATGAAGCACAATATGCGTAGAAATATGTCACTTAAAAAATTATTTTGTACTCAATATTAAGCAATATACGCAGAAATAAGTGTTGCAACAGCATTACGTTGTACGCAAAATGAAGCAATATAAGCAGAAAGTTAACAAAATTCTTAGGATTGGTGAACCAAAATAGAGCTAGAAATTAAATAGAAATTCACCCTTTTCCACGAAGTTGTTAAATATCTCTTTACTGTCTATTTCTAGGAAGCTATAAAAGATCTATTACCCTTTTTCCCAGTTAAGGAAAACTGTTCGGGTCAGAGAGAAATTAATTTAACACCTTTTTAGAAGTTATCGATCTATTTTTCCTGGATTTTGTTTTTCATTCGAAACCATCGTCATTTAAAAGTCTGTTATCAGAATTATGAAATTATTAATATAATTAATTAACTTTATGATAATAATTGTAGCATAACATAAGGCCATGGTAGCTCATATAGCAATTCTCTTATTAGGCACTTTTATATGATATCATAATTAAGTTAAAACAGCATCTGGTGTGGTGTGTGGTCACAACTTAGATCGGTACCCACAGATCTGGGGTTCAATTCTCGGAAATGGGAAGCTGTTGATGAAACTAACTGCTTGCGTGTGTCAATTGTAAGGTTTATACAGCTGATGGAGTGAATGAAGTGACAAACTAACCCCGGATCATCTATTACATTATATAGTTGTTTAAGCTTTTGGCAGGCCTAAGGCTGTTTTACTTTCATAATAAACAGGTCAAGTGTGTGCTAGTCAGCACACAGCGAGGGTCCGTAGGCCACACTATATAGTGTTTAACTGTAAAGTGTATAAACAGTGTATTTTTAAAATGCTAAAAAGCTTACTTTGAACCATTCTAAAGGTCTGATATTCTCAAAACACACTCTGAAAAAGTTTTTTTTTTTGCCACTGAACCGGACTACAACCATATAAATACATCGAAAAGACCATAATTATAAAAAAACGTATTTTGTCAATGAAAAATAAAATAATATTTTTTTCGAAATTTCCAAAAAGTGGTATCTTTACTTTTGGTCGAAGAATGTTCAGGAATTTTTTCAGTTTTTTTGCACTTCACATAAGCGAGATAGAGGGGGGGGGGGGCACATTTCACACCCACTTCAAACTTGCCTACGCTCGCCTTATCAAAGTTATATCCAAAGAATTATGTATTTTTGTAATCAGCTCGACATACCCTTTCATATGATACCCCTCACGGAGTCGAAAAGAAATAAAAAAAATTTAACCCTTAAGTTGCCCTACCCTGCGTATCAATATGCACCCGATTTTATTGAGGTTGTTTGGCCGAAGTGGATAGTGCTCATCCATGTAACAAGCGGATATTCCCTGCCATTGTGAAGTCCTATAGCTTAGTGGCTTAGTGTGTCTTACTTCATCCTGCCCACTTTAGACTATCCTATCTAGATCCGGCCGCTCGACACCGTTAAGAAGGTTGCTGGAACACCCCTGGCCTAAATGTTCCTTTAAACCAAACTCAATGGCTGACATGGGCCAAAGAAACCAAGTTTACATTTTATGTGGGCCACACAAAAAACATTTTGGTGTGTGTTAACACATGTTCTTAATTCATTGTTTACCTTCACGGATAAAACTATCTTGTGTTGATGTACGAGTATAAAGGCGGAAATACACATGCTAGTTACTCGCACAAAAACATACGAGTAGCTCGCAGAGGAGAGCTACTGGCATGTGTATACATCAAATAGCATGCGAGTAAATCGCACGAGGTTTGATTTTTGTCTTGCCAGTGGCACAAGTCGAGGGGAGGGGGAACTGATAAGGCACGTGTAAACAGGCCTGCCAGCGCAAGGTTGCTAGTAGCTAGCACGAGTCTCCCTCAGCCCTTCAGTCTTCAGTTGCGTTCCTCCCTTTAGGGTGTCTGACAACAACTCATCAACTTTCTCCGGAAGCATTCGCAATTGATTCCTAAAACCATTAACATCCCCGAACCGCATTTCATTTAGTAGGCACTGACTCGCTCCATGTACCTAATTCCCTTCTAGCTATCCAATCTTTACCCACACTCTTCGTGTCTTTTTATTATTTTTCAAATGTTTTAAAACACACTTCTTTGCAAGTAACTGAACAATCTGGTTAATTTCATTCCGCACCGATACATTTATAAGGTACATTGAAACAATTAATAAAACTATCAAAATTAATTAAATAAAATACAATTATTTCATAATTTATTCCGGATAAAAGAAGGCAAGAAACTATTGTCTGTTTCAAAACTAGAACTGTGACTGGAATGTGTATTGTCATGTGCTAGTAGCTCGCACAAGACCGATCATCCAGATGATACTAGCATGCTGTTTCACTGGCAAATGTACACAGCGTCTGCAGCATGCCAGCTACTGACGTGCTAGTAACTCGCCACTGGCATGCTTTTTTACTAGCATGTGTATTTCCGCCTTAATGCAATGCATACGATCAATCTTCTTTTTGGAGTAACCATTGTTATTTCCGTATTTACATATCTTTACATTGGCTGCGCCTTAGCAGCAAATAATCATTAAGGGCCAAGGGTCAAGGGTTTGACACGCTTTTTATAAATTATCTGACTCTGAAACCTGTGTGACCTAAACCTTTATTATACCCACCTCCTACTTATTTACTCCACGACCATTGGCATCATTTATGACTTCTGCCCTTTCGGTTTCCTTAGCCAACATCAGGCTCCTATACGGCGCAGGTCTTCCTCTACATTGTCTAGCTATTCTATACCTTCCTTAGCCAATATCGGACTCCTATAAAGGCCCCTCCACACTTTCGCGGAGTATCCTCGACGATTATACTCGGCGAAAATACCCGAGGCGAAGTACTCGCATCCACACTCTCGCCCTTCGTGGCGAGCACCTCATTGCCATGACTCAAGGTTCCTCCCATCCCCTTTGATCGGGCCAAAAATCCGCCTCTGAACCACGAGCAATCTCTCCATATTCTTGTTCCTCGCCCGACTTCGGGCAACTTCGCGAGGGACTGGAGGGGCCTTAAGATTCAGGTCTTCCTCTACATCGTCAAGCTATTCTGAGCCTTGTTAACTGTGCCTTCTATTCTGTGCAGATATCGGAGTACTATAGGATACAGGTTTTCCTCTACATCGTCTAGCTATCTCTTCCTCGGAGTACCTCTGTTTTTCTTCCCTTAAGGTATTCCTTTATATACTTTTGACTGGATTTTCTCTCCCACCATAGTATTCTGCTTTTTTTCATTTCTGAGACAAGATCTACTTTTTTATAAAGTTCTTATTCTCTATTGCCCGTTGTCATTCGCACCTCTGAAGATCTTGCGTTATATTTTAGTCTTCCATAATCCTAATTTCCCGTTTTCTTCACACAATTCCATTTTGTTTTCGGAATAAGAGTACACTCTAGATCGGGGCCTGTAGCCGTGCCCCAATAGCCAAATCAGCTTTAATACCAGGTGGTAATGCCTATTCTAGGTTAATGTCTTCTTTAATCTCAGATCTAGTGGATGTTCAATATTTTAAACGCATTCAAGTTATTTTTCGATCCAGATGGTAGCAAAGTCTAGAGTCTAGTTCGCTTTAAAAAAAAAAAAAAAAAAAAAAAAAAAAAAAAAAAAAAAAAGCGAAGCAAATGAACCCGTTCAATATTTTTAATAGTAAAGGCTGCTGTCGCGTCGCCAACTTCCCCCCCCCCCCATTTTTAGCAATAAAACGAACATACAAAACTATAAATTAAGAAACAAAAAAAAAAAGAAACAGTGAATACATCTCTTTTATTATTTTTATTATATATACACATGCAGTATTCTAAACAGTGCATTAACACGCTAGCTGAAAGGTCTTTAACCTTTGAATGTATAAAAAAAAAGCAAAACAAATAATATAGAATTATAAATATATATATTTTCTTTTTATTATTTCTGTCCGAGAATAGACGCTATAAAATAAAAAAAAAGAAGGTCTAGATGAATAAACGGGACTCCTCCATGCGACTAGTCTGTGAAGTACAAATCATCTGAGGACTAGTAGTGGGCGGGATCGTAAAATTCCGCCAGACTAAATATAGATTCAGAAAGACCTGCAATCTGCCTCGATACTGCAACACTGCTTCCACTCCTACCACTCCACGCCCCCCCCCCCCCTTCTCTTATCATTCTGCAGATACAGTTACAGTAACTAACTGCAGTCTAACAGCAATTATTCTTAGACATCGTAATATTTAAATAGTGTAGCAGTAACTGTTTTTATGTCTTGTTTTACCGAATTGTATCGATAAGAAGGGTTTTATTGTCGCACTCCATAGTTTTTCACAAATTTAGTTCTTTTGCTCCCAAGTTTACCGATGGTAACGGTACTATGTGATCGTTCAGAAGAACGAACTTTTTTTTATGTGTGCAATTTCAGAAATTCCAAGATAAAATCTGTTTCATACAGTCTGAAACATTTTTGGTCCCGTATCTATCTGTCGGTCGGTCTGTCTGTCTGTCGTTTAATTTTTGCGAACCAACATATTTTAAAAATGAATTGTCCAATTTTAATGAATTTTTGGTGCTAGATCATAATTATTCTATTTATGATCCCTTATAAGTTTCAACAGTTTGTGTCCATTGAGGTTCTCTTCCACATTTGCACAAAATATTTTATTAATACCTATATCTTTAAAAGTAAGATGATTTGTCAAATATAGCCCACAGATAACCCCATAATAATTTCAACCATCTGCATTCATTAAATGTTATTCATGTATAAAATCAAAACAATTTTGACAGATTGAAAAAAAGGAGGAACACTTAATTAAATTACCCAATAATGGGTTGTTAAAGCATGCCATCATAAATGTAAGCGAGAAAGCTACTAGCTATTAACCATTTAAGTTGCTATCCCGAAAAAAACTCTAGTTTAAAATATAATCTTTTTAACCATGTAGTATATCGACTACCTTTCCATTCCTAGCGATATCACGCATTATTATTATACATAGAGTTTTACTAATATGTACCTGTACTTATATTAACTGAAGTTACTATCCCGGGAAAACTCTAATTAGGGTCCGTAGGCAAAACCAAGGACCCTTATATTTTCCTGCGTGTGTCTGTCCGTCCGTCCTCTCGCGTGCTCTCGCGGCTACACCTTTCGTCCGATCACTTTGAAATTTGGCATGTATGTGTCTTGTACTTGCCCACATATTTTAAAAATATAGCGACTTAAAAAAATATTTTTCAAAAAAATTAGGGTAAAATTACTTAATGGTTAAATTTTTTTATTTTTTTTTCGACGAGGGGTATCATATGAAAGGGTACGTCGAACTGATTACAAAAATATATAATTGTTTGGTTATAACTTTGATAGGGCGAGCGTAGGCAAGTTTGAAGTGGGTGTGAAACGTGTCCCCCCCCCCCCCCCCCCCCCTCTATCTCGCTTGTGTGAAGTGCAAAAAATCTGAAACAATTCCTGAACATTCTTCGACCAAAAGTAAAGATACCACTTTTTGGAAATTTCGAAAAAAATATTATTTTATTTTTTATTGACAAAATATGTTTTTTTATAACTATGGTCTTTTCGATGTATTTATATGGTTGTAGTCCGGTTCAGTGGCAAAAAAATACTTTATCAGAAGTTTGTTTATGTGTTTTGAGAATATCAGACTCATAGGATAGTTCAAAGTAAGCTTTTTAGCATTTTAAAAAACACCATCAATAGGGTACTACATAGACTGTACAGAGTTGCCTACAGACCCTCGCTGTGTGCTCACTAGCACACACTTGACCTGTTTATTTGTCTCGTGTCTTGCTGTCAGACACACAAAGACAAAAACTCATACGTGAAAGGTTGATAAAAATAAAGTGACAAAATGAGGGGTAATAATTTTTCCTAGAAGCTTTAATTTCTTTTCATTAAACTTCCGATAAAAGGTCATCATTCTACCAACATAAGTTCAGGAAGGTGCTTTATAATATAATAAACTAGAAGAAATGAGCGTTACAAAAAATATACAAATAAAGCAATGCCATTAACCGAATTAGATGGCGAGTGTGTTTTTTTTTTTTTTTTTTTAAATAAATCAGCCTTCAGTCCCTTATGTCCCTAATCCAGTAATGATTTTAGTAGCATTCAGGCTTTAGGAGTATACATCCCTGCAATCTTTAGGGTATGCAATATGCAATACTCCATACTCCAGGTAGGGTCGCGAACATATTGGGGAGATAGGGTCGCGGTTATTTAAGGGTCGTAGCATCAAAAAGCTTTAGTTAGTCTACCATGTAATGCTTATCAACCATTCTATCGTGTAATGCTTCAATCAGGTCTATGATGAGCAGTGTTCATAGAAAGTTTCTTATGTTACAAATGATAAATGGTTTATTAGGTTGTCTATCATACTATCATATAATGATACTTTAGTTAGTGTATCATATTGTAATTAATCTATTATGTCTACCGTTGTTTTTTTTTTTTTTTTGTTTTTTTTTTTGTTTTTCTCTCTTTATAAAAGCCTACTTTAATTGTTAATAATACAGAGACACGCGTTACCTAATTATTATCTATGACAAATAATACGCTTCTTTAAAAAAAACACATGTCACTGAACTATAATTATGTAGTCTTAATTATTTAATTATTCTAACTAGTCAAGAGAGATAAAACATTACCTTGTAACCTTGAGGAAGGTTCACTTAGACAGATGTTTATAATAAAGGTTATTGCCTTTTACAACAGGGATGCTCTGTTTTGAACCACTCAATGTTACCAATAGAGAAGAAAAAAAAAGTTTAGAGGTTAGGAACACGCCAGGTGTGACAGACAGACAGATGGGAACCGGTCAATATACTGAACATGGCACCTTAAAAAAGTTTAACACACACCATCTCTTCTCTTACGTGTAGATACGAACTAGAATCTTCTCACACTCTGGTACAAATTTGTTGTCTGATATGAGCACATGGTGTTCCTGAGTGTATTGGCCTCTGTATGAGACCTTGTAAGAACACCTGCTCTTTTTTTTAATACGGTATCTTCTAATAAAAAAAAATAATGACAGGAAATAAAGTGAAAAAGGTCTTAAAAACCTTGAAAGTCATTCTGTTGTTTTGTTTGAGAAAAGAGCTAAGTCACTCTTCAATCTAAACAGTTTTGGTGTGTTTGGTTGTTGATGAATCTTTGTTTTCAAAACATATGGTTTCTTTATTTCTTCTTATTCCTTCTGTTTTTATTTTTAAAATAAACTGTATAAATTCTTCAATACCATATTTTATTTTTAGTTCTTGGTGACGTATTTAAGTAACAATTGACGTAATTTTTTTTAATTTTAATTTTGACGTTTGAACCTGTTATATCTGCTAAATTTAAGTATAACGTTAATGTTGTTATCACTAACTATATAATAAGCAAAGAGGTTAAAACACGTGTTTTTTTTTTACTTGTTTGTTATATTATGTTCTTCTAGTAAAGAACTAAGTCACTCTTCAATACAAATCTTTGTTTTTAGCTTTTTTATTGTTTAAAATAAGACATTTCAATAGAAACCATTGTTTTAAGCCTAATATGTAGTTTAAAATACAACAATATTGTCACCAAAATTTTATATCAATAAATTTTCACGCGTTTCGTTATTTTTATCATCTTCAGTGTTAGCATAGTAAAGACTTCTCAGTCATAATTATGAAGTGGTTACAAAATCTCACTTAAAACAAATAATCATTATTTATTTTTTGCTTCCGAGCTTACTGAAGGTAACAGAAGCTATGTGATCATTCTGCAGAACAAAAATATTTTATCTCCAGTGGGGGAAAAAAGTTATGATTTTGAATTAGTTTAGAGGGACTAAAATAGGTCTTTTCATCCCTGAACTCAAAAAGTAGGGAGAAAAAGTAAAAGTAGGGCGAAAAAGTAAAGTAGGGCAAAAAAGTAAAGATGGCAACTTAATTATTTTATAAATAGTAGAAAATGAATGGCTAATGTAATGAAGTTGTTGAAATCAGGTTGGCGGCACTGCGCTTTTTTGGCCATGTTTATCTTTGTTTACAACATTATAACCTGCATCTAAATAACCTTCTATTTGAGTTTAATTCCAATTCTTATTTGTTTTTAATATTGAATCTCTTTTATCTGCTATTAAAAGTTCTAATAATTATTGTTATTTATTAAAATAATTAATAAAAACTGTGCAATGGACAAAAATGTGTATTTTTTTCCTACTGGAGATAAAATATTGTATGTACCTCGTGAGTAAAGTGCCATTATTCCCCTCCTAGAGTTATTCCCTCGGCTGCGCCTCGGGAATTAAAGAGTCTAATTCCCTCTGCTTCGCCAACCTTTTCGTTCAGGGAATAATAGCTTACTTTACTCCCTAGGTGCATAAATAACTATTATGTTTCCGATTTCAAAAATTCCAAGACAGAAATCCGTTTCAGACATCAGGCAACATTTTGGTTCCGTGTCGGTCTGTCGTTCAATTTTTGCGAACCAACGTATCTTAAAAACTACACGTCCGATTTTAATGAAATTTGGATGGTTTAGGTCACAATTAGCCCATGTAGGTTTCGACTTTCTGTACCCATTTGTTTCTCTTCCACATAAGCTCAAACATACATTTATTTACACCTATATCTTTAAAAGTACTCATCTGATATATATGAAATATGGATGGTTCGTCGAAAGTAGCCCGCGAATAGCCCCAGATTAATTTCAACCGTCTGCGCTCTTTAACTTTTGCTAAATTAATACGTTAATGCATGTAATAATCAAAACAAATTTGACAGATTAAAAAAAACGGGGCAAACATTAAACAAATTAGACATTAAAGCCGGGGCCGCGTCTACACGATCCAAGTTGACTTGGATCAAATCAGTTTTGACTTTATTTTGACGCTACTTGGATCGTGTAAACAGGTTATCAAAGTCAACTTGGACATCCAAGTTGAGTTAGACGTTATTTGATCTAAGTAGACTAGGATGGCGTCAACCATATGATTATGACAAGAAAGCTGTCAAAAATGAGAAAAGACGTGAAAAGTTGTGACGCATTTGTTTATAAAGAGGATATTGACAGCTTTTATTTCTTTTAAAATTTTGTTTTTATTCCTTTGCTTCTAAATTATTTTTTTTTGACAAGTTCCTCTACTTGGACCAAGTATACTTAGATCATGTAAACACTGCATCAAAAATAATTCATTTTTACTCTGACCAAGTGGATTTGATCAAACTTACTTGGTCCAAGTCAACTTGGATCGTGTAGACGCGGCTTAAAATGGCTTGTAAAAGCATAAAAACAATAAAGTATGTGATAGGATGCGAGGAAGCTGTGTGCCACACCAATTGGCAATCTTTTTTTTAACTTGAAACCTGCTTTTCTAATAAAGATCTAATACACTCTTCAATGTATAAATATTTATTCTAAGCTAATTGTAGTTTAAAACACATGTTTTATTTACTTGTTGTAAGTTCTTCTAGTAAAGAAATAAGACACTCTTTCATACAAATCTTTGTTTTAAGCCTAATATAATATTGTTTATCTAAAATTGAGACGAAATATAATCATTGTACATAACATCTCTGTTAAGATGCGTAGAAATTGATTCTTTACGTACTTGTATTCATTGCGCATGCGCGTCTCATAATTCCTCTTTTTTCCGCCCTAGTCCGATAAAAATGAAGAATTCTTCACCTTAACGCACGATTAGCGAGTTTGTTTACATTTAACAAAACTAATTTGCTTTTTGTTTAATTGAAATAGCTGTTTATATCGAGTTTTTAGTGAAAAACAATGATTGATTTAAGTGATTATGACGAAAATACGGAGAATAATACGCCTCCCGAAATAATTAATTCGGCACAAAATACAACTAATGAATTAATGCCATCTTTATCAAAAGAGAAATACGAACTTACATACAGGAAGTTTATTATTCTGTATTTATTATTAAAATCCAACAATCGTAGATAAAGTACAATACGCCACTCGGGCGAAAACTACATTCTGCTTTGCTTGTGTGGTTTTACTACCCTCGCAATTGCTCGGGTGCAAACTCCACACTCGCATGCAAAATGCTACTTTCCGCACTAGACACGTAGTGTACTATTAAAAAACGGCGCTTCTTTACTTCTTATTTGTTCTTCTAAGACAGAACTAGGACGTTCTTCAATAGAAACCTTAGTTTTTAGTTTAAAACACATGGTTTTTAAATCCTTTATATTCATTTCGATGTTGTTTGTTTGTTTGTGCCTTTTGTGTGTTGTCTGATTTCCAAATTAGGGATAATTAACCCTCTTCCAATCATGTAATCTCTGAGCCAATACGACAACAATCTATCAAAATAGCTAATTAATAGTTATGGATTACTACTAATGTAAAAACATTAAGTATATTAATTAATCAATCTATTAATACCAATATAAAAACATATTTTTATTGTGGTATATTGCTTACAACACCTTATTTTTTAATGAAATGCTTTCTCTAACGATTACTGGTAGCAAGTTTACTGTAAAAAAGGTAATTATTTAAACAGAACCGAATTTTTACGAGTTTTAATAGTTCAAACTACCGCCATTTTTAAATATGACGATCAGTCCTAATTCGAACTTAAAACACTGTTTGTAGGTAGCTGAACAATTTAGAACCTGACTGTTGTTCTATATAAGTTAAGCAGAACAAAAGTTTATGGAGAGCAAGTAAAGATGCAATGAAAATAACAACCAAAGAAACAAAAGAAAATAACAACAAAAGAAAATAACAACCAAAGAAACAAAACAAAATAACAACCAAAGAATGATCAATGTTGAAAAGCATATAATATGCTATAAGAAGGTGCAGAGGCGCCAGACATGTAAGAGATAACTACTCTACTGCCCTTGAACGAATAATGAGAGATTTGCATGTGTCAGAATGGATTTTACAATTTGTCGACTTAAATAAAGGTCAAAAGTATAAATCAGATTATAAAAGCTTGGTATTTCACTAGAATTGCTAGCAAAGAAATTGATGGGAAACGATATTCTCACATCATCCATGGGTTTTGTCCATTAGTAGTAAAATTGTCTGTAGGCTGTACAGAAAATGCATTGCTGATTCAACATGATATGCTGAATCCATCAATGTGGTTAGGCCATCAGCTGTAAAGTTGTCTGCAACTAGAAAATGCATTGCTGATTGAAAATGATATGCTGAATCCATCAATGCGTTTAGCCCATCAGCTATAAAGTCGTCTGTTGGCTGTACTAGAAAATTCATTGCTGATGAGATGAGAAATGATATGCTCACACCATCAATGGATTTAGCCTACCTGAATCTGTCTCCGTGATGATTTTGTTCTTTGTTCGCTCTGCATCCAGAAAGTGTGAACGGCTTCCTTTTCTTGATTTTTGTTTTATTCATCCTTGGCATCCTCGTCGCCAAATGTAGTTTATGTATTACAAGTTTAACAAGAACGTTTATTTCATAACAACAAAACAAACTCTTTTGGCATGATAGCCAAAGTGACAGCATCAATATACAACACACACCATCAATGGGTTTAGCCCATAAGCAGTAACGTTGTCTGGTAGGTAATACTAGAAAATGCATTGCTGATGGGAAATGATATGCTGACACTATCAATGGGTTTAGCTTATCTGCAGTATAGTTGTCTGTTGGCTGTACTAGAAGGTGCATTGCTGTTGGAAAACGATATACTGAAACAATCAATGGGCTTAGCCCATCTGCAGTAAAGTTGTCTGGTAGGCTGTACTTGCAAATGCATTGCTGATGGGAAACGATATGCTCTCACCAGCGACCAGCAATGGGTTTAGCCCACCTGAATCTTTCTCCATGATAATTTTGTTCTTTGTTCACTCTGAATCCCGGAATTGTGAACGGCTTTCTTTTCTTGATTTTTTTTCTATTCTTTCTTGGTATCCTTGTCGCTATGTGTAGTAAATGTAATACAAGTTTAACAAGAACATTTATTTCATAACAACAATAACAAACTCTTCTAACATGACAACCAAAGTAACAGCATCAATACACAACGGACACCATCAATGGGTTTAGCCCATAAGCAGTAAAGTTGTCTGGTAGGTTGTACTAGAAAATGCATTGCTGATGCGAAACGATATGCTGACACTATCAATGGGTTTAGCTTATCAGCAGTAAAGTTGAATGTGGCTCTTATGAACTCATATACCTCTGATTTTCTCGAAAAGTTAATTTTCAAAACAGTTTGTTTCAAAACTGTTGTCTAAATTAATTATTATTTAGGAATTATTTGAAAATTATTTTCTCCAAAAGGAGAGAATTTAGTAAAATCTGTAAAATCTAGTTATTCTTGCTTAATGAAATAACTTTTATGTGTTTTGACGGTACTTTATGTGATCACTTCAAATTATAAATAGCGAAGCACGGGAATCCATTTAGTTTATTATAAATCTACCGTAAATACCATACTGTATTTTCCTCATTAATAACTTTCTGGATTAGAATTGAATGGAGGTGTGTAGTACGAGGTAGAAGAGTGGGGGGTGAGTGGGAGTAAATGGCTAAGAATTCCTAAATTTGGACACGGGCTTCAATTATTGATTTGTAAAAATTACCCACACCCCACACCCTCACTTTTTTTAATAAAATCAACAAAAACATGTAATTCATCGTTATCTTCTTTTTTATTTTTTTTATGTAAAATCAATAGGAGAGAGATGATGAATTGTTACAATTTATTTTTTTAGGTTATAATAATACAGTTTTTTTTGTTTTTTTTGAGGGGTTTTTAAATGAAAGGTATTGGTAAAGGTAAGTTTTTTTTTAAAGTAGCAAGAGGCGGGGTTTAAATACGGTATACGAGCTTTAGCTACTACCACGCAGGGTTATATATTTGTCACGTGGCTTGAAGTACTCCCCACCCCTTGAGGGCTTTGTAGGGCGGGGTTATGACCCAGTTATATATGACGCTGGAGGGACTGGGTCGATAACCACCCAAAAGGAGCTACACGAGGCTAGAGGGGGAGGGTCTCCCCCCACCCCTTCTGTTTTATTATTACTGGGTTTTACTACACTTTAGCTGAGAGGATTTCTAGAGGAGTTTCAGGTATGAAACTCTCAGAGGCGTCTAGACTGTAGACTTTGAACCTTCTAACAGCCACCTCTTTAATCCTGCCCTCTCTATTTTATTTCAAACATTATTATTAATTTTTTCACTCTTTTTTTTTATTAAAAAAAAAGAAGAAATTACAGGTTTTAAAAATATTAAACTATAAAAAAAAAAAATCGGCAAAGACGAAAGAATACAATTTTGGTAATACATATACAAAAAATTGAAAAATATGAAAAAAAAAAAAAAAAAAATTTCTTCGTCTATTTTTGCTAGTTCTTTCGTGTTTTTCACGTTTATATTTATTAATTATTCAACATTTTATCAAAATTAATTCCTCCCTGGTGGAGAAACGAATCCAACCCTTTGACCTTTACAATTCACTTATTTTTACTAATATCTAGAAAACTAGATTTTAATACAGGGCAAACTACTTATGCACGGTTCAATTCTTATATAAAGAGAACATTTTGCAAATTTAATTAAAATTTTCATATCTGTTTTCGAGATTTATATTTTCATGATATTATGGGGGGGGGACAACGCCCCCATTTTAAAGCTAAAATTAATTAATTGATTTAGCCTAGGGATTTTTCTGAAGATGTATGCCAAATTTAATAGAAATCATCCAAGTAGTTTAATTTGGGCTCCGACTTCACAGAGGACAATATATATAAACACTTTATTTACAAAATATAAACAAGCGAGGCTGGCCTTATATTAAGGTTTGCTTTCACACACAGCGTACTTATCAATCTAATGACAACATTTTAAATTAATAATAGCTAAATTATAAATCATAAAGTTTAAAGTAAAGTCTAAGTTAATACACTAATAGTACATACAGAGTAGCACTGTAAAAAATAATACAAGTTTGTCAAGGATATTATAATGAACTAACAAGTAATTCACTAACTCATATAATACTAAAAACTAAATAATATAAACATAACAATTAAGAATATATATGGTGGTTAAGGATACCTAATGAGTCCAAAATTATATTTATCTCCAGTAGGGAAAAAAAGTTATGATTTTGAATTAGTTTAGAGGGACTAAAACAGGTCTTTTCATCCCTGAACTCAAAAAGTAGGGAGAAAAAGTAAAAGTAGGGCGAAAAAGTAAAGTAGGGCAAAAAAGTAAAGATTGCAACTTAATTATTTTATAAATAGTAGAAAATGTATGGCTAATGTAATGAAATTGCTGAGATCAGGTTGGCGGCACTGCGCTTTTTTGACCATGTTTATCTTTGTTTACAACATTATAACCTGCATCTAAATAACCTTCTATTTGAGTTTAATTCCAATTCTTATTTGTTTTTAATATTGAATCTCTTATATCTGCTTTTAAAAGTGGTAATAATTATTGTTATTTATTAAAATAATAAATAAAAACTGTGCTATGGACGAAAATGTGTATTTTCTTCCTACTGCAGATAAAATATTGTATGTACCTCGTGAGTAAAGTGCCATTATTCCCCTCGCGATAATTATCTCCCTCGGCTGCGCCTCGGGAGCTAATTAGAGTTATTCCCTCGGCTGCGCCTCGGGAATTAAAGAGTCTATTTCCCTCGGCTTCGCCTCGGAATTAGGGACCATGGTTCCTTCGGCTTCGCCTCAAGAACCAACTTTTTTCGCTCAAGGAATAATGGCTTACTTTACTCCCTAGGTGCATAAATAACTATTTCTGACAGTAGTCTTAAAAAATTCTGGTCCTTACCCAGGGCCGCTGAGAGGATTTCCGGGCCCCTGGGCAAGTTAACACCTGGGCCCCCTTGAACAAATAAGGGGGGGGGGGGTCCGGGGGTCCTCCCCCGGAATTTTTTTAAGAATTTAATTACCAAAATATGAGTTTTAAACATTTCTGAGGCAACTTTGTCCTTAGAGGAAAAGATGTTCGGTGGGGACAAATTTTGATGTTAAACTAAGATGGGCTAAAAAAAAACCAAATAATTGAGTAGTTTTGTAGCAGGTATCATTAAAAAACCTGCTTTTGCACTTTGTAAAATACATTATATAAAATAAAACATAATATAAATTGTTTGCTAAAATAGTGGGATTAAGAGAAAACAAATCAAAATGATTTAGTTATACGCTTTTTTTTTTTTTTATACATTCAAAAGTTGCATTACTAGGAAAAAATCGTAATATCAGTATACCAATATGATTTGTCTGTCAGTTTCTCTCCTATAAATCAACATCGACCATATTGAATAAGATAAAAATCTAAGTACATAACTAAAATGAAACACTAAAGTTCAAACTTCCATACTTATGACACATTTGGAATAATTTTATGTTCTTCACAATTAGTAATGAACTTAGCATCTGGGCCCCTTTGAAAAAATAACGGCGGGGGGCCCGGGGGTCCTCCCCCGGAATTTTTTTTAAAATTTAAGAGCTAAAAGATGAGTTTTAAGAATTTTTGAGGGCAAGTTTGTCCTAAAAAAAGGATGATTGGTGGGGACGAATTTCAAATACATATTTATGTACTGCTGGTTAAGTTTGTATTTGTGTCTGTTTAATTTCCATTGCGTGAATCAACTTTGCCTCCCAAACGTAGCTAGGTCATTAGGAGCCGTCGCAAAAAAAAAATCTTAAGAAAAAAACAAAAAAACATTTGCGTTCAGAACTGAATGGTGTCCCCTTACAATAGTATAGAAGTATAATTTTAAGTTAAATTTTATTTTGCTCTCGAGGGGCATCTACCGACATTGGTACAAAGATAGTAGTTTTATGGTTTTTTTTTAGATTTAGGGGCCCCTTGGCTCCGGGGCCCACCCGCAATTCGGGCCTATAGTTATGCCACTAATCACAATATTCATCTTGCCTTTTTAGTTCCAGAGCCGTCCCCGGAAGCCCGGGGCTCAAGGGGGCCCGAGCCTGTCCCTCCCAAACTTAGCTAGGGCATAGGGGCCCCACGCCAAAAAAAATTGATGAGAAAAGAAAAGAAAAAAACATTTGCGTTCAGAACTGAATGGGGTCCCCTTTACAATAGTATAGAAGTATAATTTTAAGTTAAATTTTATTATGCTATAAAGGGGCCCCTACCGACATTGGTACAAATATAGTAATTTCATGTTTTATTTGGATTTGGGGGCCCCTTGGTGCCGGGGTCCGCCAGCGATTCGGGCCCATTGTTATGCCACTAATTACAATATCCATCTTGCCTTTTTTGATTGTAAAAAACCAGAGCCACCCCCCGGAGGCCCGGGCCCCCTAGAGACCCGGGCCCCTGGGCATTTGCCCCCCTTGCCCCCCCCTGTCGGCGGCCCTGTCCTTACCGGTCTCGTCAAAGAAGTTTTTAGTGCTAGCTGGTATAGTCCCTCTTGTTCCAAACCACAATCCATACACTTTATAGTCCCTATCACCATGAGAAGCTCCAAACCTATCTTTATAAAACTCGATGCATTTCTCATAGATGGTCTTCTTCTCCTCGTGCACTTTGTTGGCTTGGTCTATGTCGTTAGTTTCATATCTGACGTTGGGGTCAATAATAAGGGCAGTCTTGTTGTCCGGGTGGAATGCTATAATATCGGAAAATCTAGAAGAACCTTCCGAGTCAATAGCATAAACCTCGTCATAACAAATATAATTTTTCTCCTTGAGGACTTCCGAGATCTTGCGCTTAACGGTTATGGTGGCGTCTAGTCACAAGAAGCATGTTATGTGGGCATTTTCCAAGCACATGTGCTGGAGTTTCATTCTCTCTGCCACATTTGCGACAGAGGGTCCCAAACAATTATAGGAATTTAAAAAATCAAACACTTTTTGGATTCATGGGACCTTAAAACGTGTAAATATCTTAAAATTGAATTTGCAGTACTATCCCTAATAAACTAGCCATTTGTTAGCACCCTAATCCACTTTCCTTATAGTAATAAGAACACAAAGAATGTTATTGCACTTTTATGACGTGCCATTGTTATTTAATGCTTCCTTGAATGTTGTGTTATTAAGTGTTAAAGCAGCCTTTAGATTGTACTGGAACTGGAAGACACCGAGAAAGAAGGTGTTCGCCAGATCCGGTAATTAAAATGTCCCAGTAATCGGCTCATTTGAGCTAATGAGCTATAATTATGCTTATTATAAGCTGTAATTTTATATATTATATAAACTCTTTAAATATACCTAATTAATATAGTACTTCTTTAGATTGGAACTCCACTTTGTTGTTTTATAATATAAATGACTTTGACTACTAGTATAGCACTACTACTAGTAAATATCTATTTAGACAAAGGGATGTTTAGTCCAATGTATCTTAGGGACAAAGGAATATCACACTTCTGTTTTTATAAGGGGAGTAACAGTTTAAAGAAGAATACTCCAGATACCTTCTTTAGATTGTTACTCCCCTCTGTTTTTTTATAAGGGTGTAACAATCTAAAGACGTGCCATTAATATTAGGTATATTTAAATTAATTATTTAATAAAGGTATTCATTTTTAGCTTAACCACCTCTTCCACCAGCTTTTTTAACCACCTCTTCTCAATTTACTGGAATGCATTTAACAAAGATATTTTCAATTTAAACTATACTGAATTTAAGGGTGCCCATGAATAGCTTAAGAGATATTATTTGGGTTAATACTTCATTTTTCTCCAAATAAAATTAACTTATGCTTTCCTATAGCAATATTAAAGGAGTCCCAAAAAACAAGAAATTTTGGTGATATTCTACAAAAAAAACAAAATGTAAGCAAATTATATCAACCATTTTAAAGTTAAATTGGTTCTTATGGGTGCTAAAAATGGTTGATATTATCCTATATATTGTATTTATATTATATTATATAAACATACTTCTTATAATAAGACAGTAAAAATGCAGAAAAAATTGACAAAATAGTGTTAATAGATCAGGTCCAGGTATAATTTGACTTTACCTTGTGGGAACCCCAGGCTCCTACAAGTCTGACACGATTTTCTTCTCCTAACATTATTAATACAATTATTTGATGGAGTCTCTTTTTTCCCCATTCTTATCGTGTTTAAATGTTAGTTTGCGTGATGGGGAAAAGTTGGCATGTTGCATAGGCCGTTTTATATCGAGGTGACCCAGTTCGTATGTTGAAGGGGAGGCCTATATAGGCCTAAGGACGCCTGGAATTGGGTCGATAAGGCAGAAATAAACGAGTTCTAACCCAGACGAAACCATACCCAGTATTTATCCTTCCTTATTCTTATATTTCCCCTCTAGGAAAATTATAAGGCAAAAACAAGGGGGCAAACTTCTAAATGAATTATTTATTTATTAAAGAAGAAGAATATATAATTTATTTGATCGAAGAACAATTACATAATTTATTACACTTATAATTAAAAATTCCAGAGTTAAAAATGTTGGTTTTATCTTCTTATATTTCGTTATGAAATATAAAGAGTCACTAAGTGCTTTGTATATTTAATTATTTTTATTATAATGTAGATTAAAGTTAAAATTCAGGTCCAAAAAGCGAATACAGATTGTGCGAAATATTATCATCATAAACAAGAATTGATCATCTTTCTATTACAACACGCTTAAGTGCAAATTTTATAATCATTTTTCAACCTAATTTCTGACTACTTCGGAAGATGATTGCTTCAAGGGTTTTGTGAATCACGACGTTTCGAACCTATTATTGGGATTATTCTCATGGGAGTTGTGATTTGTCATTTGCAAATAACTAAGTCAGCAGCAAATTACTCTCATCATGAGCCACTTTGTTGATAACTAACTGAGTCACTGCTTCCAGGGAATTACTCCAGGGGTCCCAACAGAGGGGGGTTATGACGCAGACTGCGTCGTTAAAATTCTGGGGGGGGGGTAGTAAATTGGATGTGATAATAAATATTTTTCTTAGTTCTTTTCCTGTAAGGACAATCTTGCCCTCAGAAATCCTTAAAACTCATCTTTTTGCACTTCAATTTTCGAAAATTCTCCGGGCGGGGGGGGCTAACTTGCCCAGGGGCCCGGAAATCCTCTCAATGGCCCTGCTAGCGGTTCGGCTGATTAAGCAATGAGCAGAGTTAAAATAATCAAAGACAGACTAAGGTCTACAATGGGAGACACATGGCTTTCTAAGTTAATGGTAATTTCTGCAGGAAAAGGTGTATTAAATTCAATTTTCACAAACGAAATCATATTGATGCATTTGCTTTATCAGCATTACAAAGAAAAATTACTTGTCCGAGCTTAGAAATTACTTGTCCTTTTATTTGTCTTATTTCTGTTACACTGAGACTTTCCTTTCTTTTTTGTCATTTATTCAAATCAAGAGTTTTATAATGATTTTTCTTCACTTTAAGTGTACAAAAAGATTTTTGAAACGTTCAGTATAATTTTCATGCACTAAGAACAGGATGTAGCATAATTTCAATTAATATTAGTATAAAGTCTGCCAATATTAGTTTCCTAAAAATTTGTTTAGATACAATTTTGTAGGCAGGTATAGTTTTAGTTAAATTTGTATGTGATATGATACTAGTGATGCGGTGCATAAAGAACTCGCGTAGAATGGTGCTTTTATATCAGCCATACTATGTTCTCAATAATGATATCAGAATAATATTTCAGTAAAACCTGACATTCTTATTTAACCTGAAAAGATCATTAAAATGATTTTGTCCATTATCTTTATTTAATAATATTAACGCAGGCTCGCTACGCTCGCCTCTTGATTCAGCATTTCTAATAAATATGTATTAAATAAAGTTATTGCAGGCTCGCTGCGCTCACCTGTTGATTTAGCATTTGTAGTAAATATGTATTAAATAAAGTTATTGCAGGCTCGCTACGCTCGCCTGTTTACACAGTAAATATAGTAATTATTTTATAAAATAAAGAAGGCTCGCTACGCTCGCCTCTTGATTCAGCATTTCTAATAAATATGTATTAAATAAAGTTATTGCAGGCTCGCTGCGCTCACCTGTTGATTTAGCATTTGTAGTAAATATGTATTAAATAAAGTTATTGCAGGCTCGCTACGCTCGCCTGTTTACACAGTAAATATAGTAATTATTTTATAAAATAAAGAAGGCTCGCTACGCTCGCCTATTTGATTCAGAATTTGTATTATATATTTATTAAATAAAGTGATTGTAGGCTCGCTGCGCTCGCCTATTTGATTCAGAATTTGTAGTAAATATTTATTAAATAAGGTTATTGTAGGTTCGCTACGCTCGCCTATTTAATTCAGGATTTGTAGTAAATATTTATTAAATAAAGTTATTGTAGGCTCGCTACGCTCGCCTGTTTATACAGTTGATATAGTAATTATTTAATCAAATTAAAGAAGGCTCGCTGCGCTCGCCTGTTTGATTCAGAATTTGTTGTAAATATTTACTAAATAAAGTTATTGCAGGCTCGCTGCGCTCGCCTGTTGATTTAGCATTTGTAGTAAATATGTATTAAATAAAGTTATTGTAGGCTCGCTACGCTCGCCTGTTTATACAGTTAATATAGTAATTATTTAATCAAATTAAAGAAGGCTCGCTACGCTCGCCTGTTTGATTCAGAATTTGTTGTAAATATGTATTAAATAAAGTTATTGCAGGCTCGCTGCGCTCGCCTGTTGATTTAGCATTTGTAGTGAATATTTATTAATTAAAGTTACTGTAGGCTCGCTACGCTTGCCTGTTTGATTCAGAATTTGTTGTAAATATTTATTAAATAAAGTTATTGAAGGCTCGCTGCGCTCGCTTTTTATACAGTAAATATACTAATTATTTAATCAAATAAGTTAAAGAAGGCTCGCTACGCTCGCCTGTTTATACAGTAAATATAGTAATTATTTAATCAAATTAAAGATGGCTCGCTACGCTCGCCGGTTTGATTCAGAATTTGTAGTTAATATTAATTAAATAAAGTTATTGTTTGCTCGCTACGCTCGCCTGTTTATAAAGTATTTGTACGTAATCATTATTTAATATAATTAATTCAGGCTCGCTGCGCTCGCAAGTTTATACGGCATAACATTATCCAGAAATACTAAATAAATTGGTGTGCGCAGCGAACCTTCAATATACCCAGTTAAATGAAAACTAATTTTAAATTCTGTCTATAAAGGGCGAGCGCAGCGAGTCAACAATAACATTATTACAACTCCTGTATAAACGTGCGATCATAGCGAGCCTGCAATACCTCTATTAAATAACGTTTAACTAAATTTCCAGTGTAAACTGCTTAGTATGCAATAATTATACGAAATAATAATTATCTACAATTGGTTGAAAATATATAGAGTGAATTTTTAATAGTTATTTACTCTTTTCTTACTTCTAAACCCTTTAAAACGATGTATAAAATTCCATACTGACGAAAAACATTTTGTCATTCGCCTTATTGGCCGCCATCTTGAAAATATAAATGATGAAATTTGAAAAGTTATTGACTCTATTCCTACTTTTATAGACCTTTAGATTAATGTATTACATGCCAAGCAGATTCAATTTATTTTTTAATAGTCCGCCTTATTGAAAATATTATGTGTGACATTTTTAATACTTAGATATTCCTTTCCTAAACTTCAAGACCTTTAAATTGATGTATAACATGTCATACTGACTATAAAAACTTTTTGTTTAGTCGTCCGCCATATTGGCCGCCATCTTGAAAGTGTGAAGTATTAAATTTTATCAGTTAAATATTATTTTCCTCCTTTTAAAGGCCTTTAAAACGATGTATAACACATTAAGCTGACAAACTTTTTTTTTTAGTCGTCCGCCATATTGGCAGCCATCTTGAATATATTAACTGTGATATTTTATTAGTTAAATTTTCTTTTCCATCTCTTAAAGACCTTTAAAACGATGTATAACACATTATGCTGACTAAAACTTTTTATTTCAGTCGTCCGCCATATTGGCCGCCATCTTGAAAATATGAAGTGTGAAATTTGATTAGTTACATATTCTTTTCCTTCTCTTAAAGACCTTCAAAACGATGTATAACACATTATGCTGGCTTAAAACTTTTTTTTTAGTCGTCCGCCTTATTGGCCGCCATCTTGGAAATGTTAAGTGAGGAATTTTCAAAAACTATACAGTTCTCAAAAATGCTGAGATGCATCTACATGCCAAATTTCGCTGAAATTGATCAATTTTTACTCCAGTTATCGTTAGACAAACAAACAAACAAACAAACAAACAAACAAACAAACAAACAAACAAACAAACTTTTCAAATCCCAAGTCTCTGAAATGAAGAACTCACTACGCTCGTTCAATAAGTTTTTGTATTCATATTGAATTTTGTATTAGGTTTGTGTGTTTTAGTACTTGTGATTTGTTATTTTACCACATAACGTAAACCGAAGAAGATGTGTATGTATTAACATAGCTCAAAAAGTTGGGGGGGGGGGGGGGGGGTTGCGTCATAGAGCTTAGGGGGGTGGGCACCCCTGATTACTTTCATCTTGAGCATTCTGATGTGAACTAACTGATCCAACAGCAAATTCACTCTCATCATGTGCAACTCTGTTGAGAAGTAACTGAGTCAGCAGCGAATTACTCTCATCATGAGCAATTTTGTTGAGAAGTAACTGAGTCAGCAGCGAATTACTCTCATCATGAGCAATTTTGTTGAGAAGTAACTGAGTCAGCAGCGAATTACTCTCATCATGAGCAATTTTGTTGAGAAGTAACTGAGTCAGCAGCGAATTACTCTCATCATGAGCAATTTTGTTGAGAAGTAACTGAGTCAGCAGCGAATTACTCTCATCATGAGCAATTTTGTTGAGAAGTAACTGAGTCAGCAGCGAATTACTCTCATCATGAGCAATTTTGTTGAGAAGTAACTGAGTCAGCAGCGAATTACTCTCATCATGAGCAATTTTGTTGAGAAGTAACTGAGTCAGCAGCGAATTACTCTCATCATGAGCACTCTGTTGTGAACTAACTGAGCCAACTTCAAATAACTCTCATCATGAGTAACTCCCTTGATAATGATCCCTGTAATGAGTTCAAAATGTTAGGATTGCCAAAATGCCTGACAGTCTCCTGCGGAAGATCTAGATTTATTAGACCCTGCGCCCTGCACAGATACCAACTGTGTAAAACATTATAAGATTTCGTTTGTCGTTTGTTATAAGTTATAAGTTATAACACCTCTTATAAGCTTGAACAGTTAAATCTATAATCTAACTATTTTTAGCTTTATCTCTCTCACGGATATGTACATCATATTTCACCACTGTTAACTATTACATAAATATGTTCTATAGGTAAAAATAACACTTTACTTGAATCTTCTTGAAGATATATTTATAATATAATTGCCAGCGAATCTGATTCTTCATTCAAGCATAACTCAATCACGTGTCTACAAAAGGTCACGTGTACTTTACCATTCGTTCATAACCAATCTTACTTAATCTTTTATTATAAAGTTAGTACTATAATGTAGTTCTATAAAAGTTCATATAACTTCATATAAAAGTTTATATTTTTTTTATTATCAAACAAAATGTCAAATATAATTTGCCAATTAGTAGAGTGACGCATAGCTTTCTCGTGTCCTATTATTGTAAAAATGGTCATATTGGGAATTGAAAAAGTAGAAGTGGGGGTAATAATTATTTGTATTAAATATTAAATTTCGCAGACGGTTGAAATCAAAATATGGAACCATCTGTGGGCTACATTTAACAAACTATCCAAATTTATTGAAAAATTGGATGAGACCTTACAAATACATTGTTTGATATTGAGAATTTGATAATACATTAAGGTTTTGTATTATATGGTTATGATTCTGTATTTTTTTACACGCTGTTTAACTTTATTTGTGTATAAGGTACAAATTTTGTTATCCATTTTTAACCCACGTTCTGATCAACTAAGTGGGCTAAAACGTTTACAGATTTTGTATTATTACTTGCAGTATGTATTTTCGATGACAATGCAAAATATAAATATGTTCAAAGCGTGTTTTTTTTTTTTTTTTTTTTTTAAATTATTACTTTCTTTAAGTATTAATTAGGCAATTCTTACTAATATTAAATTATTTATCATAATATAGAATGTAGAAACATTAAAAGAAATTATTTCCGTAATGTTGCTAAAAAAAAAAAAATAAATAAAGAAAATAAAGATCGCATGACACGACGTCGCTGTAATGCAGTGAAAAAGAAAAAAAAAAAAAAAAAGAAAAAAAGAATGAAAATGGGTTTCTTTTCGTCTCTACGAGCTTAAATTTAATAAGAATTTACAACAATTGCCACTGTAAGTTTAGTAAGGAAAGGACATTAAAGGTTATATCCAAGTTAGAAAGAAGCTAGAAATTTTAACAAATTTACTGTGTTTTAACAACGGACAGTGGGAACCCAAGCGTGAGGCAAAAGTTAGGAAAGAAAAGGGTGAAGAGGGGGGAAGGGGTTGGAAGCAGTTTGAGGCACTAATAAGCCACGCCTACTCAACGTGGTGGGGCAAATGACGTCACGCGCTACCTACGCGCGCCCTTAACCCTCCCACTCGACTAAAGAAAAACCACGTTCCTCACTACCTCCGGCCCACTGCTTTGCCCCAAATTTAATTTAAATAACGAGTTTTTCTTCTTTTATGTTTTTTCCGTAGAGTTGGATCTTGACAAATTTACACTATTGTTCGTTGTTCATTCAGAACAAGTACGTTTTTTTGAAAATAGAATTTTATTGGGGAAGTGAAGTTTGAAAAATAATGAAAAAAATACCCTCATGAATAATACGTTTGTTTTCCCCAAAAAACTTAATATAAAATGTTAAATAGTCAATGTTATCTAATTATTATCTACTATTTACAATATATCAGCTTTCATGTAATTTATATTTGTATCTGGGTCATTCTCAAATAGAGCAAAAACAAAATGTAATACCGATGTTATTTCTGGCAATTGTAAATAGAATTGATTCAAATTTGTATTTCCAATGAATCTAATAAGTTTATACGATGTTTATCAATGAATCTAATAAGTTTCTACTATATTTATAAATTAGTATAATCTTTAACAAGTCAAATAAGATACTACTACTTATATCAATTAGTATAACATTCAATGAATTTATCAAGTCCCTACTACGTTTAAAAATTAGTATAATCTTCAATGAGTCTAATAAGTTTCTTCTACGCTTATAAATTAGTGTTGTCTTCAACGAATCTAATAAGTTGCAACTACGTTTATAAATTACTATCGTCTTTAATGAATCTAATAGTTTTTCGCTACGTTTATAAATTAGTATCAGCTTCAACGAATCTAATAAGTTTCTAATTCGTTTAAAACTTAATGTTAATTACGCTCCTCTGAGAGGAGTGCCGGGAAATGGCAACCAGTCTTCAGGAGATGTCGGGCCCCTCTGTCGCAAATGTGGCAGGGAGAATGAAACTCCAGCACATGTGCTGGGAAAATGCCCTCATAACATGCTTCTGGTGACTAGGCGCCATCATAACGTTAAGCACAGAATCTTAGAAGCCCTAAAAGAAAGGAATTATATTTGCTAGGACGAGGTGTACGCAATAGATTCAGAAGGTTCTCCAAGATACTCTGACATCATCGCTTTCCATCCAGATAATAAAACTGCCATCATCATTGACCCTACAATAAGGTATGAGAGTAACGATCCTGACCAAGCTGTATTAGTTCATCAGGAGAAAATAAATATATATGAGAAATGTATAGAGTACTAAAAGGTAAAGTTTCGGGAATCCCACGGAGACAGAAATTTTCAAGTTGTCGGACTTTGGTTTGGGGCTAGAGGCACAATACCAATGAAAACCAAACTATTTTTTGACAAAATCGGCACCGATCGAAATTTCTTAAGACTCCTAGCTGAAAATATAATTTTAGATTCTCTAGGTATTACAAATAACTATATTTATTAATTAACTATACATTTTATTTTTATTGTTTATAATTAGTGTTAACTAGTTTTTAAATATCTGTTTTTGAGTAGTGTTATTCTTTCACTAACTGTACGAATGAATTTTATTTTATTTTATTTATTTAACAATTGTCTTTAGATTGATTAGTATGCTGTGTTTATAGCAATCCTTTAATGAAGGACAGCTCCACTTTGTACTTTTTGTCAATATAGTGTTTCTCTACTATCATCTCTAATGAATCTACTACGCTTACAAATTAGTGTAGTCTTCAACGAATCTAATAAGTTACTACTACGTTTATAAAGTACTATCGTCTTTAATAAATCTAATAGGTTTTCGCTACGCTTATAAATTAGTATCATCTTCAATGAATCTAATAAGTTTCTACTACGTTTATAAATTAGTTTCATTGAAACGAATTGAAACTTAAATAGTATTTTTTCAGTCCCCTGAATGTCCGATAGTGTTGATTAAATATTTAGAAAAACCTTTATTCCAAATCCATTAACAAATGATTCCTTGAAATTCTGTTAACAAAAGTTCCTGAAGGTCATAATATCCAGTAGGTTACCTCAAGAGTTTTACTTCATTCCACAACCGAGATTAAATTTCCCTATTTTTAGTTTGCCAGACTTGGTTTGCAATGGGTTCTTCCTGGTAACACTGGGTTGAGAGGTTAGCTTATATTTTTACTTTCCCATGTACGTATTATATACACAGAGAAATTATTGTGATTGCTAAATGTTGGCGGACTTGGCTTGGTTTGAATCAAATGGCTCTTCTTGGTAACACTGGGTTGAGAGGAATAACAAAAATCGTCTCTCCACGTAAATTTTTAACTGGTTTATTTATCAAAGCAACTTTCAGCCTTCATAAGGCCATCATCAGTGCCGATTGAGAAAGAAAAGAGTTACATGGAAAAGTTAGAAAAAGATTATTGAGAGGTGAGCCTATACCATGTCGGAGATCGACATGAGACCCAACACATGAGTCTCATGTCGATCTCCGACATGGTATAGGCTCACCTCTCAATAATCTTTTTCTAACTTTTCCATGTAACTCTTTTCTTTCTCAATCGGCACTGATGATGGCCTTGTGAAGGCTGAAAGTTGCTTTGATAAATAAACCAGTTAAAAATTTACGTGGAGAGACGATTTTTGTTATTCCTTTAAGATGAACTCCATAGTCGCTCCTATATCTAACTGGGTTGAGAGGTTAAGAGGTCTTATGTTTTTACTTTCCCATGTATGGTACATATTATACACAGAGAGGAATTATTGTGATGGCCCGAAAATTTGATTTCATGATTTTGATAAATTTACACGTTGTCTATGCAGACCCACACTTACCAACAGTGCTAAAGAAATTTCGAAGCACAGAGCCTTATTAATGTCCTCTCTATTTTGATCTGAAAGAAGGTTTGTCCGATGTTTGGATTCCAACAATATTTATAAATAATTAGGCCTTCTTAATCTCATCTCTTAGTAAAATATAAGTAGTTGGTCGATTAGTCACTTTGTGTTTCGACTTCAAAAAGCAGTTGGGAGTTGGGTTAATGGAGCAGAAAAATGTTTCTTCATATTGGAGCAGTTTTGAAATCGTAATGTTATACACATTTTTAGAATTATATTGGGACCTGGTAGGCTTGAAGGAGGTAGGCTCAAAATATTGAGAATATCTTTTCATCCTAAAGTCCAGTCCCAATTTAAGGTACCTAGCGCCCGTAGCAATGATCTTATACGTGCCCCTAATTTGTGGCTCGACTGAGTGAGGATTAGTAGTTTTCGATGCCTCAAAGAGTCGACCAGCGAAAAAGTAAAAGAAAAAAAAAATTGACCATTTCGATTTTTTCACTATCATTTTTCTTTTGACGCCCTTCTAAAACCGTCGCCCTGGACAAATACTCAGTCTGCCCATTAGTAAATCTGGAACTGCCTAGATTACTGTAAGCAAGTTTTCAGTTCTCTCGTTAAAATTTTAAGCACAGTCTTAGAAAAAAATCGAAAGTAAATTGCTTTATTTATATTTGTTAAATTGTTGGTTCTCCCCAAATTATTCAATATGTTTAGAATTCCTCCTGCGATATAAATGTATAGATCTTTGGTTCCATACGAGCTGCGATTTTATGTTTCTTCCTTTCCATGTATCAGTGTATCTTAGCATGGATCTGTGGTTGATTCCCAGTGGCAGTTGCGGTTTTATGTTTCTTTATTTCTATGTATCGATTTCTAAGCATGGATCTGTGGTTCGATTACCGGTGGTGGATGTGTTTTTCATCTTTCTTCCTTTGCCTCTCTCAATCTCTAAGCATGGATAGCTCTTAATTTTGTTGATTCATGGGACCTTATTTCAAATGAGGAAAGATACCGAAATCTCAAATTCCATTTGTTGTACTATTACAATACTTTCCTTCTATATATTTCAACTACAAGAGAGTGAAAAAAGAGAGAATAAGTAGTCTAGTCAAGAGTTTAGATCTTTCTAATTTTAAGTCTAAAATTGAAAAGAATAGGGTTTTTTTTGTTTGTTTCTAAAGGGGAATTTGTTGGGTGTGCAAGTTTGAAGAAGGTCTATGGTCTAGAATGGAACGAGTGAACCCTGAGGCCGGCGGGGGTCGAGAAAGGTTTAATAGAAGCCTGGTTAGGTCAGGATGTAGGTAGAAGAGGGTTGGACTACAACAGAATTGACGCAGAATAGACGTCAGAGAATACCGTGCCACGGGTATTCGGCGGGGTGGGTAGAGGGTCACGTGACGTCATACCGACGTCACTAGCTATGCTGTGTTTTATCGACCATCTAGGTAAGCACGAGGCCTTCTCCCGTTACTAGAGGCAGGCAGAACCTTACTCCAACTCACTTGCTCCCGTTTCTACAGGGGACAACACCTTAGTCCAACTCACTTGCTCCCGTTACTAAAGAGGGCAGCACCTTACTCCAACTCACTTGCTCCCGTTATCAAAGAGGGTAGCACCTTACTCCTTACTCACTTGCTCCCAATACAGACTCAGACACCAGGCCGAAAACCTTCGTACAAGTTAATGGTACATCTGCAGTGTTCAACCACCCCCACTTCAGGAGGGATAAGGGAGGCAACCGTAAAGAGAACCGATGCATATTTTATTGAAATCTCCGTTGCTATTTTTATAAATGAAATATTTCCATATTTAGATCCTTCTACAACCCAGCAACCATCAACCACTACACAAAAACTAAATAATTAATTTAATTTTTTTTTTATAGGTATTTGTAGAATCTCTAAGGTATCACAAAACACCTTGATACTTATCTTTACCTTATTGTAAATTACAGACTTAGCAAATACTCTATAAAGTTCTATCTATGAAATACTCATAAAGTTACAGAATCACTATGTTATCAGACAACACCTCTAAAATTACAGAATCACTACGGAACCTGACACCTTGATATAGTCACAGTCTTGATTTCTATAAACTAAAGTTACAAGATCATCCCCTTGATGTAGACACAGTCTTGATTCCTATAAACTAAAGTTACAAGATCATCCCCTTGATGTAGACACAGTCTTGATTCCTATAAACTAAAGTTACAAGATCATCCCCTTGATGTAGACACAGTCTTGATTCCTATAAACTAAAGTTACAAGATCATCCCCTTGATGTAGTCACAGTCTTGATTCCTATAAACTAAAGTTACAAGATCATCCCCTTGATGTAGACACAGTCTTGATTCCTATAAACTAAAGTTACAAGATCATCCCCTTGATGTAGACACAGTCTTGATTCCTATAAACTAAAGTTATAGGTGTTGTGACTATATCAAGGTGATGATTATAGGATCATCACCTTGATTTATCCCTACAGTCTTCATTTCCATAAATTAAAATTACAGGATCACCACCATGATATCTACTTACCTTGATGTACAACACAGACTTAAGATGTATCAAACAAAAAATAAATAAAAAATACTGAATCACCACCATATCTAACAACACTTATTATAAGAGCTTGAAATGTTTTAACATTTCTGTTTATTATTTTGTTTGACAAGATAACCAAAAAAAATAGTGTGCAAATTAGTGAGGCACATAGTTTCCGCGTGACCTATTTTGGAAGAATAGTCACATGAGTATAAAATAATGTGATTCCACTAGGAATTAAATGTTTGTTTGTTTAGGCCTGTTTCGATTCCCAGTGGGGGGGCACAATTATTTTTATTCAATATTGAATGTATGCATACGGCTAAAATTAATGAAGGACCATTAGAGAGTTGGTCGCAGAGACTAATGGGTGCAGAGTTCAGAGGGTTGAAACTTAAATGGGATTAGACCAACAATGGAATAATTATGACCAACTACCCAAATTTCATTCAAAGAAATCGTAAAAATTTTATTTTCAAATTTTCCCAGTTCACCCTCTTTCTTCATCACTAGATTCACTCACAGGGGGAGACATCCCTTCCTTGCTGTGTTGAAGAGGGAACTTCAAAATTTCAAAAGAAGAAGAGAAGGAAGGTTTGAATAGAAATTGCTGTAAAGTCGATATTGTATTTTAAATTGAAGGAATAACCGGGTCAGTAGGTTTGCGTTATGCTATAACCTAGCAGACTTATCAAGCCAGCCGCAGCATTGATCTGTGACGTCACTTGTGTCTACTCCTATATTAGACTACTCCCTCATCTCGTTGGGTTAAAATGTGCAATATAATTGCATTTCTGAGTTTTCCTCGTCATTCCAAGTCTTCTTCCCATATTGCACAAGTCTACTCATTGTTTGTTTCAAGTTAATATGTAATAAGTTAGTTTGACTTAACTTTACCTAATTCCTGTTGCTGTTGCTCATTGAGGAGTATGGGGCAGCTACAAAGATTATCCAGACGGAACGATTAATTGTTATTATTTTAACTTCAATCCTTGGTCTTGCCAATTTAATTTGCATCTTTCTCGATACTCCTTTTTTAAGTGCTATGGAACAGTCACGTTTAAGAGTTCCTTTATAGGGTTACAATAAAATGCATATTTTTCAATAGCCCATTCCTACTGCCATTGGCGTAGGAATGGGAGAAGGGTTGATATGTTTAGACCTTTCTTCAAGTGCATCATTCTCTAAGGCCCATTCCTACACCCATTGGCGTAGGAATGGGGAAAGGGTTGATATGTATAGACCTTTATCCTCAAGTGCATCATTCTCTACGGCCCATTCCTACTCCCCATTGGCTTGGGAATGGAATGGGAGTCGATATGTTTAGTAACCAAATAAAGGTCTAAACATATCAACATGGGTGATAATGGAGAATAAAATTGTTATGATAAAATAATGGATTAATTGCTAATTTGCAAAAGTACTGATTTCTGTCTTGGAATTATTGAATTCAGGTACAAAAATATTCGTTCTTCAGATTGATCTCATAGCTTCCGTTACCTTCGGTAATCTCGGAAGCAACATATATTTGATTTTGCTGAAAATTATAAACAAAGAAGTGTAAACAATCACCTTCTAATTCAGGATCATAATGCATTTGAAAAAATGTTATGAGTTTTTGTCGGACCGACTTTTTCTTACCAAACAAAAATTACAACTTTAACTAATAAAATGTTCTTAATACTGTGGCACATTGCATCCTTGCGTTATTCTGTTGTGACGAATGATCGCATGACGAATAATGTAAAGTACTTAAAATGAAATATATTTCTAAATGGTAGTGAAAATGTTGATTGAATTTGATGAAGTTTGCATCTGTGACCTAATTTTGACTGAATTTAATAAAGTTTGAACCTGCGGCCTAATTTTGACTGAATTTAATAAAGTTTGAACCTGCGGCCTAATTTTGACTGAATTTAATAAAGTTTGAACCTGCGGCCTAATTTTGACTGAATTTAATTAAGTTTGAACCTTTGGCCTAATTTTGACTGAATTTGATAAAATTTGAATCTGTGGCCTAATTTTTGACTGAAATTGATAAAGTTTGAATCTGTGGCCTAATTTTGACTGAATTTGATGGCCTAATTTTGACGTACGATCAAAATTTTCATCCAAATCCATTTAGTGATTTTTAAGATAATGGCTTTCGTAAAACTGCGATGACGATAGACGGACACGAGCCCCCAAAATTGTTCCCTGAACCCTGAAACGCAATTTTGATGGTTTTCATATTGGAGGGAAATAACTAGGTTACTTGTAAGAAAGTTTTGTTTTAAGTGAGGTGGGCAGAGGCAATAGCGTTCGCTTGTTAAAAGCAGTTTTCAAACGATTGTTGAGTACTGGCTCGTGTGCGTGCTCTTCTTTGTATATTTGGCGGGAAGTTTAGCCACGTGCCGTCTAGACCCCCCCCCCCCCTTCCGTCCCTACACGAGCTCTACTGTAATACAATTCTCGCGATTTTATATTTCCTCTTCGACCATATTTTCCCTTGAAAATATTTCCTATTATTCCCTTTTCAAAAACCCTTTCCTACCTTGAGCCCTTATTTGATGAATTTGACCTTTTTTGGTGGAGGGGAAACGAAAGTAGGGCATTATGTTGGGTTTTTTTGAGAAAAAAAAATATAAATTTCTGAAAGAGAAACTTTTTTTTCTTCCTGGAATGTTAATACAGTTGGGAATTCCAAAATGAAAATAATTTATTACATTTTAGTAAGCTTTACGATTTACTTTCCTATATTAGGAAATATACATTTTGCATTTATAATTTATATTATTTTTTAATTTCGAGATTTAAACACAATGAAATAAATTTAAAGGCCCCATTACATACAAAAATATATATATATAGTATATTTGTTAAAGTTTAAAGCATAAACTCTGAACGCATTTTAATGAAATTTGGTATTCATATTAAAGAGTGTCTCAAACCACACCTAAAGTACACTACACCAATTTCTGTGGCATTTGGCAGGGTGCCCACAGGGGAGTTTGATGGCGCGAGCTGCGAATTTGGAAAATTGGAATCCAATTTTGGCGTATTTTTCAGAGATTAGGGTGGATTTTTTAAATATATTTTTAAATGATTCAGGCAGTTTTTGGGAGGATTTGCGAGCCTTGGGGGGGGGGGGGGGGTGGGCATCCCTGCATTTGGGCATACATATTAGAGAGTGTCTCAAACCACACTTGTCCGACTGTTTTCGGTACTTCTCTAGACTGTTACTCCCCTGTTTTTACATGGGAGTAAGGAGTAACAGTCCTTTAGATTTTAGACTGTTTTTTTAAAATATAAATTGCTGTGACTAAATAACTATTACGACAAAGGAATGTTTAGTCCAATATAGCTTGTGACAAAGGAATATCGCACACTTCTGTTTTTATAAGGGGAGTAACAGTCTATAGAAGAACATTCCGTACACCTTCTTTAGATTGTTATTCCCCTCTGTTTTTTCTTATAAGGGGAGTAACTCTAAAAAAGAACATTCCGTACACCTTCTTTAGTTTGTTACTCCCCTCTGTTTTTTTTTGTATATGAGGAGTAACAATCTAAAGAAGTACTCTACTTTTCTATGGCCACAGAGTTAGTGAGCAAGATAAGGGCGGTGATTTCGAAGTTACGGCTTTTGGCGCACCTCTGAATCCAGCGCTTTGGACTACCCAGTCTGCCCATTGTTAAATCAGTGTCCGGTTCACGTTACATGGCTGAACCATCGATATTGGGGCACTTCATTAGATTCTTACTCCCATTATATATATCGAAAAATCAGAGGGGAGTAACAAATCTAAAGAAGGTGTACAGAATGTACTTCTTTAGACTGTTACTCCCCTTATAAAAACAGAAGTGTGATATTTCTTTGTCCTAAAGTACATTGGACTAAACTCCCCTTTCTCTAAATAGTAATTTAGTCAAAGTAATTTATATTCTAAAAAAAACATAGGGGAGTAACAATCTAAAGAAGTGCCGATATTGGTCGGAGCTCAACATGTTTTTATAGGGTTAATTAAAGATTGCCTTTGAATATTTTGAAGATTAAACAGCAAAGTGTGAATCCCAGAATTCCAGAATTGTTAGTACACATTCCAAAATATGTCTGTGATTTATTTATCTGTTTCTATCAGGTTCGCTTTCTAGCTGATCTGGATAATCATACTTAATCTGCTTTTAAGATCCATTAGGAATTTTTGAGGAAACGCATAAATATTACAAATTGATGTAAATATATATATTTTTTATATTCACATAATAAAATCAGTTATATAGGGGCGTAAGGAAGCTATATGCTACTCTCATTCGTCATGCACACAGTTCAAATTTGTATCTTTTTTTTGCTTCCGAGCTTACCGAAGGTAACGGAAGCATTGTGTTCACTTTTGAGAACGAAAAACTTTTATGCCTCCGATTTCAAAAATTCCAAGACAGAAATCCGTTTCAGACATCAGGGAACATTTTTGGTCTCGTGTCTGTCTGTCTGTCTGTCTGTCTGTCGGTCTGTGTGTCCGCGAATTATGAAACGTGCAACGATAACTTGAGTAAATGTCGACCGATTTTGATGAAATTTGGTAGAAATGTTCATTTTACCAATGTCCAGGACGAGTTCGTTGGACAAGGGTATCCGTCCAAGCGTTCACGAGCTACAGTCGCGTAAACGTGAACTTTAAATTTAAAATTGGAATTTTAGGTCGGGAAAAAAATCTAACTTCATCTATTCAATGAAACAAACATTTTTTTACAAATACAATATTTTAATAAAATCAACAGCGACCCCGCTATGAAGTGTTAAAGATCGCTAAAACTATAAAATAGTTTTTACAAAATAATCAATATAACAATAAAGTAACATAACAATAATTGTTATAGTACATAATAGGATGCGAGGAAGCTATGTGCCACACTAATTGGCAGTCTATTTTTTTTTTTTTTATCAATACACTTTTAAAAGTTTTGTAACAAACAATAAATATTTACATAATATTACGGAGAATTTTACTCCAAATTTTTACACAAGGTTTGAAATGTTTCGTTATTGCTACATATTAGTTAACTGTCGGTAAACACGAAAAATGTTTAACTACGTGATTTATTTATTAAACAATCAGGAAATTTAAATAATAACAAATTTTCGATTAATATGTCATGTTCAAAAAATTAATATGCTAAATTTATTTAAGGTAGCTTAATTGCTTTTTAAGTGAACTTCGTTTAATTTTTTGTTTCTGTCATTCTACGTTGTCTATTCCAATAATGATATCAGCAATTTGAATTTCCAGGTAAGGTTTGCAAGTATTTTCTGTTTGTTTTTTTCTTCTATTTGTATTTTAAACTAATATGATTGCAACATGTTTATGACATTTTTAACATGACAATGCGAATTCAACTTTGCGCTATGTAGACTTAAACATTGCGTTTATCGTCACCATCATTATATGGCCGCCATCTTAAACTACTGGGCCGATTAACAAACTCAACCGAATAGATAAATTGCTTACGGACCCAGTACCCAGTAGCAACTTATTAACTAATCTACTGATATTCATATTGCTCTAACCATCTCTACTGGCTTCTAATATACAGATATTCTCTATAAAAATGCGTGTATTTATAACCAACATACTGATATTCTTGTAATGAATCTATTTCTAACCTATCTACTCCCACTCTTCCTCCTCAATTGCAACTGAAGTACTGACATCCTCTGAAAACGCTATTATTTATAACCAACATACTGACATTCTTGTAATGAATCTATTTCTAATCTATCTACTCCCACTCTTCCTCCTCAATTGCAACTGAAGTACTGACATCCTCTGAAAACGCTATTATTTATAACCAACATACTGACATTCTTGTAATGAATCTATTGCTAACCTATCTACTCCCACTCTTCCTCCTCAATTGCAACTGAAGTACTGACATCCTCTGAAAACACTATTATTTATAACCAACATACTGATATTCTTCTAATGAATCTATTTCTAACCTATCTACTCCCATTCTTCCTCCTCAATTTGCAACTGAAGTACTGACATCCTCTGAAAACGCAACTATTTATAACCAACATACTGATATTCTTCTAATGAATCTATTTCTAACCTATCTACTCCCATTCTTCCTCCTCAATTTGCAACTGAAGTACTGACATCCTCTGAAAACGCAACTATTTATAACCAACATACTGATATTCTTCTAATGAATCTATTTCTAACCTATCTACTCCCATTCTTCCTCCTCAATTTGCAACTGAAGTACTGACATCCTCTGAAAACGCAACTATTTATAACCAACATACTGATATTCTTCTAATGAATCTATTTCTAACCTATCTACTCACATTATTCCTCCTCAATTTGCTACTGAAGTACTGACATCCTCTGAAAACGCATCTATTTATAACCTACATACTGATATTCTTCTAGTGAATTTATTTTTAACCTATCTACTCCCATCTCCCATTCTTCCTCCTCAATTTGCAACTGAAGTACTGACATCCTCTGAAAACGCTTCTATTTATAACCAACATACTGATATTCTTCTAATGAATCTATTTCTAACCTATCTACTCACATTATTCCTCCTCAATTTGCAACTGAAGTACAGACATCCTCTGAAAACGCATCTATTTATAACCAACATACTTATATTCTTCTAATGAATCTATTTCTAACCTATCTACTCCCATTATTCCTCCTTAATTTGCAACTGAAGTACAGACATCCTCTGAAAATGCATCTATTTATAACCAACATACTGATATTCTTCTAATGAATCTATTTCTAATCTATCTACTCCCATTATTCCTCCTCAATTTGCAACTGAAGTACAGACATCCTCTGAAAATGCATCTATTTATAACCAACACTGATATTCTTCTAATGAATCTATTTCTAATCTATCTACTCCCATTCGTCCTCCTCAATTTGCAACTGAAGTACTGACATCCTCTGAAAACGCTATTATTTATAACCAACATACTGATATTCTTCTAATGAATCTATTTCTAACCTATCTACTCCCATTCGTCCTCCTCAATTTGCAACTGAAGTACTGACATCCTCTGAAAACGATATTATTTATAACCAACATACTGATATTCTTCTAATGAATCTATTTCTAACCTATCTACTCCCATTATTCCTCCTCAATTTGCAACTGAAGTACTGACATCCTCTGAAAACGCAACTATTTATAACCAACATACTGATATTCTTCTAATGAATCTATTTCTAACCTATCTACTCCCATTCTTCCTCCTCAATTTGCAACTGAAGTACTGACATCCTCTGAAAACGCAACTATTTATAACCAACATACTGATATTCTTCTAATGAATCTATTTCTAACCTATCTACTCCCATTCTTCCTCCTCAATTTGCAACTGAAGTACTGACATCCTCTGAAAACGCAACTATTTATAACCAACATACTGATATTCTTCTAATGAATCTATTTCTAACCTATCTACTCACATTATTCCTCCTCAATTTGCTACTGAAGTACTGACATCCTCTGAAAACGCAACTATTTATAACCAACATACTGATATTCTTCTAATGAATCTATTTCTAACCTATCTACTCCCATTCTTCCTCCTCAATTTGCAACTGAAGTACTGACATCCTCTGAAAACGCAACTATTTATAACCAACATACTGATATTCTTCTAATGAATCTATTTCTAACCTATCTACTCACATTATTCCTCCTCAATTTGCTACTGAAGTACTGACATCCTCTGAAAACGCATCTATTTATAACCTACATACTGATATTCTTCTAGTGAATTTATTTTTAACCTATCTACTCCCATCTCCCATTCTTCCTCCTCAATTTGCAACTGAAGTACTGACATCCTCTGAAAACGCTTCTATTTATAACCAACATACTGATATTCTTCTAATGAATCTATTTCTAACCTATCTACTCACATTATTCCTCCTCAATTTGCAACTGAAGTACAGACATCCTCTGAAAACGCATCTATTTATAACCAACATACTTATATTCTTCTAATGAATCTATTTCTAACCTATCTACTCCCATTATTCCTCCTTAATTTGCAACTGAAGTACAGACATCCTCTGAAAATGCATCTATTTATAACCAACATACTGATATTCTTCTAATGAATCTATTTCTAATCTATCTACTCCCATTATTCCTCCTCAATTTGCAACTGAAGTACAGACATCCTCTGAAAATGCATCTATTTATAACCAACACTGATATTCTTCTAATGAATCTATTTCTAATCTATCTACTCCCATTATTCCTCCTCAATTTGCAACTGAAGTACAGACATCCTCTGAAAATGCATCTATTTATAACCAACATACTGATATTCTTCTAATGAATCTATTTCTAACCTATCTACTCCCATTCTTCCTCATCTATTTGCAACTGTAGTACTGACATCCTCTGAAAACGCATCTATTTATAACCAACATACTGATATTCTTCTAATGAATCTATTTTTAACTAATCTACTATCAATGCCCCTTGTGAAACCATCTCTATTTATAACTGATGCACTTACCGAGATCGATATTCGTTGAGAATGCGTCTATTTTTAACTATCATATTAACATTTGTTTGAAAACACGTTTATTTTTAAATTGACAGAACTTATGTAATTTGACGAAATTGAAACGTATTATTATTTTATGAAATAGAGCTGCATTTAACATATGTTTTGTTCATTTTATTTATTTATTAAAGGGAGATATTAAAACATTTTGTACCTTTTTTTTAATTAGGTCATAAAGATTACGTTCTATTTATTTATGTTTAATTTTGCTTTAAAGAATATTTAAAAAGGTAAATAAATATTGAAACCTTTTGTATCTATTTTCTTTTTTTAATAATTCGTCAGGATTACGTCTATAATCTTTATTTAATTCTGATTTATTTAATAAAGTAAGGCGAATTTTCAACTTCGTAACATTATTTATGTGTATTATATTCCGTTTAAATGAGACTATTTTTAGAATTTCTTGTTTATTTTTAAGATTATGTTATAATATAAGCATACTTCCTTAAGTAATTCGTCTAGAGTTATATAGTAAGTTTTATATTATCTTCAGTCTTTTATATTCCAGTTGTATCTAGAACTTTATTTTTTGCGGTATTTTGCGCAATTACGTCTATATTTTGATTCTTCTTAAAGCGCGGGGGAGTCTGTGAAAAAGGATGGCCTGAATACCACCCATATGCGTGGGTCGTGGGTGTATTTTCCTGTAGGGGTCAATACCATTGGGCCGACATTTAGTTCTAAATGAATCCGCTGTGAGAGACGTTTGAAGAAGCGCTAGTGTTTGGGACGGGTGCGGAGGGGGAGTAAGGGGGCCACGCCTCGTATAAGTCAGTTGGCGCTCAAACTTTGTCGGGTGTACATGCTGTTATTTCGTTTCACGGTAAACTAATCCGGTCTTTGAACCCAAAAATATCGCGATTATTGAAAATTATTTTTTATTTCGATAAAAAAGTAATTTATTTTTAAATAAAAACAAAACAGTGGTGAGAACATTCTCGTATTATTTTTTTTTACAAACTTTTACGTAAAAAAAGTAATAAACAGACGCTTTTTTTTATTTCTCTAAGACAATTATAATTAATATTAAATACCAAATAATAATAAAGATCTCTAAGTTTATTAGTTTACTTTATTTTTGAAAGTGTGGTAAAATATATTTATATTATTATTTTTTTTTAATTTAAAACAAAATTATTCGCCCAAATGAGCTCGATTCGGACTAATGGCGGATTCTATCAGCTTTAAGAAATCTTGGTATAATTCGAATCTATATTCAACTTTGAATATCATTCTACGTTTGCCAAAACAAAAGAAAAACATGGATAGAATAAAGGTTAGTTCATTTTTTTTTTTAAAGTTTGTTTACAATTTACTATTGTTATCAATATTGTTTATCACAGTTGATACGAGAAAATTATTTTTTGGAAGAATTTTAAACTTTAGAGTGTAAACAATAGATTGTTTACATGACAATCAAAATAATAACCTTGTTTTGAGGTTTTTTGGTATCACTGTCATAAAATAGCTCTAAATGATTATCACGTCTTCATTTAGTTTTAATTATCCTGATCTTAATCACATTATAATATGAATCTATAACAAGATGTAAAAATCTGTTTATATAATTATGTATTTTAAAAACTTTATAGTTTATTATTTTTCCTAACTAAATTAGAGTAAATTATTAAATAATGTTTTACCGCTGAAAGCCGATAATTGACTCTAAAAAGCACCTAGAAAGTAAAAATCTTTAGTTAATGTTTATTTATAGTTTTTAATTTATTATTTATAAAAGTAACTATAAAGCTCCTAGTTATTACCTTTTTAACGTCAAAATCACCCAAAAATTATATTTAATCTATTGTTTACGTTTCACATTCTTCAATGTAAACTATAAAATCTTATCTGCTGTACTGCCATTATTTATTTATATAATATTACAGTATCTGGTTATTCTGCAGTACAGAGGACGTTTATCTAATATGATCCCTACCATTCACAGGAGAGGTTATATTACTTTGTCTAAAGTCTAAAGAACTGTTAGACAAAGGAACACATCCCTACTGTATATTATAAAAGTGTTAATATCCCTTTGTTTTAACACTTTATTAGACTAAGGGATATGATCACTTCTACACACAGGTGAGATTATATCCCTTTGTCTAAAGAACTATTAAACTGTAGAGATATCCCTACTGTATATGTATGAAAGTGTTATATCCCTTTGTCTTAACAGTTTATTAGACTAAGGGATATGATCATTACTATGCACTGTAGAAATTATATTTCTTTGTCTAATGAACTATTAGACTAAAGAGACATCCCCTACCCCTACTGTATATGTAATAAAAGTGTTATTATCCCTTTGTCTTAACAGTTTATTAGACTAAGGGATATGATCATTACTATGCACTGTAGAAATTATATTTCTTTGTCTAATGAACTATTAGACTAAAGAGACATCCCCTACCCCTACTGTATATGTATAAAAGTGTTAATATCCCTTTGTTTTAACACTTTATTAGACTAAGGGATATGATCACTTCTACACACAGGTGAGATTATATCCCTTTGTCTAAAGAACTATTAGACTAAAGAGACATTCCTACTGTATATGTATAAAAGTGTTATTATCCCTTTGTCTTAACAGTTTATTAGACTAAGGGATATGATCATTACTATACACAGTAGAAATGATATTTCTTTGTCTAATGAACTATTAGACTAAAGAGACATTCCTACTGTATATGTAATAAAAGTGTTATTATCCCTTTGTCTTAACGGTTTATTAGACTAAGGGATATGATCATTACTATGCACTGTAGAAATTATATTTCTTTGTCTAATGAACTATTAGACTAAAGAGACATCCCCTACCCCTACTGTATATGTATAAAAGTGTTATCCCTTTGTCTTAACAGTTTATTAGACTAAGGGATATGATCATTACTATGCACTGTAGAGATTATATTTCTTTGTCTAATGAACTATTAGACTAAAGAGACATTCCTACTGTATATGTATAAAAGTGTTAATATCCCTTAGTCTTAACGGTTTATTAGACTAAGGGATATTATAAAACAACTCAATTTTGTCTTAATACGACCATAACTTATAGAAAATACTGTTACATCAAGTGCATTGCTTACCTTTGGAAGTAGGTCATCCCCATATTGTGTCATTTATTAGTCTTTACTGTTACTATTTTGTATTTAATAGGAATAGCTTTTTTTTATTATTTATTTGTTTTTGTTTTTAGACTAAGGGATATTATTAAACAACTAAATTTCGTCTTTGAGACGACCATAACTTATAGACAATATTGTAACATTGAATCCATTGTTTACCTTTGGAAGTAGGTCATCCCCATATTGTGTCGCTTATTAGCCTTTACTGTTACTATTTTGTATTTAGTAGGAATAGTATTTTTTTTTAAATAAAAATGGTTACATACTATTAATAACTCTGAAATATTATTTTACCAATACATAATATGTAATAATTATAGGTTAAATTGTGAAAACAAAAACGATTATGTATTGTATTGTTTACGCTAGAAAGTAGGTCATTCCCCCCCCTACCGATAATACCTATTAATATTACTATCGATGTCTAGTAGTAGTAGTAGTAGTAGTTATTTCATACATTATTTCTATTAATAACTCATAATATGTAATTGCTTTGTTGTTGTTTTTTTTGTACATTAAAAAAACTATATTAATTATATATTTTTATTTGAACTTTTTTAGGTTTAAAATCATCTCTTTTTCGTCCCCTTTTTTCTTGTTTAATTCAATAAAAAAAAAAAAAAAAACACAATGGAAAATATTCAATAAAATACTTTTAAATAAAGATTTATTTGGTGTTTTTTTTACGGTAATTGTCTATAAAACAAGTGTACATTTTTACCACATAAATAAAACAATTATACGTTAGTTTTAATTTAAATCAAATTATAATTATTATTAACTACGGGAAACAGACAGTGAAAAATACACTCCTGTGCCGGGATTTGAACCACGGGCCTCTATATGTTAGTTTTAATATAATGTTAACTTTTCAAAAAGTCGGTCATTCTTTTCTGCCAGTCATTGCTAAATAACATTTAGTGTTATTTGTTATTTTAGTTTTTTTTTACTTGTTTCTTACGGTGAATTATTAGAAATATTCCAAAAAAGAGTCCCCCCCCCCCCAACGGGTTACATATTAAAAACTATAACGGCATTCCTAAAATTTTGAAATAATTCACGCTAATACCTTATGGTAGGCCGATGAAAATTTCCGGGAAAAAAAAATCATTTATCTTTTTATTATTACCGTTAAAATAACATTGTGAACCTCCAGGGGATCGAACCAGTAACCCCTTCCTCTTGAAACACGTGGAAATATTTAATATATTATATTTTTTACCTTTTGATGAGTAGAAAAGCAGTTTAAAATAACAATCAACTTCTCGTGTACGTAAAAGTAGGTCATTGTCTTCCTACATACATTTAGTAAGTATCATTATTACAATTGATTCACTGTATTTTACTACTACTATTACTATTAAACGAGTTGTTATAAAACATTTAAATTAATTAAATATGATAAAAAGTACATTTTTGAAAGTATTGTTTTCGTTTTAAAGTCGGTCATCCCCCACTCCTAACTTATAATAACTTTTACTTTTATAGTACATATTTTCAGAGCTATATGATAGCCATTAATAACTGATAATATATGTATATTTAAAACATGTTATGTAATATTTATCTTTGAAAGTAGGTCAATCACTCCTCGCGCACGTTTAATAACTTGGAAAGTTATTTACTTTTTAGGGTTTTGTAGATACTTCTCAAAACCCTTATGCCGAGGGTGATGTGTCCGTCCGTCCGTCGCTCTTTGCTTCATAGGGCCCGAACCGTTTAAGCGAAAGTACTGAAATTTAAAACACTGGTGCAACTTTTTGACCCAACCACAGGAAAAAGATACAGAAGTTCATAATTAGATTTACGCATGCGCAATTCGAAAAAAAATGTGGTAAACTCAAAAATTTATATTTTTTTTAATTTTCGAGCTGGGTATCAAATGAAAGCTGCTGAAGAGTAGGACACAAATATATATATGATTTCTTAAATGTTGCATTCCTTATTGGTTAAATAAATCAAAATATACCCAAAAAAAAAAATCCCCCCCCCCCCCCCCAACCACTATAGATCGGCTGGCGCTAATATTTTGAAATAATTCATGCTAATATCTTATTGTGGGGCGATGAAAATTCCGGAAGTTCATCCCAAATTTTCAAAAATTGTTAATTTTGGGCGCAAAAAAGTTAAGTGCGCCCAAAATTTTATTTTTTTAAAATTTTGAGTTGGGTATTAAATGAAAACTGCTGAAGAGTAGGACACAAATATATATATGCTTTTTTAAAATTTTCAATCCTTATAGGGGAAAAAAATCAAAATATACCCCAAAAAAATCCCCCCTCCCCCCAACCACTATAGATAGGCTGGTGCTAAAATTTCGAAATAATTCATACTAATACCTTATAGTGGGGCGATGATATTTCCGGGAGTTCATTCCCAGGTTTTAAAAATTACCAATTTTGTGCGCGAAAATTTGGAGTGCGCCCAAAATTTTATTTTTTAAAAATTTTGAGTTGGGTATCAAATGAAAGGTGCTGAAGAGTAGGATACAAATTTATATTTGCTTTTTTAAATTTTTAATTCTTTATTGGATTTATAAGTCAAAATATACCCCCAAAAAAATCCCCCCTCCAAATTTTATATAATGGCTGGTCTTAAAATTTTGAAATGATTCATGGTTACACCGTATGGTTGGGCGATGAAAATTTCCTAAAAAATGTAATTTATCTTTTCGTTATTACCTATAAGAAACATTCTGACCTCCCGGGGGATCGAACCCGGGACCCTTAGGATCGAAGAAAAAAATCATAATTACTTAACGGGTATGCTTTATCATCTACAAAACCCTAAAAAGTACTTGGACACAAGTACTTCTTTGTGATTTTTTATCTACATTAATGTTACTTTTAATAACTTTAAAGATTTACATTTTTACGTGAACAAGACTATTTAGATCTAAACATTGGTCAACTTGATGCGTAGGCTTCCGCGGGTAGACTCGTAATAAACAGCTTGGTTTTCCCGTGAAATCCACGTCACGAAGGGGAAGAAGTCCTTAGTTTCGCTTCCACTACTGGAAGCATCTTCAGGGGTGTGGTGCATCGTGATGTAAACATGTGTAATGTGTTTTAAACATTGGTCATCTCCTTTCTCTCTGTTTTAATATCTTTTTACTGCTGTTTTTTTATTTATAGTTTTTTTCTATCAATCTCATTTTTAATAACTCCAAATGTTTACATTTTTAGGTCATGAACACCTTAGCGTGGCCCGCTCTTAGACGTCCGTTTTAGAGGCTTTTTCGGGGGCGTGTATCTTTTTTCCTATTCACTTTAAAAAAAAAAAAAAAAACTATTTTTTCCCTTTACGCAAGGCCTACAAAAAAGGTCCTTTGCGTCGGACCGCTGCGGTCGACCGTATTCGAGTTATGCGGAAAAAAACGGTTTTTCGGGGGAAAAGAAACAGTTTTTTTTACATTAATCTTACAATTAATTACTAAAACTTACCATATTTGCTTCCGAGCTTAGCGAAGGTAACGGAAGCTATGTGATCGATTTGAAGAACGTAAAAATTCCGTCTCCGTTTACAAAAATTCCAAGACAGAAATCTATTTCAGACATTTGGGAATATTACAGTCACTTAATTTTTGCAAACCAACGTATCTTAAAAACTACACGTCGGATTTGAATAAAATTTTTATGGTAGGTCATAGGTCATAATTAGCTCATTGTTGGTCTCATTTAAGGTTTAACCTTCTGCGCCCATTTCTTTCTCTTCCACATGCGCACAAACATACATTTATTAAATAATGTCCCGTAAGAGCATAAAATCAATGAAGTACGTGATTAAATGCGAGGAAGCTATGTGCCACACTAATGTCTATTTTTCTTTGTATGTGTAAAATACACTAAATTTATATGTATAATGTTTATTTTTATTCTGCTTCCATTTATTAAAATCATTGCATCATAATATATATTATTTGTAGATTCGTTGTATCTTGGAATTCATTTTTACGCGAATATTAATAAATTATTATCAATGAAAAATGTTTTTTAATGATAAGCATATTTTTAAAGAAACAATTATTTTTGAGTTAGTGCTTTTTTAAAATCGCAATTTTAAAATGCGCTGTGAATTTAAATTATGAAATGAATTATATACGTAATAGGTGACTTTGTGTAATTCAACCTCCTTTTCCCATTATCATCCTTTTGCCTTCCCTTCTCCCATTATCATCCTTTTGCCTTCCCTTCTCCCCTCTACCTTCCCCCACTCCTTCTCTACCTTCCCCCACTCCTTGTCTACTAATATTGATTATGACTGTAGACATTTTATTGCTGAATAACCTACGAGTTTTAAAAAGAACATTATTGAAAGTTAAAAGTAATTTTAAATGTTATATTATTGAAAAAAATTGTGCCCAAAGTACAATTTATTTTTTACATTGTACATATAATGCAATATCATATACGTAGTATGTATATAAGAAGTATATATGTATATCATGCACTATAATACTATAATATACGTAGTATATTATGAAAAAGATATTGTGATGACGCATCAAAATCAATGTTCTTTTTTAAACCAAATTTATTCAAAAATCAAATAAATTACTTTTAAAATACTGATGTTTATTAAAAATTAAGCCATTTCTTTAGATTGTTACTCCCCTTATCAAGAAAAAAGAGGGGAGTAACAATCTAAATGTTCTTCTTAAGACTGTTACTTCCCTTATAAAAACATACGTGTTATATTCCTTTGTCCCAAAGTACATTGGACTAAACATCCCTTTGTCTTATTAGTAATTTAGTCTGTCATTTATACTATAAAAAAAACAGGGGAGTAACAATCTAAAGAAGTACCAAAATTAACACCTATATGTGTGTTTTGTGAGCATGTGCATTTTGATGTACTATCTAAATTTCATTAAAATCGGTCAAGCAATTTTAAGGTATGTTAAAAAGTAAATCTATATTTAGAAAATCGATATATTATAATTTTATAAGTAAGAAACTGACACTGCATAAAAATTTTAATTAGGAATTTTAACTTTTTTACTTTCTTATATAAAGAGAAAGTATTGTGATGGCTCGTCAATTCGATTTTGTGTGATTTACACGTTTTGAGGTCCTCTAACACTGAGCTAAGTAATTATGAATTCGTATATGAGAAAGTTTGTCTGAGTTGTCTCGGACCGATTTTTCTTTTATTGTGTCTAAATATAGAACATAATTAATGTTGGATAAAATTAATTTAGTGATTTTTATTGGACTTAAAATGGCCTAATTAAAACGAATAATTGATTATTTTTTTCTCTTATAATCTGCTAATTAATGTTTCAAAGTTAAATGGTAGTTCAACTAATTATGATTTTTTTCTGTAAACATCTACTGGAAATTAAACTGTGATGATAGTTCGGTACAATGCAACTAAAACAAAACATCATAGTTCGGTAAATTAAATTGAAAAACATAAATAATGACGTAATATTTCATTTACTAGAAATCAAATCGAAAACATAAATAATGACGTAATATTTCATTTACTAGAAATCAAATCGAAAACATAAATAATGACGTAATATTTCATTTCAGGGTGTCCAGCAGCCTTGAATTCCTTGAACTCCTGGAATTATGCTTGAATTTTTAGGATGCTTGAAAAAACCTTGAAATGTGCTTGAATTTTGAAAAAATAACAGAAAAACTTAAAATATGCTTGAATTTTGAAAACATCGGGAATTTTAAAGACCCTAGGTTGTCTAGAAGTACCAATACATTTTGATTTTTATCATCCGAACCACCCTAAACAACATTAGTTATTAGTTCGGATAATCGATGCGCTACTGTATATTGTATTTCACTTCTCTGGGGTACTACTGCTGTAATTAGGTTGAATTAATACTTTTAATATTATAATTGTAGGCTGGAGGGTTTATTTGGAATGAAAGTCCTTCATATTTATTTTTATTTCATCAGAGCCATGGGAACCTGAGCTTCTTCAGTGATCACTAACTGAAGAAGCTCAGGCTCCCATGGTGAAAGCTTTGATGAAATAAAAATATATTATGGTCGAAGGACTTTCTTTCCAAATAAACCTTTAAGCCTACTATAATATTCTACAAGTCCAAAAAATAAAATCTCTTCTATTATAAAAGTAATTTATATTATTTTGCTTAACTCATACTGTTTTTCTCATATTTTTTTTCTATAATTCTAAGAAATTGTGAATAAATCACTATTTTAATAACTAATGTTATATAAACCCAGCCTTGAATTTTATAAAATTGAGCCTTGAAAACCTTTAAATATGCTTGAATTTTACATTTTAATATTGCTGGACACCCTGCATTTACTAGAAATCAAATCGAAAACATAAATAATGACGTAATATTTCATTAACTAGAAATCAAATTGTGATGATAGTTTGGCACAATGCAACTAAAACAAAACATCATAGTTGAGTAAATTAAATCGAAAACGTAACTAATGACGTCATATTCAAATGAAACCACACTAATTGTAAATATTCAATAAAATATGTGTTTTCTGTGTAATGTTTATCGATTAATTACCAACCTTGATAATATTATTGATTTGAATTAGTCAGTTTACTTGGAACAAATGTAAATTAATATTTAATTTACTTCATCAATAGTGTAATTAAGTTTATTTTTTAATGACACACAAATATATATAGCTTGTTATTAAACACATAATAATTAATTAATTTGTTTACTACGATAACGTTGAAATCAATTTGGACCATTTAGTTTAAAATATATGAAAAATAAAATTTTTTGCGTTCTATCCCAACTTTTAAATCGCATTTGTTTCGTACTCATTAGTGTGACGTAGAAGTCGTAATAACACAATTTTTAGACATTATTCTTTGCTTTAATTTTGTAAATCGGTTTTTTATTTCTAAGATGGTAGAATTTAAATTCTATTTTAAACACCCCCCTCCACCCCTTCCTCCCCACCCAAAAGAAAAATTAAATTAAGTCAAAGAAGATGGAACTATCAGTATTTGGTGGGCAGATGATCAAAATGACTAGAATATTAGGGTTGCTTGTAAAAGCCCAGGTATACAGTGATGCAAGAGATGACGCAATGAACTCCAGTTTCTACCTCAGTCATTGGACAAAATATAATTCTTAATCCTTGACCCAATTCTAACCGTTCTTACTTCCTCAGAACAGGCTTTAACTTCTCTGAAGATGATTCCAATCATGTGCACGAAACGTTGGGATGTATTTTAGTAGGGTTGAAGTCACCAACGAAATATGTTATTATTAACTCACTTATGTTTTGATGAAGTTGGTTGAAGAAGCTATTAAGTTAGTTATGGGGTTGAACTAGCCTATACGGGGCATCATGTATAGAAATGAAATAAACTGTCACGTATAATTAAAGTCTTTTCTATTTATTGATAACAAAATGCACCAGTTATGGATTTTTCTTCATTTCATAAGTTTTCTCTTAATACAATTTCCATCTTCAGTCCTCTATTTTTAGACACAGCTGTAGCTGTATACAGGTCGATTTTGGGAATCTTGGGCGTATGTATCTGTTGTAGATTACCTGGGCTTCGATGTAGCGTATCTGGTTTTTCAAGAGAGTATGGAATGAAAAAGAATACATATAATAATGCAATTTATATCAATATAAAGCAAACACTATAATTATGTATGCATTATATTTGTTAGTTTTTACATTTCTATACATGATGCCCCATATAGGTTAGTCCAACCTCTTTGGGAACCAACTTGATTGATTGGATGACCTTATTAACTCGCTTATTGGGATTCTTTGACGAAATCGGTCGAAGAACCTTCTAGTTGATTATGTTTCTTCGAGAATCAAAAATTGGTTGATCCCATGGTTCCATCCACTTCTCACTTATGGGGACTTAACGAAGTTGATTGAAAAAACCAACAAGTTGGCTATGGTCCTTTGATAACCAACTTGGGTCGTCGGACGATCTTATTTTCTCACTTTGACGATGTTGATCATAGATTAACTCGGTACCTAGAACCTTATAAGTTGGTTAGGTTTCTTCGAGAATCAAATTGGTTGATCTAATGGTGTTATTAACTCACTCCTCCCGTATGGGGTTCTTGAAACAAAGTTGATCAAAATTACTCTCAAGTTGGTTATGGTCCTTTGATAACTAACTTGGGTTATCGGATGATCTAATTGTCCCACTTCGACGATGTTGATCAAAGAACCTATTAACTCGGAACCTAGAAGATCTTATGGTACGGGTTAATTACGTGTCTTCCCGGTGAAAATCATCACCAGCTAACCTTCTCCATGAAAATACCGATCATTAACTCACTAATCCAACATCCTTTGGAGATTGGAAGGATGTTGGATCAACATCAAACTTGAATCCAACATCAAACTTGGTCGATTGGAAGACCATCAGCCACTGATGGTCTTCTCCAATTTTAGATCATATAAAAGATCTTTTAGATTATTATAAAAACTCCTCTTGATGTTGGCACTTAGATATCTTGTTAAAAAAAATTGTATTCGTACTTAAAATGGTAACTTATTAACAATTTCATGCGGGTTAGTTTTGTTGTAAAAATTTTTATTTTGTGAATAGGTTGAGAGGGGAGTCTCTCTAGGTTGCAGACAGACAGATGTGTTTTAGGTTACGGTCCCTCCCTGTCTGGGATACCCTTGTACTGAAGCAAGCAGACAATAGGGCGGTGTTCCACCTTCCCTGTACCTTTTCAAACAGCCTTCTGAAAAGCCCTTAAAACTGAACCAGAGCACACAAAAAATCCCTTCCAGACAGAAAGTTCTGGTATTTTTCTTAAACTAAAAAGACCCTTCCTTTACCTTACCTACCTCTTATACCTGGAATCAGTGCAATCACAAAATAGCTCCTTATACACGATTTTTTTTTTTTTTTTTTTCGTTTTTGGTAAGTCTGAGACAGCTGCCTTAATATATATATATATATATATATATATATATATATATATATATATATATATATATATATATATATATATATATATATATATGTATGTATGTATGTATAGGAATAAACCAACCATATAACAAATTTATTGTAACATTGAATTTTGGAGTAAATGAAGATGCATGTGGATTTGATGATAATGTTGTAATATTGCTGCAACTTTTTAAAAGAATACGCTTTAGGGGGACAGTAATGTTAAAAATTACATGGGAAGAATTTTGTTCGTCTATATAATTTGCGTAGGAAGAGAAGATAAAAGAGCCATTATTGGTAATCATCCTATTGAATTGTATCTTTTAAGAATATGATATTGTTGATCTTTTTTAAAGATTTTTGTTTCTATCATTGAAATAAATAACATCTGTCAATTAGTGTGGCACGTAGCTTCCTCGCTTAATATTACTTTGATGATTGGTAACACGAGAAGGAAAACAACTTATGATGATGGTACAGAAGGAAAATAACTCCTTGGAGGTGGCCTACAAACAGCCTTATACACTACTGTCCTGCTTAAAAACATCTTGAAACTTCTGTAAGATTCTTTAGACGCAAGTTTATTCCCTAAATAGTATAGATATATATAGGTATGGGAAAGAAAAGAATAAGCAAGACAGTCCGAACACCTGGGACTGTGATATACAACTTATACCGTAACCGTAGCACGTTTAAACAGCTAAACCCCGACCAAGAACTGATGGCGCTCGGCAAGAACCGTAAACTTAGCTTCGTTTAAAGTCGGAACTCCCGAGTATTGCCGAAGTCCATACAGTCTAGTGCTAGTATTTTTTATTTTTTAAATGACTCTTCATGACAATTAATCAAAATAGTGGTTTATTTGATTTAAAACCTGACTTTACATGACATAAACATAAAAACAACACTAGCGCACTCCTCAGTTGCCATATCACATCTTGGTCGGGATTTAGTTTATTATACAACGAAATTCTTTCTTTTATAAACTAAGTTGGTACTATAACTATCAATAAAACATGACAGGTTAGCTTAAATAATAATAATAAGCATATTATTACTAAATAAAGATCTACGAACCATAGATATTTATATAAAGATTTTTAAATCTTTAAATAGTCAAGAGAAGGTGTATTTATTTTATGATTGAATTATTCATTTGATTCATATTTATTATTTTACTATTTAACCTTCCACTTTTGCTGTCAGGTTAGCTTAAATATTAATAGGCATGTTATTACGAAGATCAACATATCATAACAAATCAAACATAACTAAATAAAGATTTTTAAATCTTTATATTATTTTCATTCATTAAATAACATGCTTATAAGTCAAATTAGACTTTTATTGTCGATTAATTCAGACAAAGCTGGAAATGGTTTTTATCCACTTTGGGCATCCCAAAATAATAGTAAATCCAAAATAAGATAAATATAAGTTTGTGACAGTTTCTGAGGTGAAATTTTGGATTTGATTTTAGTTTTTGGCTTATAAAATCTGAAGGGTACGTCGGAAAGAATTATTTATTCTTATCAAATTAAAGAACATTAAATTCTGTGTCGAATAACCTCTTAAAAAATTAAATTTAGTACAGCGATTTGGTCAGAATCGGCAGTCAAATATTTTGAATGTAAAGTGTTATGCACAGTTTCTTACGTCAGTAACTCAAAAACAACAAAAATGTCAACTAATTAAAATTTTAGAGAATCAAATTCTGCTTTCGGAATACTCATTTACTTACTTATTTGAAAATTTAAAAAAAATTACTTATCCCTAAGCATATAAATACACGCAATAAACTAAAATTAGCCGTAGCACTTTCCCCTCTTGTTTATATTTTTTATTTCATTTTTCGAGTTAGTCATTTGCAAAGATCATCCATTTGCATAGTAAATATTAAATACACATTAGGTTTGTTCCAACCCTCTTATTTGTACCGTCCTTTGTATCGTCCCACATCAGATCGTTCGGGAATCGTTTAGGACAGGTTTTATACGCATGCGCTAACATTATACTGTAATAAAATCATGTCAGGTTGGAACGGCTTTTATCCATTGCGCATGCCCGTGACGATCCCACGGATGGTACAACGCTTGGTTGGAACAAACCTAATGTTTTTCATGTTAAAATCTTTTGACTTTGTTTATAAGTTGATCGGTACACTGCGCAAGTGCACAAGGAAGGAAGAGTTGGGGAAAACACTCAAGTGATGTCTCTACGGCTTCATGAATGTATTTTTTTGAAGTGCAACTTCTTAGGCGGCGCGGCGGTAGAGTGAATTTTTTCATATAGTGACATCGTGTAACGAAGTTTGCGATTCGAGACTCGTCCAAGTTTCCACCATTTTTACAGATTAATTGTAATGAAATTTGTGAGACGGAAGTAATGAAACGGAAGTTGTGTTTCGAGACTCATCCTGGTGAAAGATTTATCTGTAAAATATCTTTCCCCCAGGCGAGATGTGAACCACCGACCATGTGGATAAGAAGCCGACGTGCTATCCATTGCTCCATTACATTGACGGATGGAGAAAACACAAAATTGGTATATAAGCGTAATATTAGATAGGTTATAATTAAACTAGGTTCATGGCAACGGGCTTAATTGTATACTTAGAAAAAAAAGTAAAAACTAATTAAATAAGTTATTATATCTATTTAAAGACCAGCAAATCAAAACAAATATTTATTTTTATTGGAATAAATGTGGTTGCCTTAGCGTAGTTTTTGTTGGAATAAATGCGGTTGCCATAGCGAAGCAATATTTTTTTTTTCAATTAAATTTCCCATATGCATTTCTTAATCCTGAAATATGTAATAAATTCGTCAAAAAATGAAGGAGAGCAATGCATTCTAAAACTTAAGTTTCACTTCTAATGCGTGAGAGCCTCACACATATTTTTTATCTTTATAGCCTAAACGCAAAAAAAACTAAAACTATGGTCCTACCTCTAGGTGTGTAATTATCAAGCTGTATAAAATAGTGTCAGGTTTATACCTATATTGAGGTATGTGTGTCAAGTTGGGCAAGCAACCAGACCCAATCCCCCGATACGTCGACTCTATGTCTGTTTATATCAGTAGGTTAGATCTAGGCCTTCCCAAACCCTCCCCTTTACCTTGTGTATATATATGGCTTTATTTTCTGGGTCATCAAATCTACTACGCCTTGTTCTTCTATTAAACACTTTTAAGTTTGATAAGAGAAGAAATTAAGATCAATATTATTAATTTCTTATTCCTTGTTCTTCTATTAAACGTCCGATAATTACTGACAATAGAGAAGAGAAAATGTTTTATTGATATGGGTTACTTTTTTTACGCTGAATATTAATTTGTAATATAAATTAATCAGATTACTTAAGTAATATAATAATATAAAGTAAGGAATAAAGTATGTTTTTGTTTTCTTCTTTCCATTCTTTCTTTCAAGAACAAGATGTATAGAACAAATGTTGATTTTCCTTGTTTTTATCTTTAATTAGATCACTTAAAGATGTTTAATAGAAGAACAAAACGTGTATGGAATAAATGTTGATTTCTTTGTTTATAGTTATATAAGCCCATTGGCGAGCTTAAGACTATCACGGGCTATTGAGTCACATTTTTTACTATATTAATTTCTTCTTATTGAAAATAAATATCATATTTCGGTAGATAAGCCCTAAAGGAACAGTTTTGGGGTATTCTACGAAAAAAAAAGATAACAAAGAAATAGTCATTTCCAACTATTTTAAACTTGCAATTTTCTCTTAAGGGTGCCAATTAGGTGTTTTTGGTGATCATATCTTATGCCAAATTTTGTAGAAGGTCAAAATCCATTTTTATACTATTACAATACTTTCTCATTATATACTACGTATTAAGAGAAAGTTAAAAATAAAATATATGAATGGAGGAACCATGCGTCGAAGTTTTATAGTATTGTGAGAGGTCAAAGTACTTGATTTTAACTTAGGTTTGCCCCAAACTGGGTTAAGTATGTACTTGACAGGTGCTTATCTCATATCACAACCAGGTTATATAGAAGCATGTGGCACTCACTCGTGCGTTTTAACAAAACAAAAGGTAATAGAACACATTGTAGTTTTACACGAGGCATAGATAACAGCTCTTATCTTGTGATAAGTATACACATGGTACTGTTAAATTCTTACTATCAATACGGCAAAACTGATAACGAGTATACCTCTTTCTCGTAACAAAAACATGTTATCAAGTATTTGTAGCTGTAAATTAATTTTGTTTACTTTTTAATTTTTGTTTGTTTACTTTCTAATGTTTTGGGGGTAATAATTCATCGCTTAATTTTTTTTGTCTGTCTCTCTCTTGGCAATCTGTTTGTTTGTCTCCATAACATTCATTTTGTCGGTCTGTCTGTCTTTCTGTCTTCACTACATTTATTTTGTCGGTCCGCCACCTGTCTCTCTGACTGTCTGTATGTTTTTATGTCTTTATATCATTAATTTTGTCGGTTTGTCTATCTGTCTGTTTTTTTTCCTATCTTCATAACATTCAATTATAGTATTTAAAGTATCAATTTAGCAAAATTTAAAGAACGCTGACGGTTGAAATTAAGCTGGGGCTATCTGCGGATTACTTTTGACAAACCATCCAAATTTCATAAAAATCAGATGAGTACTTTTGATGATAGAGGAGTAAATAAATCTATGATTGTGCGCATGTGGAAGAGAAACAAAAATAAGCACAGAAGGTTGAAACTTATATAGGACACACAATGGGCTAATTGTGATCTACCATCCAAATTGCATTAAAATCGGACGAGTAGTTTTTAAGATATGTTGGTTCGTAAAAAGTGAGTGACTGACAAACAGACGCGGAACGTAAAATGTTCCCTGATGTCTGAAACAGATTTCTGTCTAGGAATTTTTTTAAATCGGAGACAACAAGGTCGAAACTTACATGGGATAAACAATGGGCTAACTATGACTTATCATCCGAATTCCATTTAAATCGGACGAGTAGTTTTTAAGATGCATTTGTTCGCAAAAATTGAGTGACACACAGACACGGACCAAAAATGTTCTCTGATGTCTGAAACGGATTTCTGTCTTGGAATGTTCAGAACAATCACAAGGGTAAGCTCAGAAGCAAAACCCCTAATCCATTCAATGATGTCAAAAAATATGTCTTAAACGACACCAGCATTCATGTTCACTTTTAGTCTTGAATTCATGGTTATATTAGAGACTATATATGTCTTCAAATGCTAAAATAATAGTCGTCAAAAAAGGTCACAAAAAGAAGGAGAAAAAAAAATGCAACGGATGTCAACATAGCATTTATCTAATGTTGTTATTTTTTTGTGAATGTTGATTTGAAAAAAACACGGTTTTTCTTCGCTCATCTTCAAGGGCTTTTTGTTTTTCTGTGGGCGGCGCAGCGTTGGTTTTTTTTTATGGAATCAACTCCTGGGTGTTTCATTTATTATTCAGGATAACTCTGGACTACGTGCAAACCCTCATATTATCATAGACATCACGTCCATATTATAATTCCCCATTCAAAAAAACGTTTGAGGAGGAAGTGCAGTTTTTTTATCTGCGGCTTTTGTTTGCATTAGAATAATGCTGGTGTCATTCATTGTTGATTTTTCAAAACAAAATTCAAACGAAGGTCAATCGTGTAAAGCGAAAAAAGGGTGTTGTTTAGGTAAAATCTAGATCTTTCATTAGATCACAGGAATTTTGCGAATTCAGACATTTCCAATCCATTTCAGGGCTCATTCTCAAATTGCTGATCGGTTTGAAATTTTAGAAATGAATTTTAACACTTAATTTAATTGCGCTGCCCTCCAAAAGCTCAAATACAATTTTTTTGCTATTTTGTCTGATGGGTTAGTCTTACATACCTCATATTATCATAGATATCACGGCCATATTATAATTCCTCCATACACAGGGAATTTGTGAATTCTGACATTTCCAATCCATTTCAGGGATCTTCCTTAAAGTTGCTGATGGGTTCGAAATTTGAGAAATTAATTTGAACACTTGATTTAGTTGCACTGGCCTCCAAAAGCTCAAATGCCATTTTTTTGCTATTTTGTCTGATAGATTAGTGTTGTATTAAATGGATTATGGTACTTCTTTAGATTGTTATTCCCCTATGTTTTTTTTAGAATATGAATGACTTTAACTAAATAACTATTAAGATAAAGGGATGTTTAAACCAATGTACTTTGGGACAAAGGAATATCACACTTCTGTTTTTATATGGGGAGTAACAGTGTAAAGAAGAACATTCCGTACACCTTCTTTAGATTGTTACTCCCCTTTGTTTTCTTTATAAGGGGAGTAACAATCTAAAGAAGTGCCTGGGTTTTTTTCCGATGGGTGACTAGAGTGTTGTATTGAAGGTTATTTTGTATGATAGGCTAGTACCGGGACCTAGGCCTTTGTATGTTCTATTGTATGGTTTAGTAAACAGGGATGGGAGTCTCGTCCCCCTCATTCAGTATCTACTAAGAGGGGGGGGGGGACTGAAGGGGGTCTGATGTCCCCCTTTTAGTATGAAATCATTCTCTCCTTGGGCCACTTCTCTCATTTCCCCTCTTATATTATATGAATGTCGCTGTTAAAATAAAAAATAATAGTAAAATATATCATCAACCTTTTGAAAATATATCTAATACTACAATAGCTGAGGGATTCGTACTTGGTACCATGAGAATTGAAATACAATGATAATTGTTCAAATTATTTAATTGTCATTGGAATATTCCGTTTAATTAGTATGACATTTGTTTTTGCTTTGAAATAATTCCACCGTCTTCAATGTTAATTATAGTTTAAATTTTTTAACGTTTAATTACCTAAAATGATAGTGAAAAGACTCCATAATATTATCTTTATTCAATATTATTTTATAAGTGTGCAGTCCAAGTTTCTTAAATGTTAAATTAAGTGTCGAACCATTATTGGGGTTTCAGATAGTCTAAAATGATTAATTTAATTTCAAATAATATTGGACTAATGTCGACTGTAAATCTTTTATCGATAAATTTAATTGGTAGTTACGTTTGGTGAGTGATGGATAAAAGAAATAAGAGGTGATTAGAGTAGGTAAGAGGTGGATAAAAGAAATAAGAGGTGGTTAGAGTTGGTAAAAGGAGGTTAGAGTAGGTAAGAGGTGGTTAGAGTTGGTAAAAGGAGGTTAGAGTAGGTAAGAGGTGGATAAAAGAAATAAGAGGTGGTTAGAGTTGGCAAAAGGAGGTTAGAGTAGGTAAGAGGTGGTTAGAGTTGGTAAAAGGAGGTTAGAGTAGGTAAGAGGTGGATAAAAGAAATAAGAGGTGGTTAGAGTTGGTAAAAGGAGGTTAGAGTAGGTAAGAGGTGGATAAAAGAAATAAGAGGTGGTTAGAGTTGGCAAAAGGAGGTTAGAGTAGGTAAGAGGTGGATAAAAGAAATAAGAGGTGGTTAGAGGAGCTAAAAAATTGTTGGAGGAGGTAAGAGGCTGTTCAAAGAGTTGAGGTGCTTGGAGTGGGTAAGAGGTAGTTAGGGTAACTAAGAGGTTGGTTAAATGAGTTATTAGGTGGTTAGAGTAAGTAAGAGGAGGTAAGAAATGGTTGGAGGAGGTAAGATGTGGTTAGAGGAGGTAAGCGGTTGTTAAAAGTGTTAAGAGGTGGTTAGAGTAAGTAAGAGGTGGTTAAAAGAAATAAGGGTTGGTTAGAGTAAGTAAGAGGTGGGTAAAAGAAGTAAGAGGTGGTTAGAGGAGGTAAGATGTGGTTAGAGGAGGTAAGATGTGTTTAGAGGAGTTAAGAAATGGTTTGAGGAGGTAAGAGGTTGTTATAAGAGTTAAGAGGTGGTTAGAGTCGCTTAAAGGGGGTTGAAAAAAGTTAAGACGTGGTTAGAGTAAGTAAGAGGTGGTTAAAAGAAGTATGATGTGGTTAGAGAAGGTAAGATATGGTTAGAGGAGCTAAGAGGGTTGAAAAGAGTTAAGCGGTGATTAAAGTAAGTAAGAGGTGGGTAAAAGAAGTAAGAGGTGGTTAGAGGAGGTAAGATGTGGTTAGAGGAGGTAAGATGTGTTTAGAGGAGCTAAAAAATGGTTGGAGGAGGTAACAGGTTGATAAAAGAGTTAAGAGGTGGTTAGAGTCGCTAAAAGGGGGTTGAAAAAAGTTAAGATGTGGTTAGAGTAAGTAAGAGGTGGTTAAAAGAAGTATGATGTGGTTAGAGAAGGTAAGATATGGTTGGTGGAAATAAGACATGGTTGGTGAGATAAGAAATGGCTTGAGGAGGTAAGAAATGGTTGTTGGAGATAAGATATAGTTGGCAAGATAAGAAATAGCTTTAGGAGGTAAGGATTGATTGGTGGAGATAAGAAATAGTTGGTGAGATAAGAAATATCTTGAGGAGGTAAGAAATGGTTGGTGGAGATAAACAGGTTTGAGGAGGTAAGAGGTGGTTAGAGGAAGCAAAATATGGTGGGTATAGTACTCGGAAATAAAGTATTAAAAATATTGGTATATAAAGGTATTCAATCTGTCGTTAACAATTGAAACTATAATATACAAATGTAAACTAACTTTTATCAATATACTATGTTAACACCTTATAATATTTAACCTTTAACGTGAAATTCTCATTTAAAGAGTCGTAATATAATATTAGCATAATTTCACTTTTTAGAAAAAAAAATAAACGTTAATTTTAATATCATTAATTACTGTTCAAAGACTCTATAGTGTTAACTTCAATAGGTATCAATGAATAATAATTTTCAGTTAAGATGTCCAAATTATTAACTTCAGTTTTACAAAATTTAGGGTCGCATCAGGTATTCTGGTAATCAACATTTTTAGTAACAATTTTGAAAAATAACAGCGCAATTATATTGCTCAAAATGTTACTTTAGTTCGCTCTATAAGATTATTTTAGTGTCAAAATGCCACACTAAAATTAGCTTCGTTTTGAGAAAAGTTTTCAAATGATCTCGGAAATAATTAGCTACATTAATAATAGCGACAGTTATCAAAGAATTCGTTTTTTAAATTATTAGTTAATTTAAGTTATAAATTAAATTTTCTATGCTAAATTTAATTCTAATTATAAAAGTGTGATTCAAGTGCCTCATTTTCGTTTCTAAACAAATGTTATTTTTGTTTACTTAAGATGGCATTTTTTAAAAAGTATGTATACATTACGTGTGTTGTTTTGTCTATTTTAAAGTTCACTTCTGCGTATTTTTCTTTTAAATTATCACCTTTTTTAAAAAAATAGTTATTTATAATTACTTGCTATTTTATTTATATTTTTATCTTGAAGGTTTACGATAATTTATATTTGTAGGCCCCATTTATTTTATTTATTGGCTGCGTCATGATTAGTTTGTAATTTTTAAAACGTATAGTCCAATCGGAATTATTTATAATTACATTATTAAAAATGCATAGTTCAAATAATTGTCCGTCGCTCTTCTATTTTTATAATCGGATAGATCTTAAATATGCGCTATGTCACTTTCAACCATTATGAATTGGTTAAGTTAATAAAATAGATGTTATATATATAATAATGTCGCTATAAATAATCCCCCTCCCTTTTTAATTACACATTTAACACTTGAACACTCGTAACAACGATAATGATTGGAATGCGAGTGACGTCATGCGCATGCGCAAATGAAGGAGCTCGACTCGTGTTTATTTCTAAACCCTCACCGCTGTTGAAATACAATGTTGCTTGGCACTGTTGCCTGATTTTTTTTTTTTTTTTTTTAAATGGAATCAGACCGTCCAACCTAAAAGGGTTAAAAGGTCACTGACAAACCACACTTGACGTGTCATTTCCCTACGATTAAATATAGATTTACATTAGAGTAATTTTAACACTTGTAAAAGTTCACTAAATTACTAGGTGTGCAATGCAGTTGTCTGCTTGCAATATTGAGCTGAGCGTGCATTTTAATCTTAACCAATAAACATTTGTATTTATATTATAAACAGCTGAAATCGGATCAAAAATAGTAAAATCTCTATTTTTAATTAAAAAGCATTTTTTCCTGTTTTTCTATTTTACCCCCTCTTAAATGAAAATATGACAAAAGTGAACATAACAACAATAACTGTACTCGTAAAGAGCTTTCCAACGACAAGCATCATGAAGGGCATATACTATTTTCACTTTTGTACCCCGTACCCCTGAGTACGAATTTGGACCATTTTAGATTTATAACTTCCTGTGGTTGGTCACTATGACCGTGCCGAATTTTGTGCGAATCAGTTCAGCCGTTCAGGAGGAAACTTTAGTACCCCGTACCCCGTACCCCTGTGTACCAATTCGGACCATTTAAGATTTATGCCTTCCTGTGGTTGATCACTATGACCGTGCCAAATTTTGTGCAGATCGGTTCAGCCGTTCAGGAGGAGTATGTGTCAGAAAAAATGCAAAGTGTAGTATAAGAGCAATAAATATTGGTTTTTAATCTTAAATTTATTAAATTAAATAAAAGTTAGAGAGAAACACGATTATCGCCATCTAGATGAACTTTCCCCCTTACTAAATCTTTAAATGTGGTAATCCCCATTCTACTTATTTACTATGTACACACTTTACACTAACTTAGTTTGCTTTGAACTTAGTTTGCACTATGAGTAAGTTCAACATTCAACCAAATCTCTATAGGAACAACTAACAGTTCTTTTTTTAGTGTAACTCACTATGAGTAAGTTTAAAATTAATGCAAATCTCCATAAAAACCACTTCTAACTTAGTTTTGCTTTTTTATGTATTACTCACTATGAGTAAGTTCAACAGTCAACAAAATGGCTGTATAAACGACTGTTTTAGTTCTCTTTTTAAATCTTATTCACTATGAGTAAGTTCAATATTCAACCAAATCTCTGTAAAAACAACTAACCTAATTACTAAAAACCTAGTTTCAATCAGAAAAAAGTATTTATTTTATTTCTTTTATAAAATTAAACGGAAACAACTTCATGAAGAAAAGAGCCAAATGATGATAAGTTCACAGCTGTTTCATTTAGAGGTTGGTTTAACCTCGACATATTAGGTAATAATATTTATCTTTCGCTCGCCTTAAAGAACCGTGAACCTACTATAATGGCAAAGCACAACTGTGTTACAACCCGGATCTTAATCTTTTCCCCCTTACTCCTACACTAGAACAAAAATAATCTTTTTGATTATATTTATCTTATAAGCTACAATCAATAGAGTTTTGAATGGATATTTTTTCTAACTACATTTTTAACTATACATTTAACTATATTTTTCTAAACACACTTGTTTAGCATTTTTCTTTATTTTTGCTTAATACTATTTTTATAAAAATGTGTTTTGAAAAACGATATATGAAGAAATGAGAACAGATGTGCGAATTAAATTGATTGATTGATATTCATTACTGGTCTTATATTACTTTGCTTTGTAAGTTTCATCGCAAGTGTCCGTTACCCCGATTTTGAACCACTTCCCGCCTTTCAATCTTCCCCAAATTTTGCACATGGAAACAACTAAGTTAAAGAATACAGAAACCAAAGAAAAAAAAAAAAAAAAGTTAAAAATAAGACCAGTTAGGAGTTGAGACAGAGGTTTAAATCTGACTTACTCAGTAAGAAGAGATGAAATGTGAAAGAGAAAAAGTCAGTGTAGGAGTTGAGACAGAGGTGTGTGTCAACTCCTACACTGACTCTTTCTCTTTCACACTTCATCTCTTCTTACTGAGTAAGTCAGATTTAAACCTCTGTCTCAACTCCTATACTGACTCTTTCTCTTTCACACTTCATCTCTTCTTACTGAGTAAGTCAGATTTAAACCTCTGTCTCAACTCCTACACTGACTCTTTCTCTTTCACACTTCATCTCTTCTTACTGAGTAAGTCAGATTTAAACCTCTGTCTCAACTCCTACACTGACTCTTTCTCTTTCACACTTCATCTCTTCTTACTGAGTAAGTCAGATTTAAACCTCTGTCTCAACTCCTACACTGACTCTTTCTCTTTCACACTTCATCTCTTCTTACTGAGTAAGTCAGATTTAAACCTCTGTCTCAACTCCTACACTGACTCTTTCTCTTTCACACTTCATCTCTTCTTACTGAGTAAGTCAGATTTAAACCTCTGTCTCAACTTCTACACTGACTCTTTCTCTTTCACACATCATCTCTTCTTACTGAGTAAGTCAGATTTATACCTCTGTCTCAACTCCTACACTGACTCTTTCTCTTTCACACTTCATCTCTTCTTACTGAGTAAGTCAGATTTAAACCTCTGTCTCAACTCCTACACTGACTCTTTCTCTTTCACACTTCATCTCTTCTTACTGAGTAAGTCAGATATAAACCTCTGTCTCAACTCCTACACTGACTCTTTCTCTTTCACACTTCATCTCTTCTTACTGAGTAAGTCAGATCTAAACCTCTGTCTCAACTCCTACACTGACTCTTTCTCTTTCACACTTCATCTCTTCTTACTGAGTAAGTCAGATTTAAACCTCTGTCTCAACTCCTACACTGACTCTTTCTCTTTCACACTTCATCTCTTCTTACTGAGTAAGTCAGATCTAAACCTCTGTCTCAACTCCTACACTGACTCTTTCTCTTTCACACTTCATCTCTTCTTACTGAGTAAGTCAGATCTAAACCTCTTTCTCAACTCCTACACTGACTCTTTCTCTTTCACACTTCATCTCTTCTTACTGAGTAAGTCAGATTTAAACCTCTGTCTCAACTCCTACACTGACTCTTTCTCTTTCACACTTCATCTCTTCTTACTGAGTAAGTCAGATGTAAACCTCTGTCTCAACTCCTACACTGACTCTTTCTCTTTCACACTTCATCTCTTCTTACTGAGTAAGTCAGATTTAAACCTCTGTCTCAACTCCTACACTGACTCTTTCTCTTTCACACTTCATCTCTTCTTACTGAGTAAGTCAGATTTAAACCTCTGTCTCAACTCCTACACTGACTCTATAATTGTCATTCTTTGGCATTTCGCTGCTCTTAGCGTGACTGATCAAGTGCTTAAGGCTTGTTCAGAGTAGTTTCTTTCCTCATTAATGCAAGTTGTGTGTTGTAAGTTTTTCGAATGCGAAGTTGTGCCGTAGCACTAAAAAGTCCTCGTACTTGACCCCATTCCCAGGGTTGTTTCACTTGGGTAAGTGTAGTGGGGGGAGTTAAAGTTCTTTTCTCTCGGCTAACCTCCAGGCTAGGTCGACATCAGGTTCTCAAGGAGACCTAATCTTTCATAACCTTCTTTCTAGAAGTTAGTTGTTAGTATTTTTTTTTTTTTTTTTTTTTTCTTAGCGCAATACACAACAGTCTGATTGTTGAGAAAGGTTAGAAATTTCGGCATAACCTTTACTATAAAAAGAATCTAGGTTTTTATATCAACCATATATTAATCACAGCGACCTACTTCTTCCGCATTTATATTTTGAACACTCTTTTTTTCTTACTTTGTGTACAATTGATGAATGTAATAAAAACAATTAATTAAGGTACAAACAATTTTTTGTTTTATTCTCATGTAACACTTGAAGTGGTAACTCGTCTTGCTAGCGTTTGGCATGTCAGGCGAGTTTTATTTTTAAGGTTTTTTTTTATTTTTGAACTTAACCGTATCGTATGCCGTAATTGGGGTCCCCGGTCGTTCATTTTTACAGGAGTTTTCTGGTTCGATTCTCGATTTTCTTCTTTTTTTGTGTGTTATGTTTTAATTGGGGTCTACAGTCGTTCATTTTCACGCAGGAGGTTCCTGGCCCTATTGCAGATTTTCTTTTTTGTGTATATTGTTGTTATTGGTGTCTCCAATCGTTCTTTGACACAGGAGGTTCCTGGTTCGATACCTGATTCTCTTTTTTTCTGTTTTGTTGTAATTGAAGTCTCCAGTGTGATTTTATTTTTTTGTGTATAATTTTGTAATTGGTGTCTCTGGTCGTTAATTTTCACATAGGAGGTTCCAGGTTCGATTCCCGATTTTTCTTTTTGTGTGTGACTAGTGACCATTCGTCCACTAATAGGTGGTTACGAAAGTATGTGGCACACTAATTTCCACACTATTTAACAAGCAATGTGCTTTATTAATGATTACGATTCACAATGTACATCTTATATTCTATGTTTTAATGAACAGCGAGTCTTTTATGGTCTTTTGTCTTTTATGGTCGCATACGGTTTTGTTAACGTTGTTGCTTCGTAATAACATTATGATTATTTCCCAGTAAATCTTAATTTAATATGTTTCTAATTATATCTAATGTGCGTTTATATTTTTGATTAATTTGTTTATATTTTTATGTTTCAGGTGAGTCATCTAAGTTAATTACCATCACATAATTATCAAAGCTTTGTGAGTACATAAAATTAATTATATAAATCGGTCCGAGACAACTCAGACAAACTTTCTCATGTACACGAGTACATAATTACGTAGCCAAGTGTCTTCCATTTATGAGTTTTCGAGTTTTTGTAGTACACTTGATTTTTATTGAACATTATATCAAAATTTGTCATAAAAATAAAAATTTTCCATGAAAATTACTTCTTTTTGACGGGGAAGAACCCGGCCTCTCTCCGTCCGCGTTTAAAGCTATTTTCTCAGGAACTAGATTTTTCCCTTGAAAACGACTTATATCGTTAGATTCGTATTTAAATAGACTACATTTTAAAAATTTTTAAATCAAAATCATCGGAACAGTTTTCGATAAATATTTTTTTATCACGTTTTTTCAGAGTTTTGGGAAGTAACGCCCCCAAATTTATTTCTTCTGAGTTAAAATTAATTTCGATTATTTTTTTGAACATGTAAGCCAAATTTCGTAAAAATTGGCCCAGTAGATTAGGCTCCTCGCGTCTGCATAAACGACAGACTCCAGACAGACATGTTTTTAAAAACCTCTTTTTTGGACTCAAAGGGACCTCAAAACGTGTAAATCCATCAAAATGGAATTTTCCCGCCATCACAATACTTTCTCTTTATATGAGAAAGTAAGAAGGATACATTACGAATAAAATAAGATATTAAAATTAATCGAATTTTCTTTTATTTTTAATTTATTTATGTTTATTAGTATTATTATTTATTCTTACGAATAATTATCCGTAAATGATTTCTCTTCAAGTTCTGTTTATTAGTTGTTGTTGTGAAAGAGATATTGCAAAAAGTTACGATACAAATTCATTTACTATTTGTTTATGAACAATGATCTGCGTATATTGAGTGAATCATAATTAAGCGTTTTAAAATTGGTTACATCTTAGTTCATAAGATATAGATACTTTATTCTATCTATAAATGACCTACGATTATTGCATGATTATTGTAAAAACAGGTGTTATTTATGAATGATAGGGTTTCTTTAGTTATTTTTATGAATGAAACAGGTGTCATATAATAAATAAACAATTTTTTATGATCGAAATAAGCGTTATTAATTTTTTTTTTTTTTAAATTACTGTTGAAATCTATTTTATTAATGAATGAAACTGTTTTCTTTTTGTTATTGAAACAGGTGTTATTTATGAATGTTTTTTTTTGTTATTGTTATTAAGAAAAGCTTTATTTATGAATGACATTGGGTTATATATTGTATTGATAATGTGAAACAGATGTCATTTGTGAATAATAGTGTTTTTTTTTGTGTGTGATTGTGTCAAACGTAATTTATGAATGAAAGTGGCTTATTTTTTTATGAATCTAAAGAGGTTTAAGTTAATTAATATTTATAATTTTTGTGTTTGTTTCTTTATTGTATCATATATATATATATATATATATATATATATATATATATATATATATATATATATATATATATATATATATATATATCTATAATATAAGTGGCAATGTCCTGATTGACTGACTGACTGACATAGAATCAACGCACAGCAAAATCTGCTTAACCGAGAGACTTGAAATTTTGAGGATATACTCGGTTCATATCATAGGCATCCACTAAGAAAGGATTTTGCGAAATTTTTATTTTTGTACCCTGGGGTACGGGGTACAAATATCAAAGTAATGAATACTTTTAATGATGCATATCGTTGAAAAGCTCTTTAAAAGTACAGTAATTGTTGTTATGTACAGTTTTGTCATATTTTCATTTAGGAGGGGGTAAAATGGAAAAATGTGTATAACTACATCTTATATAAATGAAGAGTGTCTATGAGTGTACTGCTTACATGAGATTATAAAGTTAAAATGTTGGTACACAGGAGTACGGGGTACAAATGTCAAAGTAATTGATAGGTACCCTTTATGATGCATATCGTTAAAAGGCTCTTTAAGAGAAAAGTAATTGTAATGTACGTTTTTGTCATTATTTTCATTTAGGAGAGGGGTAATAAGGGAGTCAACGTATGTGTGTGTGTTCTTTATTCAAATCTACCGTTTTATTCCGATTTGAATGAATATTTGCACACTTGTCCTTCAAAGCAAGGGGAAAAGGGGAAGGTCACTGACTTCATGCATGTTCGAAATTTTGATTTTGGTACACAGGGGTACGGGGTACAAATGTCAAAGTAATGAAAAACCTTCACGATGCATACCTTTGAAAAGCTCTTTAAGAGTGCTGTACAATTATTTTTATGTACATTTAGGGGGGTAAAATGGAAAAATATATCTATATCTATGGATAAAAAACTAATAATTGTTGTGTCCGTACATTTATCCGATTGGCTAAAATTTTGTATTTATTTATTTATTTTTTATTATTATTATTTTTTTAAAAATACCTTTATTGAATAGTACAGAAGGAAAATACCACTGCTTTTCCTTTTTAAAAAATTAGTCGAAATGAATTACTAATTTTGGATATTAGCAAATTATCTTATCAAAGGGGAGGGATAGAATCTAGATATTCTCGCTTTGAAAAATAATTTAAATGTTTCTTGATGGTAGTTTATAAATCCATTAAATTGAAAATAAAACACCCCGTAGCGAAGCACGGGTATTCAGCTAGTATATATATATATATATATATATATATATATATATATATATATATATATATATATATATATATATATATATATATGGAACTGGTGCTTCTATCTTACTATATGATAATATATAGAAACAGGTTATTAAGGTTTTTAATTGTTTTCTGATATTGTGATTGTACAGGTGTTTAAAATTTTACAATATGTTAGTTCTAGAGGTGTGTTGTACGTTTATGAATATTTCTATATTTTTGCTTATTGTATTGAAACAGCTGTTATTTATGAATGATTTTTTTTTAAATATTATTAACAAGAAAAGCGTTTTTTATGAATGAAATGGTTTCTGTATTGTATGATAATGTGCAACAGATGTCATTTACAATCTATGAAACTGGTACTTCTATCTTACTCTTTGATATTTTGAAAAAGTTCATTAAGGTTTGATAATGAATGATCTTATTTTTTTTATTGTTTATTAATATTGTGAGGTGTTTAAAAGATTGCAATATGTTGGTTGTAGAGGTGTATTGAACGTTTATGAATGAGTCTGTATTTTTGCTTATTGTATGATTTTGTGAAACAGGTATTTTTTTTTTTTTTTTTAAAAAAAGCAATTTGTTTATCGTGGTACTGGAACGAAGTTTTTTTTATTATTTTTTTTTTTATATTTTTTTATTTTAAAGTCAAAGGATTTTCATTTCATAACTTGACGAAAACAAGTAAAAATCCCATTTCTCATTTCTCTTCTCACTTACCTCTCTAGAAGACCCTTTTTTCCTCTACTCTATAAATAGGATATTTTGGAGGGAGAAGATCTCCCTCGTTTAAAAGAAGACCAATCAACATCTGAGATCGATAACATTACTTTTTTTATACACATACAAGCCTTTAAGCCCGTGGTAACAGGCAGAATAAATGTGGTTACCTTATCAATAAACAATTATTTCAAGGTGAGTCGTCCCCATCGTCGGGACACTACTCAATTATGAATGAATAAATGAATAATTCAAATATAAATTAAAAAAAAATGCAGGAAAAAGATCTGAAAAATCATTAGTTATATTCAATAAGAATGAGTCTCGCGCTGTCCACTTATACTTAAACAGTAAGAGCCACGTGATGTCTAGTTATTTTTAATTAATTGCATTCAAAGAAAAAGAGCTGAGAGATGATTAGTTATATTTAAAATTAATAAGTCTCGCGCTGTCCAGTTATATACTTAAACAGAAAGAGCCACGTGATGTCTAGTTATTTCTAAATAATATATAGATAAATAGATATATACTGTTTAAATAGAAAGTTTTAGGCTGTAGTGTTCACTATGAACGGATAGCACAGTGGTAGAGATCCTACTTCGCGTGCTGGAGGTCACAGGTTCAAAACTAGGTTTTAGCTCAATCAATTTTTTAGCTCAATCAAACTAGGTATTAGATCAATTTTTAGGGTCCGTAGGCAAAACCAAGGACCCTTATATTTTTTCGCCTGCTCTCACGGCTACACCTTTCGTCCGATCACTTTGAAATTTGGCATGTATGTGTCTTATACCTACCCACATATTTTAAAAATATAGCGACTTAAAAATGATATTTTGATTGAAAATACGTTTTTTTATAACTATGGTCTTTTCGATGTATTTATATGGTTGTAGTCCGGTTCAGTGGCAAAAAAATACTTTATCAGAAGTTTGTTTATGTGCAGTGGCGTAACTATGGGCCCGCGCGGGCCCACCGAATCCAGAAATAACTGGAATTACTATCCTTGTACCAACGTCGAGGGGGCCCCCAATCCTGAAAGCAAGAGGTTTTTTTTTTTTTTTGCTCATCGATTTTCTTTGGCGAGGGGCCCCCAATGGTCTAGCTACGCCACTGTTTATGTGTTTTGAGAATATCAAACCCATAGGATAGTTCAAAGTAAGCTTTTTAGCATTTTAAAAAACACCATCAATAGGGTACTACTTAAACTATACAGGGTTGCCTACGGACCCTCGCTGTGCGCTGACTAGCACACACTTGACCGGTTTATTAACGTTATAAATCATTTCGAGGTGCTTCGCCGTCGCCGTTGTCGGGACACTACTCGATAAAAGATATTATACATTTATATAAAACTAGCGTTTTTATTTATAACTATTTTTTTTTCTTTTTAACTTAACCGTATGATAAGATTGGGGTTTGCGGTCGTTTATCCTCATTCAGGAGGTTTAGGGTTCGAATCCCGACTCGGACAAGCGCCCCATACTCGGTTATTCACTCGCCATCGCTATATAAACGGATAGCTGCTCAAGTGAAGTGAAATCTTTATATAGCTAATAAGACATTTCTTAAAAATTGTTACTCCCCTTATAAAAAAAAGCAGAGGGGAGTAACGATCTAAAGAAGGTGTGCAGAATATTCTTCTTTAGACTGTTACTCCCCTTATAAAAACAGAAATGTGAATATTCCTTTGTCATAAAGTATACATTGGACAACATCCCTTTTTCTTTATAGTTATTTAGTCAAAGTCATTTATAATCTAAAACAACATAGGGGAGTAACAATCTAAAGAAGTACCGCTAATGAAGCGAACACACTAAATCTGTGTCAACCATTATTTTTATAGTAGTTGTATGTTTTGATTCCTTTTTTTTTTCTTTTTTTTTTAATCAAAAAGTGATAAAAAAATATTATCACAATCTCAGGGAATCGAAACCCGAACGTCTGAGAGTAGAAACACCTTAAGTACTCTAAGTAGTAAATTATAAAGTTTTTTATCTACGCTTGATACGAAATATAAACATTGTATCTCTGTTTAGATGCGTAGAAAGTGATTCTTTATGTACTTGTATTCATTGCGCATGCGCGTCTCATAGTTCTGAATAATTCCTCTTCTTTACCACTCTAGGTCGGTCAAGAAGAGGAATTCTTCAGCTTTACGCTCGATTAGCGAGTTTGTTTACATTTAACAAAACTAATTTGCTGTTCTTTTATTAAAGTAACTGTTTATATCGAGTTTTTAGTAAAAACAATAAGTGAATCAAGTGACTTTGACGAAAATGTGGAGAATAATACTCCTCCAGAAATAATTAATTCGGCAAAAAATACAACTAATGAATTAATGCCATCTTTATCAAGAGAGAGATACGAACTTACATACAGCAAGTTTATTTTTTCTGTATTTACTATTTAAATCTAACAATCGTAGATAAAGTTCGGTACGCAACTCGTGCGAAAACGGCATTTTGCATTGCTCGTGAGTTTGCACCCTCGCTATGCAAAATGCTACTTTCCGCACTCGACGCGTAATGTACTATTGCAGGAACGTAGTTTTTTAATTACGTACGTGTACATAATTTGTTATTTCTTCCTACTTCCTACATTATTATAGACGAATTGATTGTGGTTCATATTTTCTTAATTACTGCATATACCATTTCCAATTAAAATACCATCGGAGTTAAATTGTTTCACTAAATGTTATTTTTTATTTTTAAGTATTTTTATTTTTTATTTTTTCTATATTAGAATTTATAAGGTAAAAACCAGCAAAAAAAACCATTTATAATTGTACTCATTAAGTTAATCCGTTTGTAGTAATTGAAATACGTCATTAGATATTTTTTCTTTCAAGTTTGTAGTTTCTTTGTCGATTTTATTTCCTGGTAATTAATAACTATTAGCTCCTCGCAATGCATTGCTGCAATTAGTCTAGTAGACTTGTTTTTATTCAAGTTTTTATTTATACATACATACATAGATACGTACATACATGTAAAAAACTTCTAAATTTTTAAAAAGTATCAATAATAAAAAAGCATTAATTAAATTTAAAAAAATTTAAAAACTATAAATATTTTTTTTATATTTGTTTTACTTACTTATATAAAGAGAAAGTGTTGTAATAGCGCGAAAATTTTATTTTTTGATGGATTTACACGTTTTGAGGTCTCCTGAGTCCATAAAAAAGTGTTTTTTTTTTAAGTCTGTCTGTCGTCTTTGCAGACGCGTGGAGCCTAAACTATTTGGCCAATTTTGACAAAATTTGACATATAGGTTCAGAAAAATATACCACGAGGCGAAATCCAGAAATGAATTTTAGGTCCAAATGTGGTGGCGCTACCCCCGAAATACGTGAAAAAAAAAATTATTTCTCCAAAACGGTTCCGACGATTTTGATTAAACATTTTTAAAATGTAGTCTATTTTAATACGAATCCAACGTTATATGCCGTTTTCCGGGGAAAAATCTAGTTCCTGAGAAAATAGCTTAAATCGCGGACTGAGAGAGCGCGGGTTCGATTCCCCGCCGTGGAGAAGTTATTTTTATGATATATTTTGATAAAATGTTGAATAATAATTAAATGTACCAACGAAAACCAATAAACGGAAAACATCGGGCCAAGTAATTTTGAACTCGTAAATGAGAAAGTTTGTCTGAGTTGTCTTTGACCGATTTTTTTTATAGTGCAACCTCTTGAAGGTTTCTTTTTCTCAAAATCTGAAGTATGTACTAATATTTGTTATAATTATATTGATTAATAATATTTAATGTTTTTTTTTAATTGTCTGTTAGGTACCTCGGAAAAAATAGCATATGCTACACGACTGTGAAGTGTTTTTTCTTTACCTTGGCAATATTTAAATTGCCGCGGTAAAGAAAAAGCTCACTTCACAGTCTAGTAACATAATATACTATTTTCTTCTTTTAAATAGGAGTTTGGTCTTGCAATTTGCGGCAGCTATTGTTATGTACACTTTGACTTCTTTTTTTGGGGGGGGGGGGTCAATAAGAGTGAAGAACTGTTTATTAAGCTGTTTTTAGGAGTTGGTTGCTGTAGTCGATTAAGTAAAGTACAGAGAAAAAAAAAATTATATATGGACGGAGTCGTTCCTTATGAAGAATCGACTCCTAATTTGATTCGTTCACTAAAATGAATCGATTCTTTTTTAAAAAAAAAAAATTAATAATAAAATTAATAATATTATTTATTAATTCTATTTTTATTTCAATAATAAGGAAATATAAAAATACACTAAAGGTTGAATAACTAATAAAAATGCAAGGATTATTAACTACGTAACGCATTCTTTCAATTCCTTAACTACGTACTCTATTATTATTACAATCAGCTGGTTGTTTTTTTCCACTTTTAAAAAGAAACAGGTATTACAATCAAGGAAGTGAGAAAAATATTTATTTAAAAAAATAAACATTTGAATGCAGCTGACCTAGGTATTTTAAACTATTAAGTAATAATGTAGTTAAAAAACAATTAAATAAGTGTTTATTTTGTTTTTCTTTTTGCGCGCGTTTAAAAAATACCTTTTTTTCTGAGCCAAGGTTAGTTGATATAAACCTAAAGGATTTATTTTTTTTCAATACAAGATAAATCCTTAAGTTGCATCACATAAGAAAGATCTATTTTTTTTCTTTCTTTGAGGGTTCTTTAATAGATTGTAACTAAAAACGAAATAACCGTGACGAGAATCTAGTTCTTTCTATCGCGCAATTCCTTCTTGGAACGAGGTAAAAGAAAAAGAACAATAAATGACACAGTGTACTCAGGGTCGTTGGTTCGAAAAACAAGGATACTTTTAATATATTCCATACATTAAAAGTATCTCTACAGACTAAATATTAGGGATATTTTTTGAAGTGAAACTTGTTTAGGCGTGGTAGAGTAAATTGGCTTGGATTAAATGAAATTGCATGTAACGAAGTTTGTGATTCGAGACTCGTCTAAGTAAAAGATTTTTTATAGGTAAATCAAGTGCTTGCTTAAGTCGTCAGTTGATTTACCTGTAAAAAATCTTTCACTTGGACGAGTCTCGATCCACTGACCTCTGATTCAGAAGGCATAAGTGCTAACCATTGCACCACGGAGGTAGAACATTTCTCAATTCAAAGAATTGGTTTATAAGCGTAATATTATATATGTTACAGCCAAAGTAATTAATGTGGTTATTATGAATAATTGCCGGGCATTATGTATAATAACTATTGAATTTGGTCAAAGTGATTAATAAAGCTTGATTAATCACTTTATCTAGTCATTATGCACAATATCTGACCCAAGTCAGAGAATGTGATAATATAACACTGTATTAATCACTTTGCCTAGCTATTATGTATAATAACGGTTGGAATTTGAAATAGTAATAAAATGCAATACATTTGAATAATAAGTATAATATATTATAAATAAAAAGGTTTTACATAAAAGAAAGTTATTCATTTAAAAGTTTTACATAAACTTTATTCACATGAAAAAGGTTAAGTAAGAAAAATAATAAATCAGAGGTAAAATTACGAGTCTATCTTCTTATCTATTTTTAATTTTTGGATGTAAGATTTTTGTGGCTTTTGAAATTGCACAAGAGTTTTTATACTTACAACGATTGGAAATACAATCGCTGTGACAATTGCACTGATAAAATCCCAAGCCTCCTAAGTTAGGCCCCCCCCCCTAGCACTCTAGCACACAAAAATTAACTAAATCAACCAAAACTTGTTAAAGATCAAAAGTCACAAAGCTATAATAGTCAAACAGAAGTTTAGTGTGGTTTACAGTCAGTGATTTACACATTATGTCTAGATAGGGGGATGACATCTCCCACTCTTATCACTTTAACCACTTTAAAGTAAAATATTTTTCATAATATCTGGATAAAGTTATTCATTTTTTATTGGAATTATTACTTTAACTATATTGTCCCAGCTATTATGAAAAATGACCAGACAAAGTGGTTAATTAATCACTTTGTCTGGTCATTTTAGTCTTTATATATAATATATGGCCATTATTCATAATGACCAATCTATTACTTTGGCTGTAACATATACATTATAATAATATAGTATAATATTATAAATGTTGTTTTCATGTTTTTTCTTCTTTATTCGTTAAAATGTTATGAACATATTTTATTTTTCAATTAAATTCCACATAACCATTTCTTAATCCTAAAATAATAAAATGGTCAACGAATGCAAATACAGCAATGCATAAAATCAACTTTTTCTAGAACTTAAGTTTCACTTCTAATGCCTGAGAGTCTAACACTTTTTTTGCTCAAAGGAAACAAAACGCATCAAAAACTAAATTTTGTGCCTACAAAATAATTTCTCCCTCTCTCTCTCTCTCTCTCTTACACACTCCCTGTCTCTCTCGCTCTCTACTTTCTTTCTTCCTCCCCCCCTCCTCTCCCTCTAACTCACTCTCTCTCTCACACACACACACTCCCTGTCTCTCTCTTTTCTCACATACTCTCTCCCTTTATCTCTCTATCTCACACACTCTCTCTTTATCTCTCTCTCCCTTTATCCCTGTATCTCACACACTCTCTCTCTCTTTATCTCTCTCTCTCTCTTTATCTCTCTCTCTCTTTATCTCTCTCTCTCTTTATCTCTCTCTCTCTCTCACATACTCTCTCCCTTTATCTCTGTATCTCACACACTCTCTCTCTTTATCTCTCTCTCTCTCTCACATACTCTCTCCCTTTATCTCTGTATCTCACACACTCTCTCTCTCTTTATCTCTCTCTCTCTCACACATACTCTCTCCCTTTATCTCTGTATCTCACACACTCTCTCTCTCTCACATACTCTCTCCCTTTATCTCTGTATCTCACACACTCTCTCTCTCTCTCTCTCTCTCTCTCACATACTCTCTCCCTTTATCTCTGTATCTCACACACTCTCTCTCTTTTTATCTCTCTCTCACATACTCTCTCCCTTTATCTCTGTATCTCACACACTCTCTCTCTCTTTATCTCTCTCTCTCTCTCTCACACATACTCTCTCCCTTTATCTCTGTATCTCACATACTCTCTCTCTCTCACACTCCCTGTCTCTCTCTCTCTACTTTTTTCTTCCTCTCCCCTCTCTCACCCTCTCTCTTTCCCTCTCTATGTATTATATACTACGTTATATATTGAGAAATTAGAAAAAAAAAATATATATATATATATATAATGAAAAAGATGTGACAAACTATTCTGTGAAAGACAAAGGAAATTTGTTATGAAGATGAACAGAGACAGAGGAATAAAAGGTTTTCCTTACCACTATCATTAATCTTCTTCCTAAAGATGTGTCAGAGTGCTTTTAAAAAGTTCCAAAGTTTCAAGTCCGAACTTGTTTAGTACTTAATCGATTAATAACATAGAAGATGAGAAGCAAGAGAGAAAGAAAGAAGCATTTTTATCTTACGAGAAAACTTGACAGGGTTTTAAAATATTAACCCTCAACATAAAACATAGTGAACCAGGTCAGGGTTGTTTATAAACACGATTTTACACGGAAACTTTTAAAACCTAATTTTTTCTTCTACTAAAAATGGGTTAAGATAAAATAAACCTTGTTAAAAGTTTTGCTCAAGTTTGGTTTAATACCTTTTAAGATATTAAATTTTTAAAAATGTACTATGTATTTATAGGACTTAAAATATATATATATATTTATCAAATTTAACTATAGAATTTGTCATCTTCAAAGTTTGCGATGTTTTGTGATGTCATTATAATGACGAATTGCAAGTTTATGGTTCAATATGATGTTTTACAAGTTAATGTTACAATTTTTACTTATAATTTTAGTTTAGTTCATAATGCAATATGACGTCATAAAAGTTCATGATATAACGTTGTGCCTGTTTCTAGTAAAATTTGACGTCATAAAACTCCTTAATATGACAGTCCTGTAAGCTCATTATACAATATGAAGTCATGCAAATTTTTAATACGAGTACAACTTTGTTATGACGTCTTGCAATTTTATACTACGTTTTTATTAGCTTGCTTTCTTGTTTGTTTGTTTGTCCAGTACAAATCTTGCAATCGATTTTTAACTAACTTTCTGACTAAGTAGAAAGCTGAAAATTGCACAGATTATGTATTTCCGATGACAATACAATAATCAGTAATTAGATTCACCAAATTATTACTATTAGTTGATAAATCACTAAATTTCTTTAAAAGTTAGGCGGTCAAATTCAAAATCAATTGTAAACAAACGCGACCAGTGACAGCTAAGGAAATCCACAAGGAAAATTTAAAAACGTTGTTTATAAAATAGTATATTATGTTACTAGGCTGTGAAGTGAGTTTTTTCTTTACCGCGGCAATTACATTTACTGTCGAGCGAAGCGAGACAGTAAATGTAATTGACATGGCAATGTAATGACATTGCCAAGGTAAAGAAAAAACACTTCACAGTCGCGTAGCATATGCTATTTTTTCCATGTAGCAGACAATGAAAAAACATTAAATATTAATCATTAATCAATATATAATAATAACAAATATTAGTACATACTTAAGACTTAAAAAAAGAAACCTTAAAAAGAGGTTACACTATAAGAAAAGATAAATAAAACGCATTGACATCTAGCGGATTTTTACCGTACTAGAAGCATTTCTACAAAGACTGCAGCGGTACTAACGGAAATTTTGACAACTACCCGCCGGAAAATAAAAATCTTTTAGTTCCTAGGACGTAAAAGATTTTTTCTTTACAGCTAGGAGTAATGAAAAGATTTTTTAAGTCCACGTAATGAAAAAATTGGTAAGGCGTGAAGTCTCACGTAAAAAGGGTTTCGTTGGTATTGTGAACACAAAATTAGAAGGGGGGAGGGGGGGGGGGGGGGGGGGGTGGGGAGAGAAAAGTGTTTTTGACAAAATGGCGCCGAAAATTGAACACTATCCATAAGTGGTATATATATTTGTAATCTACTCTTCAATACCTTTCATTTGATACCTTACTCAAAATTAAAAAAAAATATTTTTTTTCGAGTGACATGAATTATCCGCCATCTTGGATTTCCAGTAGATCAGATCAAATTGCTAATCTTATTTTTTCTATGGCCCAGCAGACCACACATATTGCATATTTTTCTATATTTTTAGTAACAGCGGAAATGCGATTTTAGGGGGGGGGACACGAAAAATTTCGAGGTTTTTTGACAAAATGGCGCCGAAAATTAAACACAACCCCTAAGTGGTATATATATTTGTAATCTACTCTTGAATACCTTTCATTTGATACCCCACTCAAAATTTTAAAAAAATACTTTTTTTCGAGTAACGTGAATTATCCGCCATCTTGGATTTCCAGTAGATCAGATCAAATTGCTAATCTTATTTTTTCTATGGCCCAGCAGACCACACATTTTGCATATTTTTCTATATTTTTAGTAACAGCGGAAATACAATTTTAGGGGGGGGGACACGAAAAATTTCGAGGTTTTTTGACAAAATGGCGCCGAAAATTGAACACTATCCATAAGTGGTATATATATTTGTAATCTACTCTTCAATACCTTTCATTTGATACCCCACTCAAAATTTTAAAAAAATACTTTTTTTCGAGTAACGTGAATTATCCGCCATCTTGGATTTCCAGTAGATCAGATCAAATTGCTAATCTTATTTTTTCTATGGCCCAGCAGACCACACATTTTGCATATTTTTCTATATTTTTAGTAACAGCGGAAATACGATTTTAGGGGGGGGGACACGAAAAATTTCGAGGTTTTTTGACAAAATGGCGCCGAAAATTAAACACAACCCCTAAGTGGTATATATATTTCTATTCTACTCTTCAATACCTTTCATTTGATACCCCACTCAAAATTATAAAAAAATATTTTTTTTCGAGTGACATGAATTATCCGCCATCTTGAATTTCCAGTAAATCAGATCAGATTGCTAATCTTATTTTTTCTATGGCCCAGCAGACCACACATTTTGCATATTTTTCTATATTTTTAGTAATAGCGGAAATACGATTTTAGGGGGGGGGACACGCAAAATTTCGATGTTTTTTGACAAAATGGCGCTGAAAATTAACCACTATCCCTAAGTGGTATATATATTTCTATTCTACTCTTCAATACCTTTCATTTGATACCCCACTCAAAATTTTAAAAAAATATATTTTTTTCGCGACGTGAATTATCCGCCATTTTGATTTTGAACAGCTGATAATATTGAGTTCGCTATATTTTTCCTGTGTGCGCGTCAAAACGATCTTTTATACTGGGAAGTTTCACGTTTTTATCTTTTTTGGTTCAAAAGTTATTGGAACCGTACAGAGTGACAGACGGACACAGGAACGAAACTATAAGGGTTTCTTTTTTTTGGTTTTACCAACGAAACCCTAAAAATGGATTTTAGCTATGTTTTTTAGGCTCTAAAGTTACTATTTCACAGCCTACCACGGAAAAAAAATATTTCTATCTTGTATATTCTAATACAACTAGTTGTGACGTCATGCAAGTTGCTTTTTAATGATTGTTAAAAAATAGAATTTTGACGTCATTAAAGTTCATGATATGTTAGACGCCCTGTAAGTTTATAAGACAAATATGACGTCATAAAAGTTTATAATATAACTTCACTTATCATTATACAATTTGGCTTGTAATGCAAGTTAATGCTACAAATTTAACATGTCATTCAAGTCGCTACAAATTTGATTTGTCACGCAAGTTAATGATATACTTGTACTTTTCAAGTCATTCTGGTTGCGTGATTTGAAACAGCGTGTTGCGTAACCTGTACGTTCTTTCATTATACTTTTTATTTATCTATGTTTTGATTAGAGTTTTGAACTTGTATTTTTATCTATTAGATATTAATACCTTTATTTCAGGTAATTAGTATAGAGGTTTTTTTTAGAGAAAAATCCACGTCATTATTTATTTTTGGTCGACTGCACCCTGCCGTCGGTATGAGACGCATCTAGTCGGCTTTTGTTGGCCTACATAAATATTGCACAATCCGCCCCCCTTGTATGCTCTCTCCCTTGTTGGTACGTTATTGTTATGAACCCATTCTAAACTGCGACCCAAATAACTAAAAAGTATGTAACAATTCTTGCAACACTGGTGCATTTATTCACATGCATTTCCAAATAGACTGCCATTTAGTGTGGCACATATCTTCCACGCATCCTAGCACGTACTTTATTGATTATTAAGCTTTTACAAGACATTATTGTCTAATTTATTTAGTTTGTTTCCCCCGTTTTTTAAGATTTTTGACATGAATCAAAGTATAAATTTAGGAAAAGTTTAGGATCGCAGACGGATGAAATTAATCTGTTGTTATCTACGGTCTACTTGTATGGGCCAAACAATGGGCTGGCTAATTGTGACCTATCATCCAAATTTCATTAAAATCGGATGTGTTGTTTTTAAGATATGTTGGCTCGCAAAATTGGAGCAACAGACAGACACGGAACCAAAAATGTTCCCTGATGTCTGATACGGATTTCTGTCTTGGAATTTTTCAAATTGGAGACATAAAATATTTTCGTTCTCCAGAACGATCACATAGCGTCCGTTACCTTCGGTATGCTCGGAAGCTAAATAAAAAAATGCATAATATAAGATCTTTTATAGTAGATAAAATTCAAAGGATTAGAATAATCAGTCTATTATATAGGTATACACAAAATTATTGGTAATAATATTGATTCTGAGCGATCAGTTTGAAAGTTTTTCGCACTTTAGAACTAGGGAGTCGATAAATTTACACACCTTTTAGAAGAAGACAATCTACACGTACATCCCTTTAGAAGAAGACAATCTACACTTTCTACTCTTACATACCTTTAGAAGAAGACAATCTACACTTACATCCATTTAGAAGAAGACAATCTACACTTTCTACTCTTACATACCTTTAGAAGAAGACAATCTACACTTTCTACTCTTACATACCTTTAGAAGAAGACAATCTACACTTACATCCATTTAGAAGAAGACAATCTACACTTTCTACTCTTACATACCTTTAGAAGAAGACAATCTACACTTACATCCATTTAGAAGAAGACAATCTACACTTTCTACTCTTACATACCTTTAGAAGAAGACAATCTACACTTTCTACTCTTACATACCTCTAGAAGAAAGCAATCTACTCGTTTACAACTGAAGAAGAAGACCATCTACCCTTAAATACCTTTAGAAGAAGACCATATACACTTTCTACCTACATACCTTTAGAAAACAAAATCATCTACTCGTTAACAACTTAAGAAGAAGACAATCTACACTTACATACTTTTAAAATAAGACAGTTAACTCTTTCTCACCTTTAGAAGATGCCAATCATATACATCAGTAGCTAATCATCCAGTTGTATACTATCTTTATTTTTATGGATCAATTATTATGAGAGTGGTACCAAAATGTTTCCAATTGATTTAGTCCGAATTACTGTCAATTAAGCAATTCGGCGGAACGCTGGATAACTGATGACATGAAGATGATGAAGATGATTTAGATTAAAATGAAATAGTATTATTAAAATGAAAGTTTTACATCGTAAGAGATAATTAAAATTAAAACCATATAATTCAATTATGGAAAGTAAAGGAAGAGTGATAGGAAAGTTTTAAGTGACATTGCGAGGACTGATTGCTGATACAGCGAGTAAAGGCTATGTCACTAACTGGTACGTAGTGATAATAGAAATATAAAACAGATAAGGAAAACTATTACAGTGACAACTAGATCAAAATAAACAGGCAAGTGGATGAAAGACATGATGGTAATAGCGTTAATAGAGTTGCAAGATTGTTATTTCCTCTAACTATCTTGTCAATCCACTATAGCTATGAGACTCTGATCTTATCACTTGCAATATCAAACCTGTTTAGTAAAGCTAAAATGAAAATCTAACTACATCTGTTCCCTGATTAAAATTATTGATAAGATATTAAGATTGTGTTGGATAAATGTATTTTTTATTTTGATTTTGATTCACTCTTATTGGTCTCTCAAAATGGTAGCATGCAGTTAGACCTCGTATTGCATAGTAATAATTGTGATTGACAAAACAGTAGTCATTTCTACTCGGCCATCAGTGGATCAAGGTTGAGGTTACGGGTTCGATCCCACGGCATGGCACTTTGCTTCATATTGATCACAGTGTGGTCACATTGTTGGCACATTGGTGTTGGAAGTGGCTTAACTCCATAAAGGGTTAAGCCTCGTCCAGACTGCCAAAAGTCTAAGATGCACAGGCGCACTTTAGACTGGGCATGCGAAGAACCCAATGCTCGGCTCGTTTCCTCTGTTCGGTTTGGCAGTCTGGACGAAGCTTTAGTTAGTTAGGCTAAAATTAGTGGGTCATATTCCCGTCCATTATCATTGGATGTCTCATTTCGCATTAGCGTCCATTAGTGAAAGCATGACAACTAAACTGCTTATAGTGTTCTATCCGCTAAGCAGGTTGTCAGAATGTGAGTTCCTTGATTTGAGGAGGGAATCCATAGTTTTTTAGTGAACAAAGTTGCTTCCCAAAGTTCTCCTACCTCAGCTGAGTTGATTGAGAACAGCTGCATTAACTAACTCCTGATTGGGTGAGAAGGGTTTCGTCCTCTTCCTACCACAGACTTTACTTTGGGCTTTCACCAAGCATGTGTAAATACCGATTTAGCCAAAGTGTCCACAGTTATCTGCTAGTTTGCTGATATGGTTCCTGGATCGAGCATCAGGAATTCGACTTTGCGCATGCCCCAGTGTGAAGTGCGCCTGCGCACACACAAGTATCGCTGATAACACTGATATGACAGATGACCGCTGGTGAAGCGAGAAGGTTACTAAAATAGTGTTGCCTGGCTACATTTGACGAGTGGTATCAGAGAAAAAATTGTCTCTCTCCCCTGGAATTTTACTCGGGGCAAGTCTAAGGTTATACATCTCTCCAAGATAATTGTACTTCTCCTACATATAAAACAACATTACTTTTATTCGTAACAATAAGAAAAATACATACAATGAACTAACCACCTAGTTATTTTGAGTTAGAAACCGCGAACAATCAAAATACCGCGAATGTGTAGACACTTTATGTTTTCGCTATATTTACGTTACGTTTCTCAAGTTATTTCACGGTGTAATAGGTCTTGGTTTTGTTGTTTCTTCAAGAAGAATGCGGTGTTGTGTTGTTTTATTAGGAGTCTGGTGTGTTTCTGACCTAGAATGCAAAGACGAGTTCTACTCCGTTAGCTCCTTTGAGAAAAAAAAGGATTATTTTTTTTAGACGGTGGAAAACTTTCACCTCTGTTTCAATCTACCGCTTCTATATCTTAAAAGCTATTTCCAACACTTGTTTTGTTTGATATTTCACCATTTACAATCTTATCTTTTTAGGGGGTAAAAAGTATTGACTAATAAGAAGTCAGTTACACAAATTTTAATTTGATCAAAAATCGGTCCAAGCTGATTTTTTTCAAACAATATTTTTAGTATCATTAATATAATCTAGTAGTGTCCCGACGACGACGCAACTCGAAATTATTTGTTATTGCTAAGCTAAAGCAACCACATTTATTCCAATAAATATAAATGTTTGTTTTGATTTGTTGGTCTTCAAATAGACGTAAAAACTTATCTAAATTAATTTACTTAATTTTATTATTTTCTAAATATAAAATCAAGTTCGTTGCCACGGGCTTAACTGTTCATTGTAATATATTTAATCAAAATCCTATCAAAGGATTGATTTTTATATTTGAATATTGAAAAAATAATTACATATATAGACGGAAAAGATAACCTTAATTAGATTAGTAGATCTTGAAAAAGTAAAATATTATTTTGATTTTAAATTGTAGGAATTTATTGGTAAATAGCAAATAGCCAATTTTTGCCAAATAAATATTCTTCTTTACAAGGATTGAACTTCATTGGTAATCTATTGTACAAAACAGGGAAAATATTATGATTTGTTATTGTAGGAATTTAGGATTAAAATAACAAATGTTTAAAAATAACATTCTTGCCTGTAAGGATTTGACATCATTTGATAAACTGTTGCGTAAAATGAAGAAGAAATAACCTTCTAGGATTCATTATAAGCTCTTGAGGAAAAAGATTATTTTAGAATGTCAGTCAGGAGTCAGGGGAATTTAGTTGTAGAGTAGGAGAATATTGGCGACACTGGTGTCCTTCCAGAAGACCACGACCTCCCTCAACCTGGCGTCGAATAACCTCCTCCCCACTTCTCTGTGGGGTGTTTTTCCCACCATCCGAACCGAACCAGTGTTGTTGTTTCGCATCTGAACTTAACCTACTTTCACAAGAAGGATACGAGACTGTTACCCCGCCTTTTCTCTCTCACTGAGTAAACACCACTCCCTCTACTTGTGAAGCTCATTCTCCCGCATTATACAAGAATCAAAACATAACCTCATTTTTTTTTTTCATAACCTCTCCCACTCTTTTAAAATAAGCATGTTGTTATGCTGTAAAAAACAGGATAACCTGGCGGCGTAATAAACACAAACAAACTTCCTCTTGACTCGCAAATCCAGATGAAATCAAGTGTGACAAACAAATCGTTTGATAAAGCTGTTATTTGGTTTTGTTGTTTTGGTTTTTTTCGTACATAAAATAAACAAACAGCTGTTTGTAAACAGATAATTTAAATATAACCTCAATAACGTTCTTTCATCTTTTTAGTTTTAAACGAACGGCTTTACGTAAACAATTTTTGCAAAACAAACCGATTTCTGTATTTCTTTTTCACTTATGTACATATTTATTATAACATAATTCATAAATATTTATGCATGAGAATAATAACAATAAAAAATAAGATCTCACGATAGGCGTTCTATTTGCTGGTTTACGTCTTTCACTATTTTTATTTTTATAGTTTCACGCACTTTTCATCGATACACTTGGACCAAATAAGTTGTTTACAGTCGCTTGCAGCGTAAACAAGCAGTCTGACCGTACTGGAAATTTAAATATGTAATATGTTAAACAACTACCTTTCAATTCCCACGGATCACATTATTTTTATAAAACGTTTTTATACTAATTAACCATGTAAATCGCTTCATGTTAATAAATAAATTATTAAACCAATTTAGTCCCTATCCTGGGAAAACTCTCGTTTTAAAATGTAACCTTTTAACCATGTAAAAAAATAAACCGCTACCTTTCAATTCCCAGCGATGTCACATTATTTTTATAGATTGATTTTTACAAATAAATTAACTATTTATTAATTTGTAACCATGTAAATATTATGTATAACAGCTAGAGGTCGACCAAGAAGTCATGGAAATGTGAGGAGTGCGCTAGTGTCGCCATGTACAGTCAGTTTTTATTAAAATAGACCACTGTCAAAAAATACAGTGTTGTTCTTTTGTTATTAATAATTTTATTTTTGATAACTTCTATATTTTTTGCAACAGGCAACACTGTACCTGATAAGAAATCACACTAATATACGATAATATCTTTATATTATTATTTATTGATTATTCATAATAATATTCTTTAAATCTAAATAAATTTTCTTCTTTCTTAATCGATTTTTTTCTTCATCTTTATTTCTGAGTTTGATTTGTTACTTTTTTATTTCTGTTTTATTTGTTAATTGTCATGGAGAGCAATCATTTTTATAATAACAAATAAATATTAGGTTTGTTCCAACCCCATTATTTGTAGTGTTCTTTGCATTTGCATCATCATGGTGAATGGTACAAAATCAAAATTGTTGTGTGACAGTTGTGACTATAATTCGTATTGTATAAAAACAAACAAAACAGGAAACCTAACAGATTGGAAACCTTCTTGTTGTTATTATTCGTGAGATTTGACGTAACTGCGCATGTCATACAAACTAGAAATGGGTATTGTCTTAGCACCCGACTGTACTGACTTCGGCACTACTCGGAAGTTCCGATTTTAAACGAAGTTAAGCTTTCAGTTTCTCCCGTGTTCATGACTTCTTGGTCGACCTCTACCTTTCAATTCCCAGCGACGTCACATTATTTTTATTCGTCGATTTTTACTACTATATTAACTTAAATTGCTATCTCCGGAAACTTCTAATTTTAACATTATATCCTTGTAATCATGTAAAATATAAACAACTACTTTTCAATTCCAAGCGATGACACATTATTTTTATGCCACTTAACTGATTTTTACTTACTAATTAACTCAATATAAGATATTTTTGGATTCAAATGATTATATTCAGTGTCATAATATATACGAGAATGTATTATCCGATATTTTTTCTTGGACAAGCTTTATTTTTAAAGAGAAAAAAATAAATTTAAAAATAGGACTGAATGCAATTCATGCACGGGCCTCTCATTTTACTACTTTTTTAAAAGATAGCTGTTCTATTTATTTTTTCTTTTTTTTCTCATTCTTCAGTATTGAGATCGTAGAGTAAAACAAACATATAAAAGACGAGTAGATGCTACATATATAGTATGATTTATTTATAGATGCGTGGTAAAGATGAGGAGTTGTAATAGATAGGAATCAGAGCTTAACGACTGGGTCTAGTGCTCTACTGGCGTGCCCCTACTGTCTAAACCTTACACTTCACTTTACCCCTTCCACAATCACTTGTATTTTACCTAATTACTAAACACCCACCTATTCTTGCATAAACTCAACACAAGTCTTGTTTTTTTTTTCTTTTTGCCTACCTCTGTAGAGTACACACCGCTACTTTGTCTTGTTATATATGTACTATGTTATTATAGTATTCCGTGCTTCGCTACGGAGTGTTAATTTTATAATTTGATAGATTTATGAACTACCTCTTAAAGAGAGATTTAAATTTTTTTTATATAGTTATTATATATTATAAATTTTTTTTGGGAGTTTCAGTCCCGTTCAGCTGCCTAGGTCATTACAGGACGAAGGTTATCCACCACTTTTCTCATCTACTCGATGAGATCATCAGTGTGAAACATATCTCACCTCTCTGGTATTCGAACTTACAGCTGGGGGTTTAGACCTTGGTTTCAGAGTCGAGAGCGCTAACCACTCGGCTTCACCGACCCCCTATAGATTTTTTTTACTAAAGTGTCAAATTTTAATTTTACTGATAAATAATCACCATCTTGAATCAAGATAAAATAGGACAAATTCTCGAAAAATTGTTAAATTCTCTTATGTTGATAATTCTCTTAAGTTATATTGAATATAACTTATTTCTTCTTCTCCTGTAGTTTTGTAAATTATATTAGTCCATGGGTGGAATCTAGATTTTTTAGCTTATAGTAAAATAATTTAGCTTTTTGATGATGATAGTTTATTTTATTTATCGAAAAAAATCTTTCTTGGAATTTTAAGACGAAAATTCGTCCTTCATAATGGTCACAATGCCTCCGTTAATTCGGTAAACTCGGAAGCAATAGATCACAACATTTGTACTTTGTGCCTCACAAAGCGGCCAAGTTAATGATTTTTAAAATTAATTTTGGTTGAGGATATTAAAATTAAATTTGCCATTTAAATATTTTGTTTTTGCTTCCGAGCTTACCGAAGGTAACGTAAGCTATGTGATCGTTCTGAAGAAAGTAAAATATTTAGGTCTCGGATTTCAAAAATTCCAAGACAGAAATCCGTTTCAGACATCAGGGAACATTTTTGGTTCCGTGTCTGTCTGTCGGTCTGTCGTTCAATTTTTGCGAACCAACATATCTTAAAAACTACACGTCCAATTTTAATGAATTTTAGGTGGTAGATCATAATTAGCCTATTGTTAGTCCTATGTAAGTTTCAACCTTCTGCGTCTATTCGATTCTCATCCACATGAGTACAAACATACATTTATTTACACCTATAGCTTCAAAAGTACTTATCTGATTAGAATGAAACTTTTATAGTTTATCGAATATAACCCGCAGATAGCCCCAGATTAATTTGAACCGTCTGCGCTCTTTAACTTTCGCTAAATTGATACTTTAATTCGTGTAATAAATCAAAACTATTTTGACAGATAAAAAAAAACGGGGGAAACAATTAAATCAATTAAATTATAATGGCTTGTAAAAGCATAAAATCAATAAAGTACGTGGATAGGATGCGAGGAAGCTATGTGCCACACCAATTGGCAGTCATTTATATAATAATCGACAAAAAATAAATAAATAAAAAAAATGTCTTTATCAATCGATTGATACGAAATATGAACATTTTTATCTCTGTTTAGATGCTTCGAGAGTGATTCTTTTCGTAGTTGTATTCATTGCGCATGCGCGTTTCATAATTCTTCACCTTATCACACGATTAGCGTGTTTGTTTAGATTTAACAAAACTAATTTGTTGTTTGTTTAATTAAACTGTTTTTTCTTTATTTATTTGTTGGATTTTAACCAAAAATAGTAGATAAATAAAGTACGGTACGCAACTCGGCGAAAACGGCATTTTGCTTTGCTCGTGTGGTTTTACTACCCTCGCTGTCGCTCGGGTGCAAACTCCACACTCGCATGCAAAATGCTACTTTCCGCACTAGACGCGTAATGTACTACTACGAAACAATGTTTTCACACAGAATGTTTACATACAGAAAGTAAATTAAATTTCGCACCTTGTGTACATAATGTAAATGTTGTTTATATATTTTAGAGATAAAATTGTATTGTGTATCTTCAAAATTTATTTTAAATCTGTTACAAAATCGAATGCGACATCTATCGGAACTCTTATGTAATATACTGTACGTCAGGGCAGGTTTTCAAATGATCCATTAGTATTATACACCTCATTGAGTCTATTTTTGAATTCCTTTTTCAGACTAGTTTGAATTTTTCTTCTTTTTTTTATCTCGGCTTTTCTTTTTGAACACAAAATATAAAAAAAGATTTGTGTCAGATTTAGTCTGGCTTGTCTGGGAGTTAGATGAGCCAAATTTGGATCATAGCCCAAAAAGAAGTTTTTAGAAAAGAAGGTTTCTAGTTTACGAAATAACTTGGACGTCATTTTACAGACAAAATCACAAGAATACGTGGGAAAATGTAATCTGTCAGTTTTTTTGTGTAGCTAAGTGTATAAGGAACATTTTACGTCATTTATTTTTTAACGATTTTTTTTCTACTGATATTTCTAGAATGGCAATTAATAGATTTCAACGAAACGCTTGCCTATCGTTCCGCTTCCTCTTTGAAAGCAAGATTATGATTTTGGCTGATGAAATATTTATTCATATGATATATTAAGTCTTCCGTGAACAGATTGCTAAAGATCATAGATATTTTGGAGAAGATCTCATGTGAGAAATTCTTGTGAATTCCTTCGTTTCGAACCCATTGCAGGGATCAAACTAACGTGAGATGCTCATGATGAGAATCTTTAGCAACATGGATTCCAACTCTTCGAACCCATTGTAATCTTTGTCCAAGCGTCTTATTCATGATGAGCAAGAGACCTTCAAAATGTATCATTTATTTTTATGAAATGTGGCACTAAAAAGTGTGGCAATATGGCACTTATTTTGGCCAAATGAGGGATTTATTTTAGCTAATGTGGCATTTATTTTTTCAACTTTTTACTTCCCGAGTTTTTACTTTTTTCGGGCAGTCGTGAAATGGACCCGGAGGAGATAGCTGTGCATGCTTATCATTATGTTGAAATAAGAAGGAAAAAAGGCGTTTTTGGGTTCATCGAATAATTTCAGACAAAAAGAATATCTACTAGAGGTCGACCAAGAAGTCATGAACACGGGAGAAACGGAAAGCTTAACTTCGTTTAAAATCGGAACTTCCGAGTAGTGCCGAAGTCAGTACAGTCGGGTGCTAAGACAATAACCATTCCTAGTTTGTATGACATGCCCAGTTATGTCAAATCTCACGAATAACAACAGGAAGGTTTCCAATCTGTTAGGTTTCCTGTTTTGTTTGTTTTTATACAACACGAACTATAGTCACAACTGTTCTAAATCCAAATCAAACTCAGAAATAAAGAGGAAGAAAAAAAATAGATTAAGGAAAAAGAATATCGATTTAGATTTAAAGAATATTATTATGAATAATCAATAAATAATAATATAAAGGTATTATCGTATATTATTAGTGATTTCTTATCAGGTACAGTGTTGCCTGTTGCAAAAAATATAGAAGTTATCAAAAATAAAATTATTAATAACAGAAGAACAACACTGTGTTTTTTGACCGTGGTCTATTATATCAAAAACTGACTGTACATGTCGACACTAGCGCACTCCTCTCATTTCCATGACTTCTTGGTCGACCTCTAGTTTGTTTCATACAGTGTACCTACCCCGTATCAAAGAGGACAGTAACAATTTTTGCCAAATGTCGTGTGGAACTTTCTACGAATTGCTTAGAATATTGAAGAACAGTTAGACCAGTAAAGACTCTTATATAAGGGATGCAGTTTGCCCCTGATTTGATTGAAGGAGTGGGGACTGAGTGGCAGTGGCTTGGATGGCAACGTCTGACGGGTTCAATTGAAAACAATGGGCTGACCGGGTGGCGCCACCTGCAGGTAGCGGCTAGACAGTGGGACGGTGTACCGGGTAGTGCCACCCGGCGTGTGGCAGGTTGCATTCTATTCTCATTGGTGATTGGGTAGCACCACTCGAGTGGCGCTACCCGAATGACGAAGTGTGTCACTACCCTAAGATAGGAATCCACGTCACTTGGGAAATCCTCAGCACCTTGGAATCTTGCCCTGCAAAGGCGTATCTTACTTGGTTTTATGGATTGTAGCAGAACCCCTTAGAATATTAGAATATTTCTAATTTTTTCTCTGAACTTGGCCCAAATAAGGCAAAGTGTGGCATTTTACCGAAAATCGGCAAAATGTGGCTTTTTACCGAAAAATAGGCAAAATGTGGCATTTTATTATGGCGCCATGGCAAAAAGGCATTTGAAGGTCTCTGAGTCATTAGCGACTGAATTCCGACGTTTCAAGCTCATTGTATTGATTGATACCGATGACTCCCCCCTTAATCCAGCCTTAGACATAAAACCCCGAAGGGACATGTGAAGGTGAACTCTCGCGGTTCCGAGTCTCTGGTACTTATACGATCATTCTCTCCGTTTAACTACGACCCTCACCTTTCCACCTTCTACTGTCGGGTAGAGCGCTTCAAGACGAACAACTGGATACCAGAAACATCGCTGTAGCACCACCCTAACAGTCAGGAAGAGGAAAAAACTACAGTTAGGGAAAACGTTTTCCATACTTTGCGGGGGTTCTCAAATAGGTGCTCTCGTGAAGGGCCGTCGCTTGAGAATAAGTACACGCACCTGATACCGCCCGACTCAAGCCAGAAAACACCTAGTTTTGTTAAACCATCATTCAATAGGCCGGGCCAATGAGAAGCGAGCTTTTCCCGTCCCGAGCTCTCTCATTGGTCCTTGCCCCTCTCTTTCGCCTATTGAATTCCTATATATACCCTGCCCAGCGAGGCAGAAGAGAGACCCGTCCTGAGCTTCTTCCAAGCTCAGAGACCTCCTCCTGAGCTTCATCAAAGCTCAGAGGCCACCCGAACTCCACCACTCTACTGCCACTCCAGTCGCCCAGACCTCAAGCTCACACCGTGTTGTCTTTGACTTGAGACCCTGACCCTTCATCGACACCCAAACGGTCCTTTCCAGGACCACCAGCACCTCTACCACCTTGGCCTTCGACCTACCAGGCCCAACGGTCCTTTGCAGGACCATCATCACCCCAGTGACACGGCCCTCCACAAACCAGGCCGTATCATATTGGCGGCCCAACCTGGGGCACGCACATCCACCCACGCTCTGCTAGTCGAACATCACTTCTGGGAGTGTAAAACCCAGTGGCGCCCATCATGAACTGTCCACACCATTCATCAGCCCCTCCTCAATCTCCGCCTGGGTACCCTCATCTACCGTACGGATACCCCACCTATGGTTATCCACCATACGGTTATCCGTATCACCACCCGCCTTGGGCAGTGCCGATGCACCCCTACATGAGCAAGCCGCTGCCTTGCTTCTCCGGAGCTGAAAACGAGGACCTGGCTGCGTTCATTCGCGACATTAGGATTCACCTCCAGGCCATGAACATCACTGGAGAGAGACAATTCTTCGCTGCGTTGAAACAGCTCACCGGCGCCGCGAAAGCCTGGTGGGAGAAAACATGGTACATTGACGCAACGTTAGAACACTTGGAGGAACGTCTCAGCGAGCGGTTTGGAAAACCAATGCAGAACCTTGCCCAGCCGTCGCAGCACCTTGCCCAGCCGTCGCAACACCTTGCCCAGCCGTCGCAGCCCCTTGCCCAGCCGTCGCAGCCCCTTGACCTGCCGACGCCGCAAGCCCTGCCGTCCCAGCAACCTGCTTGGCCACCGTATACAGCGCAGACAGGCAACTCTACGCCGCCCAGCTACCCAACGTACGGTGGGTACACTCAACCTGCCTGGCCACCTCACCCAAACTGGCCCTCACACGCTGCCATGCCGTCGCAACAGCCTGCCCTGCTTCCCCAGCCATCTGTTCCTCCACCAACGATGCAAGCATCGCAGCCATCGTTCCTTCCGCAAACAGGTCACCCAGCGCACACTCTGGAACCTCTCACTCCACCAAGGTCTTCCCTTTCCCCACAGCCAGCCCTCATTTCACAGCCGGCTGGACCACAGGTGACTACTCCGTCCCCACAGCTAGCGCTACATCCACAGCCAGTGCTACCGCCGGAGACACCTCGATCCCCACAGCCAGTGCTCCTTCCGCAGCCAGCTGTACATCCTCCAGCGCAGGTTGTGCTACCACCCGGGACTCCTCTGCTCCCACACTCAGCGCTACCTCTACAGCCAGCGCACCCTCCGAAGCCTGATGTACCTCTGCCAGCGCTTCTGCCGGAGACTTGTCCGTCCCCACGGCCAGTGCTCCCTCTGCAGCTTGGGCTATCGTCGAAGACTCCTTCGCCCTTACAGCCAGCACTCACTTCACCACCTCCTGTCTCTTTTCTACCAGGCCCTGTCCCGCATCTACCTGACCCTCTGCCACCGGACCCTCTTCCAACTGACCCTGTCCCGCATCCACCGGACCTTGACCAAGACTCTCGATCATTTGACCCGGACCCTCTGTCATCTGACCCTGTCCCTCCACCACCTGACCCTGTCCCTCCACCACCTGGCCCTGTCCCTCCACCAACTGACCCTGTCCCTCCACCACCTGACCCTGTCCTTCCATCACCGGACACTGTCATCTTAACACAGCCCGCAGCCATACAGCATCCTGAACTTCCGCCGCAGCCGTCGCCACTCATCCCACCTAAACGTGCCTCCCAGCCTGTGCTCTCTCCGCAGCTCGCACCCGTCATCACTCCTTACTATCTATTGTATGTAAAGTTATTGTATTTTAATTCCAATAAACTGTTTGGACACTGGAGTGCACAGGCGAGTGGCACATCGCGGCTTTCTTACAAGAGGTGTTTTCTGTCTGGGGTGTTGGGGGAGTTGATACCGCCCGACTCAAGCCAGAAAACACCTAGTTTTGTTAAACCATCATTCAATAGGCCGGGCCAATGAGAAGCGAGCTTTTCCCGTCCCGAGCTCTCTCATTGGTCCTTGCCCCTCTCTTTCGCCTATTGAATTCCTATATATACCCTGCCCAGCGAGGCAGAAGAGAGACCCGTCCTGAGCTTCTTCCAAGCTCAGAGACCTCCTCCTGAGCTTCATCAAAGCTCAGAGGCCACCCGAACTCCACCACTCTACTGCCACTCCAGTCGCCCAGACCTCAAGCTCACACCGTGTTGTCTTTGACTTGAGACCCTGACCCTTCATCGACACCCAAACGGTCCTTTCCAGGACCACCAGCACCTCTACCACCTTGGCCTTCGACCTACCAGGCCCAACGGTCCTTTGCAGGACCATCATCACCCCAGTGACACGGCCCTCCACAAACCAGGCCGTATCACACCTTTACGAATCTTGATATTTCAATCTCTCTCTCATCTACCGACGGACTTATCTCTCTCCCGCGAACTACCAGCCAACCTGCCTTACCAGACCGGATCTGAGCCTGCTTACCTGCTTCTCTCCGACGGACCACGGGAAGAATCACCGATACCGAAGGCGAGACAAGAAGAAGCCAGGGCCAGAACAACTTTATCGGTACCAGCGCTTTTGCCACAGATCCCTGCGAGTCGACTACTACACGTCCGAAGCTTCGCACGAGCCACCGCTGAAATCACCCGAGGACAGAAGCCAACCCCACACTAACTCAAGAACGGGTTATTCCCTCATCGCAGAGAACGGTCCTTTTCAGGACCATCTCACAACACCTCCCTTACGAACTCTATTAAACTCGTAAAACCGTCCTTTTTAGGACCACCTTTGTGAACGCTACCAATCTCGTTCTTTTCAGAACTCACGCTTCTTCGACGGCGCTGACTTCACCTTACGAGTCCGACCGACAGCCAACGACATTCTACACAGCGTAGAGTAAACAACCAGTACTGGAGACGGAACCGCAGCCCGACTCTTACCCCGGCGGCATTAACTTAACACGACTTTTCTCGTTCTTTTTACTACCTCCTCCAGACTCCGATCAGCCACTGCGACTCGGCTTAGTCAAGGCACGAGGGCTAAGGCTAGAGAGTTGTGGTCGTGTGACTCTATCGAGAGGTTACCGACTACTCTCTTTAGCTTCGGCCGCAGTTGTATTCGCATTGTGCGGTGTTCACTGCTACGCCATCCTCGGTACCGTCGACAGGTTAGCTCCTCCCTACCTCAAGTAGTCGAGGCTAGCCTGATTGTCTCAGCACCCTCTTAAGCGGTCCTTTTCAGGACCACCATTCACTCTTGTATACGGTCCCACTCTACCGTTTCGGGCCGTATCATGATATCTGCACTGAATGCTCTGCTAGATAGAAATCTAATGTGGCATGCTCATGATCAGAGTCTTGAGCGACTAAATCCCACGTATCCAATGTATTGTAGGTAATATTTTCAAGGAATGACAAAAATATGTAATTCATCTCGGTAGATTTTTATTTTCCCATTTTTTTATGGTAAAAGTTTGGGTTCGATTCCCTGCCGGAGAGGAGTTATTTCTGTAATTATAGACTCATATTTAAGAAAGATTAGTATATGTGTTATATCGGGTAGATTTTTTTTTAAATACCTACAAATAGCATTTTTTTGCCATTATTTCATTATAATATTAAATTTATCACAGTACCTTATACCTACAACCTATACGTGTTTTTGATCCAACTTTTTATTTATTTATTTTTTTTTTTTAGTACACATATTTTTTAAAATAAATGTACTCATTAACCAGATTTTGTTGTATTTTATTATTTTTTTCAAAAGCATTTGCTTGCTTTTTTTTGGTTCTCCCCGTTTTTCTTCTCTGTAATATGATAGGTTCTTTTTATAAAAGAAACGCTCAAAAAGAATAACTCCACAAGACATAATGCAGCTTCATTTGTCAAGATTTTTTTTTCTTCTTCTTTATATTTCTTATTCGCACCCACTCTAATTCTTTAAGTTTATATTTACTCCATTTTTTTTTCTTTCTTTATTTGTTTATTTTTAAGAAATATAGTTTAAAATTACTCGTTAAAACTCTTGTCAAAAAACTGTCTCACGTCTGCATATATGTGAATACAAAGAGATTGTCAGGTGATGGAATACCTGTCCTCGTGGGCTAGATTTGCAACAAAGTATACTCAATGTCTTCATCTGTATATACTACCTCAATTTCTCTAGTTGTTTTTTTTTTCTTTCGTTTTGTTTATTTGTAGAAATTACTTATTTAGGAGTTTCTTATTTTTAATTTTAAAGAAATAGTATCTCTTTTTTTCTGTTCCCTTAGTAATTGTAATTACATATTATATATACAGTAAAACCTGCTAAAGTGACCACCCGTGTATATTGACCACCTGGTCAATGTGACCACTTTTTCATGGTCCCTTCAGAAATTCAATACTTTCCTGTACATTTTCTTGTGCTTATTGTGACCATCTGCCTATTTTGACCAGTGACCACATTTTTCTGGTCCTTTGAAGGAAATTTATTTTGGTTAAAGTGACCGAAGTAAAAAAATATACAATATATTTTAGTGAGAATACCTATAATAATCTTGGAACATTTTGTTTTTAATTTAATTTCCTAGAACTCATATACTAGATTTTGTAGTATGAATAAAATCCACTTTACTTTCTTTCTGTTTTATAAGAATTATTGAGAAGGATTTTAATTCAGAGAAATTAGTAAGAAACAAATAATTCTTACTGGTTCTAAGAGTTAATCACAAAGAGTACATAATTTCTCTGTATTTTTTCTTTTTCACTTCATCCTCATTTCTTTGGAATATCTCCTTCATTTCTGTTAAAAAAATGTATTTCTTGAACAGTTGTTAGTTTGATTTAGAAGGTAAAAGGTGTATTTTAAAAAAAAAAAAAAAAAAAAAGTATCGTCTTTTTACGAGCATTGTGTGTTTTGTAATGAAATGACCTCAAATATTTTTTTAGATTTTACAATTAAGCGCAAGTAAAATGCATCCTTTTTCAATTTTTATAGAAAAATGTTTCACCTCGTTTTTGCCTAAATTATAAGCTAAATATTTTAAAAAGATTTTTTAATGTTACTCTATTTATTTACAAATGTTGTCACTTTTTTGTATAAACGTTCCTTTACACCATTTATGTGTGTAACATTATAGAAAACCCCAGAATGAGCACTTTTTTAAACTCATTTTGGGTATGTTGACCACCTGCCTAAGGTGACCACTTTTGGTCGGTCCCATCGGTGGTCACTTTATCCAGGTTTTACTGTAGTTATAGGAGATGCAAAAAAATATTGTTGTTTTTTTCTGGTGACTTTTTTATCGAATTTAAAATGTGTTTTTTTTCATGTATTTCTTCACGATCATGTTTTTTTTCACTTCAAAATACCTTTACTTATTTCTTGTTTACTTTCTTCTTGTTGCATTTATTCACTATTTATTTTCATACTTAGTATTTTTTTGTCGTTTCATAAAAGTAAATTTTAATTTATTTGTTGTTTTTTGTTTTTTTACTCATATGAGAGTTAACAAAAATAATAAAAAAAACGTATTCCATTACAAATCGAACATAGCTTTTTTCATACAAAATATGTTCATTGTTATTACCGCCATTTTGCAGCTTCCTTTGCTATTTACACTTTTTTATTATGCTTGTTCATCTTTCTACACCATTACCTCTCAGATACTCTCTGTAATGTTTATGCTATCTATTAAAGTTTATTATTTTTACGCAAACTACTATTCTATTTGTCTAAACACAAAATTCTCCTTGTACTCTAGGTAATTTTCAGCTAGCTCTATTTTATATTTATCCATAGCAGTAAAATATAAGTACGGCCTTATTTTAAGCTCCCTTTTATAGGTTAGTTCTAAGGGTGCATGCTAGAATGCACTTTAAACACCCCTTTTGGTTGTGCATTTTTTAACAAAATTATCGTTGTTTTTTTAGAAAAAAATTCTTTTATGTTGGTACTTCTCGGAGCAGAAGTGCGATATTGGACTATAGAGTATAGGGACCCAACCCTTCTCTGTGTTTTAACCAACCAAAATAATAGAAGTGGAAAAAAGACTAAAAGTGCAGTGGGATACTTAGCTTTTAAGCTTAAAGTTGAGTATGATAATAGATATCAAACTTAAAGTACTGTGCCATAATAGATATTATATTTAAATTACAGTGGCATACTAGATATTAAAGGAACAATGGGATACTAGACATTCAACTTAAGTGTAGTGGAATAATAGATATTATAAAAGTACTTGGGAAGCTAGATTGTTAACTTAAAATGTAGAAGGATACTATATAGATATTAAATTTAAAGTGCAGTGAGATAATAGATATTACACTTAAAGTACAATAGGATACTAAATACTAAACTTGAAGTACCTACAATGGTATAATAGATATTACATTTAAACTACAGTGGGACATATACTAAGGATATTAAACTAAGTACAGTAGGATACTAGATACTAAACTTAAATTAAAATGGGATAATAGATATTAAACTAAGTACAGTAGGATACTAGATACTAAACTTAAATTAAAATGGGATAATAGATATTACATTTAAAGTACAGTGGGATACTAGATACTAAACTTGAAGTACCTACAATGGTATAATAGATATTACATTTAAACTACAGTGGGACAATAGATATTAAACTTAAAGTACAGTAGGATACTAGATACTAAACTTAAAGTAAAATAGGATACTAGATATTAAACTAAAATTACAGTAAGATACTAGATATCAAACTTTATGTACAGTGGGATAATAGATATACTTAAAGTACAGTGACATATTAAATATTAACATTAAAATATTGTGGGATACTATTATAGGTATTAAACTTAAAGTACAGTGGGATAATAAATATTATATTTAAAGTATAGTGAAAGCTGGATTGTAAACTTATAGTACAGTGAGATTTTAGATATTAACCTTAAAGCACAGTTTAGGATACTTGATACCAAACTTAACTTTTAATGAGATACTGTATATTAAATTTAAGTACAGTGAGTTACTAGATAGTACTATAGTTAACTTAAATACAGTTTGATACTAGATATCAAACTTTAAGTACAGTGGTATATTAAATATTAAACTTAAAAGTACAAAAGCCCTTTTCATCTATCAAAATTGAAACATAAATTATACGTATTAGATTGCTTCCATTCAATTTGCTGAAGACAACCTTTAATTATCTGTTGTAGTACACACTGTGTGATAGTACTAATTGTAGTATAGTAGATAGTATATTGGAGATAGTACTGGTACTAGGATGTGAAGTCTTGTTTAATTGATTACCTGTTATACAAAGTTAATTAGAAGCTTGAGTAGTGACTATCTTACGGTAACAGAGTTAGGTAGAATGAGAGAGCAACTAACTTAAGCTAGATTTAATTCCTGATAAGGTATTTTCTCGAAACCAGTGAACGCTTCAAAGATAGGAAGGATTAGCAAAGTTCGTGTCAATTCTTAATTCATGTTTAATTGAAATACTTCATAAATATATTTTTAATTGAATATAATTATTTATTTTTTAATTAAAAGAAAGGTTCATTTACTGTCAATTAGTGTGGGGTATAACTTCCTCGCTATATTTCGTATAGTTTGATGATATAACTACCTATTATTGTTGCATCTACTTAATTTTCCCTCCAATTTGCTTCCGAGATAACGGAAGCCGTAAGATCGTTCTACAGAACGAAAATATTTAATGTGCCTGATTTAAAAATTTCTAAGACAGAAATCCGTTTGAGACATCAAGGAACATTTTTAAAAATTGAGCGACAGAAAGACAGTCACGAAACCAAAAATGTTCCCCGATGTTTGAAACGTATTTATGTCTTGCGAGTTTTTTAAATCGGAAACATAAAAAAATGTTCGTTCTTCAGAACGATCACATACCTTCCGTTACTTTCGGTAAGCTCGGAAGCAAGTTAAATTTGAACGTGATAAAAATCCATTTTGAAAAATAATTTATATCTGTGAGTTTTTGGAGGGTTAGTGCTCTCAATCTAAAATAAAATGCATTTATAATTTTCCAGTTTAGCCAGCTGAGAAAGTCGCTACAGTATTAGGGTCATGAAATATCCCTAAATTCTATCTTCATTCATTGTTCTTCCAGTACTTGTACTAATACCAACAATTATTATAATAATATTATCATATCTAATATTTAAATTTATAACACATTATTTTAAATTTATTTGTATTATTATACTACCGTATTATTTTAAGCAACAGCTAATGTTTTTTTTTGTTTTTTTTTCAGTTACAGGTCAGTTTCAAGTTTATCTGAAGTATAATCATCATATATCAAGTAACATTTTGATTTATTTAACATTTAATTATTATTGAACATTTCATCAAAATTTATCATAGAAATAACTTTTCCTCGACGGGGAATCGAACCCGGCCTCTCTCCATCCACGTTTAAAGTTATTTTCTCAGGAACTAGATTTTTCCCAGGAAAACGGCTTATATCGTTAGATTCGTATTTAAATGGACTACATTTTAGAATTTTTTAAATCAAAATCGTCAGATCCGTTTTTGAGAAATATATATATATATATATATATATATATATATATATATATATATATATATATATATATATATATATATACATATTTTAGCTCCTCCAAATTCGGAGCTAAAATTCATCTCTCGACTTCGCCTCGGGGTATAATTTTTCTGAACATGTATGCCAAAATTTACCCAGTAGTTTAGGCTCCACGCGTCTGCACAGACGACAGACAGACAGACATTTTTTAAAAACAATTTTTTTGACTCAGGAGACCTCAAAACATGTAAATCCATCAAAATCTCAAAATAGAATTTTCGCGCCATCACAATACTTTCTCTTTATATGAGAAATAAAAAATGAAAACTACGTATACAAAATTAAAAAAAAAAGGAAGTTTTATTTCGAAATAGAAAAACGTTTTGTGGACACGGGCAGTAATTTCTTTGCTTAGCAAGGTCGACGACCTCGAATAAAGAGGGGAAGAAGACAAGGGGTGTTCGCAGGCATAGTACAGAGCGAAAACTAGCTACGTATTTAATTACATTCGCCAGCCCTACGGGTTTAGTCCTCTTCACATTGTCATACAGCACCTTACCGCACTGTAAAACTAACAACAAAAACTCTTAAGGGCTTTTTATACGTGTCTTTGTACTCATAAGGGTATCCTCGTATGTTCCCTTATGTGCCTTCCCAATCTTCCACTCAATAAACGTGTAATTACATCTATATATTGAAACATATAGGTCTAATATACTTACTGTTATAATATAAATGGGGATCAATTACATAAACTATCTTGATAATCAGGTATTAAAGTATCTAGTAATCGATTTCAAAAGTTTAGCAACTTTGAGGAGAAACGCCTTAACATGTTCTAATATTTAAATTTTAAACAAGTTTTTTAATAAAGGAATAACATACACTGTCTCCACGTAAATTAAATTAACAGGTCAAGTGTGTGCTAGACAGCATACATCGAGGGTCCGTAGGCCACACTGTATAGTTTAAGTAGTACCCTACTGATGGTGTTTTTTAAAATGCTAAAATGCTTACTTTGAACTATACTATGGGTCTGATATTCTCAAAACACATTAACAAACTTCTGATAAAGTATTTTTTTGCCACTGAACCGGACTACAACTATATAAATACATCGAAAAGACCATAGTTATAAAAAAAAAAACGTATTTTGACAGTAAAAAATAAAATAACATTTTTTTTCGAAATTTCCAAAAAGTGGTATCTTTACTTTTGGTCGAAGAATGTTCAGGATTTTTTTCAGATTTTTTGCACTTCACATAAGCGAGATAGAGGGGAGGGGGGCACGTTTCACACCCACTTCAAACTTACCTACGCTCACCCTATCAAAGTTATAACCAAAGAATTATATATTTTTGTAATCAGCTCGACGTACCCTTTCATATGATACCCCTCACGGTGTCGACAAAAAATAAACAAATTTAATCCTTAAGTTTTTTTACCTCAAGTTTTTTGAAAAAGATATATTTTTCAAGTCGCAATATTTTTAAAATATGAGGGTAGGTACAAGACACATACATGCCAAATTTCAAAGTGATCGGACGAAAGGTGTAGCCGTGAGAGCAGGCGACAGGACAGACGGACAGACTCACACAGGAAAATATAAGGGTCCTTGATTTTGCCTACGGACCCTAAAAACGACCTGTAACAAAATGTGACGCGTTTAAATATAGTACCAGGAAGTTAAGATCTAACAGTAGGTAACTCGGTTTTCACTTTTTAGTACTAATTTTCTCCGATAGGAGCGCTAAAGTAAATATTTTCTAGATTTTATATAAAATTTTATCAAAGCTCCAAGCGGACCAAACCCGAATATCTTCTATTCCGATAAATGGTGCTTAACATAAATCTTATATGTAGCTGGTCTTCTTTAGATTGTTACTCCCCTATGTTGGAAGGTATTATTTTTAGAATATAAATGACTGACTAAATAACTATTTAGACAAATGGATGTTTAGTTCAATGTACTTTGAGACAAAGGAATATCACACTTCTGTTTTTATAAGGGGAGTAACAGTCTAAAGAAGAACATTCCGTACACCTTCTTTAGATTGTTACTCCCTCTAATTTTTTTAAAAGGGGAGTAACAGTCTAAAGAAATGCTATTTCGCCAATAGGAGCGCTGAAGTAAATATATTATGTACTTTATATCAAATAATATCAGACCACTTAGCGGACCAAAACTAGTGCCTTTCGCAATAAGGCAACAGTCTTCAGAGCCCCCTCTGATGTTTAAAGGTTGGCTAAACTGTTGGCTATCCAGTATGCAATACCCAAGAACATAACCATGATTCTAGTGTTGTCCATGAAGTAGAAAAAATTCTTAATAATGGAAAGAGTTTTGTATAATACATTATATTACTGAATATTTTTTCGTTTGTGTCTCGCTCATGCACACACATTATATTTGTTTATTATTATTTCATTTACAACTACATTCATACTCATGTGCCACATTATTATACAACTATACGCATGTGCCACATTACTATACAACTATACTCGTGAGCCACATTATTATACAACTATACTCTTGTGCCACATTATTATACGACTATACTCATGTGCCACATTATTTGACAGATTTAAAAAGGTTATTGTCCTAAGATGTTGTTCAATGTTTGTCTTTTTGTCGAAAGAAATATTATATAATAAGAGATTAGGTTGACCAATCTTGGATTTTTAATTCTTTTGGATTTATTTCTCTCTGTTGAGGTGTATGAAAGGTATATATAGAAGTTGTTTATTTGTTACGGGCGGTGGTCTAGGGGGGGAAGACCTCGACTGGAGTGTTTGCCCGACGATGAAGTGTGAAGGACCTCGCGTCCTTGGTAGCTTTGTACAAGATTAGACAGAGACATAACTCCGTCTTCATCTGAAACCATCTGTCTTATTCTACTTCCGTTGTCCACTTTCAACTTATCAACTTTATACTTAACCATGACATTAACCTTCAATACATATATCAAGTTTTTGACTGACTCACAGCATTTCTTGTGAAGTAAAGCGTATGTCGTCATTTCTATTCTCTTTTTGTATTAAAATTAGAAGGGCATGAAAAGAGAACAAGATCGTACGTGGAAGGAACTGCTTAGTAAGAAATAGATTGAAAAAAAAATAGTTTATGTTTTTTATGTACACCATCTAGTGGTTATGTTGTTTGTTTACATCATCTTGTGGTGATGTTGTTTGTTTACAACATCTAGTGGTAATGTTTTTTGTCTACATCATCTAGTAATGATGTCCTTTATTTACACCATCTAGTCGTAATGTTGTTGTTGTTTATTTACCCCATCTAGTGTTGGTTACTCATTTATACCATCTAGTTGTGATGTGGCTTATTTACAATAAACCATTAAATGGTTATGTTGTTCATTTACACCATTAAATGGTTATGTTGTTTATTTACACCATTAAATGGTTATGTTGTTTATTTACACCATTAAATGGTTATGTTGTTTATTTACACCATTAAATGGTTGTTGTTTATTTACACCATCTAGTGGTGATGTTGTTTGTTTACATCATCTGGTCGTAATTCGTTTATTTACACAATCTAGTGGTATTATTGTTTATTTACACCATGTACTGTTGGTGACTTATTTACACCATCTTGTGTTAATGTTTATTTACACCATCTATAGGGGTGATGTTGTGTATTTACACTATCTATAGTGTTAATGTTATTTATTTACACCATCTAGTGGTAATATTGTTCATTTACACAATTTATAGTGGTGATGTTTATTAACACCAACACTATCTATAAAGGTAATGTTGTTTATTTACTCCATCTATAGTGGTGACGCTGTTTATTTACTCAATCTATAGTGTTGACGCTGTTTATTTACTCCATGTATAGTGTTGACGCTGTTTATTTAAGCTGGAAAAACATTTTCCTCTATAGGCTGATAGGTTATAGACTGTAGATGTTTATCGTATGATATTTTCTTAAAATCTCCTTTATTTAATATCAAAAGAAAATCCAAATGTGAAGGGATCAAAATATAATCTAAAATATTACTGAACATTTTTCAACAACTTTGTCACAAATTATTGTTGATGTTTTGCTCGAAGAAGCCCTCCTCGTTTCTTGTTTTGATAATTGTTTGTATTTTATTTGGTTGGCAGTCACATTATCATTTTCTTGGTTCATTAGTAAATACGTTTAAATACATAGTAGAAAAATACATTAATATATCATCTGGTCTGCTATCCAAACAACATGTTATTTTAAACAACATTGTTATCTTTTAAATTTAATTATATGTCGTTACAAAATCTGATTCACGTGTACAACTGATCATACATACATACATATACATGCGTGCACACTGCACACCTGTAACAACAGTCGCTACAGACTATCCGTACTAAGTGTATGTAAATACCCAACAGGCCGGTCTGTCCGGATGTCGTCACAAACAATCCTAAAATCTAGTGTTTCACCACAATGGATTCTGAAATTCTGTTTTTCACCACAAACGACCCTGAAAATCCGACAGACCTGCCATTTTTATTTTTTGGAATCCTCTTCCTTTACGGATCGATAGTAGAAGCATTTAATCATACCCATCCACTAAAGCAGTGGTTCTTAACCGGGGGGCCTCAAAAGGTGGTTAGGTACTATATATATATTATATTTGGAGATTTTAAGGGGGGCCGTGGTTACCAAAAGGTTAAGAACCACTGCACTAAAGTATATTATAAAAATTAATTAAATCATTTTACTAATTAAAGTTCTTCAGTGGATTATTTTATTACCTGTTATCTGGTTATTTTGTGATTTTCAGTAGTAACAGTTTTGTTTTTGCACGTGATTATAATAATTAGGAGTTATTAGTAAATCGTAGATTAATGTTTTTGTTTTGTTTTGAGTGACATCGATGTCTGGTTGGGGGTATGTTCGGTTAACAAGAGATGAAATATGCCCTTTGGGCTTGTGGATGATAGTTTTGATTGTGCATGTGTTTATCATAATTAGGAGTTATTAGTAAATTGTATATTAAATTTATTAATTAATGTTTTTATTTTGTTTTGAGTCACAGGTATTAGTAAATTGTAGATTAATGATTTTGTTTTGTTTTGAGTCACATCGATGTCTGGTGGGGGGTACGTTCGGTTAACAAAAGACGAAAAATGTGCGGGGGGCCTGTCCCGGATGATGATTTTGAATGGACTAGGAGCGGACGGTGTGACGAAGTGTGAAAGAGAAGGAGGTTGTCTGGTCTCGTATAGGTTTGCTTGTGTTGAAGTAGGTACCCCTTGTTTTGTAGCGAAAGGTCGATGGCAGGAAGATACCTAGGCTGAGGGCATTGCTTTGCATGAGATGAGTTCGGTAAACCTTGAGAAGTGTGTTTCACCCCTCCCATATCATGTTGGTACTGCAAGTATAGTGTCTGCAACACCTTCCAGTTGTACCTTGTACCTACCACAGTTAGCTTCAACCTTGGTACGTTCCATAACCTTCAACACTCTAGCCTCCTAGTAAGAAACAGCGAGCAACTCCAAACAGCCGTCATACTACAATGCCTTGTAAAACCTCCCATGCATTACTGAACCCTACTCAGCTTCTCTTTTTATTTTTATACCCTCTTCCATCTTCTTTTAACTCTTAAATATAGTTACGAGGAAGAGACTGGGAAAAAAGAAGATTCAACGGAAGAAGAGTTCATGAGCCTTTTAGAAGAAGAATCTAAAGAAGTTTCACTTCTTGGTCGCTAACTTTAGTCTACAGTCCTTTTATAGAAGAAGGTTTCGTTTTCCCGCCTTTTTTTTTTTCTTTTTCCATTCTTTTTTTAAACCTTCCCCCTTCTTCTTCTCTTACTCCCCTCTTTATATTTTCAGTTCCCGCGTTTTGCGCGTCAAGTTCGACGAACTCTTCCCGCGTAAACTGTCTTTACGAGGGGGGGTTTTCGTCTCCGGTTCTCCTCCTATGTGAGAAAAAAAAAGGTTTGTGGTGGGGAGGGAAGGCCCGTCGATCGTAACTCTTTTCCCTTCTAGGAAAAATAGAAGTCAACGACACCGACACTCTACACTGGAGCAGAAAGAGCGTAAATATATCCTTTACCATTCTTGCGGCTTCTTCTTCTTCCTCGCATCTCCCCCCCGCTTTGAAACCGACGCTAATGGAATCAGCTCCGAAAGGATGAAAATAAAAAGAACAAAACAAAACAACATGAAAGATAATAAATATAGAAGGATCTTCCCAGACAGGACGAAGGACATTTCTGCATACTCCGGATATTTATTGTTATTTCTTAGACAGGACCAAGGACCTTTTTATAGCCATTGCATCCTTAAGCTACTTGTTTATTATTTAAATCTTATAGACCCTCAAGATTAAATGAAACAACATTTAAAACAAACGTAATCTTTTTATTCTTCGTTATCATCTCCTTAATTTATATATATATATATATATATATATATATATATATATATATATATATATATATATATGTGTGTGTTATTTTCATCCTAAATAAGGACCTACGCAAGGTTTAAACTCGCCGATTTTTGCGTGGGAAATTGACAGCTAACGTAAATAGAAGTAAATCGGGCGTTCATTTCTCAATTTTATCTCGGGGTGTAATTTTCTGTATGTCAGATTTCATCACAATCGTATTTAATTCTTATGTTAGTTTTGTAGTTGCATGACGTAATAGTACATTACGCGTCGAGTGCGGAAAGTAGTATTTTGCATGCGAGTGTGGAGTTTGCACCCGAGCGATAGCGAGGGTGGTAAAACCACACCGTCAATGGAAAATGCCGTTTTCGCACGAGTTGCGTACCGTACTTTATCTACGATTGTTAGATTTAAATAATAAATACAGAAAAAAATAAACTTGCTCTATGTAAGTTCGTATCTCTTCTCTTGAGAAAGATGGCATTAATTCTTGAGTTGTATTTTTTTGCCGAATTAATTATTTCTGGAGGAGTATTATTCTCTACATTTTCGTCAAAGCCACTTGATTCACTCATTGTTTTTCACTAAAAACTCGATATAAACAGTTACTTTAATAAAAGAAAGTTTTGTTAAATGTGCGCTAATCGTGTGTAACGGGGAAGCCAAGTCCCGGCCGGGGGGGCTCTCGATTTCAACAATGGCCTGGCCACCAACTGCCAGGACCATCCCTCAACAACAACCAGGTCACCATCACCACGCTACCAGCACCCATCATCCCAGGACCACTTGAATTCATCAACTCATAAGGTCTCTCCTCCTTTCCGCGACACATTGTATCAAGTATACACCTCCAGCTCAAAGTCACAAACCAAATCAATACAAACACTGCACTGCCTTGGCTACTTCCTTCTTCGGGGAGTAACCTGTTCGCAGGTGCTCACTCTCCAAAGAAGGGGGGTCTGTAACGGGGAAGCCAAGTCCAGAATATTCTAGGAAAGCAGTGTAGAGCTTAGGCTAGCAAAGGCTGGAATTTCTGTCTAGTGGTGCTTTCCCCCACCAAGAATCTAACAGACTAAGCCCTAGCACAGAGTCACACGGGGAGTCCGATCTTAGCTCTGCAGGTGTACACATCTTACAAACAATCACACATACACATTCATTATACAAATAAATATCTATCAACCATATTAACCAGTTTCATTATTCCACTCACCAAATCCCCGTTACACGTGCGTAAAGCTGAAGAATTCCTCTTCTTTACCGCGCTAGCGTGGTAAAGAAGAGGAATTGGTCAGAACTATGAGACGCGCATGCGCAATGAATACAAGTACGTACATATTCACTTTCTACGCATCTAAACAGAGATATAATGTTTATATTTCGTTTCAATCGTAGATAAATAATAATACTAAATGTAAGAACATCTACACGCTGCTAAGATTTTGTTGAGACACTTAAATAAGACGAATACAAGCAACCGGCAACATATTTCTTTGTTGAGAGCCACCCAATGTTGACTATTATTGTTGCTTGTTGACGGGATACATGGCAGAAACATCGCCATCAACATGTTGCCAACATTTTGTTGCCTGGTGTGTACTAAGCTTTAAGTAGATACAAATTTTACGATCTCTGTGTACAATTACATACAATACATTAAATGTATTCTTATCTTTTTGTTATTTATCCTTGTGCATTTTTAATTTCTCAATACTTAACTTGCTTAATGTTAAGTACCTGCTTACGGACTCCGTAAGAATTAACCTTATTATTTAATACTCTAACTTTGTTGTTATACTTTGTAGTTGCGTTACGTAACATTTCAAATATTTTAATTCTTACGTACTCCGTAAGAACTATTACCTCAGTTTTACCTTTTTACTCTCTCATATAAAGAGAAAGTATTGTGTTGTCGCGAAAATTAGATTTTGAGATTTTGATGGATTAACACGTTTTGAGGTCCCCTGAGTCCAAGAAAGTGGGTTTTAACAAATGACTGTCGTCTGTGTAGATGCGTGGAGCCTAAACTACTGGGTAAATTTTGGCATACATGTTCAGAAAAATTATACCCCGAGGCGAAGTCGAGAGATGAATTTTAGCTCCGAATTTGGAGGAGCTAAAATATATATATATATATATATATATATATATGTATGTATATATATATATATTTCTCAAAAACGGATCTGACGATTTTGATTTAAAAAATTCTAAAATGTAGTCCATTTAAATACGAATCTAACGATATAAGCTGTTTTCCTGGGAAAAATCTAGTTCCGATAGATTTTGACGAAATTTGGCTTACATGTTCAGAAAAATCATACCCTGAAGCGAAGTGGAGAAAAGAATTTCAGTCTAAATTTGGGTAGCGCTACCCTCCAAAATCTCTGAAAAAATAATTTCTCGAAAACGGTTCCGACGATTTTAATTTTTAAAAAAAATCTAAAATGTAGTTCATTTTAATAGAAATCTAACGACATAAGCGGGTTTCCCGGGAAAAATCTAGTTCCTGAGAAAATAGCTTTAAACGTGGACGGACCGAGGCCGAGTTCGATTCCCCACCGAGGAGAAGTTTATAGATGGAAGTTACCCACGAAATCTAATAGATGGAAAACACTGGGATAAGTAATAAACAGGTCAAGTGTGTGCTAGTCAGCACACAGCGAGGGTCCGTAGGCCACATTATATAGTGTTTAACTGTAAAGTGTATAAACAGTGTTTTTTTAAAATGCTAAAAAGCTTACTTTGAACCATTCTAAGGGTCTGATATTCTCAAAACCCACTCTGATAAAGTATTTTGTTGCCACTGAACTGGACTACAACCATATAAATCAGGGTGGCCACAGACCGGGAAAACCGGGAATACCGGGAAAAGTCAGGGAATTTCGGCCGACAGGGAAATGTCAGGGAAAAGTCAGGGAATTTTGTCATAGGTCAGGGAAAATCTGCAGGCAATTTAAATAATTAGTTCATAATTTTAAAGCACAGAAACCTTAAAATTCTCGAAATTTCTTATAAAAATAAAAAATGCTGTCTTTGGAACAGAGGCAGAAGGATTAACGACCTCTATACTTAGAAATTATATCAAAAAATCGGTCAAAGACAACTCAGACAAACTTTCTCATATACGAGTTCATAATTACTTAGCCCAGTGTTTTCCATTTACTAGTTTTCGTATGTAGATTTAATTATTATTGAACATTTCATCAAAATTTATCATAAAAATAACTTCTCCTGGGCAGGGAATCGAACCCGGGCTCTATCCGTCGGCGTTTTAAGCTTTTTTCTCAGGAACTAGATTTTTCCCGGAAAACGGCATATATCGTTAGATTCGTATTTAAATGGACTACATTTTAGAATATTTTTATCAAAATCGTCGGAACCGTTTTCGAGAAATCATATTTTTTCACGTTTTTTCAGAGTTTTTGGGGTGTAGCGCCCCCAAATTTAGAGCTAAAATTCATTTCTCGATATCGCCTCGGGGTATGATTTTCCTAAACATGTGAGCCAAATTTCGTCAAAATCAGCCCAGTAGTTTAGGCTCCAGGTGTCTGCACAGACAGACATACGACAGACAGACATTTTTTAAAAACCACTTTTTTGGACTCAGGGGCCTCAAAACGTGTAAATCCATCAAAATTGAATTTTTGCGCCATCACAATACTTTCTCTTTTATATGAGAAAGTAAAAATACGTGAATTCAGGGTGGCCACCGACCGGGAAAACCGGGAATACCGGGAAAAGTCAGGGAATTTCGGCCGACAGGGAAATGTCAGGGAAAAGTCAGGGAATTTTGTCATAGGTCAGGGAAAATCTACCGGCAATTAAAATCCTTATTTCATAATTTTAAAGCACAGAAACCTAAACTTTCTCGAAATTTCTTATAAAAATAAAAAATGCTGTCTTTGGAACAAAGGCAGAAGGATTAACGACCCCTATACTTAGAAATTATATCAAAAAATCGGTCCAAGACAACTCAGACAAACTTTCTCATATACGTTCATAATTATTTAGCCCAGTGTTCTCCATTTACTAGTTTTCGTATGTAGATTTAATTATTATTGAACATTTCATCAAAATTTATCATAAAAATAACTTCTCCTGGAAAGAGAATCGAACCCGGGCTCTCTCCGTCCGCGTTTTAAGCTTTTTTCTCGGGAACTAGATTTTTCCCGGGAAAAGGCAGACATCGTTAGATTCGTATTTAAATGGACTACATTTTAGAATTTTTTTTATCAAAATCGTCAGAACCGTTTTCGAGAAATAATATTTTTTCACGTTTTTTCAGAGTTTTTGGAGTGTAGCGCCCCCAAATTTAGAGCTAAAATTCATTTCTCGATATCGCCTCGGGGTATGATTTTCCTAAACATGTGTGCCAAATTTCGTCAAAATCGGCCCAGTAGTTTAGGCTCCAGGTGTCTGCACCGACAGACATACATTCTTTAAAAACCACTTTTTTGGACTCAGGGGACCTCAAAACGTGTAAATCATCAAAATTTTTGATGATTTTTAAATTTTTGCGCCATCACAATACTTTCTTTTTTATATAAGAAAGTAAAAATACGTGAATTGTTACTTTCTAGGATAATAAGGAAAGGTTACGATTAGTTTATACTTTCTTTTTTCCAGTAAAGACGCTCTACCAACTAAGCTATACTGAATAATAATTTCCTTTGTCGATAACGATACCTAGTCCCGAATTTAAGCTTTCAAATTTTTCCTCAAGTCTAGAAGTCAACATTAAGGATATAGAACTAGAGTGAGAAATAACGCCTGTAATTATTAAGTACCCAATTAGTACCTGTATCTAGTACAATCAATTAGAAATTCAATTTTTAAGTTTTTGGTAGTATTCATACTACGGAACGTTTAAATTTTAATTTAAATAAAATTATAACTACTATTTACAACGGGAGACAGATAAAGGAGGCTCGTGGTCAAATCCCGGTGCTGAAATCAATTATTCTCTGTCTGTCTCCCGTTGTAAAAAGTAATTATAATTTGATTTAAAATAAAATTTAAACGTTCCGTAGTATGAATACTACCAAAAACTTAAAAATTGAATTTACAAATCTAACGATATAAGCAGTTTTCATGGGAAAAATCTAATTCCTGAGAAAATAGCTTTAAACGCGGACGGAGAGAGCCCGGATTCGATTCCCCGCCGAGGCGAAGTTATTTTTATGATAAATTTTGATGAAATAAAATGTTCTATAATAATTAAATTTTTCTACGAGAACATGAAAACTAATATATGAAAAACATTGGGCTAAGTAAATATCAACTTGTATATGTATTCTATTTTAGCTTGATGATCTTTAACTTTTTAAAGGTAAATTTTGTAAAATAAATATCGATGATGGTCAGGGAAAACCTGAAGTAGGTCAGGGAAATGTCAGGGAAAAGTCAGGGAATTTTGTCAAGCTATATTAGTGGCCACCCTGTAAATACATCGAAAAGACCATAATTATAAAAAAAAAAGTATTTTGTCAATAAAAAATAAAATAATATTTTTTTCGAAATTTCCAAAAAGTGGTATCTTTACTTTTGGTCGAAGAATGTTCAGGAATTTTTTCAGATTTTTTGCACTTCACATAAGCGAGATAGAGGGGGGGGGGGGGGGGACACGTTTCAAACTCGCCTACGCTCGCCCTATCAATGTTATAACCAAAGAATTATATATTTTTGTAATCAGCTCGACGTACCCTTTCATATGATACCCCTCACGTTATAGAAAAAAAATACAACATTTTTAACCCTCGAGTTTTTTTACCCTAATTTTTTTGAAAAATATTTTTTTTAAGTCTTTTTTAAGACTTTTTTTTTACTAATTATTGTCATCAATAAAAATAAATTTTAATAATATATCACATTTCAAAGATATAGCGACATTAAAAATGAAAAAGAATAAAATTAATAATATAATAAATTGACGTGGGACATAATTTGCTCAACCAAGGGTAAATTTCTCCGTAATATGACCACGGTCAACTTTTTATTAAAAAGAATTTGTTTATTAATTTAAAGAAACAGGAAACTCTACTGGTATGTTAAGGACATTTCTTCATCCTGGATACTCTTGGATATTTATTTATGCGTCCTCCTTAAGGATCAAGGACATTATTATGCGCATGATTCTTTCGGCTACTTCAATAGAGTTTTACGACCTCTTCAACAAATAGGTTGCTCGATGAATACAACTATTAGTTATCGTCCTTCGCACTCGTATTGATTGATTGATTTTGGACTACAAGTAAGGTCTTATCGATTCCAACAAAGATATTTTACGCATTAACTTGTTTGTTGTCATGTTCTGTACAGTCAAGGATGAATTTCTCTTTTATATATATATTTATTATATATATATATATATATATATATATATATATATATATATATATATATATATATATATATATATATATATATATAGAGAGAGAGAGAGAGAGAGAGAGAGAGAGAGAGAGAGAGAGAGAGAGAGAGAGAGAGAGAGAGAGAGAGAGAGAGAGAGAGAGAGAGAGAGAGAGAGAGAGAGAGGGACACAGAGAGAGAGAGAGAGATGGAGAGAGAGAAAGAGAGGGAGAGAGAGAGAGGCAAAAACAGCTAAACCAAATACAAATTTAAGGAAAATCACATATATGCAGGGCTCGATTTGAGGCGGAACGGTGTTCCGGGACCTCTCTCTCTGATAAATAAAATATAAAATTATCGCCACTAAATTTTTTTTTAAATTCTTAGATAAAATTTTGTTTGTCAGCGAGTGACTATACAAATTTGATTAAGGACATCATATATTAAACTGACACCATAGTATTACCCTAGACTAGCTCGCAATTTATTAAAAAAGGTTTTTTTTTAATGGCAGGGATCGTATGAAATAAGTTCAGTGCAGAGACACTATGCCGAAACATAAAAATACGTGACATGCTAATCAAGAAATTTTTTATAAAAAATACTACTTATAAATATATAAATTTCCACACAAAACCCACCTGATTGTAGATGATTGTGGGTTTATGTCTAAAACTGCTTAAAATGCTATTTTTTACTTTTATTTTTCAAAATTTTCCCGGACCCCCCTCTATAGGGGGGGGGGGAGTGGGGGGGGGGGGGGGGTAGAGAGAGGGTAGGTTGTAGTTCCGGCACCTCCATTTCTAGAAATCGAGCACTGCGATAAATGTATTAATAATGTAAACAAATTTGCTATTAATGTAAAACAACTTAAATCAGGATTGGGACTTAGTTCAGGATTTTGGAACAAAAATGTCAACTGGCACCACCCCTCCCATAGGCCTAGTGGCTTTATTTTTATTATTATTTTTTTTTCACTATTTAGGTGGGCCAATCTGTGTGTCAAAAGTCACAATTCGTAAAACAAATTTTAATATTTTTTCTTTGGTCCAGACAATTTGTTTTAAATTAAATTGTTGATATTAATTTAATTCGTATCAACTAATCTAAATATATACAAAAAACAAAAATAAAAATAAAAGGTCAAAATAAAAGGTCAAATACCTTTTTTAAGTTATTACGAGACATTTTAAAAAAAGTATTGCATTAAAATGTCAATCGCTCCAATTTATAAGAAATAACCAAAATAATAAAAAATAAAAACCACCAATTGCTCCAAATTAAAAAAAAAAAAAATAATAATAATAATCTGAACTACAAACATAACAGCTATCCATTAAAAAGTCCTTGATAGAATAAAATAAATAGAGGATTAACAAATAAAATAAAGGATTAACAAATAAAGTAAAAAAAAACTAGTGCATCCTGTTGCATAAAGATGTCCTTCGTCTTATTCCCCTTTGTTAAAAAAAAACTGAACTCAAGATAACAATAAATACCAGAAGTATCCTGGTTGGAGCAAATGTCCTTCGAAAAATAAAGGGAGATACTCATTAAAAAATATTAAATACAAATAGACCGGGAATTTTCTGAAGAAATATTGTCTAATTAAATACATCTAACAATTCACTCATTGCAAAACAAACAAAAAAAAATATTTTTTTTCATTTCAAAATCCGCTTAAATTCAGGAGTAAAAATGATCTATTTATCCTTTTAATCGCTATGGTTTCTTTGTTTATAGATAATTTCAAATAAAAATATTAGTAATCTAGCAACAATAGGTACAAAAAAAAATTGTCCTTGATTTTTTTAAAAAAATATACATATAACGACAAATATTACGAATCCGGTTCACAAATTACATATCATTTTATAGTTTATAAAAGGTTTTAATTTTAAATGTGATATACATACACATAATATTCTTTACATCATAATAGTTTGGATTCTTATTGTCACAGAACACTTGCAAATCAAAATTGACTGCCAATTAGTGTGGCACATAGCTTCCTCGCATCCTAGCACGTACTTTATTGATTTTATACTTTTACAAACCATAATTGTCTAATTTATTTTTTAACAGTCTAATTTTATTATTTGGGATTTGTTTACGTGAAATCAATAAGTTAAGTGTGGAGAATATCACCACTTGTTTTGTTCTAACTTGCCTTTAACACTAATTTTTCAAATATATATTGGTAACACTTATCTAAAATATTCCTATTATAGTGATTCTTTACATCCTTTCTTTGTAACCTACTCAAAGATAAGGCAACCCTTTTTGCGTTCATCGTCCAAACTTATCTCTTAAACATTTATGAAGCAGTGATATAGGTTAGGTTTACTCAACCCAGTGTTGCTTTTTTTATTTAAAAAAAATATAGTTTTAGTTGTATTGTTAAAAAAAAGCGAGAGTGATATAGAAGTCTGGGAAGGGCTGTATTACGTTACAAGGGATGGAAGGTCGAAAGCTTTACTTCCACTCCAAACATGGTTTATTTAACCATGAAAAGGAAACGGGGGGGGGGGGGGGGGGGGTCTACTACTTCAAGTTCAATAACCTCTGTAGGGCTGCATTGCCGCCAAAACAACTCCTATATTATTCTTGTTTGTGCATCCACATCAGGTCATTGCTTCCAGACTGATAAATCTATTTTTAGTTTTATTTCTTATTTACCTTATAGACTCTACAGAATCTAAACAAAGATCTACTATTTTTATTTTTTAAGAAAGGATTAATTTAGAAATGGATTTAAATTGTTTTTTTTTTTTTGTTTTATAAACTTAATTATTGTAGGATTCTTCTTCTGTCGTTTGTATCCAAAGAGGATATGAGATAAAAACAAAAAGGGGGATTTACATTCCTCGTCTATTCTTAAAACATTCTTCAACCCACATACCATTTTATAAACATTTTTAACTAGAGATAACTTCTACCTTGATACAACAACAAATAATGTGAATCGTAAGTAATATTTAGTTAGTATCAATGAGGAAATTGATAAAATTCTGATAAGTTTGTTAGTACTTGCAGTATAGGAGGTCGTATATTGTTAATTTTCATTTAATTAGGGTTAATCTAAACATTCTGTTGGATCGTAGTTGACTCTTTATTTTGCGTGATATGTTTTGTGTGTCCTTCCATTTTATATCGGTTGAATTTGTACGAATTCTAAAGATTAATTTTGCTTCCGTGCTTACCGAAGGTAACGGAAGCGGCACTTCTTTAGATTGTTACTCCCCTTATAAATAAAACAGAGAGGAGTAACAATCTAAAGAAGGTGTACAGAATGTTCTTCTTTAGACTGTTACTCCCCTGTAAAACCAGAAGTGTGATATTCCTTTGTCCCAAAGTACATTGGACTAAGCATCCCTTTGTCTTAATATAATTGAGTCAAAGTCATTTATAATATAAAAAAAATATATATGTGTGAGGCTCTCACGCATTAGAAGTGAAACATAAGTTCTAGAATGCATTGCTCTCTTTCAATTTTTGACGAATTTATTATTTCAGGATTAAGAAATGGTTGTGGGAAATTTAATTGAAAAAAAAAAAAATATTGCTACGCAAAGGCAACCACATTTATTCCATTAAAAATAAATGTTTGTTTTGATTTGCTGGTCTTTAAATAGATATAATACAATTAATCTGTAAAAAAAGTTACACTTGGACGAGTCTCGAATCGCAAACTTCGTTACACGATGTCACTTATATGAAAAAATTCACTCTACCTCCGCCAAAGAAGTTTCACTTCAAAAAAACATAGGGGACAAACATAACGTGTTCGTTCTGAAGAACGAAACATTTTTAGGTTTCCGATTTAAAAAATTCCAAGACTGAAATCAGTTTCAGACATCAGGGAACATTTTTTGTTACGTGTCTGTCTATCGCTCTAATATTGCGAACCTTAAAATCAATAAAGTACTTGATAGGATACGAGGAAGATATGTGCCACACCAATTGGCAATTTATTTCGTACGAATTCGTGTTCAGTCTAAACTGTTTGTTTACAAAGGTGGGTTTTTTTTTTGTTTTGTTTTTTAAAAATTGCAAAATAGTCTATTGATTCTGTTTTTCTATTGTTATTAGATTTTTGAGTTTGTTTAGAAGATAATATCTAATAATATATTGTGATATTATTAGTTTCTTATAACTACTTTTAGATTTTAACCTAAACAAACCACGTGGGTTAAATCTTTTTAAAGTTGTTTTTCTTGGTTTAATGTCTATGATAGTATATTACTTCTGTTTTTCTGTTGTTATCGTCTGTTATTGGATTTTTTGATTTGTCTTTAGAAGATAATATCTAATAATATACTAAAATATTATATTATTCGTTTCTTATAACTACCTTCAGATTTTAACCTAAATAAACCACGTGGGTTAAATTTTTTTTAACGTTGTTTTCTAGGTTTTATGTCTATGGTAGTATATTACTGTTTTTTTCTATTGTTATCGTCTATTATTGGATTCTAGAAGATAATTATATAAAAACATAATATAATATTATTTGATTCTTATTTTCTTAACCTTAAGATTTTAACCTAAAAAGAATAACCACGTGGGCTAAATCCTTTTTTAAAATTGTTTGTCTATGTTCTATGATAGTCTGTTGCATCCCCCACTCTTTTATTGTTTAGCAGCTGTCACTAGTTGGTGTTGCCAGGTGTTGCAGCAGCATCTCTTGCTTGCATCCCCTATTCTACGGCAACACTGCTTGGGGATATCAAACGGCAGGTGTTCTAGAAAACATAACTAGCACCTGCTCCTTCAGGTACAACAACCTTCTACTAAAACAAGTCGTACATTTTACTTTAGTCTTTTAAATAAAAATCTTGATTTGTTTATATTATGAGTAAAACAGCTAGTTCTGCTGTAGAGCATTTTATCGTATAAACTGCAATGAAGAGAAAAGCTCTATGGTTCTCAAATAAAATGTTTGTGCGTGAAATCTTACGTAATAATTAATATAAAAATGCCATTTTTCAAAACATTTTTCAATTCTTTACCTTAGTTCTATCTATGTGCAAAATTTGGGGAAGATTGAATGACGGTAAGTGGTTCAAAATTGGGATAATAGGTGTGCGATGAAACTTAAAAAGCAAATAAATTTGACGCCATTTTGTTTTTTTTTTTTTTTTTTTTTTTTTGTTTCTGTATTCTTCACCTTAGTTGTATCTATGTGCAAAATTTGAGGAAGATTGAATGACGGGAAGTGGTTCAAAATTGGGGAAACGGAAATGTGCGATGAAACTTACAAAGCAAAGTAATATAAGACCAGTACAAAGTGTTTAGTTGAGAACATAAAATTATTAAATCGGCAGAGGAACTGCCGATAAACAAAAAATGCACAATGAACGTTAAAGCTTGAAAAAATAATTATATTTTCCTAGGACTACCATGATAAATGTGGTTTTTGGGGAGGGGTACACACAAATTTTTGATGCTTTTTTTTTTTTACAAAATCGCATGTAAAATTAAACAATTTCCACAATTGTTATGTAATTTTGTAATGTAATCTTTAATATCTTTCATTTGATACCTCATTCAAAATTTCAACAAAATATTTTTTTTTTCATAAGTGTAGGAAAACGCGTGTAATTTTTGAACGGCTGATAATTTTGATCGCTATATTTTTCCTGTGTCAGCGTCAAATAGATCTTTAATTCTGCAAAGTTTTATGTTTTTATCTATTTTGATTCAAAAGTTATTGGAACCGTACAGAGTGAAACAGACAAACATAGGAACAGAACTATAAAGTGGGGTGCACATATAGGAACTTGGTTTGCCGATCTTGGTTTTCAAGAAGCAAGTTCCTCTGTGTGAAGATAAAGCCGGTCATATCGTCATATACACTTTGCTGTATACCTGACAGGCAACCTGTACAAGAGAACCGGAGTGTGTGAACTTTGTTAATTGTGCAGTTATGTCATCATTTATTAACACACGCTTCGGTTTGCCTGTGCAGGTTAACTATATAGTTTTACCCGTCCGGTATTCCGCAACCAGCCAAATTGGCGACAAAATTAGTATTCCATCGGTTTGGAACTTGGTGCGCCGAACCGAGATCGGTTAAGGATTAGGTGCTTAACGGGTTGTTTTTGGTTTTACCAACGAAACCCAAAGAATTAAGACAACCATATAGTGCAGGAGATAGCGTGCACAAAAGTGTCTGACTAACATCAAGCTAGAATTTTGTATACAAGTCAATGTTTTAGCGCCTTTTAAGAATATGTGGTCTGCTAAGTTCGTCTGCAGGACATAGCTTGGCAATAGGCGTTTGAAAAAAACAAACCGGTGGAGAGCGGCCATGTCCCACCAATTATGGTGGACAATGTGATTTTCATGATACTGAGTACAGAATTAGTTAGTAGACCGAAAATCAAGTTGATGTTAGTTTGTCCCTTGACAGGTGACCACGTTGATTTTTAGTAATATTTGAATAACTAACCTATCAAGTTTGAAAATAACATCGACTTGATTTTTGGTCTACTAACTAATTCTGTACTCAGGATCATGAAAATCACATTGTCCACCATAATTGGTGAGACATAGCCGCTCTCCACCGGTTTGTTTTTTTCAAATGCCTATTGCCAAGCTATGTCCCGCAGACGAACTTAGCCGAACACATATTCTTAAAAGGCGCTAAAAGATTGACTTGTATACAAAATTCTAGCTTGATGTTAGTCAGACATTCTTTTGCACGCTATCTCCTGTAAACTATCTAATAATCGCTATCTAATAGTAAACTTGTGTCTATGAGAATTTTTGTTTTGTGATACCATCATATTTTCTTATCTGGTTATATTATTAGGGATAGTGTAATTTGTTAGCTTCCGCGATAAGCGTAGATATGATATTTATTTGTTCTGGTAGTTACATCTTTTTAATCGGGGTAGGTTCACCTCCTCTTGTTTCGTTCACTGTAGTAGAATCATCTTGTTGGCAGTTCGTGGTGTTAGCTTTGAGTATAGAGTTGATATTAAGTTCAAACTTTTGACTCGCTTAATACCCTTGAAAAAGCTTCTAGAATCGGGAGCGAACTCCCAAGCGACACAGATATCTTATAACTTCATATCAGCAGCCATATAGTTCTTGTCTCTGTTGGAGTCATTATGAAGGTCTATGTGTTCTTGATGGTGTCCATATCTTGACTAGTATGAGTGCCGAGAATTCGCTACCAATCACTTTAGGAAATACGTACTATGTGTCGTCTAGTGTTTACTTGCATGTTAAGATATGTCAGCATCAGCATATAATAATGCCGCACGCGACACATGACATGCAGTATCGCAAGCGCCTTGTAATGTATGCTTGTTTCAAGATTCTTAATTAATTCCATAGAATCGCTACTTCAGTTTGTTGCATAATATTTTTAAAGTCTGTGGCGGTGGCTACGTATTTGGTGATAGCTGCGAATAGTAGAAAAAGGAGAAGATAGCCAAGGTGGTTGTACCAACTATTTGTTGGTAGTAAAATAAGTCGAAATTACTTTTACCATGAATTGATGTTGGTGATTGCAGAAGTATTATTTAGAAATTTCATGGGCATGGGCAGAGAAGATTTTAAGATTTCCTTGGGAGGATTTCACAGATTATAAAACCTCATTCACAAGACATCCTTATTTACTCACTAACTTTAGCTTATCAGTTTTTAATTTGTTGTCTCCATAATAAGCAATTTCATTACTGCAAAATTACGTAAGACAATTTTCTCAAATTATGCTAATCTTCAATAAAAAAGATAGTTTTTTCAATAGTCCACTACATGTCGCATGATGCAAGCCGCATCGAACCTTTTGACTGTCGAATATTTTTCGACATTGCTTATCATGCTAAAAACTTGTCTATAGGTACTTCAAAATCAACAAGTAATATACGGCAAAGGTACCTGCAACATGTTCCTTCAATTTAAATACAGTACAATGGTAAGCGCGGTGGTGGCGTCATTGTTGCATGCGCCATGTTGTCTTTATCAAATTGCGACTTAAATTGATAGAAAATTTAACTTAGTCTGACATCATAAATTTCTCTGAAAATGCTTCTACTATTAGAAGCTAAATAAACACTGACAATATTCAGCCGCTAGAACTCAACCAAAGATTAGTTCAACTTTCAACCGCTAGGATTCCAAAAACTACATAATTCTTGTGAATACATATTTCACATTATTGATATTTATTAAATGTATTTTATCTCAATCTAATAATAAATTCTAAATATATTTGTTAATCAAATCAACTATAATATTTCTAACCATTAGTTCACACTAAAAAAGATATTGTTTTACGTGTTATCTTATCACAATAAACATTTAACTAGATTTCCCCAGGGGGGGTCCTTTCTTATCATTCCTTATCATTCCTGTGATTCACTTGTTTAAAATTAATACGAATAAAATTCAAAACTAATAAATAATAAGAAAATAATACGTAAACAAGATTGATAAAAGAAAAACCATTATTAGATTTCATTAGAATTGGGTGATTTGATATATTTATGTGTTGTTATTATTTTCAGTGCGTTTTTAATTACATCATTTAATTCACGGATTTTTGCCCATTAAAATAAATAATAATAACAATAATTTAATTTATTATTTTAATTTCTTGTAAACAAGAAATAAATTAAGAACAATAACCTTGACCGGTTTGATAGTTTAATGAAAATAATTTGTGAAAAATAGATTTTTTTTTTTTTTTTATCTGTTTGTTTAAAATGGGCTTAGATCATTTACGCTTAAAAATGGGTTATATTAACGAATGGGTTCTAACCTCTAACCACCTCTATTAATAATCCAAATCCAATTTAAAATTCATACCTTATATGTAACTTTTTTGCCAAAAAAAATGTGTTCATCAGTGCTCAAAAAGTGACAAAAAAATACCAATAATGCAAATTTTTAGGAATGGATTTGGATTTTAGGCCAAAAATTAAGAACTTTTTGTATCCTGATTTTTTTTTCTAAATCCATTAGTTTAGCTGTAAAATGGACTTAAAGTTTCAATTTTAGCAGGTTCAAGGCTCTTCAGACGGCAAACTAATGCTCGGAGCGAAAAATTTCCAAGAGTAAAAAATTCTTATTTTTAGCCATAGAATCCAAATCTAGTCTTAAAAATTTGGCTTCCTATTCACTTTCTTTTAATTATGTAAAATGCACAAACTTTTGCTGAACACAGAAAATGTTTAGCATATGTTCTAGAAGCGCATTTATAGCCATTATCGAACCCTAAAAACCGCATATTTCTATCTATCATGGTTCCGGAGATATTTCGCTGTTCCATATAAGCTGGGACACCCTGTATAAATACGTAATAACGTTAAAATTTAATTTCTATTTTGATACGTGTCAGTCCTGTCAAGTATTAAGTTGAAAAAAATTAATTATCAATTATACAAAATTAAGAGGGAGTTTCCTGCACTTCTGTTTTTTCCCTCCTTTTTCCTCATTCATAATCAGAATTTATTGATTTAAGCGGGAAACAAACTACAAGTGCTTTTCAAGATAAGGATAATAAATGAAAGAATTGACACCAAAATTACACTTTATATATATATATATATATATATATATATATATATATATATATATATATATATATATATATATATATATATATATATATATATACATATATATATATAAATTAAATAATTTCACAAAGTATAGGTTCATTTCACTTATCTCAAATTTATTCGTTTTTTGTTTTTGTTTTGATTGAGTTTTCTTTTATTTTCTTTATCATTTTCATAATTAAGATTTTTTTATTTTATTAAGCTCTTATCATAACAGTGTAAACAATATTTGATATGAAACTGTAATGATAAATTCAAATTTACAATAATGTTGCAATTGGAAAGCTAGAGTCTAGACCAGTATACAACAATAGAATTAGTTTTATAGAAATTTTCCACTCTCAACGAACAATCGAATAAATAGAAAATTAAAAAGGGAAATATAAATAATGGTATCAATATAGCCTTTTTTATACTTAACAATTGTATCTATTATATTAACAATTACCGAACCATAAATATACAAAAGTTATTGCTTATTGTTGTCTATTTCAAAAATAGGTAAATGACTTATGAGTCCTTGGTAGTTTATTGGGCACTTCTTTATATTGTTACTCCCCTATGATTTTTTTTAGAATACAAAAAAAATACAACAAGCAGGAAATTTTTATAAAGAACTACCATTTTTCGAAATCCTTAAATTAAGAGCATATTTCCTCTTGGATACTTTACCTTGGGACATACTATATATACATACTGATAATTTATTAAAATAATAATGTTTTTTTTATTTTTTTGTTACAGGTATGTGGAATATTTCATAATGGATTTACTCTGTTCTATAATTCTAATGTAAGCTATAATTTTTTTATTTCTCTTATATTCGAACCATCGCCAGATATGTGGTGATTACTATAAACTATCAAATGTAAGGGCTTTTTCCTTTTGTATTTAAATAATATTTCATTTTCTATCAATTAAATATTTGAGATCACTGTCACAAACCCATGGACCATAGTAGATATGAAGACACTTTAAACCATATTCACTCCTGATTCCCTAGAATATGATTCCACCCTCAAAGCAACGCCCACTCTCCTCCACACCTATATCGACTATCTATCTTCTTTATATTGGTTTATATAAATATGAATATAGATAGATATATAAGCCCTTTGCGTATTATTATAATTTAATATTAAGAAAGACACTTTTAATCAACAATAAAGAACCTTATTAATGTGACAAAAGTTTTTGTTGTAGAGTAGACCAGGGCATGATAAAACCATTTTTAGGGTCCGTAGGCAAAACCAAGGACCCTTATATTTTCCTGCGTGTGTCTGTCCGTCCGTCCTCTCGCGTGCTCTCACGGCTACACCTTTCGTCCGATCACTTCGAAATTTGGCATGTATGTGTCTTGTACCTACCCACATATATTAAAAATATAGCGACTTTATAAAAATATTTTTAAAAAAGAATTAGGGTAAAAAAACTTAAGGGTTAAATTTTTTTTATTTTTTTTCGACACCGTGAGGGGTATCATATGAAAGGGTACGTCGAGCTGATTACAAAAATATATAATTATTTGGTTATAACTTTGATAGGGCGAGCGTAGGCAAGTTTGAAGTGGGTGTGAAACATGTCCCCCTCCCTCTATCTCGCTTATGCGAAGTGCAAAAAATCTGAAAAAATTCCTGAACATTCTTCGACCAAAAGTAAAGATACCACTTTTTGGAAATTTCGAAAAAAATATTATTTTATTTTTTATTGACAAAATACGTTTTTTTATAATTATGGTCTTTTCGATGTATTTATATGGTTGTAGTCCGGTTCAGTGGCAAAAAAATACTTTATAAGAGTGTGTTTTGAGAATATCAGACCCTTAGGATAGTTCAAAGTAAGCTTTTTAGTATTTAAAAAAACACTGTTTATACACTTTACAGTTAAACACTATATAGTGTGGCCTACGGACCCTCGCTGAGTGCTGACTAGCACACACTTGACCTGTTTATATCATAATATTTTATTTTAGCCCGAACTAATTATACGAAAAAAGTATAAGTACAAACTAAATTCAATGAAGACAAGCGGAAAACCCCCATTTTCAAACTGATAATAGTCTAAGAGAAATCTCCTTTTTTAAAAATATCTCAATGTAAAAAAAACCACATAACTTAAAATAAACCCTCTTGCAGACTCTATTTATAAGATATGAAAATTAACAAAATGTATTAATAAACTAAAAGAAAAATGCTAAAAGTCAACAGACTAAAAATAACTTAAACACGACATAAATTATCTTTTCATTTTTTTTTTTTTTTTTTTTGTTTCATTTTTATTTATGACAACACATATTTATTTTCGATTCTTAGTAACCCAAATGTTTATTTTAAATGTTATCAGTTAAGGAGAACAGAAATTCTAAAATTGTGAAAGAATTCCTAAGAATATATCAATTTTAATATATTGCTTGGTCGTCTCGACTTGGGTTGAAAAAAATAAAATAAAAATAGAAATAATGAAAATGTCATTGAATTCCTGAGAATAAACAGAATTATTAAATCAAGGTTCGTGTTATCACCCCCCTCCTTAAATATTCTTGTAAATGGACTAATTTTATATATATATATATATATATATATATATATATATATATATATATATATATATATATATATATATATATAAATAGTCTGGCAATAATTGTGACTCATAGCTACTTCGCGTCATATTCTATTATTGGATAAATGGTCACATTGAAAGTGAAAGTGAAGTGTTGTTTTGACCGGGGTTCGAATCCCAGTAGGATCACACTTATTTTTGTGTAATAATAAATGTGCCCAAACGGTTGAAATTGATATGGGACCATCTGTGGGCTACTGTTGACAAACCGTCTAAATTTCTCTAAAATCGGATAACCACTTTTTAAGTTATAGGTGTTTAATGAAAAAAGATTTGTGTGCCTGCAGAAACGAGAAAGGAATGGGTTTAGAAAGTTGAAAATTATATGGGACCAACAATGGGCTAATTATGACTTACCATCAAAATAGGATGAGGGCTTCTTATAAGTTGGTGGTTTGCAAATATTTTAAACAGACTGACATTTTATTGACCCTGTAGGGTCTATAGCAAAAAAATTAAAAGCTTACTTTTGCAATATTTCGACCCCTCTTTGGGTCATCTTCAAGCTGAACACACATTTTTTATTTTCAGTAACTCCAGCAAAGTTGTTCTATTTTGTAACATATTACATAGTTAAATCGTTTTTAGCGAATTTTCAAGGAAAATTACGCAATTGCAATGGCTTCAAAATTTTTGTAATGCGAATTTTTGAAAAGTTTTTCCATGGAAATCCGTTTTAGACCATTCTGAATCTATTCCTAAAATTTAACACTTTTTTTTATGTATGTATGTACGTATTATATGTATGTATATATGTGTCACTCTAGACGATATCTCCCCTTAGGATGCACTTAAAAATTTCAAACAAATTTTATAATGTCAATAATATCAAAAGAAAGGATGATTTCGTTGGCCAGCATTTTTGGAGTTCATTTAGGGGTTAAATTTTTACAATTTAGGGTCAAAAATAGCATAAAAACGTGTTTTTCCATTTTACCCCCCTTTTATATGAAAATATGATAAAAGTGTACATAACAACAATTACTGTACTCTTAAAGAGCTTTCCAACGACATGCATCTTGAAGGGTAAATACGATTTTGACTTTTGTACCTCGTACCCCTGTGTACCAAATTTTTTTTTCACCCATGCAAATTCTAAACCAAAATTTTCCTATATAATCATAAGCCAATAGTACGCAGATTTCTTTGAAAATTCGCTCATTAAGTCATGGTGCATGACTGGACTTTTTTTATATCTACCTGACTAGAAGATTACTGTATCATCTCCTATTTATGAATTCAAATATTTTAGTTTTAGGTAGTACTCATACTCATACTACGGAAAGATTAAATTTTACTTTAAATCAAATTATAATTATCATTAACTACGGGCGACATACAGAGAAAAATAGACCCCAGCACCAGGACTTGAACCACGGGCCATACATCCGTTACAGGATATATAGGAGGCCCGTGGTTGAAGTCCCGGTGCTGGGGTCTATTTTCCTCTGTATGTCTCCCGTAGTTAATGGTACTCCTATTTATGCTAAACAAACCTTTTACCTTTTTATTCTAACCAGGTTGGTAATTGTCAATCTGAGAAAAATTAATTCCGTTATAGGGGTAGTCCATGTTAAATATAATTGAGCATCTTTCGGATATTAAATATTTTGTACTTACTGTAAAATAAGGGGGGTCAGACAGACATTTAATAGTTATTTATGCACCTAGGGAGTAAAGTAAGCCATTATTCCCTGAACGAAAAAGTTGGTTCTTGAGGCGAAGCCGAAGAAACCATGGTCCCTAAATCCCGAGGCGAAGCCGAGGGAATTAGACTCTTTAATTCCCGAGGCGCAGCCGAGGGAATAACTCTAATTAGCTCCCGAGGCGAGCCGAGGGAGATAATTATCGTGAGGGGAATAATGGCACTTTACTCACGAGGTACATACAATATTTTATCTCCAGTAGGAAGAAAATACACATTTTCGTCCATAGCACAGTTTTTATTTATTATTTTAATAAATAGCAATAATTATTAGCACTTTCAATAGCAGATATAAGAGATTCAATATTAAAAACAAATAAGAATTGGAATTAAACTCAAATAGGAGGTTATTTAGATGCAGGTTATAATGTTGTAAACAAAGATCAACTACAATAATGTTGTTTGAAACATATTTTTGTTTTTGGAGACATGCAAATAATAAGTTCTTCAGATCACAATAATTCTGCTATCTTTGGTGTAAGCTCGGATGTAAAACATATTTGTTAAACTCAAAAAAACAAAAACAAGATAATCTATAAAATTGATCTATGCTTTACAAAAGATATAGATTCAAAAGAAAAACAACAACAAATAAATTTGAATATTACAATGACACTACGATAGATTTATACACTATTCAAACTCTCTATTTTTCCCTGATCTGCACTGATTTCAATTACAGATCATATAGGACAAAAGGAGATCATCTCCTTATCAGAATAATTTGTTATTGTTTTGTTTTTGTATCATCGGTTAGGAATATGTTGATAAGGAATTCTAAAACAGCTTTCTCTAGTTGACAGTTTCTTGAACCTATAATCTTGTATATTTTTTTTTTTTGTGAATCTGTAATTCAGTGTTTCTTTTAAGAGTTCAATAACATTGTGGAAACCAAAAACAAAATACAACAACAAACAAAAACAAAATAGATGCCAATTACTGTGGCACATAGCTTCCTCGCATCCTATCACGTACTTTATTGATTTTATGCTTTTACAAGCCATTATTGTCTTGATTTGATTAATTGTTTCCCCCGTTTTTTTAAGCTGTTTAAATTGTTTTCTTATTTGTATAAATTAAAGTATCAATTAAGCAAAAGTTAACAAACGCAGACGGTTCAAATTAATCTGGGCCTATCAGCAGGCTACCTTTCGACAAACCATCAAAATTTCATTAAAATTAGATGAGTACTTTTGAAGATATAGGTGTAAATAAATGTATGTTTGTGCGCATGTTAAAGAAAAACAAATGGGTGCAGAAGGTTGAAACCTATATGGGACTAAAAATGGGCTCATTGTGACCTACCATCCAAATTTCAATAAAATCGAACGAGTAGTTTTTAAGATATGTTGATTAGCGAAAATTGAGTGACAGACAGACACGGAACCAAAAATGTTCCCTGATGTCTAAAACGGATTTCTGTCTTGAATTTTTTTTAAATCGGAGACCTAAAATATGTGTGTTCTTCAGAATGATCACATAGCTTCAGTTACCTTTGGTAAGCTCGGAAGAAAAAATTAAAATACCAACCACGAATACTTGTTACCTAACTATGAAATTACTATATATGTAATAGCTTATGTTCGTTGTTTGTTTTATGTTTTTTTTTTTTTTTTTTTGTTCGTTTGTAGAATGTGTTTTTTTTACAATTATTTTCGTATTTAAAAAATGTCTACAAGGAAGAAACCAAGAGATTAGCTTCAATATACAAATAAACAAATCAACTTTTATTTATTTTATGTTACATCAACTGAAAACCCCTTTCTTGTGAAATAATTCGCCATTTTCTAACTTTTTCCTTAAAAAAAAAACTAAAAAAGACTTTCTAGGAGGAAAATACTAAGAGATTAGCGTCAATATACAAATAAGCAAATCCTTTTTTTATTTATATTTACGTAACATCGACTAAAAGAAACCCTTTCTTATGAAATAATTCGCCAATTTTTAAGTTTTTCGTTTGATTTTAAAATAGTCTGCCAATTTGTGTGGCAAATATTTTCCTCGTTTCCTATTTCGTATACATTAATGAGTTTACGCTTTTACTACTATTAATGTCAAATTTATTTAATTTTCCCGCTAATTTTTTTTTTTTACACGACTTTAAAGCCTCGTGTAGACTGCCGAACCGAACAGAGGAAACGAGCCGAGCATTGTTCTCTGCGCATGCCCAATCTGAGATGCGCAGGCGCATTGCATACTGAGCATGCGCAGAGACCACTACTCGGCTCGTTTCCTCTGTTCGGTTCGACAGTCTGGACACTGTTTAAGTATCAATTTAGCAAATTTTGAAAAACACAGACGGTAGAAATTAATCTGGGGCTGTCTGAGGGCTACTTTTGACAATCCATCCAAATTTATTATCATCAGATGAGTACTTTTGATGATACAAGTGCAAATATGTGAACGTTTGTGCGCATGTGAAAGTGAAAGAAATGTGTGCAGAAGACCGAAACCTATATGGGAGCAACAATGGGCTAATTGTAATCACCCATCCAACTTATACATTAAAATCGGACGAGTAGTTTTTAAGATATGTTGCGGTTCGCAAAAATTGAGTGACAGACAGACCTAAAAGGTACTTGTCAGTTAGAAGCCCTCCCTAAAAAAGTTAGAGGTGGTTAGGGATCAGGTGGCTCCAAGATCTTGGAATGTTTGAAATCGGGGGGACATAAAAAAATGTACGTTCTTCAGAACGATCACATAGCCTCCGTTACCTTCGGCAAGCTCGGAAACAAACAAGGTTCAGGTGAATTTTTTAAAAAAAAATATATCTAAATTAGTAAATTATTCCACCAATCTTAACTTTGGATTTTAGATTAAGTTCCTTTTTATTTTTTATTTTTTATAAAAATCTATCATTATTTTTGCCCCGAGATTTATTCAATTAGAAAATTTTTAAAAGAAAACAAAAAATCAGTTTTGTTAAAAGAAAAATTATAAACAAGGGTTTAGAGAAAAAAAAAATAAATAAAAAAAGAATAAGTGGGCTGTCGTATCCGGTTACACCTTCCCTATATTTCTTTCTTCAGTCTGGGAATGCAATCAACAAATGTGTTCTTTTTTTTTTCAAAACAAGACGTTTCTTTTTTTTTTAAATCGTCTGAAAGTAAGATTCTTGGTAGCTAATAATATATTTAAAAAAAGAAATGTGCCGGAAATTCCATGCATCTTGTCTCAAGACGTTGAAAGATTTTCTAATAGATGTGTTTTTTTCTTGTTTTGGTTGGTGGGGTATGTCCGTTCTCATTCCGAACAGGCCTACGGTACGATGAAGCTATACTATGGGGGATACTCTAGGACGGATCTACTATTTCATTCTATATATCTTAATCCAGTCTTTTAAGATCTTGTATCTCTCCCACTTCTTCCCTTTCGCTTTCTATATCCGTCACTGGTCCGTCTTGATCCATATTTAAAAAGTTCCATCATATTGCCGGTTTAGGATCTTAAGATATTGTTGGGTGGAGTTGTCCGAGCGGATTTTTTTTAATTTTTAAAGGTTAAACGAGTGTTTTATACATCGATAACATCTAAAATGTTTTAATATTGAACAAAAAAGGCATCAGAAGCAAATTGCTACTAAAATAAATAATATTCTAAACTTTAAAACCTTTTTCTCATCCGTATAAGCTACGTTTACATGTTGATGTTTTTAAAACTATCCTAATACGGTTACTATTTTCAACAGCCGTTACATCAAAGTATTGAGTTGGTATTTGGATGCAGTTCTGACGTCATCAGAAAACAGCTGATTTTGTCACGTGATAATTATGATGGCTGTGTGAAAAGGTTATGTTCGTACTGTTGATGTGTCAGGTTACCCAGGGGAGAGACATAAAACTGCGCATGCCCTAATACGATCTCAATACTTCCAGGTGTTTATATGCTCTGACATCATTAGAAAACAACTGATTTTGACATGTGATAATTATGATGGCTGTGTAAGAAGGTTATGTTTTTGTTCTGTCGATGTGTCAGGTTACCCATCGGAAAAACATAAAACTGCGCATAACCCTAATATGATCTTGTAACCGTCAGGTGTTCATCTGTAACTGAAGATGTGTACGGAACAGTACTGAATACGAAACAGTAGCTATACGTTTAAATGGTGTATTTAAAACAATCTTAATACGGTTACTGTTTACAACTGATGTTACAGGACAGTGTTGAATTTGTATTTAAATATATTTGGATACAGTTCTTTCTTTATTAGAAAACAGTTGATTTTGCAACTTATTAATTATGATGGCTGTGTAAAAAGGTTATGTTTTTACTGTCCATATGTCAGGTTACACAGGGGAGAAACATAAAACTGCGCATGCCCTAATACGATCATATTACCATCAGGTGTTTATAAGTAACTGAAGATGTGTTCAATACTATAAACAGTAGCTACTACGTTTACATGGTGTATTTAAAACGATCTCAGCCTTTTCAACTGATGTTTGTTTACATGACAGTTTTTTGAGTTGTTATTTCAAAAATATCTGGATGCAGTTCTGACGTCATTATAGAAAACAGCTGATTTTGACACATGATAATTATGATTGCTGTGAAAGAGGTTATGTTTGTCCAGGGATGTGTCAGGTTACTTAGAGGAGAAACATTAAACTGCACACGCTCTAATACGATCTTAATATCGTCAGGTGTTATTAGCTACGTTTATATGGTGTATTGAAAAGATCTCAATACCAGTTACTGTTTTCATCTGATTTTACATGACAATATTGAGTCGGTGTTTGAAAATATTTGGATCAATTCTGACGTCATTTGAAAACAGCTGATTTTGTCACGTGATAATTATGATTGCTGTGTAAAAAGGTTATGTTCGTAATGTTGATGTGTCAGGTTACCCAGGGGAGAGATATAAAACTGCGCATGCCCTAATACGATCTCAATACAGTCAGGTGCTTATATGTAACTGAAGGCGTGTTCAATATGATGCAGGAACAGAATTTTGGTGTATCGTCCTTGAGATAAACCAGATTAAATACGGTGCGTTTACATGCGGGAAGATAGGATATATGTCCCATAATATTTAATTAATTTATTCGAAAATATACTTATGTAAAGTGTTCGAAAGGTGATTGTTTATGTTTACATTTCCGTTTCGATGTTTTCGCTAAATCAGATGTATTTGTATCAATATTCCAGAAATTTAAGGCCGATTTACACGTATTAAGTTGTTAAGTGTTTAACTAAATTTTAAGTGAATTAAAGCATGTAAACAATGAATTTAGTAATAAGTTGCAAGTTAAAATTTAGCGTGCAACTAAACAAGTAGAATAGAAATTTTTCTGTTTAGTACGGGGGCGTGGCTAATCACTGGGCATGCGCAATTTAGTTAAATGCACAAGTTTGGCGGAACCTCGCTTATAGATTTGCAGATCTTTGTTTATATGTTATTTAAAAAAGTTTTATTCGACAAAAATGATATATTATTTACAAATAGATACTTTGTTTAATCCAAAATCTCATTTAAAATCATTTTTAAGACATTATTTTTATGACTTGAACACGTTGTTCTATTCTATTATTAGTCAACTAAACAGCTTAACTAAATATTAAATGTGAATACGTGTAAACGCTTTCTAAAAATTAAGTCACTTAAAATTTAGTTAATCACTTAACAACTTAATACGTGTAAATCGGCCTTTAGATATGTTCTGGTAAAACGACTTAATCGTTGAATAAATAAATTGTCATTAAATGACGTAGATATTGCTAACTTTTCACGCATTCTCGAGGTGATAATCATTGTTAACATGTTCCCTCCTCTCTGGGGTTCAAATCATCAGGTGTATACATTATATCGATTATGACCATACTTGTATATGAGAGTACGTAAACACGCTAAATACTTGTCTTCGTCAGTCCCCGATTAAAATGAGTCAGAAACACTCAGCTACGTCAAGCCTCCGAACGTTCCTGTAAACAACAACAAAATTGTAAAATAATTAAATTTACTCTCAACAACCTGATTGTCTTTAAAGAACTGTCAGATTTCACCTGCCGTCGAAGCTTCTTGGGTTTTTTCTTAATGAACACGATCTGATTTCACATTCTTCTCTAACAAGATTTGTTATTATTCTCTTCAGGTGGTCAAGATTCTTCTAATTAAATTAATTCTCTTTTAATTAGTGATTTATCCTGTTTTATAGATTATGTTTCTTGAATATTATGACCTTACTTCATCATTATTATAAAAAAAAGTGATAGACTCTCACGTATTAAAAGTGAAACTTAAGTTCTAGAAACTGTTGATTTTATGCATTGCTTGCTCTCTGCATTTGTTGACCATTTTATTATTTCAGGATTAAGAAATGGTTATGTGGAATTTAATTGAAATATAAAATATTTTTCATATAATATTTTAGCAAATAATGAAGAAAAAACATGAAAACAACATTCAAATTCATAATTCATAATATATTATATTATAATAATGTATATATTATTACGCTTGTTTACCAATTCTGTGAATTGAAATATGATCTACTTCCGTGGTGCAATGGTTAGCCTTATGCCTGCGGAGTCAGAGGTCGATGGGTCGAGACTCTAAAGGTCTAAGTGAAGGATTTTTTTACGGGTAAATCAAATGCCGGATTAAGTCGGCAGTTGATTTACCTATAAAAAATCATTCTCTTAGACGAATCTCGAATCACAAACTTCGTTACATGTAATTTCGTTTATTTACTCTACCGCGCCTAAAGAAGCTTCACTTCAAAAATACATTCATGTAGCCGTGGAGACGTCACTGAGTGTTCCCCCCCCCCCCCTTTTGCACTTGCGCAATGATCAGCTCAGGTTATAAACAAAGCCGAATATAATTATTAAAATAAATACTATCTTTCTAATAAGATGGTTTTAAAATGTAAAGCAAGTGTGTATTTTATATTTACTATGTAAATAGATGACTCGAGAACTGAAATCAAAAATATAAACCAGAGGGGAGAGGACGGGAAGGTTTCATTCAGGTTAGCTTCAACGCGATAAAGCTGGTTGTAAACTAACCTTAAAGGCCCCCATACACGATCAAACATTTTGCGCAAACCTGATGTCGGGCAAATTTAGGCCCCATACACGTCAAACATCATGTTATCGCAAACATCAAACAGCCCCATACACGGTCAAAATGTTTGCGTGGGCCTTAAGCGTTGAAGAACCAATTAAAGGTTTCTTTGTCGATTGTAACGAATACTACTGTGTTTAGAAAATAAATTGTGTTTATGTTTTGTAAAATTAATTTATCAAAATTTGGGTCCGTCTGAGAGAACTTATTTTTGCTTCCGAGCTTGCCGAAAGTAACGGAAGCATTGTGTTCACTTTTGAGAACGAAAAACTTTTATGCCTCCGATCTTAAAAATTCCAAGACAGAAATCCGTTTCAGACATCAGGGAACATTTTTGGTCTCGTGTCTGTCTGTGTGTCCGCGAATTATGAAACGTGGGACGATAACTTGAGTAAATGTCGACCGATTTTGATGAAATTTGGTAGACATGTTCATTTTGCCAATGCACAGGACGAGTTCGTTGGACAACGGTATCCGTCCAAGCGTTCACGAGCAACGCTCGTGTAAACCTGAACTTCAAATTTAAAATTGAAATTTTAGGTCGGGAAAAAAATTTAACTTCATCTATCAATGAGACAAACATTTTTTTCAAATACAATTTTTTAGTGAAACCAACGCCGACACCGCTATAGTGTTAAAAATCGCTAAAACGATTAATAGTTTTTACACAATAAACAATATAACAATAAAGTAATATAACAATAATTTGAATGTTAATATAACAATAAAGTACATGATAGGATGCGAGGAAGCCATGTGCCATACCAATTGGCAGTCTATATTTTATTGGAAAGAAATAATTTTTTGACAATTTTTAACAATAACAATATCTTATTCGTCATAATATGAACCCTTGTATAGAAAGTATTTCGACGGTATTTCTTCAGCCAATACAACCTTCGTATCGAATTATAGTAAATCTACCCTTCAACATTGTTGCCCTTAGGGGTGCGACAAGTCCTTTGGGAAATCTGACCATTGGACTGGGACTGGAGGCTTGACCAATGCCATCTGGGGTAGAAGATGAACACGAAATATGAAACTCCAATAGAGAAATCAATCTTCAGAATCAACAGGGAAATAATGAGATAGCAGAAACCAAAATGAAATAAGAAATTGGTTATTCTGTTTACTCACATTTGTTTGCCATATTTATCTTATTTCGTTGCATTTAAGTCTGTAAACATTTTTTTAAACCTCTGTCTCAACTCCTACACTGACTCTTTCTCTTTCACACTTCATCTCTTCTTACTGAGTAAGTCAGATTTAAACCTCTGTCTCAACTCCTACACTGACTCTTTCTCTTTCACATTTCATCTCTTCTTACTGAGTAAGTCAGATTTAAACCTCTGTCTCAACTCCTACACTGACTCTTTCTCTTTCACACTTCATCTCTTCTTACTGAGTAAGTCAGATTTAAACCTCTGTCTCAACTCCTACACTGACTCTTTCTCTTTCACACTTCATCTCTTCTTACTGAGTAAGTAAGATTTAAACCTCTGTCTCAACTCCTACACTGACTCTTTCTCTTTCACACTCATCTCTTCTTACTGAGTAAGTCAGATTTAAACCTCTGTCTCAACTCCTACACTGACTCTTTCTCTTTCACACTTCATCTCTTCTTACTGAGTAAGTCATATTTAAACCTCTGTCTCAACTCCTACTCTGACTCTTTCTCTTTCACACTTCATCTCTTCTTACTGAGTAAGTCATATTTAAACCTCTGTCTCAACTCCTACACTAACTCTTTCTCTTTCACACTTCATCTCTTCTTACTGAGTAAGTCAGATTTAAACCTCTGTCTCAACTCCTACACTGACTCTTTCTCTTTCACACTTCATCTCTTATTCTTACTGAGTAAGTCAGATTTAAACCTCTGTCTCAACTCCTACACTGACTCTCTCTCTAAAATGTTCATTATCTATAGACATTTTTTTGTATGTTCAATGTTCATCTTCCCACCACATTTCTGCTTGTTAAAATTCCGTCGGTGGTCATTAAATACAATGAGAAATACTAAGTCGGTTTTCAGATCTGACTAAGAGTGTGTTACAGCAAGTGAGAGTATACAAGTTGTGGAAGACATGACTCAGTGTTGCCAAGATGTACCAATAGTCCAAGAATGATTTCATTCTTTTCTAGGTAGGCCAGGATTACAACACTGGTTATGTGGGTGTCACCCTCCATCTCTTTGTACCCAAGTAAAGTCAGACTGACTCATACTCAGTCGTATTCCCTCACATACTATAAATAATCCTTCTTAATTTGTACAACAGTTCAAAAAGATGCGGGGGGATTATAAAAATAAGAATCTGTTTGTTATTTAGTTATTTTTATTGTGTTTGATCTTTATAAAATTTTGAATTTTTCTAATTATGCGCTTTAAGCTCGATTTACACACATCAGTGATGTATGCTTATGCTCTGTACTCGGCAATTAAGAAAAGGAAGGGGCGGGCTGTAGGTGGCATTCCATTCTATGGCTTGTGGTGTTCCATTCTTTGGCTTGTAGCATTTCACTTTCAATTGCATTTTCACCCATGCAAATTAGCGATTGTGCAGGAATTTTCAGTGTTGGTTGTGCAGGTTATCCTGAAATTCCTTTAAAACAATTGAAAATTACCGAAACAATTGAATTTGGTTCAGCAAAGTATAATTTTCTATCTACATAGTCAATTTAGTGTAAGGAATATCCTATACAACGATCGAATTCGGCTTAGAAAAGTACAATTTTCTTTATATAGATTATAGTTTACAACATAAGTATGTTCATAAATAAAACAATCGAGAGCGTTGTTTATGAAAAAATAAGTTAACTGTTAACATCAGTAATCGTGTTAAACCATGAAAGACAAATTAACTAATGTCACAAAATAGACTAAATCATAATTAAATTAAAACATAGCATGTATTATGTAGTATGATAATTAGTATATGGAGTAAATTAGATTAGTATGTAGTATGATAATTAGTAAATGGAGTAAATTAGATTAGTATGTAGTATGATAATTAGTATATGGAGTAAATTAGATTAGTATGTAGTATGATAATTAGTATATGGAGTAAATTAGATTATTATGTAGTATGATAATTAGTATATGGAGTAAATTAGATTAGTATGTAGTATGATAATTAGTATATGGAGTAAATTAGATTAGTATGTAGTATGATAATTAGTATATGGAGTAAATTAGATTAGTATGTAGTATGATAATTACTATATGGAGTAAATTAGATTAGTATGTAGTATGATAATTAGTATATGGAGTAAATTAGATTAGTATGTAGTATGATAATTAGTATATGGAGTAAATTAGATTAGTATGTAGTATGATAATTACTATATGGAGTAAATTAGATTAGTATGTAGTATGATAATTAGTATATGGAGTAAATTAGATTAGTATGTAGTATGATAATTAGTATATGGAGTAAATTAGATTAGTATGTAGTATGATAATTAGTATATGGAGTAAATTAGATTAGTATGTAGTATGATAATTAGTATATGGAGTAAATTAGATTAGTATGTAGTATGATAATTAGTATATGGAGTAAATTAGATTAGTATGTAGTATGATAATTAGTATATGGAGTAAATTAGATTAGTATGTAGTATGATAATTAGTATATGGAGTAAATTAGATTAGTATGTAGTATGATAATTAGTATATGGAGTAAATTAGATTAGTATGTAGTATGATAATTAGTATATGGAGTAAATTAGATTAGTATGTAGTATGATAATTAGTATATGGAGTAAATTAGATTAGTATGTAGTATGATAATTAGTATATGAAGTAAATTAGATTAGTATGTAGTATGATAATTAGTATATGGAGTAAATTAGATTAGTATGTAGTATGATAATTAGTATATGGAGTAAATTAGATTAGTATGTAGTATGATAATTAGTATATGGAGTAAATTAGATTAGTATGTAGTATGATAATTAGTATATGGAGTAAATTAGATTAGTATGTAGTATGATAATTAGTATATGGAGTAAATTAGATTAGTATGTAGTATGATAATTAGTAAATGGAGTAAATTAGATTAGTATGTAGTATGATAATTAGTATATGGAGTAAATTAGATTAGTATGTAGTATGATAATTAGTATATGGAGTAAATTAGATTATTATGTAGTATGATAATTAGTATATGGAGTAAATTAGATTAGTATGTAGTATGATAATTAGTATATGGAGTAAATTAGATTAGTATGTAGTATGATAATTAGTATATGGAGTAAATTAGATTATTATGTAGTATGATAATTAGTATATGGAGTAAATTAGATTAGTATGTAGTATGATAATTAGTATATGGAGTAAATTAGATTAGTATGTAGTATGATAATTAGTATATGGAGTAAATTAGATTAGTATGTAGTATGATAATTACTATATGGAGTAAATTAGATTAGTATGTAGTATGATAATTAGTATATGGAGTAAATTAGATTAGTATGTAGTATGATAATTAGTATATGGAGTAAATTAGATTAGTATGTAGTATGATAATTACTATATGGAGTAAATTAGATTAGTATGTAGTATGATAATTAGTATATGGAGTAAATTAGATTAGTATGTAGTATGATAATTAGTATATGGAGTAAATTAGATTAGTATGTAGTATGATAATTAGTATATGGAGTAAATTAGATTAGTATGTAGTATGATAATTAGTATATGGAGTAAATTAGATTAGTATGTAGTATGATAATTAGTATATGGAGTAAATTAGATTAGTATGTAGTATGATAATTAGTATATGGAGTAAATTAGATTAGTATGTAGTATGATAATTAGTATATGGAGTAAATTAGATTAGTATGTAGTATGATAATTAGTATATGGAGTAAATTAGATTAGTATGTAGTATGATAATTAGTATATGGAGTAAATTAGATTAGTATGTAGTATGATAATTAGTATATGGAGTAAATTAGATTAGTATGTAGTATGATAATTAGTATATGAAGTAAATTAGATTAGTATGTAGTATGATAATTAGTATATGGAGTAAATTAGATTAGTATGTAGTATGATAATTAGTATATGGAGTAAATTAGATTAGTATGTAGTATGATAATTAGTATATGGAGTAAATTAGATTAGTATGTAGTATGATAATTAGTATATGGAGTAAATTAGATTAGTATGTAGTATGATAATTAGTATATGGAGTAAATTAGATTAGTATGTAGTATGATAATTAGTATATGGAGTAAATTAGATTAATATGTAGTAAGACAATTATTAGTATGTAGTATGTTCATTATGTAAACAATCCAGAGCGCTCTTATTTGCAAAATTAGTAAACTCATGTTTCTTCTAAAAAATCAGAAACTGAAGTTAACTCCCGTCAAAAATTGAAACACTTCTATTTTAAATTAGTATATTCATTATTTAAACAATCGAGAGCGCTTCTAGTGGCAAAATAAGTAATACTACATTACGCGTCGATTGCAGAAAGTAGCATTTTGCATGCGAGTGTGGAGTATGCACCCGAGCGACAGCGAGGGTAGTAAAACCACACAAGCAATGCAAAATACCGTTTTCGCACGAGTTGCGTGCCGTACTTTATCTACGATTGTTAGATTTAAATAATAAATACAGAAACAAATAAACTTGCTGTATGTAAGTTCGTATCTCTCTCTTGATAAAGATGGCATTAATTCTTGAGTTGTATTTTTTGCCTAATTAATTATTTCTGGAGGAGTATTATCTACATTTTCGTCAAAGTCACTTGATTCACTCATTGTTTTTCACTAAAAACTCGATATCAACAGTTACTTTAATAAAAGAACAGCAAATTAGTTTTGTTAAATGAAAAACAAACTCGCTAATCGTGCGTAAAGCTGAAGAATTCCTCTTCTTTACCCCCCTAGGGTGGTAAAGAAGAGGAATTCTTCAGAACTATGAGACGCGCATGCGCAATGAATACAAGAACGTAAAGAATCAATTTCTACGCATCTAAACAGAGATACAATGTTTATATTTCGTATCAATCGTAGATCAAACATGTTTACGTTAAAAATCTGAAGTAAATTATGGCTACTGTTCAAAAATTAGACCAAAATCCAATGAATGACGAATTCATGAATCTTTTGAATCCAATGAATGTTGAATTCATGAATCTTTTGAATCCAATGAATCTTTTGTGGAGATCGTGTAAGGTAGGTCATTTTGGGCAGGTTATATTCATATTGTGAACAATAATATATACATAAGGTAGGTTATACAGAAATGATTGTTATATATACTTGTAGAATATACAATGTAAAATGTAGGTTACACCTTAAGTCTCGTCCAGACTGCCGCGCCGAACCGAATAGAGGAAACGAGCCGAGCATTGGTCTCTGCGCATGCCCAGTCTAAAGTGCGCCTGCGCATCTCAGAATGGGCATGCGCAGACCAATGCTCGGCTCTTTTCCTCTGTTCGATTCGGCAGTCTGGACGAGGCTATTTAGCTTTATATTCACAATGTAAACAATGATAAGATAGGTTATACTGTATATGTCATATAAAGGTAGGTTACATTGTAAAGTAAAGGTTATAATTATAATAGAGTAAGTTAAGTGGTTAATGAAACGATCCACTAAAGTTCAAGTAGTACCTCTTCACTAAACCTTAATGTAACCTTCAGGTAAATTATAGAACTATTGATAATTTTGTTGTTGTAAGTAATTGAACTTAGAATTGGGTCATTAATCAACGTATAAGAATATATATAATACATATAAATACGATGACTTAATATGGTAGGTAAATCAGTCGATTCAAAATAAGACCTACCATTGTGATAGCGATGACCTAGAGACACGCAGGAAGCGGAATATTGCTTCATTGATAGCTTCCCTTTGTATTATACTAAACAGTATAGTGGTCTCAATGCATGCGTAATACAATATACGGTGTGTTTTTTTTTTCAAACATTGTTCTCCCCATGAAAAACGATATCCCCACCTCTTTGTTTGTATTGTATAAAAATAAATAAATAAATAAAAAGGTTTTGAACAATTTAAAACACATTGAATTAGACATATTGATAAGAAATTAATCTGGAAATAGTTTTATCAATTTGGTTCTTCTTTTTTTCATTATAAAAGGAAGATATTTGAATATCAAATATGCATTTTGATTTTCATGATGATAAGGTCATATCTATTGTTCGATATTTTAAACTGCATTTATAAATACCTGGATTTAACTGAAAGTTATCAGAACGACCAATAAAAGAAAGCACTATTTATAGTTTCGTTGGCATTATATTTATAATTTATATAGAGGTATATATATATATATATATATATATATATATATATATATATATATATATATATATATATATATATATATATATGTATATATATATATATATATATATATTAATATATATATATATATATGTATATATATATATATATATATATTACATTTAGCCGTTTATAGTGACTTGGTTTGCATTACTTATCATCTCAAGAGAGTAAGTTGAAACAATTTAAATTTAAAAATATCTTTATCACTTAACCTTTTACATTTTTTAATACTTTTTCTTAAATTGGAATAATTATTAAAATAACACTTTACTAAATACGTTAATTATTGATTAAATTTGTTTATGGTTAAATTAATTTATAGTTAAATCATTTTATAACCTGAATTCAAAATAAACAAAGAAGGTTATGTGTCCCAATCTAAATTTTTGAGCTTGCGCAGTACGATTTTTTTCCCCTAATTTCTCTTGTCTCCGCAGGGGGGTCACTTTTTTGCTTTTAAGCCCTACCTAACGTTCTATCCCCTTTATTTAACATCCTTAGTTATACTATGATTATATAACCTTTAAGCCTCGTCCAGACTGCCGAACCGAACAGAGCAAACGAGCCGAACATTGGTCTCTGCGCATGCCCAGAGTGAGATGGGCTGGCGCACTTTAGACTGGGCATGCGCGGACACCATAATGCTCGGCTCGTTTCCTCTGTTCGGTTCGACAGTCTGGACGAGGCTTTAGACTATATCCTACAGATAATACAATTATTACTATTATTATTATTTATTTATTTTTATTTATTTATTTTTTTTTTTATTAAGTATATTTCTTCTTTACAATTATTATATTATATACAATTATTCAATTAATTAAAAGTTAAAACAAACTTTTAAATGGCCACCGTTTTAATTCGACTGGGGTATATTATGCTGTTAACGAACTCTTCTACTTGGTAAATTGCCTTGGGAGCTTTTGTTATGTACTGATAGCTCATACTTAGCCGATATATTTCATGCACACATAATTATAATTAAATGCGATTAGAGAATGCGTAGAAACGAAACCTTATCTATAATATTGTCTAGTTTAAAACTAGCTTATCAGCATTTTTTTTTGTTGCAAGGTGAAATTGTTTGTCTCGAATATTTAATAAGTTTTTATTTTCGTTTTGTTGTTTTTTCACCTTTATATTATTCTTGGTAGCTTCAAAAAAGTAGTTCATTATCGTTATTAAAAAGGGAACAGGGGAAAAAAAGGAGGAAAAAAAATATAATGTGAATTCTCGTCTAGACAGTTGACGTAAAAATCTCAAGACTATACCGGTATTAATTTAAATAAACAGCGGAGACCAGTTTAAAAATTAAAATTAAAGATATCACGTGTACGTGCATTAATTAGATGACGTTTGATCACGAGCAGAACGTGTGAACGTTACTCGAAAGGCAAAAATACATAAAAGTCTGTTAATTTTAGGTCTAAAGATCGATAGATGGCGTTAGTAGTCAAGATGATACTAAAACACGGTCAATTAGTCTGGCATATAGTATCATCCCGTCATATCGGACCAATGTTCAAATGAGATTTTGTTCTATTTCGATTCCCAGTAGGGTCAAACTCATTTTTAAGCGATATTAAATTTGCGTCGATGGTTAAACATAATATGTGGCTAACACTAGGCTAGTTATGAACATAACATATCAAAATTTCGTTAAAATCGGTCGAGTAGTCTTTAAGATAGGGTGGTTCACAGAAATGTTAACGTACAGACGTACAGAAAGAAACTAACATACGGACATAAAGAAACGAACAGACGGACAGAAAGAAGCAAACAGACGGACAGAAAGAAGCAAACAGACGGACAGAAAGAAGCAAACAGACAGACAGAAAGAAGCAAACAGACGGACAGAAAGAAGCAAACAGACGGACAGAAAGAAGCAAACAGACGGGCAGAAAGAAGCAAACAGACGGACAGAAAGAAGCAAACAGACGGACAGGAAGAAACGAACACGTCTTAGTTGTATAAACACGGTACGGCTACGGCTGCATTTCTAAAAGATTATTTGTATAGTTTAGAACCATTCCAGAATCCAGAATAATGATTATTTATTCCTAGAATTCTAATCTATATAAAATATGAAATAAAACATTTATCTTTATCAAAAACCACTAAACAAGTTCGCACTGACTTTGATTATTCAATATATCACTGAGCCAACCTTGTATAACTGTATTTTACAGAACCAAATCACTGTACATTACAAGAAATAAGTATTTCAAAAACTTAATTAACAAACTATCATACAAGCAAAAACACACACATATATATATATATATTACATATATTATATATTTTTTTTTTTTTTTTTGTTATTTTATTTTTATATATATATATATATATATATATATATATATATATATATATATATATATATATATATATATATATATGTGTGTATGTATATATATATATATATTTATTTATTTATGTAAACATAAGATAAAAAGGTAAAAAAAAACAATAAACATTGACAAGGAAAAACTTAAAAGATCTTAAAGGACAATTTCCTCAATAAAAAAGACTGAGGAAAAAATACCAAAAAAAACAAAACCAGTTTTTACTGCCAAAATAGAAAATTCTGGTGATAATAAGGAAGTTATGGCGCTTCTAAACATTGTATACTAGACAAAACAAGGGGGGGGGGGTATCACAATTTTATGTTTTAGCAATTTACTTTACTTTTTTTGCATTCGAGGAAAAAACAGCAATAAATGTTTTAAACTATAAAAAGAAAAAAAAGTTATTGAGTGGGAACACCAGTAATAAAAAAATAAACATTAAAATTATAAACAAATAAACAAGAAATTTTTAATAGCATAATAATATAGGTGGGTCCTAGTTTCTTAAAATGGCTGGTCCTCTTTATCCTCAATTTCTATTTAATTCACAGTAGATACCCACTAAGTCCTCAATTTCTATTTAATTCACAGTAGATACCCACCAAGTCCTCAATTTCTATTTAATTCACAGTAGATACCCACTAAGTCCTTAATTTCTATTTAATTCACAGTAGATATCCACTAAGTTATTATGTAAGGTACAATGTAGATTTTTACTTTTGACTGATTTTCTTTATCCTCAATTTCTATTTTATTAACAGTCGATATCCACATAAATTATCATTGGATTATTTTATTCTAGAATTTATTATGTTTTCAAGAATACAAATGTTTATTGCAAATCTATAAATATTACAAATATGTAAATGTAATAATTATGATATTAGCACATAATGTCAAGGACTGAGTTCAGAATTGTTATAATCCCTGATAAATACTTGAGGTATATTATATTGTAATCTTTCTAATGCAATTTTACTACACACTAAAACAAATTAATAAGGTAATCAAAATAAACAATAAAAAACAGGAGTTTTGATAACCATTAATAAACATCACAAATAAATGATTTAGTAAAACAAACTGCATCATCATCGTGACGTGATAACAACAATTCTATTTTATATTTAAGATTTGTTTCTTACTTTATCACTAATTTCAAATAACTGACCTCATTTTCATTTCTTTTATGATTTTGTATTGTTATTTTGTTTTATAAATAATTACCGTTATCTTCGGAAGCAAAAATAGAGGAGGATAATTTAGGTAAGGACATTAAATAAATGAGAGTATTAACAATTATACTTGTTGTTGTTTTCATTATTATACCTTGTTTGTAGATCTAATCCGTTGGTCAAGGACGGTGTTGTTTAATATAAAGATATAAACTAATATTTATGTATTTTAAAAGATGGGTTTCAACAGTACAATTTATAATAATCATTTATACATAATAAATAAACAATATTACAAAGTAGGTTATACTGGACAGGTTATACTATACTCATAGTATAAACAATTATGTACAAATCCGGCCATACAGGTTGAGGTATATCTGACAGGTAAATCTATACAGGTGAACCGGAGCGTGCGTATCATAACTATGCAGTTTCGTCATAACTTCATGGCTTACACTCTCAGGTTTACTTGTACAGATTTACCTGTCAGGAATGTATTAGGGTTCTTATTTTGCCTACAGACCCTAAAAAGAGAAGCGTCCGGTGAGTTTCACCGTCTCGTCTATAAAGGGCAAAGTTTAAAACTTTTGTGTTGGGTACTTAGGAGATTATGTGCGTTACAGAGAGCAGACAGACAGACAAACGCAGGAATGTATTAGGGTCCTCATTTTGCCTACAGACCCTAAAAAGAGAAAAGTCCGGTGAGATTCACCACTATCTATACTGTGAAGAAAAACGTACTCCCGCAAACTATCAATTTATTAAAATGTTGCATCAGTCGATTTTCTGCATTCAGTCCGGTATAGATTAGTCCGCCGCGATAGGCCGCCTTCTGTTAAACAAGGATGATGCAATATTAAGGAGTTCATAGTCCGCTCCTATTTGATCGAGCATTAAGTGACAATATTCTGATATCCCTCAAAAAAACAGCTCGAACATTTATCGGAAACATGACTATATTTACTTCATTCGGCATTAATATAAACCACTCAAGGAGCAATCTTATTCATACCGTATCTATGCATTTGATAATTAACCTCAAAAGGGGTCAGATTATCACTTAAACCTCATTTTTATCAGTGTAATCAACTAAATCACTATCCCAGCTAAACATAGTGAAACAAATCTTGTCCGAGAAATTCCAACAAAACTTTCTCATTTACTAATACTGTATTTAAATACCATAATATCTAATTTAATTAATATTACAGTCTGTGCTAAATGAGTATTGTGTTACGCCTCGTCCAGACTGTCGAATCAAATATGAGGAAACGAGCTGAGCATGGGTCTCTGATGCGCATGCTCAATCTGAGATACGCATGCGCACTATAGACTCTGGACATGCGCAGAGTCCAATGCCCAGCTCGTTTCCTCTGCTCGGTTCGGCAGTCTAAACGAAGCTTTAGTTTCTTGTCTTGTGCGTTGATAGCGCGGGAAAGTCGGCAAATGGAATGGTGGGGGGCAAATGGGAAATGAACCCGGTCTCTCACCTTTTGGGATAATAGCTATTTTTTTTAGGGGCTAGATATTTCCTGGGAAAACGACTTTTAGGCTAGGCGCACCCGGGGACCCGGGGGCAAAAGACTACAGACTGTTTTGCCCCCAGTGCCGTGTGCGCCTAGCCCAATGGTTTAATTAGTATGTACTACATGGACTTTCTTTTAGAAATTTTAAATTAAAATTGCTGGAAATGGTTTTAAGATATTTTGATGGGGTAAAATAACTCAAATTTTAGAGTTGAAGTTCATTTTCCGATTTCACCTTGTGGTGTGATTTTTCTGAATGTGTATGCCAAATTTCGTCAAAATCGGTCCAGTAGTTTAGGGGCTCCAAGCTTTTGCATAGACGACAGACATTTTTTAAAAACCTCTTTTTTGGACTCCAAAGGACCTTACAACTTGTAAATCCATCAAAATCTCTAAATGGAAGTAATATTTCCTCTCTGTATTAACTACCGTAATTTGAAAAAAGTATTGAGAAATCTTGGAATGATTGAATTAAAACCTAGAAAGATGATTTCATAGAACTATTTATTATTTAAACCGACACAAAACTAATTTCAAACAGAAAAACCTAGAATCGTTTAATTAAAGCTAAAAACTAATGTTTTAAATGAAAATAAGAAGAAATCATCATGATAATTAGAAATGAAATACGAAATACAGTGACAACAAAAAACATCAAAAACAAAAATAATTACTTTCTGAGTTATTTCTAAGAAATTGTTTTTGTTTTAATTTAAAATTTCCCGGTATGTACGATACAAAGTGTATAAATAGATTTGTTTGGAATGCTAAGTCACCGGACGTAAAGCCCAACTCTGGAACGAGTCATAAAATGAGACTTACGTCATAAAGGAGTTCGTCAAAATTACAGAGTTGTAAACAAGCGATTACAGCTGGACGAGGAAATAACCTTGGGTAATCTTTTTTGTTCTCATATCTAAGAACCGGGGGGGTTGAAGTCTGGGTTTTTTTTCCTTTTTTAAGGACTGAAATAATGAATAACTATTATTATATAGGAATCAAAATGAAGATGAGACTTAATTATATTGCATTTTAACGTCATTAGTTTATTTTCTGGGTAATAGAAGATTACTTAGTTAAGTTGTACTTTGTAAAGATTCATTTCTTTATGCGGATAATGGTCTGTAATTCACGCGATCCTTGTAAAAATATTACAGTCAGGTCCAAATGAGTCTTATTGCGTTGTCAGTGCGGGAACATGTTTATAGGGCCCGTAGTTGTGGAAAAACTTTTAATTAATTACTTTATTTATTTGTTGTAATTAATTTAATTATTGGTTTTTTTTTCTTTGTTTCAGGTGTGTTATTGATCAATTATCTATGATTAAAGATTATCTATTGATTAAAGTGATCAACATTATTTGGTATGAAATATTATTTATTAATTTAGTTTTTTTATTAGAAATTTAACCCGTAACTGGTGAGGTTGGGTGTGAGATACCCATGGAATACTTTGTTGATAAATTATCACTAGAGGGTTAGGACGAGGCCTGTGTCCTCTAATGTACCTTCTAATCAGTTTATTGTCTGTTGGTTTGAAGATCTTAGGTTGCGCTAAACCTGAGTTGTTTTGTTTTTTGGGCTATTTCCAGAAATTAAGGGTATTCCTAACCCAACCTCACCAGTTAAGTTACTCTTTTTTTACTATGTAATTTGTATAGTAAAAACTGATTTTATAAAATAACAATTTAATTTTTAATTTTTTTTACTAGTATTATATTATATTCAATTAAAAAATAAAATAAAAAAGTTTTTAGATTGATCATTTTTATATTGACCGTAGAGCCAAAGAAGAAATAGAATAATTAGAAAACTGAGGGATTAATTGAAGAATAATGAATAAAAACCTACAATATATTAATATAGATGCACAAAACATTTGAACACACATTAAACCTGACAAAGCACATCAAAAAAATGCATTTTTGTAACAAATTAAGCGCTTTTCTAGTTTTCGTAGGTAAATTTAATCATTATTGAACATTTTATCCAAATTTATCCTAAAAATAACTTCTCCTCGGTAGGGAATCGAATCGGCCTCTCTCCGTCCGGGTTTAAAGCTATTTTCTCATGAACTAGATTTTCCCCAAGGTAACGGTTTATATCGCTGTATTCGTATTTAAATGGACTACATTTTAGAATTGTTTTTTTAATCAAAATCATCGGAATCGTTTTCGAGAAATAATTTTTTTCATGTTTTTGGGGAGTAGTGCCCTCAAATTTCGAGCTAAAATTACTTTCTCGATTCCGCCTTGGGGTATTATTTTTCTAAATACGTAACCTAAATTTCCTCAAAATCGGCTCAGTATTTTAGGCTCCTCACGTCTGCACAGACAGAAATTTGTTAAAAACTACTTTTTTGGACTCAGAGGACCTCAAAACGTGTAAATCCATCAAAAATCTCAAAATCGTATTTTCGCGCCATCACAATACTTTCTATTTTTATGAGAAAGTAAAAACCCGATCAAAATCGGAGAAAAAACAAATAATTAAGAGGGACAGATATGAAATATTTTCCAAATTCTATCCCAGTAAAATAAAAAACTATATGAACTTGGACATTAAACGGGTATTTTCATTTGTTTTATTCAATTTTAAATTGATTTTCTACCCTCCATGAAAACATGAGCTTTTATTTAAAATGAATAAAGTTTTAACTAAAAAACAATTATATTTATTAGAGAAAAATAAATCGATGTAAAAAATAAAGAAGTCTATTATTACGCCTCTTTGGTGGAGCAACGACGTAATTTAATTAAATAAAATTAAACAGTAGAGCCAAAATAACTGACTATAATTAGAAATAATATAATTTCAAAATAAGGCAACATAAAACCTTGTATTTGTGGCGTACTAGATATAAACGTTGTTCCATTTGGTTTAGTAGGTGTTCCAGATACTTATAACGTAGTTTAACCTAAAATTTGCAGGTACTCCTGTGTTTCAGTTCCAGGGGAGGAGGAATTTGATATTTTGAGCTTTATAGATAACACATTATATGTTAAAAAATCAATTATAAACCTTAGAAATATTGACGTACGCAACTGGACTTCTGAAAGTTAGGGTTCGGCCACTGTGCAAGCTGGTTCAGAATCAGGTTCAGATTCAGAAAACAAGCGCGAGAATAAAATTGTTTAGTTAAAGCAGAGTAGCCATAGTGGAAGCAGGCAACTGGTTGCCAGAGACTTTACCGCAATATTTAGAACATTCTTATTTCAGATTCTGACTGCTATCAGCTCTCACGGACTGTACTGTAACTACAAACTACTGTTTTTATGTTGTTTGTAGTTTTGATCAAACCTTTTTGGTACTTTTTTAGATTGTTACTCCCCTATGTTTTTTTTTAGAATATAAATGACTGACTAAATAACTATTAAGACAAAGGTATGTTTAGTCCAATTTACTTTGGGACAAAGGAATATCACACTTCTGTTTTGATAAGGGGAGTAACAGTCTAAAGAAGAACATTCCATACACCTTCTTTAGATTGTTTCTTTGTTCTATTTTTTTTATAAGGGTAGTAACAACCTAAAGAAGTGCCACTTTTTTTGTGGTTATGCACAAATACTTCTTGTCTTTGATTCTTGTTTGTTTTTTCTTCGTTTATTTTTATTTTTTAATATATTAATATAATATAATAAAGAAACGCTTATCACGAAAGTAATTCTTAACTTTTTAAATGAAAATGTAGTAGAATGTCTCTACTTCCATCTTAAATAGAGGGAAACACATTCCCTATGCCTATGCCCTATAATTTGTTAACTGCTCGAGCAAGTGTAGGTATATTCCCCGTATATGCACTCTTAAACTTATTAACTTCCATAAACAGCAATTCTTTCAAGTTCTAATTTTATATGAACACTCTCTGAGGCCATAAACAAGAACGCTATAATCTTCATAATGACAACTCCTTATTGTGTTTACGTTACAATACGACAACGCGTATTTCTACCTGCCTCTACTGAGGCCATAACCTGCTTTTATGCAGGTGCTTCAAATCAAATTCACGAGCTTGAATCTGATTTGGAACTTGGAACAAGACTGAACTCTAGACTAGGGTGACCAAATCGTCAACTGAACGGGACACCTCACATTCGAGACCCAATCCGGTGTGTATGAATACCACCAGGCTAAGGGGGGGGGACTAATGGGAGCTCAGGGTTGTCCACTATTATAAAAGTCTGTTATATTACGAGTAGAAATAATTATTTTAAATAATAATGCAAAAGGGCTTACGGTACGTCTATAAAAAGTACAGCAGTTAGCTATTAATAGTACATTACGCGCCGAGTGCGGAAAGTAGCATTTTGCATGCGAGTGTGGAGTTTGCACCCGAGCGATAGCGAGGGTAGTAAAACCACACGAGCAATGCAAAATGCCTTTTTCGCTCGAGTTGCGTACCGTACTTTATCTACGATTGTTAGATTTAAATAATAAATACAGAAAAAAATAAACTTGCTGTATGTAAGTTCGTATCTCACTCTTGATAAAGATGACATTAATTCTTGAGCTGTATTTTTTGTCGAATTAATTATTTCTGGAGGAGTATTATTCTCCACATTTTCGTCGATGTCACTTGATTCACTCATTGTTTCTCACTAAAAACTCGATATAAACAGTTACTTTAATAAAAGAACAGCAAATTCGTTTTATCTACGATTGATAAGAAATATAAACATTATATCTTTGTTTAGATGCGTAGAAAGTTATTATTTACGTACTTGTATTCGTTGCGCATGCGCGCGTCTCATAGTTCTGAAGTAGAGGAATTCTTCAGCTTTACGCACGATTAACGAGTTTGTTTACATTTAACAAAAGTGTTTATTATACATCATAAATATAAAAGATAGCTTTGAACATAGGTTTAATAAGCGATTTTTGACAATTTATGCCAAAACAGAACCGGATGCAGGGTCCTGGGTCGGGCGGCATTTCACTGAAAACCTCCTATAGAACTGTCCACTATAGAAGGGTCCGTTATTTTGAAGTTCTAGTGTACTTAGCTGTTGCCCCAGCAGCTTTAAAACTTCCTTCTTTTCCAATACAAACTTGTAAATACAAACTTGTAAATACAAACTTGTAAATACAAACTTGTAAATACAAACTTGTAAATACAAACTTGTAAATACAAACTTGTAAAAGTTTGTATTAGACAACAGTTCATTTTGAAATTGTTTAGTACTTAAAGAATCGCAGAAAGGGTCTCCACTCCCATCCAGTATCGTTCGTCTGTCCACTGAATGTTCATAAATGAAAATATTCTTTCGGTATTGCAGTATTGCCAGTATGGACAGGGATTGCACATATTGGCACCATATCTTTTTTAAAAATCTTAAAAATGATGCTCAAGCAAAAAAGGTTTTAGTATGCAACGTAAATACGGGACATTTAGGCGTCCCGGGAGACTTTTTCGGGACACCGGCAATGTTCGTGAAAACATCCCGATGTCCCCAAAAACCGTCCCGTTTTTACGGGACGGTTGGTCACCCTACTCTAGACGTACCTTAAGTTTGGCAAAAATACAATTTGGACGGTTTCTTTTAAAATGGAAAGATTTGTTAATTTTGATAATTGAATTCTAGGAACACTTCTAGTTAACCTTTTTTTTGTGTTTTTGAATAATCAAAGAATTAACATGAAACTGTAACATAATTATGTGTCCTTTTTTTTCTAAGTAACCGATTTATTTAGTTTGAGTGTTCCTTTTCTTAGGAATATTGTGTGTATTCCGGTTGTTAAGGACTGTTCCTCGTGTTCTACAAAGAATTCCTTTTTGTAGAAGTAGATGGCTACCTAATGTTTTCCAAGAACAGTAACCTTGTAAACTATCCTTTTCATCATTGAGCTGTCAAAGGACTAATTTTTTCCCTCCTATTTTTATGTTTTTCTTTCACTTCAAACTAAATAACAGAGGGAAATAACATTTTCAAAAAAACAAGAACTACGGAGAAGAAAAAAAAATCCAAACCCCATTTCTTAGAAGGAAGGTTTTATTTTGGGTGGGTGGTTCTGCTCCTTTAAGTAACCCGATTATACGCTTAAGTGTTGTGGTTTTTGTTATTTTCTTTGAACATTTTCACAAAAACCTGTTACATTCTTGCATATATGTTAAGAATCTTTAACCATAGGTCATGCTATGATTATTTACTCATTCCTAGAATTTAAAATGACCTACTGAGTTCACTAATCTTTAGTTAGTTTTGAAAGTGAAATGACATTTTGACATTTCGTTGTTTTTTCCCCCTTCAAATATCTTTATCTCTTTTTTTTTATAATCTGACCCTTTAACGCTAATATAGATTTAACTGTTAAGATATATACAGTTAAATGACATTTTGTTAAAAGAGGGTTTTTTTTTGTAAACATAAATCATAGTAATATGATCTATCTACGATTGATACAAAATAAAAACATTATATCTCTGTTTAGATGCGTAGAAAGTGATTCGTTTCGTAGCTGTATTTATTGCGCATGCGCGTTCATAATTTGTTCATTTTCCCTAGTGCGGAAAAAAAGAGGAATTCTTCAGCTTAACGCACGATTAGCTAGTTTGTTTACATTTAACAAAACTAATTTGCTGTTTGTTTAATTAAAGTAACTGTTTATATCGAGTTTTTAGTGGACAACATAATGAGTGATTTATGTCACTTTTGACGAAAATAAGGAGAATAATACCCCTCACGAAATAATTAATTCGGCACAAAATACAACTAATGAATTAATGCCATCTTTATCTAAAGAGAAATACGAACTTACATACAGGAAGTTTATTAAATATTTTTTTCTGAATTTATTATTAAAATAGTACGGTACGCAACTCGTGCGAAAACTGCATTTTGCTTTGCTCGTGTGGTTTTACCACCCTCGCTGTCGCTCGGGTGCAAACTCCACACTCGCATGCAAAATGCTACCTTCCGCACTCCACGCGTAATGTACTATTTTATGACGGATTTTATTTATTTCGAATTTACTGTTACCCTTACAGCTGTTTATAGATTTATTATTATTTCTTCTGAATTTGTTAATTTGGTTTAGATACTTAAAAATGTTGACTACATTAATCTTTATAAATTATTGTTTCCCGATTTATTCGTACCTGTTAAGGGATGGGGGGGAAGGGGGGGGGGGGGGGGTAAAGGTACCTGCTTAATGGATTTTAACATGCCTTAATGTTTTGAATACTCGACTTACTAAGAGTTCTATACCAATGTACTTATATCTATTTATAGTTGGTCAATATTTACTTGAGGATGAATCTACTTCAATAAATCGACCTTTGCACATTTTAGGGTCTCTTTTGTAAGCATTTCGTTTCCCGTCGACAGGTTTTGATGCATCGATTTGTCATAGGTTCATGATAAAATCAATAAGGTATTTAATTATAAGCATTTACAATAGGAACCAGCTGAACTAACCCCAATGCACAATGGGTCGTACGCAGTAATTGAGGATGATGTTGCTACGCAGTAAATTCTCAATAGCCAAGCCAACCCCTACATAGCCAAGGGAAGGGTTCCGAACTAATGTTCAATTAGGGTTGTTAGCGTCTAAACACAGACTCTAGATGCATCGTTGTAATTAATAACAACATAAGTGCAGTTTTCTGCATTGTTAATATCATGATATAATACATAAAAGTAACATCCTACTAATTATAATTAGTGCAGTTTGGTCACATAATGAGGTCACATTATTTTTTATGATTTTTTTTTAAGTTAAGCTCCTTTTTCCCCCTAAGTGAATCCCCACGCTTTATTTATTTTAAAATATATCTTATTTTACTATATTATAATTATACACTGAGGCGACTTAGTTCAATTAAAGAGTGCCATTAAGCGATGTGCCACACTAATTTACAGAGGGTTTAGTTAAAACAAATAATTGTCGCGTCTGTATTTGAGAGAATATCTCAAATTTAACGCTCATAGATAGTATAACATCTGCTTATATGAAGTGGCAACACTGGTTTTGTGTTTGCCAATTATAAGGTTTATATATTTGATGGAGGGAAAAACTAACCCGCGTGTCATCCATTACGTGAATAGTTGTTTGTTGTTCAACCCTTTGGCAGGTTTTGGCTTTCCATCTGGCTTTTTCGCTACAAATTTAACGCTAATAGATGGATATAATTATGAAGTGGCAACACTGGTTTTGTATACCAAATTATAAGGTTTACAGTTGTTGGAGTGACAAACTAACCACCCTGTCATCCATTACGTGAATAGTCTGTTGTTAATCCCATTGGCAGGTTTTGGCTTGCCATTGGCATTTTCGTCACAAACTTTGATAGTTTTATCTCTAAGGCGAAATAATAATCATACCCCAAGGGGATTTGAAATATGACTTTTCATCTTAAATGATTTTCTTCCCACATAATTTAATTTCAATGCAGATCTACGTCGTAATTTTCCTTTTTCCTTTACATATTTCTTCTTCTTCTTCTTTTTTTTTCTTCTTTTCTCTATTAGGACCTAAAGAGTTACCACTTTAGACCTATCTATTTTTTTTGTATCCTGCAAGGATGTCCTGCCCATTTATTTTTTTATTTATCCTGAGTGCTCCTTTCATTATGGCATGTACCATTTAGAATATTCTATATCGCTCTGGTAACATATTCTTTTTCTTTTCCTATCCCACCTTACTGTATTTCAACATATGAGACTACGTAGATACTGTCTTTCCATCACCTTGGTTTGGTGTTGTCAAATGTGTAGCAACGTTAAAGGTACGTCAACAATTTTGCGCACATCTATATTTTAAAAACAATTTTTCGACTTTAATAAAAACTTGATGGTACATCAAAATTAGCGCTCTGCTAGTCGAATATTAATGTAATCTTTTTTCCTGCCGAACTTAACCGAAGGTAACGGAAGCTATATAATCGTTCTGAGGAATGAACATGCGTTTTGTGCTTCCGATCTTTATGAAGAACGAAAAATTGGTAAGTCTTCGATATCAAAAACTCTAAGACAGCAATCCGTTTCGGACCTGAGGGAACATTTTTGGTTCCCTGTCTGACGGTCTATAGCTCATTTTTTTTATGAACCAAAATATCTTAAAAACTACTCTTCAGATATTAATGAAATTGAGATAGTAGGTCATAATTAGCCCATTGTTAGTCCCATACAAACTTCTGCGCCCATTTGTTTCTCTTACACATGCGCACAATCATACCTATTACACCTATATCTTCGAAAGTACTTATCTGATTGTAATGCAATTTGGATGGTTTGTCGAAAGTAGCCCGCTGAGAGCCCCATATTAATTTCAACCGTCTGCTCTTTTTTTAAATTTTGCTATATTGATTACTTTAATTTATGTAAATAAATTTGACTAAAGTATACAAAATAGGACGCGAGGGAAATGTGCCACAATAATTGAACCGACTAGACTGAATTGTGTTTACAACTGTTTTTTAGTTATCATTCTTGGTTTTGTGTTTGTCTATCGTTTTCACACGTTTGCGAACACCCGTAAGTTGACAACAAATTGTCTGATTTTAGTAAATCGTATTCCAACTAGATATTAAATTTGCTTTTAATTAGAAACTTAATATAAATCATATTATCTTTATTAAGTAAGGACTTGAATCAATGATGAATGAATACTATTAAGTTTGCTTTTAATTAGAAACTTAATATAAATCATATTATCTTTATTAAGTAAGGACTTGAATCAATGATGAATGAATACTATTAAGTTTGCTTTTTAAAAAAACTTAATATAAATCATATTATTATCTTTATTAAGTAAAGCAAGGACTTCATCAATGAATGAATGAATGAATTCTATTAAGTTTGCTTTTTAAATCATATTATCTTTATTAAGTAAAGGAAGGACTTGAATCAATGATGAATGAATACTATTAAGTTTGCTTTTTAAAAAACTTAATATAAATCATATTATATTTATTAAGTAAAGCAAGGACTTAAACCAATTGTGAATGAATACTATTAAGTCTAAAAACTGTAAAATCACTCTAAGAAAAGTTGTAAATACCCGGATAGTATAAACAATTCAATGAATTAGCAAACGTTTAACGGATGTGTAATAAATCTAATTTAACATTTATATTTATTCACTATGTAATACTCAAATAAACTATTGTTTTAAAAGGAAATCAATGACTCGTAATATTAACTTAACTACATTGTAAATAACATAGTGTACATTATAAATATCTTAATACATTTAAATATTTCCTAATGAACTTCTGTATTAAATCAGAACCCTACTCTGTTGTAAATCGTAAAAATTGAGATATTACTTGTTAGATAAATCTTTTTGTCGTGTCTTTTATAGTTGGTTTCTTGTGTGGATTTATTTTATTATCTTATTCTTTGCAGATTTATTTATTATTTCTTTACCTATGTATTTATGTAGGTAGTAATAATGCTGTAATTTAATTTATACCTTGTTTATAAAATACAAGTCATGACTAAATTTGCTTTTTATTATGTATTTTAATATTTTCTTTTTTTTCTATTTTAAATATTTTAAAAAGCAAGTCATGATTAAAGTCCGTATGTAAAGAAAGATATCCTTATGTACAGAAAGACAGTTATGTACTTAATAAATTCCCCCCGGTACTATTCCAGGGTGGGTAGAATTTTTTGTTATTTGTGATACAACTTGTTAAAGCAGAGCCTGGCAACACTGTTTTAGCAACCTTCCTTCCTTCACCAGCTATCATATCAGTGTTATCAGCTATAGTTGATTTTTGCTAAGTGCCATAGGGAACCTCCCTTGGGTTTATAACCGATTATAAATAATCGGTAATTGTTGTAAATTTTCCTCTCTAAAATTTAGCCTTTTAAGGGTTATTTTGTTTCTTTAATTAATTAAATAAAAGCCACTCTCTCTTTTTCAGGTACCTCTCCTTAATCTTTCACTACTTCTTCTTTCTGTTTTTGGAACGAAGTTCCTTATGGCACGTTCTGGAGCCCGGGAGTAAATCCGAAAAAAACGACCAAAATCACCGTCACGAAATCACCGTCACAAAATTACCGTCACAAAATCACCGTCACGCAAAATCCGTCACGAAATCTACAGATGACGATAACTTGAGTAAAAGCTCACCGAGTTTGATGAAATTTGGTACACATGTTCATTTTACCAATGCCCAGGCTGAGTTCGTCGGAAAACGTTATCCGCTCAAGCGTTCACACGCAGCGCTCGCGTAAACGTAATCTTTAAAATACGGGAAAAAGTGTTATTAAGGAAGCCTGTTACTTGACTTGTTTTGATTATATTTTTTATATATGTCAAAAATGTCACTTTGTTTTGTAAATAAAAAAAAATATAATCATGTAAAATTTTACCCTGATACAAGCAGAAGCTGTAGAGTAGGGAAGAGATATATTTTATGATATTTTAAATTAATTGACCGAGTAGGTAGAAAACAGTCCTATTTCAATTCAAACTCCTTTAACAAACATACTCTTTCACTATAAACTCATCATGATCTACTTTTTTCTTATATTTAATAATATATATTTATAGTAAGACGCTTGCTTTAATTATACAAATAATGATTTTCTTTTAATTTTGCCTTAACTCGGCTAGGTACAAGCAGTTCGTTACTTTTAATTTTCTCTTTTCTAACACGGCCATGTATAAGTAGTTAGCAGTGTATACGTACTTAGCAGTGTGATTTTATAATTTATATTTAATGAAAAATGTAAGGAACTTGGTTCCTACCGGGTGTCCCGCGACACCACACGTATTTTTTTATTCTTTCTCTTATTCTCTAATACTTCTTTCTCTCCTTCTTATTTCTCTTCTACTTCATTGTATCCTTAATCCTTCTCTCCTTCTTATTTCTTTCCTACTTCATTGTATCCTTAATCCTTCTCTCCTTCTTATTTCTCTCCTACTTCATTGTATCCTTAATCCTTCTCTCCTTCTTATTTCTCTCCTACTTCATTGTATCCTTAATCCTTCTCTCCTTCTTATTTCTCTCCTACTTCATTGTATCCTTAATCCTTCTCTCCTTCTTATTTCTCTCCTACTTCATTGTATCCTTAATCCTTCTCTCCTTCTTATTTCTCTCCTACTTCATTGTATCCTTAATCCTTCTCTCCTTCTTATTTCTCTCCTACTTCATTGTATCCTTAATCCTTCTCTCCTTCTTATTTCTCTCCTACTTCATTGTATCCTTAATCCTTCTCTCCTTCTTATTTCTCTCCTACTTCATTGTATCCTTAATCCTTCTCTCCTTCTTATTTCTCTCCTACTTCATTGTATCCTTAATCCTTCTCTCCTTCTTATTTCTCTCCTACTTCATTGTATCCTTAATCCTTCTCTCCTTCTTATTTCTCTCCTACTTCATTGTATCCTTAATCCTTCTCTCCTTCTTATTTCTCTCCTACTTCATTGTATCCTTAATCCTTCTCTACTTCTTATTTCTCTCCTACTTCATTGTATCCTTAATCCTTCTCTCCTTCTTATTTCTCTCCTACTTCATTGTATCCTTAATCCTTCTCTCCTTCTTATTTCTCTCCTACTTCATTGTATCCTTAATCCTTCTCTCCTTCTTATTTCTCTCCTACTTCATTGTATCCTTAATCCTTCTCTCCTTCTTATTTCTCTCCTACTTCATTGTATCCTTAATCCTTCTCTCCTTCTTATTTCTCTCCTACTTCATTGTATCCTTAATCCTTCTCTCCTTCTTATTTCTCTCCTACTTCATTGTATCCTTAATCCTTCTCTCCTTCTTATTTCTCTCCTACTTCATTGTATCCTTAATCCTTCTCTACTTCTTATTTCTCTCCTACTTCATTGTATCCTTAATCCTTCTCTCCTTCTTATTTCTCTCCTACTTCATTGTATCCTTAATCCTTCTCTCCTTCTTATTTCTCTCCTACTTCATTGTATCCTTAATCCTTCTCTCCTTCTTATTTCTCTCCTACTTCATTGTATCCTTAATCCTTCTCTCCTTCTTATTTCTCTCCTACTTCATTGTATCCTTAATCCTTCTCTCCTTCTTATTTCTCTCCTACTTCATTGTATCCTTAATCCTTCTCTCCTTCTTATTTCTCTCCTACTTCATTGTATCCTTAATCCTTCTCTCCTTCTTATTTCTCTCCTACTTCATTGTATCCTTAATCCTTCTCTCCTTCTTATTTCTCTCCTACTTCATTGTATCCTTAATCCTTCTCTCCTTCTTATTTCTCTCCTACTTCATTGTATCCTTAATCCTTCTCTCCTTCTTATTTCTCTCCTACTTCATTGTATCCTTAATCCTTCTCTCCTTCTTATTTCTCTCCTACTTCATTGTATCCTTAATCCTTCTCTCCTTCTTATTTCTCTCCTACTTCATTGTATCCTTAATCCTTCTCTCCTTCTTATTTCTCTCCTACTTCATTGTATCCTTAATCCTTCTCTACTTCTTATTTCTCTCCTACTTCATTGTATCCTTAATCCTTCTCTCCTTCTTATTTCTCTCCTACTTCATTGTATCCTTAATCCTTCTCTCCTTCTTATTTCTCTCCTACTTCATTGTATCCTTAATCCTTCTCTCCTTCTTATTTCTCTCCTACTTCATTGTATCCTTAATCCTTCTCTCCTTCTTATTTCTCTCCTACTTCATTGTATCCTTAATCCTTCTCTCCTTCTTATTTCTCTCCTACTTCATTGTATCCTTAATCCTTCTCTCCTTCTTATTTCTCTCCTACTTCATTGTATCCTTAATCCTTCTCTCCTTCTTATTTCTCTCCTACTTCATTGTATCCTTAATCCTTCTCTCCTTCTTATTTCTCTCCTACTTCATTGTATCCTTAATCCTTCTCTACTTCTTATTTCTCTCCTACTTCATTGTATCCTTAATCCTTCTCTCCTTCTTATTTCTCTCCTACTTCATTGTATCCTTAATCCTTCTCTCCTTCTTATTTCTCTCCTACTTCATTGTATCCTTAATCCTTCTCTCCTTCTTATTTCTCTCCTACTTCATTGTATCCTTAATCCTTCTCTCCTTCTTATTTCTCTCCTACTTCATTGTATCCTTAATCCTTCTCTCCTTCTTATTTCTCTCCTACTTCATTGTATCCTTAATCCTTCTCTCCTTCTTATTTCTCTCCTACTTCATTGTATCCTTAATCCTTCTCTCCTTCTTATTTCTCTCCTACTTCATTGTATCCTTAATCCTTCTCTCCTTCTTATTTCTCTCCTACTTCATTGTATCCTTAATCCTTCTCTCCTTCTTATTTCTCTCCTACTTCATTGTATCCTTAATCCTTCTCTCCTTCTTATTTCTCTCCTACTTCATTGTATCCTTAATCCTTCTCTCCTTCTTATTTCTCTCCTACTTCATTGTATCCTTAATCCTTCTCTCCTTCTTATTTCTCTCCTACTTCATTGTATCCTTAATCCTTCTCTCCTTCTTATTTCTCTCCTACTTCATTGTATCCTTAATCCTTCTCTCCTTCTTATTTCTCTCCTACTTCATTGTATCCTTAATCCTTCTCTCCTTCTTATTTCTCTCCTACTTCATTGTATCCTTAATCCTTCTCTCCTTCTTATTTCTCTCCTACTTCATTGTATCCTTAATCCTTCTCTCCTTCTTATTTCTCTCCTACTTCATTGTATCCTTAATCCTTCTCTCCTTCTTATTTCTCTCCTACTTCATTGTATCCTTAATCCTTCTCTCCTTCTTATTTCTCTCCTACTTCATTGTATCCTTAATCCTTCTCTCCTTCTTATTTCTCTCCTACTTCATTGTATCCTTAATCCTTCTCTCCTTCTTATTTCTCTCCTACTTCATTGTATCCTTAATCCTTCTCTCCTTCTTATTTCTCTCCTACTTCATTGTATCCTTAATCCTTCTCTCCTTCTTATTTCTCTCCTACTTCATTGTATCCTTAATCCTTCTCTCCTTCTTATTTCTCTCCTACTTCATTGTATCCTTAATCCTTCTCTCCTTCTTATTTCTCTCCTACTTCATTGTATCCTTAATCCTTCTCTCCTTCTTATTTCTCTCCTACTTCATTGTATCCTTAATCCTTCTCTACTTCTTATTTCTCTCCTACTTCATTGTATCCTTAATCCTTCTCTCCTTCTTATTTCTCTCCTACTTCATTGTATCCTTAATCCTTCTCTACTTCTTATTTCTCTCCTACTTCATTGTATCCTTAATCCTTCTCTCCTTCTTATTTCTCTCCTACTTCATTGTATCCTTAATCCTTCTCTCCTTCTTATTTCTCTCCTACTTCTTATTTCTCTCCTACTTCATTGTATCCTTAATCCTTCTCTCCTTCTTATTTCTCTCCTACTTCATTGTATCCTTAATCCTTCTCTCCTTCTTATTTCTCTCCTTCTTATTTCTCTCCTACTTCATTGTATCCTTAATCCTTCTCTCCTTCTTATTTCTCTCCTACTTCATTGTATCCTTAATCCTTCTCTCCTTCTTATTTCTCTCCTACTTCATTGTATCCTTAATCCTTCTCTCCTTCTTATTTCTCTCCTACTTCATTGTATCCTTAATCCTTCTCTCCTTCTTATTTCTCTCCTACTTCATTGTATCCTTAATCCTTCTCTCCTTCTTATTTCTCTCCTACTTCATTGTATCCTTAATCCTTCTCTCCTTCTTATTTCTCTCCTACTTCATTGTATCCTTAATCCTTCTCTCCTTCTTATTTCTCTCCTACTTCATTGTATCCTTAATCCTTCTCTCCTTCTTATTTCTCTCCTACTTCATTGTATCCTTAATCCTTCTCTCCTTCTTATTTCTCTCCTACTTCATTGTATCCTTAATCCTTCTCTCCTTCTTATTTCTCTCCTACTTCATTGTATCCTTAATCCTTCTCTCCTTCTTATTTCTCTCCTACTTCATTGTATCCTTAATCCTTCTCTCCTTCTTATTTCTCTCCTACTTCATTGTATCCTTAATCCTTCTCTCCTTCTTATTTCTCTCCTACTTCATTGTATCCTTAATCCTTCTCTCCTTCTTATTTCTCTCCTACTTCATTGTATCCTTAATCCTTCTCTCCTTCTTATTTCTCTCCTACTTCATTGTATCCTTAATCCTTCTCTCCTTCTTATTTCTCTCCTACTTCATTATATCCTTAATCCTTCTCTCCTTCTTATTTCTCTCCTACTTCATTGTATCCTTAATCCTTCTCTCCTTCTTATTTCTCTCCTACTTCATTATATCCTTAATCCTTCTCTCCTTCTTATTTCTCTCCTACTTCATTGTATCCTTAATCCTTCTCTCCTTCTTATTTCTCTCCTACTTCATTGTATCCTTAATCCTTCTCTCCTTCTTATTTCTCTCCTACTTCATTGTATCCTTAATCCTTCTCTCCTTCTTATTTCTCTCCTACTTCATTGTATCCTTAATCCTTCTTTCCTTCTTATTTCTCTCCTACTTCATTGTATCCTTAATCTTTCTCTCCTTCTTATTTCTCTCCTACTTCATTGTATCCTTAATCCTTCTCTCCTTCTTATTTCTCTCCTACTTCATTGTATCCTTAATCCTTCTCTCCTTCTTATTTCTCTTTTAAAACAAGTGGGTTTTAAAACCCACTTGTTTTGACTTTGAGGATTTTAAATAAACTATAAAAATCTGGAGAAAAAAAAAAATAATAAAAATAAAACTATTGCTTCTGAGTATACCGAAGGTAACGGAAGCTATTTTTCTTTTGTCCTCGAAGTAGGTTAGTATTATCTCTTTGAACTTTAAATATGCTTTGTAATTGTATAAGAAAGTAAAAAGCAAGTCATGATTATTCTATGCTATATTATATTACATTCCTGTTCTACAGAAATGTAGAATAAGGCTCTAGAAGTAAGAAATAAAACACACTTACTTAATCAATTCAGGGTCAAATGGGAGAGAAAAAAAAGAAATATATAGAAAGCCATAATACTTCTTGCAATCAAATACAGTTACAAGTCATGATTTCTATTGAGATTTTCTCTTTATTTTATATATATATATATATATATATATATATATATATATATATATATATATATATATATATATATATATATATATATATATATGTGTGTGTATATATACATTGAGTGATTTTATGTATGTCAAACTTAGTAAAAGGAATTTTCAGTCGTTGAAAATGACAAAAAGAAAAGGAAGGTATAACGCATTTCGCTTGGAATAAATCAGGGTCAACAAAAGAACGAAATATAGAAAGAAAATTCCATTTGAATGAAATAAAGAGCATAGTCATGATTAAAATGCATTTATCTTTTTTTTATTTATTTTTTTTTTCTTCAATGCAAAGGTAGGAGTGGGGGGAGAAAGAGATTGTTTCTATGCTGGTAGACACAAGGAGCTTTAAAAGGTTGAGGAGAGAAAAAAGTTTTAAGTATAAATCAAGGTTTTCTTTTTTCAATCTGTTTCAAAACTGCAGGAAATTGTACGTCTTCGAGGAATTTCCATTATGTACGAAGTTTCCTTTGAATAAAATAAAGTAAACAGTCATGATGGATTTTATTTTATATTACGTTTAATTCAGATTATTAAGGTTTATTGTTTTTGACTTCAGTGAAGTCATGCTTTTATATTCGAGCTTTGCGGGTGATTCGAATTGAAAAAAAAGAAAATAAAAAAATAATTTTTGCTTTGAATTAAATTATTCTTTTGGTTTTTTTTTTTTTTCGAAGATTAATTTAATCGCAGAGGGGGGGGGGGATGACATATTTCACACTGATCATATTAAGTGGATCTGTGAAGTGACCGGATATGCTCAATGGGACATCACCTACGTGATGTTCCGAATCATAGAGGGGGATGACATATTTCACACTGACGATTATACTAGGTGTGCAATGCAGTTATCTTCTTGCAATATTGAGCTGAGCGTGCATTTTAATCCTTAAACAATAAATATTCTTATTTATAAACAGCTGAAATCGGATTAATGATAGTAATAGTTTAATTAAAAAGCATTTTGCTCCTGTTTTTCTATTTTACCCCCCTCTTAAATGAAAATATGACAAAAGTGAACATAACAACAATAATTGTACTCTTAAAGAGCTTCCCAACCACATGCATCATAAAGGCCATATACTATTTTAACTTTTGTACCCTGTACCCCTATGTACCAATTTGGACCATTTCAGATTTATACCTTCCTGTGTTTGGTCACTATGACCGTGCCGAATTTTGTGCAGATCGGTTCAGCCGTTCAAGGCTTCCCAACCACATGCATCATAAAGGCCATATACTATTTTAACTTTTGTATCCCGTACCCCTATGTACCAATTTGGACCATTTCAGATTTATACCTTCCTGTGGTCGGTCACTATGACCGTGCCGAATTTTGTGCAGATCGGTTCAGCCGTTCTGGAGGAGTATGTGTCCAACCAAAAGCAAAGTGTAGTATAAGAACTTCGCTTTGCTCAGCTCAATTAAGTGGATGTGTGAAATGGCCGTATATGCTCAATGGACTCACATACGTGATGTTGTGAATCACAAGGGGAGATGACATATTTCACATTGATGATCATAGCAAGTGGATGTGTGAAATGGGCAATCCTTCTCTCATCCATATGTGAAGTGACCGGATATACTCAATGACCTCACCTACGTGATCTCTATCTTCGAATTTAGAACGATCCTTGAGGCTCAATTCTGTTTCAACCTTACAATTTGTAGAAGCGTTAAAGACTTAATTCTAATGCTGAACAATCTGAAGATCATTTTAATGGAATTTCCGATTTCACATCCTCCGACAACTTCTTGTTTTTTTTCTCTCTCCTTCAGTCTGCATCTGATTTCACATTCTTCACTAACAAGATTGTTATTATATCTTCAGGATGTTTAAGATTATTCCATCCTACGCTAACGAGTTATCCTGTTTTATATATTATCACATTCATTTAAATCCATTAACTTGTTTTTCTCGTCGTAATATCGACTTATAAAAAAAGAAATATTAGTGCTAATTCTTTTAAATGCAAATAATTTTTTCGTCCTTGAAAGATATTTTCACTTAAGAAGTAACAGGTTTGTTTTTCTAAATATTTGTCTGGGTTGTTATGACGGGAAGGATTTATAATTTCGCTTTAAAATTAAAACCTGTTATAATTTTCTTTTTTAAATAACAACACTGTTTTAAATAGATATGGTGAAACTGTTGGCTTTCTCTAGTTTTAAGAGGTGTTCTGTACCGTTAAATCGCTAAGAATAGGTTGGTATCTGCGCTGTAGGTACTCTATTATCGTCTGGTCACGAATAAAAGAGTTCCTTGATCCTTTCCTTCGATGGTGGGTGGGTTGGCGCTTGTATTTTGTACGATGGTTTCGCTAGTGAACGGTACCTTACATTTCACCTCCAGGTAGAGAACTTGCAGGTTGCAAAGATCAACGGTTTTATTCGAACCTTTCACTTTATAAACTCCTTTTAACATTCCTGTTTATCTCTTAAAGGTACCAGGTACCTCAAGACATCTTGATTCTCTTTACAAAATCTCTCTTTTATTAATGGTACTTGTTTTTTTTTTTTTTTTTTTTTTTTGTTAATTGTTCAATAAATCCTTTTATTATTTTTTCCCCCCTTTTAATTAATTGTAAATTAGAAAGCAGGTTCTGTTTTTAATTCAACTATCATTAGAGATATCTATCTTGAACCTGCATTAAAGAGAAAATTGTTTTTATTTATTTATTTAAAAAATGCTAGATTAATACTTTCTTCCTTTGTAATTATTTAATTTAATTTTGCTTCCGGATGTGTGAAGTGTACCTGTAACGGAAGTTATGTGATCGTTTTGAAGAACGAAATTATTTTATGTCTCCGAAATTGAAGACACATTTATTTTTGGTCCAGTCTCTGTCTGTCCGTCGCACAATTTTTGCGAACCTATACATATCTTAAATACTCTTCTAGTCTGATTTTAATGAAATTGTATGCTAGGTCATAATTAGCCAAATTTTGAGTCCCATATAAGTTTCTCAACTTTCTGCGCCCATTTTCTCTTCTACATGCACACAAATAAACATTGATTTGCACTTATATATCTATGATTTTTAAGAAATTTGGATGGTATGTCGAATTTAGACCATATCATGGTCCCATATTAATTTTAACCGTCCACGTCTTCTTTAAATATTGATATTTTGCCTAAATTGATACTTTTGTTTGCTGTAAAAAAATTAAAACAATTTTGACAGACCTAAAAAACTAAATGGATGGAATAAATAGCACTTCTTCATATTGTTACTCCCCTTATAAAGAAAACACAGGGGTGTAACAATCTAAAGAAGGTGTACGGAATGTTCTTCTTTAGACTGTTACTCACCTTATAAAAACAAATGTGATATTCATTTGTCCCGAAGTACATTGAACTAAACATCCCTTTGTCTTAATAGTTATTTTGTAAAAGTCATTTATATTCTAAAACAACATAGGGGAGTAACAATCTAAAGAAGTACCGAATAAATTAAACGTGTGCAAATTAGTGGGCACATTCACTCGCTTCCTATTATTGTTTAGTCTTAATTATTATTGGATGGAAGGTCACATCAAATTCGAATCTGTTATTAAATCTGGCCACAGATACTAACACTTAGTACGTACTCTAGTGGCAAACAGGTGAACTAATAATGCAGTCATGCGCAAAGCGTGACACTTTTGAGATTTGAACCTACTGTTTTTATTTCACGTACCTACATTCGATACGATTCGAAGACAGACTAAGTTGAATTGGCCTTGGGCCCATAACATTTTTAAATCAATGCTTTCTGAGATTTTTTTCCCCAATATAGATTGAGTTTTCAATTATTTTATGTACCTACATTCATTACAATTCGACGACAGACTAAGTTGAATTGTCCTTGGGCTCATAACATTTTGAAATCGATGTTTTTAAAGCGGTTTTTTCCCCAATGTAGATTGAGTTTTCAAAAAGCTTTTTAATCCTTGATGAAAACATGGTTATAATATTTGATTGAGTTTAACTCTTTGTTTTAGTTATGGATGGATTGTGAAGGTGGTTATATTTCTTGTTATCCCGTTTATTTTCTTCTCTTGAGTTACTCAATGTCTTGTTAGGTAATCAGGTAATCACAAGGTCGTTTCAGTTTCTATTATTATTAAAAAGAAATCTCTCCTTATTTTTTTAACAACAAAACTCGATAAACTGTATACGGAAACCAGATTAAACAAAACATCGCATTAGAATCTGTTTTTTTATAAATATCTTTTTGGGCTGTCTATCATTTCATATTAAACAAATCGTTCCGACAAAATCGAAATAGTACATTACGCGTCGAGTGCGGAAAGTAGCATTTTGCATGCGAGTGTGGAGTTTGCACCCGAGCCACAGCGAGGGTAATAAAACCACACGAGCAATGCAAAATGCCGTTTTCCCACGAGTTGCGTACCGTACTTTATCTACGATTGTTAGATTTAAATAATAAATACAGAAACAAATAAACTTTCTGTATGTAAGTTCGTATCTCTCTCTTGATAAAGATGGCATTAATTCATTAGTTGTATTTTTTGCCGAATTAATTATTTCTGGAGGATTATTATTCTCCACATTTTCGTCAAAGTCACTTGATTCACTCATTATTTTTCACTAAAAACTCGATATAAACAGTTACTTTAGTAAAAGAACACCAAATTAGTTTTATAAATATTTAGGTCCTCAGGGGTATTAAAAAAGTAAAAACTACTTCATTAAGTTTTTTAAGGTGATATTTCGTCCCTAACTTGGGACATCTTCCAACCTTTATTCGAGGTCTTGTGTTAAAAATCAAAAAGTTTAATACAAACTATTTTTCGTTCATTTATTTTATCTATACAATTTACAAATCTCTTAATTATATTACAAAGAAAAATAGTTTGTATTAAACTTTTTGATTTTTAACACAAGACCTCGAATAAAGGTTGGAAGATGTCCCAAGTTAGGGACGAAATATCACCTTAAAAAACTTAATGAAGTAGTTTTTACTTTTTTAATACCCCTGAGGACCTAAACATTTATAATATTATACATAATAAGGGGACTACAAACATTATATATTATATATAAAATGAACACCAAATTAGTTTTGTTAAATGTAAACAAACTCACTAATCGTGCGTAAAGCTGAAGAATTCCTCTTCTTTACCGCACTAGTGTGGTAAAGAAGAGGAATTAATCAGAACTATGAGACGCGCATGCGCAATGATTACAAGTACGTAAATAATCAACAAAGATGTAATGTTTATATTTCGTATGAATCGTAGATAAAAACTTTTATCTCCAGTAGGGGAAAAAAGTTATGATTTTGAATTAGTTTAGAGGGATTAAAACAGGTCTTTTCATCCCTGAACTCAAAAAGTAGGGAGAAAAAGTAAAAGTAGGGCGAAAAAGTAAAGTAGGGCAAAAAAGTAAAGATTGCAACTTACTTATTTTATAAATAGTAGAAAATGAATGGCTAATGTAATGAAGTTGTTGAAATCAGGTTGGCGGCACTGAGTTTTTTTGACCATGTTTATCTTTGTTTGTAACCTGCATCTAACTAACCTTCTATTTGAGTTTAATTCCAATTCTTAATTGTTTTTAATATTAAATCTCTTATATCTGCTATTAAAAGTGCTAATAATTATTGTTATTTATTAAAATAATATATAAAAAATGTGCAATGGACGAAAATGTGTATATTCTTCGTACTGGAGATAAAATATTGTATGTACCTCGTGAGTAAAGTGCTATTATTAAGCTAATTAGAGTTATTCCCTCGGCTGTTAAAGTGTTTCCCCGGGAATTAAAGAGTCGAATTCCCTTGGCTTCGCCTCGGGATTTAGGGACCATGGTTCCTTCGGCTTCGCCTCAAGAACCAACTTTTTCGCTCAGGGAATAATGGCTTACTTTACTCCCTAGGTGCATAAATAATTATCTCATATAACATTTATTTATACACAAACATTTATTATTAAATATTATTTAAAAAAAAAAAAAAATGTTTAACAGGTGGTTGTTCGATTTTCACATATTATATCATAATTCCAACCAAAACACTTAGAGTAAAAAGCCAAGTCTGGCGTAAAACGTTGTGAGATGATAGGTTTAGCCAAGTCTCCCACTGCGTCCGAGTAAGTTCTGCTAGCTTTAATCCTTCCTGTTCAAATAAGTGATGTTGTTTGTCTGTCTCCCCTCTCTATTCTCTGTCCCTCATAAACTCAAATATTTTCTTTCCCAAATCCCTCTACACGTTTAATTATAAAAACATTTTCTGACTTTCGCAAATATATTTTTTTCAATTACGTTGAACTAACAGGTTAAACAGTTTGTTATTATTTAAATTATATAATAATAGAGGGGGGGGGGGATCCAAAGTGCCTTGAGTTGGTTTCAGTAAAGGATGGTACGACTGCGCTCGACTTGGCCGGGGCGTTACCGTGTCCCCAGATATTTATTTTCATCAATATTGTGGAGAACTAGATTTTTTCATCAATTGAAATGATCTTTATCAACACTCTTATTCCTAAAATAAACTGATCAATGGATTGATCAGTTGAATTTATTAAGATGATCTTTATCAACGTTCAGTGGCGTATCCAGCGGCTAGGTCTGAGGGGGGGCACATCCTAAGTCAGTTTAGATTTGGGGGGGGGGGGACTCGTAGTGGTAACAAGAAAAGGGAACTAGTTATTCAATAAAGCAGCTGCCCCCCCCCCCCCCCCTCAAAAAAAATTAATAACAACTAATAAACAAAAAAAATCTCCGTGCCCAAGTAACAACTTTTTTAGAACGTATTCGTTAGAATATGTTATGCTGAAGCTTACTGCAGTACAATATCTTACTGTAAGTCATGGGCGTCGTCTGCAGTTAATTATTAGGGGGGGGGGGGATTTATGGCGGGTGGTCCGGGAGCCCACCCCCGGAAAATTTTGAAAATATGACCTCTCAAAACAGCGCTTTTATGCATTTCTGGGCTGAAATTGAATATGATGTGAATGTAAACAATATGTATTAAAACGGGGGGGGGGGGGGGGGGGGGCACGTGACCCTTGTGCCCCTCCTGGATACGCCACTGGCAAAGTCCTCATTTCTGAAATAAACTGATCAATGATCAATGGATTGATTTGTTGAATTTATTAATATGATCTTTATCAACGCTCTGATTCCTAAAATAAACTGATCAATGAATTGATAAGTTGAACCTACTAAGATAGGCTTTATCAACGCTCTATAGATCTGATTCCTGAAATAAACTGATCTGCATTTGCACTTTGACTTTCATTTAGTAAAGAGAGACTTAAGTGTTACGTGGTTATAGTAGGTGTTGTGAAAGAATGAGAAATAAAGCTTAAGAGAGAGGACCTTTAAGTCGTTTCACTAGTGAGGGGGTTTTAGCTTTGTTAAAAACTTCCCAGCCTCCAAACCGTAATAGAAAGGGAATGTAAAACCAGGTAACTGCGCATTTTCTCAACCCAAGGAATTCCATGAGTCCAGACATGCAGAGAGTTTTCCCAATCTCTCCTTGTCTGTGGTGGATTCCCACTACACCTAAAAAAAACACCTTTAATTCTTTTTTCCCTCCTTTTGGAGGGAAAGAATCCGAGAAAGAAGGAGGGAGATCACCGAACCTTCATTTAGAGAAAGAACTTTCACTTTCCACTCACTTGTTCTAACCAGTCGACCCCAACAGACAACAAAAAGATATCCTCTCACAAAGCAACAAGAGAGAAAAACAAAACCATCCCTTTTTTTTTAAAAAAAAAAAAACAAAACAAAACAAAAAACCTTTCTCCAATTCTAATCCTTAAAAAACAATAAATGGAAAACAATCCTCCTAAAAGATCAATAGAAAAAAAACAAGATTCAACTAGCTTAATCTTAAGAGAATTGGACATCATGATAGAAACTTTATATTATCTGTATTTAAAGACACAAAAGAGTTATCAAATATTGCTTAAGGGCTTCCACGAACAGAAGTTATCTGAACGTTTTCAATCTTCAAACTGATTGGATAATAAAGAGAATGGGATATTTTTTTTGTAAAAGTTGTAACACAAATCAAAGACAAGAACATGATTATGAGTGTGGAATAAGTATGATCATGATCAGTAAGGGCTGATTTTGTTACACTTAAGCCTCGGGGACAATACGAGCGGTGAGCGCTGGACAGCAGACGGTCCGAGCGGTAGGGTCGTGAGTGGCACTGGTATAAATAAATAATAATAACGTAGTAAAATCATAATAATTATCGAAGTATATGAAATAGGACCCAAGCTATGTGCCTCGCTAATTGGCATACTATTTTAAAAAAATATATTTTGCTAAACCTTTTAATAAAACAAAAACATTTATTTCTTGAATATTTAATCTTAAAGCCCTTCATTTATTTTCAATACATTTATTTATTTATTATTTACAACTCTCCTTGTATCGAAATATGAAGGGAAGTGTATTGCATTTTTTATTACTTATGCATTTCTGTTTTACTACCGCCACGTGGAATGCAAATATCTATCTATTATTTATATATATATATATATATATATATATATATATATATATATATATATATATATATATATATATATATATATATATATATATATATATATATATATATATATATATATATAGCAGATAGATATTCGCATTCCACGTGGCGGTAGTAAAACAGAAATGCATAAGTAATAAAAAAAAATACAATACACTTCCCTTAATTTTCGTTTACAAGGAGAGTTATTAAATTTGTCGTTTAAGTCACGTAAAATATATATTTTATTTTTCTTGGAATACCTTTTTATGGGAAAGAATCTAAAACACAAGTAACGTTTACACTGCAACTCTAAACTCGTCTTGGAACCTTTTTATTTTATTATCGTGTTTCTGTGATGTAAAAAAACGTGTCACTATACTTCTAAATACCCTCTAAGGTTCAAGGTAATCGTGTCGAGGTCACACGTGCCGATTTTATTTTTTATGAGCCATAATAAAAGCCTTTTTTCTCCTAGATAAATGTGCGTGTTTTTTTGTTTTGTTTGTTTAATAATTTTATTTTGTCGTTCATCATTTTCCTTTTGTAATTCATAAATGTCGTTTTTATTATTATTGAACACAACTACATGAACAGTGATACTAAGAAATATTAAAATTGTCATGATAGTGAAATTAATGTGGCATATAGTTTCCTCGCGTCCTATCAGGTACTTTAATAATATTTCGTTTTTACGACTTATTATTGTATAATTTATTTAACTGCTTGCCCCCTCCCTTTTTTTTCTAGCTGAATAAAAGGATCATTAAAGCAATATTAAATTTGTACACGTGGTTACAATTAATAAGCAACGATCTATGATCTACTTTCAACAAACCATCCAATATGATTAAAATCGGTTAAGTACTTTTAAAGATATAGAAGTTAATAAACAAAAATTCAGCGAATTAGTGTGGCACATAGCTTCCTCGCGTCCTATTTCGTTTACTTTATTAATTATAATATGTTTTTAGAGCCTATTTTTGTCAAATTTATTTTATATTCCCCCGGTGTTTTAAATCAGTGAAAATTGTTTAGATTTTTGGAACGAAGTTCCTTATGGCACGTTCTGGAGCCCGGGAGTGAATCCGAAAAAAACGACAAAAATCACCGTCACGCAAAATCCGTCTCGAAATTTATCGATGGCGATAACTTGTGTAAAAGTTGACCGACTTAGTTGAAATTTGGTACACATGTTCATTTTACCAATATCAGGGACAAGTTCGTTGGACAACGTTATCCGCCCAAGTGTTCACGCGCAACGCTCGTGTAAACGTAAGCTTCGAATTTAAAAAAGGAATTTTTGGACGGGAAAAAATTCTAACTTCATCAATTTAATGAGACAAACAACTTTTTTAAATAATTTTTTTTAGTAAAACGAACACCGACACTACTATGAAGTGATAAGGATAGCTAAATTTATTAAAGCGGACCAAACCGATTAAAATAAAGAAAACAACATTTTTACCGATATCTTACGTTCTAACGTAAAGATTTAAATGAAACTTTGTATACATCACCTACAGTTCATTTGAAACAAGCATGTAACATTTCAACCTGATACAAGCAGAAGTTTTTGTGAGTCAATGATTTATATTTTTTATTTTAATATTTAATTGGAGTAATATGCCGACGGGGCCTGGGAGGACAGTTCTTTTTCGTTCTACAACCATCTGCTTTAACTATAAATTTATCATTACCTTTTTTCTCAATATACAATACATTATTTATTGAAAGATGCTCGCTTTAAAGACAATAAAAAGATTTTCATTTAATTTTGCCTTAACTCCGCTAGTACAAATAGTTAGTTACTTTTAATTCTGTCTCTTTTCTAACTCCACCATGTACACGTAGTTATTACAGCGATTTTATAATTTATATTTAATGAAAAGCGTAAGAAATTTCGTTCCTACCGGGTGTCCCACGACACCACACGTATTTTTTTTTATCATAAATTAAAGTTTCAATTTAGCAAACTTTAAGTATAGCGTAGGCGTTTTATTTTAATCTGGGACTATCTACGGGCTACTTTCGACAAACCATCCAAATTTCAGATGAGTACTTATGAAGAAGATATGGGTGTAAATAAATGTATGAGTTGTGTGTATGTAGAAGAGCAACAAATGTGCGCAGAAGTTTGAAACTTATATGGGACCAACAATGGGCTAAATATGACCTACTATTTACTATAAAATTTCATCAATATCGGAAGACTAGTATTTAATGAAATGAAATGTAAATCTTTTTATTTGTTAAGATCACATTTCTGTGCTATACAAAAGTCAATTACACATTCTAAAACAAAAAACATCAGAAATAAATAAATAACATCTGCAAAAAAAAATTAATCATTAAAGTCTAGTAAAAATTACTCTTCTATGCTGTAAAAAAAATAATAAATGTAAAATTTGTATGGCAACACACTATGTCCGACTTTGGACCTGTCCAGTCTGTGTTGAGTTAGTTTTATATCATCTTTCCGTCTTGTATTAAAATTATGTGTAATTAAAAAAAAATGTGTAATTAACAAAAATGTTCCCTGATGTCTGAAACGGATTTCTGACTTAGAAATTTTGAAATCGGAGACATTTAAATTTTTCTTCCTTTGTAAATAAAGATCACATAGCTTCCGTTACTAATTAAGCTCGGAAGCAAAAATCCAAACTTTTTTTTGGACTCAAGGAAACTTTTAGCGTGTCAATTTGTCTAAAAAGAATTTAGTACCTCTATTTAGTATCTCAATTGTGTCTTTCTTTATTATATACTTCAGATATGAGAATTATTTTTAAAGAAAGAAATGCATACATACGTAATAGTACATTACGCGTCGAGTGCGGAAAGTAGCATTTTGCATGTGAGTGTGGAGTTGTGGAGGGTTGTAAAACCACAATGCCGTTTTCGCACGAGTTGCGTACCGTACTTTATCTACGATTGTTAGATTTAAATAATAAATACAGAAAAAAATATACTTGCTGTATGTAAGTTCGTATCTCTTCTCTTGATAAAGATGGCATTTATCTTGAGTTGTATTTTTTGCCGAATTAATTATTTCTGGAGGAGTATTATTCTCTACATTTTCGTCAAAGCCAATTGATTCATTTATTGTTTTTCACTAAAAACTCGATATAATAAACAGTTACTTTAATAAAAGAATAGCAAATTAGTTTTGTTAAATGTAAACAAACTCGCTAATCGTGCCGTAAAGCTGAAGAATTCCTCTTCTTTACCGCGCTAGCGTGGTAAGAAAAGGAATTCTTCAGAACTATGAGACGCGCATGCGCAATGAATACAAGTACGTAAATAATCACTTTCTACGCATCTAAACAGATATATAATGTTTATATTTCGTATCAATCGTAGATAAAATAGTTTAAAAACAAATTAGTATGTATATAATTTGTTTTTTCTTGATCTTAAAGTTTAGTCTATAATCTTGAAAATAACACCAGGCTAAAAAACAAGAAATAAAATGAAACTAAACACGTATCTAATCGTTTACGATTAGCCACAAAGACGATACAACTATATAAATAAAACATTTGTACACAAACTTTTGCGTGTATACAAGGTCGAAATTTAATTCTAATAATACGCTTTTCAAGAGGTGTTCGTATGTAAAAATCAGGCCCTGAAGGAATTTCATTTGGTTTCGCAGATGTTAATCTAATCATTGCCTAGTAGGCATTTTCAAAATAAATAAATAATTTATTTTAAAGGTCACGGAAAAGAACTTGGTTGTTCTAATTTATTTTATTTTTTTATTTAAAGTAATAGCTCAAAAAAATGAATGAATATTAAATTTTAACCTTCAGTTAACAGCCTTGGATTTATTCTATGTGAAATTCTATTATTCTTTACCATTTTTCTGTGCGTGTGTTTAAACGGTTCAATTATTGCTCCATGAGATTAAACGATATACTTTCAATCTCATCGGAAGCCTCTGTAATGTTAAAAAGCTCCATCCAGACTTCCTTACTGAATAGTGGAAACTAGCATTTGCCTCTGCGCATGCCTGGTGTAAAGGGCGCCTGCGCATCTCAGACTGAACATGCGCACAGACCAATGCTCTCTGTTCGGTTCGCCTGTTTGGACGAATCAATCAAATTGAAACTGTCTTGTTATCAAAACCTTGCTAAAACCTTCCCCTTCTGCTAATGCCCGTGGGCCATCCCGAGGACGGTTTTCAGTTCTCTGCTTGGTTTGAACTGAAGTATAATCGTAAATAAAAATGGCCTAAACATTACGGTTAACTATCCAATATCGAAACCTGACTACTAATGCTCATGGGCCATTACCAGTGACGGTGGGAAAATTAGAAATATGAAAAAGGAGTTACTGCCGATGTAGAACTTGAGACATAGGTTTAATCTTACTCTAGAAATAGGGAGCTAGCATGGTCGAGGGACTCTAGGCGCTCGCCCAGCTTATTAATAAGTCGAGGCGACTCGAGATGGTGGGTTCGATCCCGTGCCATGATACTCTGAATTGCATCTATGAATCGCGGACGGAGCAGGGCGAGGGACACCCCCTATGGGGACTCTTCCCCCACGCTTTGGCTCACGCTTATATAGCTTACTAATGACCACACCATACACGCTTCGGCGGTGCAGTGCTTAAATGTATGATGTGTGAAGTAGCTGAAACTTTCCACCACCGGGCTTGTAAAATGGGCCTAAAAGATGGTCTAATTGCAAGGGTCGAACAAGTGGTTCGTCCTACTCGTTCCAGTAGGAAGTACTAGATTACTACTACTCTAGGAATAAATAAGTCATTTTCTACTAAAAGTTACTTCATTATATATATACTACGTTTCCATGATGTTTAAATACAGATTGAATACGGGTTGAATACAGTTTTTGGATCCTAAGTGTCCATGGAAACCTAGATTCAAAACGGATTAAGTACGATCCCGATCCCGATACAATTCACTAAATTCTGGGATCGTGTCTGGATCTTAGTTGCATGGAAACACTTAACTCGACCATGACATGCGCAGAGCGGTGTTGTGAGCGAACCTAGCGTATTTCTGTAGAAACTGTAGTCCAATCTGTCAAAATACGTAATAAAAAGCATGGTTATAAAAGGTGAAGGTTACAAAATGATTTATAACCTTTAACAAAAGTAACCTAGAAAACGTTTGTTTTTTTTATTTCGTATTGAATACGGATTCACTATTACTTATGGAAACACCTAACTTGTTAAATCCCTAATTAGGATTCAATCCATATTTAAGTATCGTGGAAACGTAGTAATAGAGCCTTTAGTGTATATTAAATATTCTTTTAATTGCGACCTCTGCTCATATAAATGTAACTAAAACTGCAAATTAATTTTAAACCTCCACGAGGTATTAAGAATATTGTATGTAGCTAAAATGCAGCCGCAACTTTTTTAGGCAGCAATAAAGTTCACATATGATGGATCTGATGCAACTAAGTTTTTATTTCATTTTGCAACAAAAGTAGCTACATATTTGTATCTACCCTCCTTTATGGATCTTCTTTAAGGAAGATTTAAACGCCAGATGTTCTTAAAACCGGTACTTATATTACTTTCTAAAAATAACGTCAATTTTTCTAATAAACTCGTAAAATAAAATTGCTATTTTTTTTTATAAATAAAAAAACATATAGAAGTTATTACTTGTTTTACGTCAATGTTAATAATCATTTAAATGTTAACTATAAAAATGTTAAATGCATTGAAATATAATTCACTCTGACCTTTATCTTTTTTTTTTTTTTTTTTTTTAAAAAAAACCCTCTTTATTATCTATGAAATTACCTCAAAATGACGACATGACCTTTTTACTTAACTTTACTTTACTTGAGTAATTTAAGTTAATTACATTGCATGTAATTTTTTAAAAAGTGTTTCTTTATCTTTAAAGAAAAAAAATAAATGAGCAAATACCGCCTTATGATCCCATGTGTTTTTTAATAGTTTTCTTTTTTCTTTTTTTTCTTTTACACAAACACACACACACATATATATATATATATATATATATATATATATATATATATATATATATATATATATATATATATATATATATATATATATATATATATATATATATATATATATATATATATATAATGTTATTTCAGTGTATAATAACCTTGAGAGAAATATAGTATAGATAGAAACGTGGCGCTATCTCTACAGAACGGTGATAAAAGGGACTAAATAATTTGTTAGATTTAGTTAAAGCTTGTTCCATAAGTTGATTACATGTTTTATCATATTTTTTGTTTTAACAAAAACAAAATGGTAATTCATATTCACCTTAAATGATGTCACGGTCGTTTATTTATGACGTAATAATTATTACGTCATTATTATGATCTCATATTATTTCGTTTGCTTGCTTTGTCGATGTCAAGTGGATTTTAGTAGATTTTACCGACATGTCTCAACGATACCGATTGATTATTCCCAGAAAAAAAAATCAGTTAGCTGAGCGGCAACCGTCTCTCTTTTATGGTAAGATGTTCATTGAAAGTGTCTTCGGGTCACAACTATATACGTTCTTTTAAAGTGCTTCCGGCGAATATTTAGTAAACTATAGCGGTGAAAAATACTAAAATACCGATGTTCCGGGCAGAGGGTTAAATTAAGTTATGGGTATTTTGATAACTGAGTTTATGTTTGAAAATGCAGATTAGGCAAAATTCGTTTACTTCTAATCATTATAACTCTATTGAACAAATTTAATTATTATAATTCAAGTGAACTGATTATGTGGCATTTCTTTAGATTGTTACTCCTCTTATAAAAAAAAATACGTGTGGTGTCGCGGGACACCCGGTAGGAACCAAGTTCCTTACATTTTTCATTAAATATAAATTATAAAATCACACTGCTAAGTACGTATACATTGCTAACTACTTATACAGGGCGGAGACACAAAATTAAATGTAACCAACTGTTTGTACCTAGCAGAGTTAAGGCAAAATTGAAAGAAAATCATTATTTGTATAATTAAAGCAAGCGTCTTACTATAAATATATATTGAATATAAGAAAATAGTTGATCATGATGAGTTTATAGTGAAATAATCCCTGTATGACCTTTATAAAACACAGTTCTTCTATTAATTAATAAGGGATCACTACAATCAGTATTGTGAAAGAGTATGTTTGTTAAAGGAGTTTGGATTGAAATAGGACTGTTTTCTACCTACCCGGCCAATTAATTTAAAATATATATCTCTTCCCTACTCTACATAGTCCACAGGCCACCATAAGAAGTGAGTCGCTGATTGATAAAGTTTTCTTACCTTATGGAATCGCTTATTTATGCCTTGTCCACCGATGAATTGGGTATATGGCAACTGGGCGCTGGGCCATTTCTTTTTTGTTGACATGCCAAACTTGCCCTTCTGCGAGAACATTGAAAAGAGATAGATAAAGTTTTGATTTTCACAGGATCGTTTAATGAAATTATTTCAAAAACAGGGGTAAAGGTGACCACCGATAAGAGTGGGCCGTTTGGGGTGGCCACCGGCCCAAACATATCGCTCTGCGGGGACGTTGAAAAGAAAACTGCCCACTCGTATAGGTGGCCACCTTTACCACTATTTTTGAAATAATTTAATTAAACGATCCTGTGAAAATAAAAGCTTTATCTATCTCTTTTCAATGTTCCCGCAGAAGGGCAAGTTTGGCATGTCAACAAAAAAGAAATGGCCCAGCGCCCAGTTGCCATATACCCAATTCATCGGTGGACAAGGCATAAATAAGCGATTCCATAAGGTAAGAAAACTTTATCAATCAGCGACTCACTTCTTATGGTGGCCTGTGGACTAACAGCTTCTGCTTGTATCAGGGTGAAATTTTACATGATTATATTTTTTTTATTTACAAAACAAAGTGACATTTTTGACATACATAACAAAAATAATCAAAACAAGTCAAGTAACAGGCTCCCTTAATAACACTTTTGCCCGTATTTTAAAGCTTACGTTTACGCGAGCGTTGCGTGTGAACGCTTGGGCGGATAACGTTTTCCGACGAACTCAACCTGGGCATTGGTAAAATGAACATGTGTACCAAATTTCATCTAAATTTGTGAGCTTTTACTCAAGTTATCGTCATCTGTAGATTTCGTGACGGATTTTGAGTGACGGTGATTTTGTGACGGTGATTTTGGTCGTTTTTTTCGGATTCACTCCCGGGCTCTAGGACATGCCATAAGGAACTTCGTTTCAAAAATGTCTCTCCACGTAAATTCAAAACTTTTTATTAGCGAAAGCAGCTTTTAGCCTTCATAAAGGCCATGATCAGTTTCAGAAATCGTTTCATAAGTAGCAGGAAGTAAGTGAAAAGTGAGTTTACTGAGAACGTCATTAAGACTCATGAAGGCTCATGAATGGCCTTATGAAGGCTAAAAGCTGTTGTGGCTAGTAAAAAAAATGTGAATTTACGTGGAGAAACATGTCAGAGAACGACATAAGACTCATGAATGGCCTTATGAAGACTGAAAGGTGCTTTGGATAATAAAAAGTTTGGATTTACGTGGAAAGACAGTTTTATCATTCATTAAAACGACAAAATTAATCAGACAAGTTATCGTCATCTGTAGATTTCGTGACGGATTTTGCGTGACGGTGATTTTGGTAGTTTTTTTCGGATTCACTCCCGGGCTCCAGAACGTGCCATAAGGAACTTCGTTCCAAAAACAGAAGGGAGTAACAATCTAAAGAAGGTACACGGAATGTTCTTCTTTAGACTGTTACTCCCCTTATCAAAATAGAAGTGTGATATTCCTTTGTCCCAAATTACATAGGACTAAATATCCCTTTTTTTAATTGTTATTTTATCAAAGACATTTATATTCTAAAACAACATAAGGGAGTAACAATCTAAAAGAGTACCGATTATGTTATAGCAACTTTCTTACCGGTCATATTCGTCATTGTCATTATGAACATTTCTTTTATTAGTTCGAACTGATTACTATGGTATTTGTGGTCCGTTAATTTTTTTACCTGTTCTTTTTAAAGTATATAATCAAATGATATTATAACTACAAATTATACTTATAACTATAAATAAACCGTAAATTTAACCCGTTCTTTCAACTTTTAAAACCGATATATTTCTATTCAAAATGTGTCCAGTTGATGATCAGGAATTAAGCATTGAAATTCGCTGGTGTTGGGCAAAGTTGTTCATTCATATGAACCACTAGGAGCTACTCACAGTACTCACTCATTAATTTACTAAGTTGATTTTATTTGCCGTTTTTGTTCTTTTCAATGAACAGAGATTAGTTTTATATAGATCCGTTCGTTTGTTATCACGTTCATTTAAGACGTTTCACTAAGTACTCGGAAATCTACGATATCCGTTCTTCTCTGACTCGTACATTTGAGATGTGGGTTCTCCAAAGCTCCGGACCTAGAAAGGAATGAAGAACGACCTTTTTAATTAAACAATTTTATTGCCCCATTTATTAGAACGAGTCATCGTTCGTTAAAAAAGTTTAGTTGAATCGTGTTTTAATTCAAATATATATCTTGTTATATACGCCAGATGTCCAAAAATAGCTTTCCGTATTTTATCGCAGATGAGAATTAAGTCAAAACCAACTGTAAACAAAATAAAAATGTCAAAAGAAAAATAACCAAAGAATGTGCTCTTGTCTATTTATGTGGCTTATTGAATATGTGATGCCTAAAACGTAGTCAGGAAAGTCCTGCTTTAAGAGTTAAACAATAAAAAAGAAGGAATAACAATAACTGTTACGTAAAAGACCTTTAGCATACCTGATTCTATAATATAGACCCAGCTGTTTTTTGGAAGGGACTAGAGACTGCGTAGTATCTGGAACTGATTGTATCAGACTTTGAATCATTCATGCCTCCCCCTCTATTAGCCCACGTGTATACCCCACGTGGTCTTTCTCACGTTCACTTTATTAAGGAATCCTTTCTCTACTGCGCAGGACGATCACGTGGGGTGTTTTTTTAAAGAAATGGTACGCAGGTTCTTTCTACAAAGAAACGAGTTCATCAATAGAGGAACCTGCTACTAGATAACAATGAACTTACTCCACGTGGGATCTTCAGCTATATCTTTACTCCCACGTGGTTCTTTTTTTTAAAAAAAAACCTTTTGTTTATATAATCTTTGGTGAATTTTTAAGTACATTACACCCGAATACCTTTATAGAACCTAGATAATTAACAAGCAATCATATAATGCTTAAGCTTTCGCGGTTAATGTCATTTAGTATAATGTTAGTGACACCGTGTGCGTGACCTCGTCATAGTGAACGATGTTCTGATGTTGCACCTTTTATACTATACATATGTTTAGAAGCTTCTAGTACTTCGTTGGCGACATTGTAAGTTTACAATAGTTTACATTAGTTTGTTTGTTTGTCTAACGATAAATGGCGTAAATATTGACTGACTTGAATGAAATTCGTCACACAGGTGCATCGCAGCGTTTGTGACTACTGTTAAGTTTTTGAAAATTTTCAATATGGCAGACGACTAAAAGAAAAAAAATCTATTAATCCGCATGACGTGTTATACATCGTTTCAAAGGTTTTGAAGAGTATGAAAACAATGTATTATATTATTACATTTTCTTTATTTTTACCGCCATTTTGAAAATAAAAGTGGCTGAAATGAAAAAAAATGGTTAATGCTTATTTGTCATGTTACATGTCATTTAAAACTGTTTTCATGTAAATTAAGTATATGTACGTTTTTTCACGTAAAATGTTTCCTGGTATTGAGAACAAATTTAACCGATATTTAGAGCACAATGTAAAATTTTCCTACGCGAGTTATTTATGTACCGTATCACTAGTGCTAATCGTAATTAGAGATATAAATGTCAGCTCTAATGGTCATCGTCATCAGTCATCAGTGTTGACCATTTCATAATACATACATTAAAAATAACCCCATTGATAAATTATAGTTCTGTTTTTAGATTAAATGAGTAGTTATAAATAATTTTTCCAAATAACAGTTTATATATATATATATATATATATATATATATATATATATATATATATATATATATATATATATATATATATTTGTTTGTGTGTATACCAAATGAAATGCATATTAACTACATAAAATGTCGTAAGAATTCATTCTATTGGATTATTTTGATTTGACATTTTTTAATTTTATCAATTTTTGCGTGTTTTTCTTCGCTTTTTTTTCACTCCCCCCTCCCTATTAAATTATCTTGATTAAAAACTTGTACGTTGTTGTTGTTGTTGGTTGTTTTCTTACAAATGTTATCGTTTAGTTTTATAGTATGCTCGTGTTGACGATATGCTTATCATTGAATCTCTTATCACCACATCTTTGTGTAATGCATATTAATGTATTTTTAGATCCTTCATTGTGGTTTCATTTTATTTTACTTTTTTATTATGCATATTTACATTTTTTTTTAATCTCACGGAAATAAGAACGTGTTAAAATGACATCAATATTAACTCTTATATTATTTTACACGCATTTTATTTTACCTTCACTTATTTATGTGGTATTATAATTTTGTCAAATTTATGTTTAACCTACATTCCGCCAACCTTGAAACCTTAAACTTTAACAGATTACATTTTTCCGATAATAACAGAAGTTATTAATATTTTCAAGTTCATAAGTTATTAAGTTTATTTATATTTTTACGAGAATATATATATATATATATATATATATATATATATATATATATATATATATATATATATATAATATACAAGTTTTATTGAAAAACTATGAGTGAGTATACCTATTATATAGTTTTAATTCCCAAAAACCCTAATCCCAATTTTTATACGTACTGTTACATAATAGATTATGTATTTTGTAAATGACCATAGAATAGTCTTGAACCTGGCAAATATTTAATATTATGTATTGAAATAAGCGCAGAAGGTTGAAATTTATATGGGACCAACAATGGGCTAAGTATTACCTACTAACTAAATTTCATTAAAATCGGACAAGTAGTTTTTAAGATATGGTGGTTCGCAAAAATTGACCGACAGACAGACACGGGACCAAAAATGTTCCCTGATGTCAGAAACGGATTTCTGTCTTGGAATTTTTGAAATCGGAGACATAAAATATTTTTCGTTCTTCAGAACGAACACATAGCTTCCGTTACATTCGGTAAGCTCGGAAGCAATAGTGGGAAGTACCTACATATTATTATGAAATATAAAAAGAAATCTGAGATGTATAAAGAGGGGTACTTCTTTAGATTGTTACTCCCCTGTGTTTTTTTTTAGAATATAAATTACTTTGACTAAATAACTATTTAGACAAAGGGATGTTTAGTCCAATAAACTTTGGGAAAAAGGAATATCACACTTCGGTTTTTGTAAGGGGAGTAACAGTCTAAAGAAGAACTTTCCGTACACCTTCTTTAGATTTTTACTCCCCCTTTTGATTTTTTTATAGAGGGAGTACAAATCTAATGAAGTGCCTAAATATGATTATAAAAGCTAAGGCTATGATCGAAAAGATGTTCTTTATAAATATGTTCTAGAAATATAATATTATTGATTACTTATTACTTTAAATTTATAAATTACAACATTATACTAATGTATTTTTTCTTCTTTTGTTGCAGGTATGTGAAATGTTTCATACTGGATCTACTTATGTTCTTTTGTAAAAAGTTGTGAGATTTACGTACAAATGCATTATTTCTACAGGATCTACTCTATTCTTGATTTATAACGTAAGTGATAATATATATATTTATATTCCTCTCCGTATTCGAACCATCGACATTAATATTTTGGACATGTCTGTCACAATCTATTAGAAGATGCTTTCGTTCCGAGTTTAAGTAATAAAACTGAAGAAAGATTTGTTGCATTTGAAAAGTAAAAAAGCTAAAATTTCCTCAATGAAAATGAATTTCAGAATAGCGGTTTAACAATCTAAGTATTTTCGAACGCCCATATTTTGACTAATGACTTGTCCGATTTTGAAGAAATTTGGAATATACATCAAAATCAGCCTACAGTTGGTCCCATAATAATTCTATTTTTAAGAGAAATTGTCGAATGATGGCCCCATTTCTGGACATATTTTTTTTCTGACTGCGAATCAACCTAATGACAACATTAGGTTGATGTCCAATATATGAGTGTTACTAAAATGAAACATGTCTAATATGAGTATTGCAAAAATGAAACATGTCTAATATGAGTGTTATTAAAATGAAACATGGTATAATATAGGTGTTACTAAAATGAAACATGTCTAATATGAGTGTTGTAAAACATCGAGTATGACTGTTACTAAAAATTGTAACACGTAACACTCATATTATCATTTTGAACTCTATTATAGATTTTAGATGTAGCTTTTAACATACTAAAAGACATTTACAACATTTAGACAAAAATTACGAGTACAACACTCTTGTCAATTTCTTACTAACTTTAATTTAATATTTATTAATCATATTTCTTTTCGTTTGATATCTTTCAAAATGATTTATTTTTTGATTCATTAAAACGGAGTAATTGTAAACTAAAATTACAACAATATCGAAAGAAGAGATGTTGAACGACGTTCATTCAAAGAAAGTTTAAAAGTTTTTATATATATATATATATATATATATATATATATATATATATATATATATATATATATATTAAAAAAAAGAGATAGATTGCTCTGGCATTTCAATTCCAATTGAAAAAAACGAGGGGGATTATGGGTAGTAAAAGAAAATAGTGCAAGGCATGATGGGAAATTGCTACACGTGCATTGAAGAGAGGTTATGAAGGGCCTGCATTCAACCTTTAGAAAATGCAACGAGAAGTCAGTTTTTTTTCCCTCATTTTCCCTTCAGACGGTAGTAGGTACATAGTAGGCAGTGCAGAAAAGGGTGTTGTTAAGTCTCCAGACGAGCCCTATAGTACAATAACCCTTGGTATTAACTAACACATAGCTTTCCTGCACCCTTCATACTTCCATGGTTCCATGGCTACCACGAGTTCAATGACCTTACCCCCCTCAGATCTCATTCACTCCCCCCCCCCCTTGCATTTTATACAAGTGTGCTTGTGTCTGTGGTAGTCTGCCTCCCTTTTTAGAATCCTTCCCGCCCTTTTTTTCCCCCTCTCCTCTTTCCTTCCTAACAGCTTCCTGATGTAAAAAAAACCAACAGCGTGGCTTATAAGATAAAAAAAAAAAATAATAATAAAAATGCATTCTGTATTTTAATAGCTACATTATTATGTTGTTTTTACAATATTAGCAATAAAGTCCTAATATTTTTCCGTCAGAGTTAAGATAATATACTTAAATAGACATATACCTTTATCTACGATTGATACGAAATATAAACATTATATCTTTGTTTAGATGCGTAGAAAGTGATTATTTACGTACTTGTATTCATTACGCATGCGCGTCTCATAGTTCTGAACAATTCCTCTTCTTTACCACGCTAGTGCGGTAAAGAAGAGGAATTCTTCAGCTTTACGCACGATTAGCGAGTTTGTTTACATTTAACAAAACTAATTTGGTGTTCTTTTATTAAAGTAACTGTTTATATCGAATTTTTAGTGAAAAACAATGAGTGAATCAAGTAACTTTGACGAAAATGTAGAGAATAATACTCCTCCAGAAATAATTAATTCGGCAAAAAATACAACTAATGAATTAATGCCATCTTTATCAAGAGAGAGATACGAACTTACATACAGCAAGTTTATTTGTTTCTGTATTTATTATTTAAATCTAACAATCGTAGATAAAGTACGGTACGCAACTCGTGCGAAAACGGCATTTTGCATTGCTCTTGTGGTTTTACCACCCTCACTGTCGCTCGGGTGCAAACTCCACACTTGCATGCAAAATGCTACTTTCCGCACTCGACGCGTAATGTACTCTTATATACGTAATAGCAAATTAAGTATTCATCTTAAAGATAATATACACAATTTAGAATTTACCTTTAAGATATTATGTATACGATATAACATTAAGCATTTACCTTTGAGATATAATCGTAAAAGAAAATTAAATATTTACATTTAAGTTAAAATTCGTTTACATAATAGCAAATTAATGATTCATTTTAAAGATAATGTACACAATTTGGAATATACCTTTAAGATATTATGCATACGATATTTACATAAGCATTTACATTTAAATTGATACGTGTACATAATAGCAAATTAAGTATTTCAAAAATTAAAATTATAATAGCAAATTAAGTATCTTAAAGATAATTTACCTACACAATTTAGAATTTACCTTTAAGATATTATGTATGCGATTTAAAATTAAGCATTTACCTTTGAGATGTGATCGTAATAGAAAATAAAACATTTACATATAAGTTAATAAGTGTACATAATAGCAAATTAAGTATTAGTCTATAAGTTATGTGTTTAACACACAATTAAGCATTTACATTTACTTACAAAAAAATATCATATAATAATAAAGTATTAGCTTAAGTACTAATAAATGACTTGACCGCCATTTTGAATCTAAATAACCTATATGAAAACTCTTATAAATTGACTAAATGTAAAAGTTCTAGTGCGTTTGATTCCGAAGATATAGTCGATGATTTGTACTTAATAAATGGCCACCATCTTTAATCAACATGGTCGATTTGAAAACACTTAAATAAAATTAGTTTGTTTTAGTTCTTTTAAAATGTTTAAGGGTTCTTGCAATTGGATCTGAATAATTATTATCATGACTAAATTTCCATATGAATGGATGCCATCTTTAAATAAGATGGCGGATCGTAAAAAATATATATATATATATTTCTTAGCGTTCTAGAGGCTAAAAAGGACATAAACAAAATTTCATTGTCATAGGTCCAGTGGTTTTATAGATATCATGATGAGTCAGTCTGTCTGTCTGTGGTATCTTTATTTTGTATTTATATATGTATATTATATAGATATCTATAGATATGATTTCTTATATATGGCCACATAATTTCACGAATGAATGAAACAGTCATTAAACTAAAACAAAAAATAAATATATTATGTCTTTTTATAAAAATAATTTAAGTTATAGTGTCTACGAGACAGTATTATTAATCTTGGTGTCTAGAAATTTGTTTTTTTTTTTTTTGTTCCATTCTAGTAGTCTGGCTTTTCTTTATTTATAGTCTGGAATTTGTGTGTGTAAAAAAAATATTATTCTCATGTTTATGACTAGTACAATGACTCGTCATACAGAATACGAGAAAATACACATAAAAGCATTACACATTTCATAAATAAAGTCTGAGATGTCCTAAGAAGGCGAAATGAAACGCTCAAGTCATTAGATTCCAAGATATCCAGCGCGTGGCTGATTCAGCATGACTAAGCATTACTATAAATCCGTCTGTCTCCACGTTTCATATAATACAAACATAGAACCATAGTTTCTTGTTATCTATTTATAATGTATGATATTATACACGTTCACGTGTACAAAGAGAAGATAAGATAAACAAATATATTTTTCATTAAAAAGAATGAAAATAAATGTCTATTAATATTTTCTGTTTTATGAAAAAAAATCAGTTTTTTTTATTGAATAAAAAATATATCGGCACTTTTTTAGATTGTTACTCCTCTTTTAAAAGAAAGAGAGGGGGAGTAACAATCTAAAGAAGGTGTACGGAATGTTCTTCTTTAGACTGTTACTCCCCTTATAAAAACAGAACTTTGATATTCCTTTGTCCCAAAGTATATTGGACTAAACATTCCTTTATCTTGATAGTTATTTAGTCAAAATATTTTATCTACGATTGATATTGAATTATTGAAATATAAACATTATATCTCTGTTTAGATGCGTAGAAAGTGATTATTTACGTACTTGCATTCATTGCGCATACGCGTCATAGTTCTGAAGAATTCATCTTCTTTACCACGCTAGCGCGGTAAAGAAGATGAATTCTTCAGCTTTACGCACGATTAGCGAGTTTGTTTACATTTAACAAAACTAATTTGCTGTTCTTTTATTAAAGTAACTGTTTATATCGAGTTTTTAGTGAAAAACAATGAGTGAATCAAGTGACTTTGACGAAAATGTGGAGAATAATAATCCTCCAGAAATAATTAATTCGGCAAAAAATACAACTAATGAATTAATGCCATCTGTATCAAGAGAGAGATACGAACTTACATACAGCAAGTTTATTTTTTCTATATTTATTATTTAAATCTAACACTCGTAGATAAAGTACGGTGCGCAACTCGTGCGAAAACGGCATTTTGCATTGCTCGTGTGGGTTTACTACCCTCGCTATCGCTCCGGTGCAAACTCCACACTCGCATGCAAAATGCTACTTTCCGCACTCGACGCGTAATGTACTATTTTCTACACTTCAAGACCTTTAAATTGATGTATAACATTGTTATGGTGACTAAAAACTTTTTTTTTTAGTCGCCCGCCATATTGGCTGCCATCTTGGAAATATTAAGTGTGAAAACTTCAAAAAGTGTACAATTGTCACAAATGCCGGGATGCACCTGTGTGCTGAATTTTTATGTTCCTAGCTATAGTAGTTTATAAATTGCCAACGGACAGACAGACAGACTGAGCCGTTATATAAGGTTTCTTTTCGTACTTCGTACAGAAACCTAAAATCAGAGGGGAGTAACAATCTAAAGAAGTGCCATATATATCTAGGAATCGAACTTGAATTTAATAGGATTAAATTGTTTATTTGTAATTTTAAATAAGGTGTTTTAAAAAACTCTTAAAACTTCTTAAGGCACCAATATACAATTATTATTATTACTATTATCAATACCACTTTTAACTATTTAAAAGAATGTTATTTATTATTGTTATTTATTATTTTAAAAATTCATCTGGACTCTTAAACTTTGAACTTACATTATCTACCACTTCAAAAAAAAATGTTGTTTTCCCGTTATATAAATTAAATAAACAACACGTTTTGGTATTTTACATTACAATTTGACATAATTGACATTGACATAATTGAACACATTCTTTAGCATTTTAAAGAAAATAATTAATTAATGAAAAAATCTTTTAATTAAACAAACAAAACAAAAAAAAAACAAATAAATTGTTCGATACAACTGGTTACGGAACTTTTTCTTATATGAGTTCATAATTACTTGATTCGGTGTTTTCTATTTATTAGTTGTTTCAATTTTTCCTAATTACATTTATTTATTATTGAACATTTCATCAATATTTACAATAAATTCTACATTTTAGATTTTTTTTAAACCAAAATTGTCCGAACCTTTTGAGGGAAATAATTATTTTTGCACCTTTTTTTTTGACATGAGGTTTTAAGGAGATAGTGCACTCAAATTCAAAACTAAAATTCAATTTTCAATTTTCCTTTAGTGCATGAAATAGGTCCAATATTTCAGCTTCTTTGCCAAAAAAAGTTTCTTTTTTTTATTTAAATGTCTGTCTGTAGTCTGAAATCGAAGGAGTCTGCACGTGTATCCATCAAAATTTAAAAACATAATTTTTTAACCATCTCAATACTTCTTCCCTATATACATATACTACATATATGAGAAAGTAAAAAAACTAATTAAAAATTACTGGTAAATACTTCAGGTAACAAAATAATGATAATAATCTTAACATAACAACACAATTATAATTCCCTGAAATAATTAGCATAAATAATGACATAAATAAGTACCTGGCGTCAAATATATATATTATATATATATATTTAGATAAGAAAGAAAATTACGTCAATCTTTTTGAATGTTGAATCATGAATTTAACATTCAAAAAGAAAAAGATAATGATACAAAAATAATGAATTAAAAAAAATTAACACTGAAAAAAAAACACTCATATTATATATACACATATATATATATATATATATATATATTTATATATATATAATATATATATATATATATATATATATATATATATATATATATATATATATATATATATATATATATTGTAAACAGAAATTTGAATTTCTTTAATGTACATTAGAGTTTGATTGATAAAAAAAAAAAATAATAAGTGTGAGATTGTTATTTATTCATAAGAAATAACTAAAGTGTTTTAAGATAAAACAAAATACAACTGTTTAGATAACACATTGTAAGTGTTAATATGATTAACATATTAATATGGTTATCATGCAAACTACATTGATACATTATGTAATATGTAAAAAATATCCTGTTTGCAGATGCGTCAAGCCTAAACTAATAGACCGATTTCGTTGAAATTTGGTACATATGTTAAGGAAAAATCTAACTCCCGGCTAAATCGATATATATATATATATATACGCCTTATATTTTACGTCCGATTAACACCATTGATATAACATGTCAGTGAGATCCGGGTACTGCTAGTAGATTCGACAATTATTGTGATTATAGAAACAATCTTAATTGCAGTCCATTTACACATGAATTTTACTGTTTATCTGTAGTCGTATTTCTGGGGGGGGGGGGGGGGAATTAGTTTAAAAGATAACGGCGGTAATTATTTATTGCGACAATAAATAAAGCTAGTTTCTAATTAATGAGATAATAATATTGTTTTAAATTATGGAGAAGTTAGGTTCGATTCCTAGCCAGGGAGAAATTATTTTAACTATGTAAATATGGATAAAAAATAATCAATAAAAATTGAATGCAACCAGGGAAATCTGTTAATACATTGATATTGAAAAAATACTCGACTGAAAAAGTTTAGTACTAATTTTATTAGTCGGTTTTTTATTTAATTTATTTTAATTTTTTATCTTGAAGGAAAACTTCAATCACTTACAAATAACATGAACAAAAAAAAAATATATATATATCTTCGGCCCTTTTTACTTCCTCTTTAAATAGAGAAAAATGATTGATTCTGAGATTTTGATTGATTTACTCGTTTTTTTTATCCCTCCTGAGCCCAAACAAATAGTTAGCTATTGTCAGTATAGTGAGAGATGAATTTGGTAGCTTCTACTAAAACTCTGAAATAAAAAAAGGTCCGAGACAACACAGTTAAACTTTCTCAAATGCACTTTCGTAATTACTTTGCCTAGTGTTTTCTATTTATTGATTTTCGAGTTTTCGTAGGTATGCATTTAGTTGTTTGTGAAAATTTTATCATAATTTGTCATAAAAATGACTTCTCTTCGGCGGGGAATCGAATACGGTCTCTCTCCGTCCACGTTTAAAGCTATTTTCTTAGGAACTAGACTTTTCCCGGGAAAACGGCGTATATCGTTAGATTCAAATCCCGGCGCTGGAGTGTATTTTTCACTGTCTATTTCCCGTAGTTAATAATAATTATAATTGGATTTAAATAGATTCGTATGTAAGTGGACTGCATTATAGATTTTATTTTTATCAAAATCGTCGGAACCGCTTTCGAGAAATGATTTTTTTCTCGTTTTTTCAGAGTTTTTGGAAGGTAGCGCCCTCAAATTTGGGGCATAAATGATTTTTCTGAACATGTATGCCAAATTTCGTCAATATCGGCCCATTAGTCTAGGCTCCAGGCGTCTGCAAAGACAGTCCAACAGACAGACATTTTTTAAAAACCTTTTTTTGGGGGAACTCAAAACGTGTTAATCCATCAAAATCGAATTTTCGCGCTATCACAATATTTTCTCTTTATATCAGCAAGTAAAAACGAATTGAAAATGTTTGTTTAACTATTTCGATAGTAAAAAATTATCTATTTTACAGTCTATTTGTATACGAATCTAATCATGTAGGTCGTTTTCCCGGGACAAATCTACTTCCTAAGAAAATAGCTATAAACGCCGTACCTATGTATCGGGTTCGATTCTTCGCCGGAGAAGATATATTTTTATGGTAAATTTTCAATTTAAATCAAATTATAATTATTATTAACTACGGGAAACAGACAGAGAAAAATACACTCCAGCGCCGGGATTTGAACCACGGGTCTCTATATTTCCAGTATAGCGCTCTACCAACTAAGCTACGCAGGAGAATGATTTTCTCTGACGTTAATCATACCTTGTCCCGAATTTAAAGCTTTCAATTTTCCACAAATCTGAGAAGTCAACATTAATGACATAGAACTAGACCGAGAAATAACGCTTATAATTTTATAAAGTACCCAATTAGTACCTGTACCTAGTACAATCAATTAGAAATTCATATTTTACGATTTTGGTAGTATTCATACTACGGAAAGATTAAATTTTCAATTTAAATCAAATTATAATTATTATTAACTACGGGAAACAGACAGAGAAAAATACACTTCAGCGCCGGGATTTGAACCACGGGCCTCTATATAATTATAATTTGATTTAAATTAAAAATTTAATCTTTCCGTAGTACGAATACTACCAAAATCGTAAAAAAAGGTATATTTTCATTAAATGTTCAATAATAATTAAATATAACTAAATCGAAATAACTAATAAACGGAAAACACTGGACCTATATAATTATGTAGTAGTAGTAAGGTCCTAGTACCTACTAGTGCAAGACGGTTAGGACGAACCACTTGTTCGAACCTAGCATTTAGGCCATCTTTTAGGCCCATTTTACTATCCCCTAGTAATTATGTACTCGTTTATAATATAATAAAGTTTAATACCATTTGTATTAAAGAAATTTTGACCATCTATCAGTAGTTATACCGGTACCTGACTGGACCCCCCCTCCACCTCCTTTTTACCTGGTCCCACTTGAGTCCAAGGTCACACACCCCTCGTCCACGTCTTTAAGCCACGCCCCTCACCTGAGTCCCTCGGGACCGTTCAAACGGCTGTTCGGTTAGTTCGGGACCGTTCCGGGGGGTACCGTTACAACGGTCCGTTTAACAGCCGTTACAACGGTCAGTTTAACAGCCGTTTGAACGGTCCTTATAACAGCCGTTTGAACGGTCCCGTTAAGGGGTACCGTTCCAACGGTCCGTTTAACAGCCGTTTGAACGGTCCCGAGGGACTCAGGTGAGGGGCGTGGCTTAAAGACGTGGACGAGGGGTGTGTGACCTTGGACTCAAGTGGGACCAGGTAAAAAGGAGGTGGAGGGGGGGTCCAGTCAGGTACCGGTATAACTACTTCTATCAATTCTAATTTTATCAATAACAACAAAGAAAAATCCAATATCCTGACCTAACTTAAGTTTTCAATGAAATATCATTCATATGAATGAAAACGAAGATTAATAATAATAATCCCATTCTTCTTACTTCCTCTCCGATAACGATTTCAAAAAAGACATTTCCCTTTATAAACACAATGCAACAATCAAATTAATACATTGCACTTATCAACTGTAACATGCAGTTCCTACATTATGTCTCTTACAGGACGATAAGATAGGGAGATAAAAAGAATGCATCGCTGGGGGTACAATGTAGGAATTAAATGGGAAAGGTCTAGTCTAGACTATGTTGTCTAGACATTAGTTGTTTTTTTTTATCTAAACTTGTTTTTCTAATGAAAATTTGTAGTGATAGTGGCTTTTTTTTAATCTTTAGGATGGTAGCTGACTCAGATTTTCTTGTTGTCTAGCCAGTCAGACAGTGACTTGGTTTTAATTTCCCTCCCCCCGTTATCTTATTCTCATAGTGAACAACTTTGTTGTTGTGAAATAATAAAAAAATGTCTCTTCACGTGAATTCAAAACTATTTCTTAGCCAAAGCATCGTTTAGCCTTTATAAAGTCCATCATAAGTTTCGGAAATGCGGAAGAAATAGTTTCATTAGTAACAGGAAGTAAGTGGAAACTGAGTCTACTTCGTGTCGGAGATCGACATTAAGACTCATAAAGGCTCCATGAATAGCCTTTTTAAGGCTAAAAGCAGCTTTGGCTAGTAAAAAGTGTGAATTTACGTGGAGAAACATATCGGAGAACGACATAAGACTCTTTAAAGTTCATGAATGGCCTTATGAAGGCTAAAAGAATAAAAAATGTGAATTTACATGGGGAAACATGTCAGAGAAGACATAAGACTCATGAAGGCTCATATGGCCTTATGAAGGCTAAAAGCTGTTTTGGCAGTAAAAAGTGTGAATTTACGTGGAGAAACATATCAGAGAACGACATAAGGCTCATGAATGGCCTTATGAAGGCTAAAAGAATAAAAAGTGTGAATTTACGTGGAGAAACATATCAGAGAACGACATAAGGCTCATGAATGGCTCATGAATGGCCTTATGAAGGCTAAAAGCTGTTTTGACAGTAAAAAGTGTGAATTTACGTGGAGAAACATGCCAGAGAACGACATAAGGCTCATGAATGGCCTTATGAAGGCTAAAAGAATAAAAAGTGTGAATTTGCGTGGAGAAACATATCAGAGAACGACATAAGGCTCATGAATGGCCTTATGAAGGCTAAAAGCTGTTTTGGCAGTAAAAAGTGTGAATTTACGTGGAGAAACATATCAGAGAACGACATAAGGCTCATGAATGGCCTTATGAAGGCTAAAAGCTGTTTTGGCAGTAAAAAGTGTGAATTTACGTGGAGAAACATATCAGAGAACGACATAAGGCTCATGAATGACCTTATGAAGGCTAAAAGCTGTTTTGACAGTAAAAAGTGTGAATTTACGTGGAGAAACATGCCAGAGAACGACATAAGACTCTGGAAGGCTCGTGAATGGCCTTATGAAAGCTAAAAGCTGCTTTGGCAGTAAAAAGTGTGAATTAACGTGGAAAAATATGTCGGAGATGGACATAAGGCTCTTGAAGGCTCATGAATGGCCTTATGAAGGCTTAAAAGCTGCTTTGGATAATATAAAGTTTGAATTTACGTGGAAAGTCAGTTTTATCATTCATTAAAACGACCTCCAGTGTAGCTCCCATATCTTAATGTAGTGATTTCTGGTAGGGCAGTGACGAATATACGGGATGATGAATCTTCCCCCTTTGACACTAACAAACTAATTCCGTGGAGCTATTCAACTATAAATGCCAAATGTATGAATGCTAAAAGCTGCTTTGGCTAATAGAAAGTGTGAATATACGTGTAGGGACAGTTTTATAATTTATTAAGACGACCTTCAGTGTCGCCCCCATATTTTAATGTATACTCTTTTTACAATTTAGTATTAACTTTTGCAAGCGCGGGAAAAATCGAAAAAATGTGGAGAAGAGCCAATGAGAGCACGGGATTTTGAATTGGCAAAGGTCTGGCCAACTAGGCAAATGAAAATTACATTGGTACCAGGGGTATCCAACTCAGTATTCTAGAGGTGTAAGACCACTAGCGCTGGTCGGGCAGATGGCGGTTAAAATTGTAAACTACTTATGATCTTTTGACATTCCTCGAATTATAAAATATAAACAAATACTGGTTGTCAGACATTTGTACTATTTTGTAAATAAAAGAAATAAAAAAAACAGCCTCGGTGGCTGTGTGAGATGCGCGATTGCTCCGAAATCGAAAGTTGCCGGGTTCGAATCTAGTAAATTGACAAATTAATTTATAAATTTATTTCTTTGAATTAAGAAACTCAAAATATTTTGAATGGTGTAAAAGATTTAGTTACAATATTAACCGGCAAATTCCCGTGGAGCGCTAGTAGTCTAACACAGGTAGATAAAGAGAGGAGTTGGAAATCTTTCCGTTTAAGGATTCTATGATCGCTGATTGGTACCAACTCTCCCACAATTAATTTTTTTCCTCATATAGGTTGGCTAATTTTAGTGTCAAATTTAATACTAATTGCAAAAAGAGTATTGTGATTACTTGTAGGGCAGTGGCGTAGATAAGGGATGATGTATCTTCTCCCTTTGACACATAACTCCGTGGAGCTACTGTACTAATTGAGGGCCTAGCCCTGCCAAATGGCTTACACAGCTATATATGTGTAATAAATGATACGAAGTGAGTATGATGTTCCATGAACTGCATTAATCTTATAAATTGGTGTATAACAACCACTTTACATAAGCATCCACACACTTATAAAGCGATGCTTGTTGAATCCCGAGCAGAGGGGGCATGATTAGGTATATAAACCCAGAACAGTGGTCTCCCATCCAAGATGTGATCATGCCCGACGCTGTTAACTTTATTAATTCTTATTATATTAATAAAGCCAACCACTCTTCTATGCGAGATACTGAGGCCCTTCTATATATTATATAAGAAATAAGAAGGCACAAAAGCGAGCATTATATAATATTATGTATTTTATAAATATTAGTTTGTTCATAATATGAATAAGTTATTTGTAAACAGTTATCTAAATGCTAAATTAGTGGGTCCAAGACTTATTTATATTTTTATCAATTTTACTTTAGCGAGGTATAGAAGTTTTTGATAACTCTTTGTAATTTGTCGGCTTGGCGGCTTTATCAATCGCTCACATCTCTCTATTTTAAAATTGATAGATCAGCATTTAGAATAAGTCCTCAGTTCTCTTATCATGGCCTTTCGCCTACTCCAGTAATTAATAGTGAGATATTGCCTATTTTCTTTAATTAACTACATGACTAACTACAATAAAAATCAAAATTGTCAGATAGCTTAGGTGTATAGAAATGATTTAACGATGTGTTTCTTGTGGGCAATAAGATTATATTTGCTATTCAGAATTGTCGTCTATTTGAAAACTCATAGGTCCCCTTCACATGCCACCTTGGTGGCGCCACCACAAGATCTGGCAATGCCACCACAAGATCTGGCAATGCCACCACAAGATCTGGCAATGCCACCACAAGATCTGGCAATGCCACCACAAGATCTGGCAATGCCACCACAATATCTGGCAATGCCACCACAAGATCTGGCAATGCCACCACAAGATCTGGCAACGCCACCACAAAATCTGGCAATGCCACCACAAGATCTGGCAATGCCACCACAAGATCTGGCAACGCCACCACAAGATGTGGCAATGCCACCACAAGATCTGGCAGCGCCGACAATAATCCAGAGATGGCACACATAATTGAAAATATGTAGAAGTAATCAGATTCATTAAAATTAGTAAATATTAGTCATTAACCCTTTTATTTGTCATTGAATGGATTACATTATGATTAATCAATGTATCTTTTATTTCTTCCCATCTTCCTGGAGCATTGTGTTTATTCTGATGAATGCCATTTGTTTCTGTCCAAATTCAATTTGTTTTAGACTGACATTTGTTTCGGACATAAGGGAACAGTTTTGGTTTCTCTGTCTGCTGATCAAAATCTTTGAGAAACCGATTTAAATGAAACCTGTGGATGGTACTTCAAAATTAGACAATAAAATAGGTCCCAATATTATAATTTTAACTCTCTTCATATTCTTACGTGATCATTAGCTGGAATTAAATAAGTATTTCCAAAGCTTCGGTGAATCTAAAACTTTTCTTTAGATATCAAAAACAACTGTCAAAGTAAAAACAGGAATCTATACTGGTCTTACTGGTAAATCGAACCAATGAGAGCTCGAAATTTTGACGTCTTAAAGGTAGGACCAACTTAGCAAAAATGTCACTGGCGAAATACCTCCTACATGCTTTAGTGGCTTTATGTTTTCCCTTACATAGGTTGGCAAGTCTGAGCTGTCAGAGTTAACACTTGCATAAGATTAAGTATAGTTTCGCTGTTAGATAGTTAATTGGGAATGCTCATGTCGTACCTTATGACATTATATGGTTGGCAGTTGGTAATATTGTTTAAGGTAAGGATGAGATTAAGAAGTAATGAATGACAGTAAACTGATAAGCTCCTATCAATATATAGATGGTTGTTTTGTTTGGATATTATATTGTAGAGGCTGTATGGCGGGAAACGACTGAGTAAGAAAAGAATCCTTCCCCCCTAGCAAGACGGTACACGTGTATCTTCTTTCTCTGTGTGTGTGAGTGAATCACCCACGTGGCATCCTATTCCTCCCTCCCATTATATCTTCTTCCTCTCTCTTTCCTTTTTCTATTCCTTTAAACAGAAGATCCGAAACAACAAACCCACGTGGACATGGGCCCTTAGGGGATGTCTGACATTCGTGCTAGAAAGAATCCCCTTCCCAAGAACTGTGTCTCTTGAAGAAAGTTGTCTTAAAACAGCCAGTTTTAAACTCTGCAAACCTGTAAACAACAGCAAGAATGGCACAATTTGAGCATCTCTCAACTTAGACAAAAACTTTTCTCATAAACATAGCAATAATAAATTAAACGTGATGGGGCATAACTTGTGACATTCTAAATGAACCAAAGGATAGATTGTTGAAAATTGCATTGAAATTTGTCCAATAGTTTTGCACGAAACATCTAAATGTAAACAAATAAATAATGATGAGACATACCCTATGACAATTCTGATGAACCAAAAGGTACTTTGGTGAAAATTTCTTTTAAATTTATCCAGTAGTTTTGAAGATTAGCATCTAAATGTAAACAAATAAACAATAATGAGACATAGCCTATGACAATTCTGATGAACTAAAAGATTGATTGGTGAAAATGTAATTCAAATTTATCCAGTAGTGTTGAAGATTAACGTCTTAAATGTAAACAAATAAACAATGATGAAATATAGCCTATGATAATCCTGATGAACCAAATACACTTGTGAAAATTTCATTCAAATCGATCCAGCAGTTTCGAACATTAGTGTCTAAATGTAGACACAAATTGGTAACCACCCATTGGTGCCATGTTGGTGGTAGATTAGTTACCCATCCAATATTTGCTAACCAGTTATAAGGAATTCCCTTGCCTAAATAGCTATTAAGACAAAGGGATTTACTAGTCCGAAAAACTTATGGACAAAGGAACATCACAAGAAACTTTTGGAAGAACTTTCAGACAACTATTAAGACAAAGGGATATACTAGTCCGAAGAACTTTTGGACAAAGGAACATCACAAGAAACTTTTGCAAGAACTTTCAGACAACTATTAAGACAAAGGGATTTACTAGTCCGAAGAACTTTTGGACAAAGGAACATCACAAGAAACTTTTGCAAGAACTTTCAGACAACTATTAAGACAAAGGGATATACTAGTCCGAAAAACTTATGGACAAAGGAAATCACAAGAAACTTTTGGAAGAACTTTCAGACAACTATTAAGACAAAGGGATATACTAGTCCGAAGAACTTTTGGACAAAGGAACATCACAAGAAACTTTTGCAAGAACTTTCAGACAACTATTAAGACAAAGGGATATACTAGTCCGAAGAACTTTTGGACAAAGGAACATCACAAGAAACTTTTGCAAGAACTTTCAGACAACTATTAAGACAAAGGGATATACTAGTCCGAAAAACTTATGGACAAAGGAAATCACAAGAAACTTTTGGAAGAACTTTCAGACAACTATTAAGACAAAGGGATATACTAGTCCGAAGAACTTTTGGACAAAGGAACATCACAAGAAACTTTTGCAAGAACTTTCAGACAACTATTAAGACAAAGGGATATACTAGTCCGAAAAACTTATGGACAAAGGAAATCACAAGAAACTTTTGGAAGAACTTTCAGACAACTATTAAGACAAAGGGATATACTAGTCCGAAGAACTTTTGGACAAAGGAACATCACAAGAAACTTTTGCAAGAACTTTCAGACAACTATTAAGACAAAGGGATATACTAGTCCGAAAAACTTATGGACAAAGGAAATCACAAGAAACTTTTGGAAGAACTTTCAGACAACTATTAAGACAAAGGGATATACTAGTCCGAAGAACTTTTGGACAAAGGAACATCACAAGAAACTTTTGGAAGAACTTTCAGACAACTATTAAGACAAAGGGATATACTAGTCCGAAGAACTTTTGGACAAAGGAACATCACAAGAAACTTTTGGAAGAACTTTCAGACAACTATTAAGACAAAGGGATATACTAGTCCGAAGAACTTTTGGAAAAAGGAACATCACAAGAAACTTTGGAAGAACTTTCAGACAACTATTAAGACAAAGGGATATACTAGTCCGAAGAACTTTTGGACAAAGGAACATCACAAGAAACATTTGCAAGAACTTTCAGACAACTATTAAGACAAAGGGATATACTAGTCCGAAGAACTTTTGGACAAAGGAACATCACAAGAAACTTTGGAAGAACTTTCAGACAACTATTAAGACAAAGGGATATACTAGTCCGAAGAACTTTTGGACAAAGGAACATCACAAGAAACTTTTGCAAGAACTTTCAGACAACTATTAAGACAAAGGGATATACTAGTCCGAAGAACTTTTGGACAAAGGAACATCACAAGAAACTTTTGCAAGAACTTTCTGACTACTATTAAGTAACTTTCAGACTACTGTTAATACAAAGGGATATACTAGTCCGAAGAACTGTTGGATCAAGAAACATCACAAGAAACTTTGGAAGAACTTTCTGACAACTATTAAGACAAAGGGATATACTAGTCCGAAGAACTTTTGGACAAAGGAACATCACAAGAAACTTTTGCAAGAACTTTCTGACTACTATTAAGTAACTTTCAGACTACTGTTAATACAAAGGGATATACTAGTCCGAAGAACTGTTGGATCAAGAAACATCACAAGAAACTTTGGAAGAACTTTCTGACAACTATTAAGACAAAGGGATATACTAGTCCGAAGAACTTTTGGACAAAGGAACATCACAAGAAACTTTTGCAAGAACTTTCTGACTACTATTAAGATAAAGGGATATACTAGTCCGAAGAACTTATGGACAAAGGAACATCACAAGAAACCTTTACAAGAACTTTCAGACAACTATTAAAACAAAGGGATATATATACTAGTCCGAAGAACTTTTGGACAAAGGAACATCACAAGAAACTTTGGAAGAACTTTCAGACAACTATTAAGACAAAGGGATATACTAGTCCGAAGAACTTTTGGACAAAGGAACATTACAATGAAACTTTTGGACGAATTTTGGAAGAACCTTTGGACAAGGAACACTTGTTTATCTGAAGGTGAAGGTGATGATGTCTGATGTCCCTTTGTCTTATTAACTGTGTATAGTGGCGTAACTATGGGCCCGCATTGCGGGGGGCCCCCAGTGCCAGGGGCCCTAAAACAACGACGGGGGCCCCCAGATCTAAACGGTAGAGTTTTTTTTTTTTCTCATCAATTTTGTTGGGCGAGGGGCCCCCAAAAAGTTTTTGTGGGGGGGGGGGGCCCAATACCCTAGCTACGCCACTTACTGTGTATGAAGTCAATTGACAGATTTAAAAGTTGATGAAGTGACTCACTAACCCTGTGTCATCGGCACTTCTTTAGATTGTTACTCCCCATACAAAAAAATCAGAATGGAGTAATAATCTAAAGATGGTGTACGGAATGTTCTTATTTAAACTGTTACTCCCTTGATATAAACAGAAGTGTGATATTCCTTTGTCCCAAAGTACATTGGACTAAACATCCCTTTGTCTTAATTGTTATTTAGTCAAAGGGGAGTAACAATCTAAAGAAGTACCGTGTCATCTATTGAATACTTTATTGTATAAGGCTATTGGGAGGTTCTCCACGGACTGTTATTTAATCATCATCATGACATCGAGTTAATATGTATAGTGGCTGATACTTTTGTCCTCGGATATCAATATTTTGTGTTGTTTAGGAGGTAACAAAAAAGGGGGGAAAACTAAATAAATAATACCACAAAAATAAAAACAACATGAAATAACAATATTGAATAACATACAAACAAATTACTACCTAAGAAAAAGTATATATATATTCAGGAAAATTTTATTTTATTTTTTTACACTAGTAATAAACCTGAATGGATTTAAACTGTCATAAGAAAAAAAAAAAAAATACACAATGACGTTTGTAAGTAAAACATTAAAAAAAGGCAATTTGAAATAAAAACACGAAAAAATACTCTCTTGGGTTAATAGAAAACAAAATTGTTGATAAGATTATAATATTTTTTATTGTTATTACTTTTATTTACATAAAACAAAAACAAATATTAAAATACATACGTCAACACTATTGAATGGATGAGATTGTAAGTATAGATTTTATTTATTTATTACGTCATTGACTGTACTGTACATAATCTCAAATAACGTCATATGCAATTATTATTATGCATTACGTCATTTAAGTTTTTCTCAGCTTAAACAATGTACATTTTTTTCGTTATTTCGAATGTAAATGAGCGAATAACTATTTAATGTAAATAGCAATTGTAATAAATAGCAATTGTAATACATACTTTTTAATTTATATACTTATTTACTATCTATTTTTTTTTTTTTAATTTAAAATGCCGTTATATTTTTAATATTATTATATTTGTAAGGACCGAATTAAATTTTTAACTTTATTTACAATTTTAAAGTATCCATTATGTCATTAATGACGTAATTTAAGGATATTTATACAAATTAGTATCCATTACGTCACTTATCTCAATCAAAATTAGATACTTCTATTAGTTTATAAGGATCAAATTAACAGTTTTAAGTATGCATTACGTCATTTACATTATTTTACCGAACGTAATATTATTAGTCTAAATGAACCAAGTTTGAAGTTAAATATCTTTAGTTTTTTAATGTCTATTTCGTTTTTTTATAATAATTGAAAGTAGTTGATGTAATTTGTTTATAAGGGCTAATTTGAAGTTTTAAGTATCTTTATACTTCTTATTAGTAGTATCCATTAAGTCATTTGAAAACTGTTGAAATGACGTAATACGTAATATTATAAATCTTAATGGACCAAATTGAAGTTTTAAGTATCTTTATAATTCTTATTAGTATCCATTACGTCATTTAAAACTATTGAAATGACGTAATATTTTAAATCTTAATGAACCAAATTGAAGTTTTAATATCTTTATACTTGTTATTAGTATCCATTACGTAATATAAAACAATATTGAAATGACGTAATAATTAATATTATTATTATTTTTTCAATTTTAAATTAATATTTTTAAGTAAATATATACTTTCTTATTTGTGTATTTAATTAATAATAATTTAAAATTACGTAATTTCATATGATAGAAAAAAATGGACTAAACTTTACCAATTTTTATGCAAAGTTGTATGTTATTGCACTATTAATTACACGTGTTTTTTTTTTTAAATAATTTAAAATGACGTAATATAAGTGATGATATTAAATATATAGTTTTGTTGTAAGGCAAAATTAAAATAATAATAATATATTACCATCACTAAATTGGTAATTTTCCCCTATTGATAAAGTTGTAATTAAAAAGAAAACTTGATATCATAGGTAAAAAGCCCATAACGTAATACATAGGGGGAAAATTTTTATTTCACTTTTTTATGTTCTTTTAAATGTTATTACCTTCGGCTCAATACTTAATTATGCTCTTTTTTATCTTATCTTTTGTGTTTATTGTGTCACTTATGTTTATTTGGTTTTTCTTTAACGTGGTGGGTTTTTTTTTTTGTTCTCTTCGTGTTTTGTGTTTGCATTCGTCGATATTTTGTTATCACTTTTTATTTGCGGTTATTTTTTTGATTAGGTTTTAATAGTTTTTATGTCGGTTATTGAAGTTTGTATATTTCAGTCTTGTGTTGGTATTACAACTGCATAGATGAATTTTTTAAGGAAAATAATCGTTATTTTGAAAACTTTTATGATTAACGTACGTAAATTTTTATATTTATTTTACAAGGTTTTGGGTCAGCTGAGGTCATACATGTTTATTATTTATTTTATACTTTTCACTTAATTTTTAATTATATATTATGTTAATAATATTTATTTATTCTATTTTATTAATATTTACTTTAGCTTATCGAAGGTAACGGAAGCTATGTGATCGTTCTGAAGAACGAAAATGTTTATTGTCTCCGATTTAAAAAAAAATTCCAAGACAGAAATCCGTTTCAGACATCAAGGAACATTTTTGGTTCCGTGTCTGTCTGTCGCTCAATTTTTGCGAGCCAACATATCCTGAAAACCACTCGTACGATTTTAATGAAATTTGGATGTTAAGTCATAATTAGCCCATTGTTGGTCCCATATAAGTTTCAACCTTATGCACTTATTTGTTTCACTTCCACATGCGCACAAACATACATTTATTTACACCTATAGCTTCAAAGTTGCTCATCTGATTTTTATGAAATTTAGATGGTTTGTCAAACGTAGCCCGCAGATAGCCCCTGATTAATTTCTACCGTCCGCGCTCTTTAAATTTTTCTAAATTGGTACTTACATTTAGGTAAATAAACAGGTCATGTGTGTGCTAGTCAGCACACAGCGAGGGTCCTTAGGCCACACTATATAGTGTTAACTGTAAAGTAAATAAACAGAGTTTTTTTAAAATGCTAAAAAGCTTACTTTGAACTATTCTAAGAGTCTGATATTCTCAAAACACACTCTGATAAAGTATTTTTTGCCACTGAACAGGACTGCAACAGTATAAATACATCAAAAAGACCATAATTATAAAAAGACGTATTTTGTCAATAAAAAATAAAATAATATTTTTTTCGAAATTTCCAAAAAGTGGTATCTTTACTTTTGGTTGAAGAATGTTCAGGAATTTTTTCAGATTTTTTGCACATCACATAAGCGAGATAGAGGGGGGGGGGCACGTTTTACACCCACTTCAAACTTGCCTACGCTCGCCCTATCAAAGTTATATCCAAAGAATTATATATTTTTGTAATCACTTCGACGTACCCTTTCATTATGATACCCCTCACGGTGTCGAAAAAAAAAAAAAAAAAATTAACCCTTAAGTTTTTTTACACTAATTTTTTTTTGAAAAATATTTTTTTAAGTCGCTATATTTTTAAAATATGTGGGTAGGTACAAGACACATACATGCTAAATTTCTAAGTGATCGGACGAAAGCTGTAGCCGTGAGTGCATGCGAGAGGACGGACGGACAGACACACGCAGGAAAATATAAGGGTCCTTGGGTTTTGCCTACGGACCCTAAAAATCAAAACAATTTTGACAGATTTACAAAATGGCTGAAAATTAAATAAATTTAACAATAATAGGTTTTAAATTCATAACATTTTTGAAGTATACGACATAAGATAGAGGAAGCTATGTGCCACACTAATTGGCAGTCTATTTTAAATAAATACTTGTATATTTATTTATTTTTCAAATTCCAAAGAAGTAAATAAATAAAAGGGAATATGCATCAAAAGAATGAGCACATTTTTTTATTTTATTTTTTGTGTGGGGAATTCTGGGTGTACGAACCTCCTTGACATTAACATTGTAAATACATTTTTATGTGCTAATATAAATTTTTTAAAAAAAAAAAATTACCATATATTTTTTTTATCTCTTTCTTGTTTTTCGATCTTAGTTATTATCTTATATAAGATATATGTAATATAATATTATTGTGTTGAACAATTTTAAGGAAAAAAAAAATTAGAAAAAGATTTTTCATGATGTAGATGTGATAAATATTTTTGCTTTGAAATCCAGTTAGCGTTGTTTAGGTCGATGGCCGTCCTTCTGAAGCAAGGACGTTTCTCGAGGGGGCCGAGATTGTAGAGGGAGAAACTAGAATATCTCCTACCCTGGACAGAGTCTGGACTCTGGACGAATACGGGCACACACAATGTACAGGTCTTGAATAACTATCCAGTCCTGAATGTCCGCAGCTTACTCTTTTTATTCTGTCTGCATTGGCTTTATTTTATTTTATTTTTTTTTTTAAATAAGAGAGTGTTATTTCTTTAAACTTTCAGAAGTAAAAGTTTGTTTGCGGATTTGGAATCATTTCATTTTAAAAAAGATTGTTAGTTCGTTCCTTCTATTTAAAAATATTAAATAGTATATTATGTTACTAGGCTGTGAAGTAAGTTTTTTCTTTACCGCGGCAATTACATTTACTGTCGAGCGAAGCCAGACAGTAAATATTGCCAAGGTAAAGAAAAAACACTTCACAGTCGCGTAGCATATGCTATTTTTTCTGAGGTAGCAGACAATGAAAAAACATTAAATATTAATCACTAATCAATATATAATAATAACAAATATTAGTACATACTTAAGACTTAAAAAAAGAAACCTTTAAAAGAGGTTACACTATAAGAAAAGATAAATAAAACGCATTGACATCTAGCGGATTTTAATCGTACTAGAAGCATTTCTACAAAGACTGCAGCGGTACTAACGGAAGTTTTGACAACTACCCGCCGGAAAATAAAAATCTTTTAGTTCCTAGGACGTAAAATATTTTTTCTTTACAGCTAGGAGTAATGAAAAGATATTTTAAGTCCACGTAATGAAAAAATGGATTTTAGCTATGTTTTTTAGGCTCTAAAGTTACTATTTAATATTTCACAGCCTACCACGGAAAAAATATATTGCTCGCGAGCTTACCTACCAATAATTAAAATCATTGGGATCATTCTGAAGAAACAAAAAAAACATCTACGATTGATACGAAATATAAACATTTTATCTCTATTTTTAGATGCGTAGAGAGTTATTCTTTTCGTATTTGTATTCATTGCGCATGTGTGTTTCATAATTATTCTTTATTTCCGCACTAGGGCGGAAATAAAGATAAAGACGGTTTTAACAAAACTAATTTGCTGTTTGTTTAATTAAAGTAACTTTTTTGTTTTGTTTTTTTTGTATTTATTATTAAAATCTAACAATGCTAGATAAAGTACGGTACACAACTCGTACGAAAACAGCATTTTGCTTTGCTCGTGTGGTTTTACTACCCTCGCTATCGCTCGGGTCCAAATTCCACACTCGCATGCAAAATGCTACTTTCCGCACTCGACGCGTAATGTACTATTACATATCTGTGAATTCAAATATTTTTCTTGTGTCTATTTGTCGTTCTGTCATGTAACTTTTTTTGCTATCCACCTTAAAACCACCTTATTGAAAATTATAAAAAATATTCATACGATTTTTTTTTTACTTTTCCTCACTAACGAGCGACAGCGAGGGTAGTAAAACCACACGAGCAATGCAAAATGCCGTTTTCGCACGAGTACCGTACCGTACTTTATCTACGATTGTTAGATTTAAATAATACATACAGAAAAAAATAAACTTACTGTATGTAAGTTCGTATCTCGCTCTTGATAATGATGGCATTAATTCTTGAGTTGTATTTTTTGCCGAATTAATTATTTCTGGAGGAGTATTATTATTCTCCACATTTTCGTCAAAGTCACTTGATTCACTCATTGTTTTTCACTAAAAACTCGATATAAACAGTTACTTTAATAAAAGAACAGCAAATTAATTTTGTCAAATGTAAACAAACTCGCTAATCGTGCGTAAAGCTGAAGAATTCCTCTTCTTTACAGCCCTAGGGTGGTAAAGAAGAGGAATTGTTCAGAACTATGAGACGCGCATGCGCAATGAATACAAGTACGTAAATAATCACTTTCTACGCATCTAAACAGAGATACAATGTTTATATTTCGTATCAATCGTAGATAAAAGTATTGTTTTTTTAAAAAGAAAAGGTTTTTCGAAAGTAACCCTCCTGATTGTCTCATATTCATTTAAACTTTCTGCGTACATTTTAATTAATTAATTAATTTCTATTAATAGCATCGTTTAGGGTTTGTTATTTGGTAGTGTCATGTTCTTTAACAGTACTTCTTTAGGGGTTGTTAGTTAGTAGTTTCATATTCTTTGACAGTACTTTATATTAGAGGTATTTTTGCACGTTTCCTAACAATACATACTTCTATCGGAACTGACCAATTATTTCTCCCCTAGTGTAAACTGTACGTACAGTGCACATATAATTGGGGGGATAAATTGTTTTAATTTCTTCACCCCTCTTTCACTATTAGACTTCTCTCATTATATGCTCTTTTTGTTTCTTCTTTCGGACTTCTTTTTTCTTAAATATTGTAGACTATTTCTTCACACTCCCCTTTTTTAGAAGTGTTTATCTCACATAGTTGTAGTTTCTTCCAACTACTTCAGACTTCTCTCCCCTAATTATGCTCTATTTGTTTCTTCTATCCTCCCCTTATAAGATTTATTTCACCGACTTCCCTTACGGTTTCTTCCAACCCACCTCCTCTTTAAGACTTATTTTCTTTAAATTAAATCGTTGATTGTTTTTTATCCCCTTCCCCCTTTTTTTAGAAGTGTTTTGCTCACATATTTGTAGTTTCTTCCACTACTTCAGACTTCTGTCCTTCATATCCACCTCCCCTTTTAGACTTCTTCTCTTTTTTTTTTTTATTTCAACGAACTTCTTTTCCCTAATTTGTATGTATTGTTATTGTTTCTTCATCAAATCCTCTACTTGCAATTCTATCCCTTATCCAGGGCCTATTTAACAAATGGGCCCGGTGGGCCCTGGCCCAGGGGCGCAGAGGTTTTGGGGCGCACGAGGTTAGGCCAAACAAAATCTATTTTCTCAGGAACTAAATTATTCCCGGGAAAACCGCTTATATCGTCAGATTTGTTTTGACTACATTTTTAGCATTTTCTAATCAAAATCGTCGGAACCGTTTTCGAGAAATAATTTTTTTTCATGTTTTTTCAGAGTTTTTGGGGGTAACGCCCCCAGATCCAAATTAGAAACTAAAATTAATTTCTCGCCTCTGGGTATGATTCTTCTGAACATGTATGCCAAATTTCGTGAAAGTCGGCCGAGTAGTTTTGGCTCCAGGCGTCTGCATAGATAGACGACACCCAAATATTTTTTAAAACCCACTTTTTTGGACTAAGGGGACCTCAAAACGTGTAAATCCATCAAACTAAAATTTTCTCTTTATATGAGACACAATAATAAACTAAACAATTTTATGGTTCTTTTCATTGGGCAGATTTTGAAGATATAATTATTGAATTTGCTATGAAAAAATCGGTCTGAGACAACTCAGACAAACTTTCTGATATGTAATACGAAACACTTAGCCCAGTATTTTCCAATTGCTAGTTTTCCTAGTTATATTTAATTATTATTGAACATTTCATGAAAGTATCGGCGGGGAATCCGTCCGCGTTTTATGCTATTTTCTCAGGAACTAGATTTTTCCCGGGAAAACTGCTTATGTCGTTAGATTCGAATTTAAACGTACTAATACATTTTAGATGTTATTAATAAAAATCGTCGGAACCGTTTTTCAGGGCTAAAATGCATTTCTCGATTTAGCCTCGGGGTATGATTTTTCTGAACATGTATGCCAAATATCGTCAAAATCGGGGGGGGGGGGGGGGGGGTCAAGGGCGCGGGTGTCTCTTGGGCCCAGAGCGCATCACATGCTTATCGCGGGCCTGCCCTTATCCAGACTTTTTTCCCTGAATTATTACGTGTTTTTATTAATTCTTCCAATCTACCCTTTTGGACTTGTACATAATAGGTTCTTAAGTATATTCTCTTCCGGAATGCGTTCTTCTTCTTTCTTCTTTAGCACTTATTTCCCCTTTATAACAGATAAATTCGTTGTTTTCTTTTCCTCCGTTCCAATTTAGTACGGAGTTGGCGTTTCCGCAGATTATCGTTAGTACAGTTTTGTCTGTCTTTCACTCATGTCTTCCCCACTCCGAATGAATAAATAAAAAATAAAAAAAAAAAAAAACCCACTTCTATCTGGGAGTCGGTCCAAAACAACCACGTAACAACTTCATGGTAAGGGGTTCTCTGACTATCCCCACCTTGGTCTTGCTCTTCACTTCTGTTATGAATCTACCGTGCCAAGTGGTGGGGACAGAATACATCGCCCATCTCTCTCTAGCAACAACGTTAAAGAATCAAACCGCGAAACTGAGAAGGCGCCTCTACAACAGCGCGACAGGGTGGAGGGGATAACCTCCTATACCCAACCACTGTCCGACTATCTCATCTGGCTGGGAATTCCATTACACATATTTTTTGTATCCCCTCCGTCTCTCCACATCTTTTTCCTTCGCTATTCGAACGTCAGTCCACCGTTAGAATTCGTTCAGTGCGGACCTCTTTTAAAAAACCTCTAAGCAAACCTTACGTTTACCTTAACCAAACCAACTAAATAAAAACCCGATTTTTGCATTCAAAAACAACATTTTTAAAATAATTTAAATATCGTAATCGTTAAAAGATATAACTATTATATAATTATTAGTTCAATATAAAAAATAAAAACTTTTAATTCTTTTATTAGTTAAGTGAACTATTATTACATTAAAACATTTTTTTTTAAACAATTAATTATTTAAAAAAATAAATCTCAAGTGATATATATGATATATTTATGATAGTATCATCGGGATCGGATTTCCAACTTGAAAAAATCAAATTTTTTTTCATAAAAATCTTTCAACTGATTTGTGCCGATTTTGAAACACAAGTAAGTCTATTTAACTCTATAATAATAATTAACTAAATTGTATTTTTATTTTCAATATTATTCTATATATATTTTAATAATTGATAAAATTTAAATATGAAAATAAGTACATTAATATATTTAATAAATCTATTTTTATATTTCTAGAGTTTCTATTTTTATAGTGCATCTTTTAATCTATTGTGCCAAAAGTAAAACTTTTTGAAGTTATTTATTTTATGAATTACTTTTTCACTTTTTCACTTTTTTAATTTAATTTTTTTTTTTTTTTTTTAAATATTCATTTATATCTTAATTAATAAATTATAAAAAAAGGATCAACCTACAAATAAAAAACAATCTATTTTTGTACTTCTAAACGTTTCTATTCTGTTCCATCTTTTGTGCCAAAAGCGACTCTTAAGATGTTATTAATTTATCAATTCAAAAGATTACATAACTCTTAAAATGTATTATATAACTAAAATGATTACAATACATCAAAAAGTATTATATTAACAATTATATAATTTTTTAAACGAACAAATCTTCGTTTTGGTGTTGTCCAATTTATAAGAGGACTTGTTTTTTTTTTTTTACACTTCTACAATATGTACAGAAGATGATGTTCCTCTGTCCAATAGTTCTTTAGACAAATGATGTTCTTCTATCCAATAGTTCCTTTATACAAGTGATGTTCTTCTGTCCAATAGTTCTTTAGACAAATTATGTTCTTCTATCCAATAGTTCCTTTATACAAGTGATGTTCTTCTGTCCAATAGTTCTTTACACAAGTAATTTTTCTCTGTCCAAAAGTTCTTTGGACAAAGGATCCTCTTGAGAATATAAAAGTGATTACATCCCTTAGAAATCAATCATTATTGTCACTTAATACTTAATACATCTGTAAATTTGGGTTTCGATGTACAGAATGTGACGAGATTGGACGAAACAAAGAATATCTATAATATTTAATTAATTTTGTCAATTTTCTTAAAGAAATATATGCACTCTACTATTTTTTTTTTTTTTTTTTTTTCAAAAAATAACCTTACCTAATTAATTATTTTTTCAAGTGCTCATTATCGAAATGTAATCTTGAGAGTGTTTTTAATGTCCCCGATTAACAATTTTGTCTTTTAATTGACAATTGAAAATTATTTTCGAAAGTTTATTCGTAGCCATATTTTTTTTTTTTACCAATTAACACGTACCAACTTAACTTTTATTTTATTCATTATTATTTATTTATCATAATTCTTTATCAGTCTGGAATTATTTAATAAAAGAAAAAAATAACATATTTAAGTACTCATAATACATAAATTATAGTTGTGATTTTTTTTTTTTTTTTTTTTACTGATATTTTATTATACATTTATTTATCTTTCTTATTGGTTAATTTTCTTCATAAGGAACATTTTTTTTTATTCTTAAATAAGTTATATAATATGCATCTATTGTATATAATTGAATTTCTATCAAATATTTATTATCTCTTTTTTTTAACCTTTTTCCTATAATTAAAAAAGTTATCTTTTTCCCCATTTTTTTTTTAAATCTTTTTTCAGATCATGATCTTTTTTTTTGCTGTAAGATTCTTATTTCTATCTATTAAAATAAACAAATTCTAGACTTCATTGTTTCATTAGACAAATTAACAGAACTACGGTGTACTCTTTTTTTTATAATTTGATAAAATATGCATTTATCTTTAAGTCGTTTCATTCTTAAATGTTAAAAATACATTCTTCTTTTAGACGTTTTATTCTTAAATGTTAAAAATACATTCTTCTTTTAGTAGTTTCATTCTTAAATGTTAAAAATTCATTCTTCTTTTAGTCGTTTCATTCTTAAATGTTAAAAATACATTCTTCTTTTAGTCGTTTCATTCTTAAATGTTAAAAATACATTCTTCTTTTAGTCGTTTCATTCTTAAATGTTAAAAATACATTCTTCTTTTAGTCGTTTCATTCTTAAATGTTAAAAATACATTCTTCTTTTAGTAGTTTCATTCTTAAATGTTAAAAATTCATTCTTCTTTTGGAAGTTCCATTGCCCTATCTTCCATTGATACTTTAAATATTATTGTTTAATTATTTCGTACTTCTTTCATTCTTATTTTCATCCTTCTATTCTTCTTGATTAATTTGTTACGTAATTTCATTTTTATTGTTTACCTCTTTTACATAATTTCATTCATATTGTTCGCTTGTTTACCGTAATTTCATTCTCATTGTTTATCTTTTCAATAAGTTTTTTCATATCGTTTACTTTTTCGCCATAATTTCATTCTTATTGTTTACTTGTTCGCCTTTATTTCATTCTTTTTGTTTACTTGTTCACCATAATTTCATTCTTATTGTTTATTTGTTCGCCTTAATTTCATTCTTATTGTTTACTTTCACCTATAATTCAATAGTTAAGTAATATTCATATTACTGATAAACTAATTTAATTTCAAGTGAATACGGTATGAGACATTTTACTCTATATCGATTTATTTACAATCTATTTCCAATCGATTGTAAAAGGAAAATTTTAAAATGTTGAAATGTAATATTCTCGATTTCATGTTACAATCTCGATATAACCTTATGTGATTACAACACTCTCCTTACTGTGTTGAGGTTAAAACAATTTCAATATCTCTGACTCTGACCAAACCAGGCTAAAGGTGCTGGTTAACTCATTTACTACACACACAGACAAATATTACATATAAAACATGTGTATGTATATATCTCAAGGTTTTTCAAGGACGTTTCTTCACATTTTAATATAATTCCCTTTCTATTTTATTTATAATATTATGCTTCATATACGCTTCTTTATTTATATTATTTATTCTAATAGTATATATTAATAATTCTTAAATTAGTTCATTTTTCCGCTTATTTATTTTATTTTATTTCATTCTTTAATGTTATATGCCAACTATTTATTTTATTTTTTAAACAAAGATCTAAAATTCTTAAATTAAATAATTTTATTTTAACCACTATTCATTTAAATAAACCACTATTCATATTTATTATAATATTTAAATATAGACTTAAAACTCTTCATATATTTTATATTAAGTACAACTTTTTACTTTCTTACCTTTAAGCTAGTTATAGATCTAAAACTCTTAAAAGATTATTATACTTAGATATTAATCCATTCATTTATAATATTATATACCACTATATATTTTGTTATTTTTAAATAAAGATCTTGAAATCTTAAATTAAATACTTATGTTTTAACCAAGTCATTTATATTTACCTCTATTTATTTTATTATTAATATTTTTAAATAATATAGACTTAGAACTCTTAAAAAATAAATAAATTATATTGGTCAAAAGTCCTCTGTATTTTACCATTTCCTATTTCTATCAATAATTAATTTTTCTAAAAGATACTACTGTTTGCAGAGGTTATAATAACTTTATTTGTTCAGTCCTACATATTCTTTTTTTTTTGCTATAAATAATCTGTAAGGATGGGAGAATATGAATGAAGCTGTTTTGATAATGGCAATTCTGTACTCCACATTACTCTTCCACAGTTATTCCCGTTATTTCCTTCATCTTGTCATTTATATTCGAAACCTTAACAGTTGTATTAGTTTCACAAGCTATAACTGTTTTTTTTTTTTTTTCTTTTAAACTAGTAGATTCCATCTTTTAAAAGTTTTTGCGTGGTTTGAAAAAAGAAAAAAATCTAGAACGAATTCCACGAATGTTTTCATTCGAGGTCAGGTAGTAGCTTGTGTTTTTTTTCTACAATCTATTCTATAGTCGTTCAACAATTTTTTTTAAGTTGTTCAGTTGTCAAGTTTTTTCCCCTCCCCTGCATAGTTCCTCCTAAAAGGCTTTCACTTGTAGCTTCCTTTTTCAGTTAATAAAAACCTCACCTACCTGTTACCTTAACGGGTGAAAGTAAAAGCAATGTCCCACATATTCTGTTTGTATTTTATTACATACATACGTTTTTACAATATATCTTACACAAAACTAATTAAAGACTTATTACTTATTATTCATTTCATCATATATTTCATTAATTTTAATTAAACTAATACAAATATTCTTTTTTTTTATTACTAACAATTATTCGTTATATTATAACTACTTATTTACAGTTTCATATATTATTTTTATTATATAATTTATAGTAATGTAAATTATTTATTAATATTAACATCATACCTTTTTAATATTGTAACTATAGTCCCACATATTCAATTTTTATTATTATAATTACTATTTCACAGCATTATAAATTAATATTCTTTATACATAGTATATAGGTCGTGTTCATATTATTTCCTTATCTATTCTTGCATTATATCAATTTCGTTAATTACCCATTTTTCCCAATAATTAATGAACTCTTACACTTTTTTTATCAAATTTTAAATACATATAACTATTTTTAAACGGAAAAAATATTACATTTTATTGAGTTAATGATACATTTTCGTAGTTAATTATCAGGGTCATTATTACATTTATCTGTTGAATATATTCTTAGTGGTTTTATTTTTCAACCTTCAAAGGTTGGTACAATGCACTTTGACATTAAAAAAGCAGGTACAGTCTTTTAATACATTTACAATAAAGTGTAGGATTGAAACTTTTTTTTCTGCAAAGGCGACCGTTGCGAGATCTAGCGGATGATTATTGACTCAACGCCTACTCCTATTCTTAAAGAGATATATATGTATATCCTGTTCTTTCTTATTGAATTACATTTATTTTTTTATACCACCAACGCTTCATCCGTTCGAAGGTAGACAATATAATAGATATATTTATATACTGTAGCTTGCTTGCTGTGGGACCGTTCTTGATAAACCCGACTCACTGTACCTCTTGTATAGAGGGGTTGGGTACCCGGTACTAGACGACCTTGATATATCTTGTACCCTCCTTGATTCTGCTTACCAAAGAGACAGTGTTGTTTGAAGTACAAGTTATATATAGACATGTTGTTACTTGAAGAAGACGGCATTTTTTAATTAATTCTTCTTCTTCAATTTCCAAGTATAAAGATTCCGAGAAAATATTACTACATTTAAAAATTTAATGTCCCACATATTCAGTTTTTTGACTGACTATTTCATATTAAATTTAATGTCCCACATATTCAGTTTTTTGACTATATCATATTAAATTTAATGTCCTACATATTCAGTTTTTTGACTATATCATATTAAATTTAATGTCCCACATAATTAAGTTTATTCTTTCACACAAATACTTTTGTTTATTATCTCATACAAAAGTAAAGTCCGACATATTCAATTAACATAATTTTTATCATATTAAAAGAAATGTTTCCCACCCGTTCAAATTGTTATTTTACCAAAGAAAATTTCACATGCATAACTTCTTTTTACGTCATATTGTTATCGTACTTTTTTTTTGACGTCAATTTAAAATCAAATAAATAATTTTTATGAACTAATAAACAAAACTGCATTTATATTTTATCTTTAAAATGAAATGTCTGTTTAATCTCTTTATTTATACATTTATGTATATATTTTTTTTTTTTTAAAAAAACAATTATCATTTACTCAAGTATAACGATTAGGTCACGAATTCGTTTTAAATTTATTAAATTAAATAAAACCTGACTAAAAATAAACACTGATGGGTTTTTTCTAATATTAGATTTTACAATTACTAATAAAAAATTGTTTTTTCCTGTTAATCCTCTTAAAGAACTTTGAAGAATTTCCTTTGAAGTGCGATTAAGATTATGACTCATATATTTTCGTTGTTGTTGTTGTTGTTGTTGTTGTTGTTGTCTTTATAAGAGAATCTTTTTAGTTCTTTATACCTTATCATTTTTGTCGTTTGTGTAATCGGACATTGTTGAATTCATGACGGAATTTGTTTTTCCTGTTGAATTCTAAGAAATCTTTGTATTCAATTTTTTTTTACGGTTGTTTGTTTTTTCGTTTATATGAAATTATTATCTTGTTGTTTATTTGACATTTTTTTATTTTTATTTCCGAGCATACAATATATATATATATATGTATATATATACAGGGTGGTCCAAAAGTCTCCCCCCCCCCCCTCTTAACTTTTGGACGTTTGAGATAAATTAATGAAACTTGGGGGATCTCTACCATGCAAAGGGAAGTTTGTTTTCATTCACTCACCCTCTAGGGGCAACCACCCACTTTGCCCCCAGGCCACCCAACTTCAAAATTTCAAATTGGAGCATATATTTTTGACAGCATATTTGGATTCTACGTTGAAAAATAATAAACTTTTACTTGAAACTATTTTTTCTATCTCCAATATTTTGCCCCCTACATGGGGGCCAAAGATAGCAAAATAACATATATATTCGCGGTAGTTTTTGCAATCTTGTATCATATTTTTTCTGTTTTTTATACCTAAAGAGGAAAAAAGGAATAAAAATAAAGGGGACAACGCAAAAAAAAAAAATATATATATATATATAATGAGTACAATTATATACACTTCATGTGACAATTCTTCTACTGATAGAAAACAAATGAAGCTATGTACCACACTAATTTGCAGACTTTTGAAAAATGTTCTCACTCTGACACAAGACTAAAATTAAAATGTTTCTCATGAGATCTAAAAACGTAATTGCTGGTTAAGAAAAGTAAATAAAAATACTTTCTTCACAATGATTTACAAAGCTTTTGTTACCTTCAGTAAGTTAAGTAAACATAAACAGAAGGGTGTCGTATTAATTAGATTTGTTTACTAAACACTGGAATTTTTTTTTTGATCTTTCAAAACGAAGGTTGAATTTGTAAACTTACAAGGAAATACGTATCTCTTTTGTTATTTTTAGATTTTTTTTTTAAATAAGTTGTTTTTTTTATATACATAATTGAAATAACTCTTGCGTTATTCTTATTCTTATGAAATATTTTATCTCCGACTGCATTCAAGTTACTAATGCGTACAGGAGATTTTTTAAATGCAATAATAAAAAAAACAGTGTTGTCATTGAATCAACAATAACAATTATTTAATTTAATTTATAGAATATCAAGTAATTGATGTTTGTAATCTAATAGTAATTAAATGAATACTGTACAATTAACTATAATAATGTATTCAAAGATGCTTACCCCTACTCAACGCACTTTATTAATATCTTTTCAGAATCTAATTAATTACATACTGTGTCAAATTTAAAGGAATTTATATTTGTTTACTGACACTTCTTTTAAGCGGATACTTCTTTATAACGGAGATATTTAATTGCCCTGGCTTTTATCATTTTTGTTATTTTTATTTAATAGATTTACTCTATAACTCAAGGACTTTAAATTTACATTTATTTAGTTAAAATACTTTCAAAAACCCGTTAGCTGGATTGTTTGGTTATTTGTAGTGTTAACCTGTTAATAACAAATTAATATCAAGTAACAACACTAGGACACTCTAAATAACAAATTGATACCAAGTAATAACACGTGGAGACTCTTAATACCTTACGGACACTAGATAATAATAATAACACACAGTGGCGTATCCAGCGGCTCGGTCTGGGGGGGCACATTCTATGTCAGTTTAAATTGGAGGGGGGGGGGGGGGGAGTATTTGTAGTGGTAACTAGAAAAGGGAACTACCTATTCAACATAGCATCCCCCCCCCCCCCCCCCCGAAAAAGAAATGTACAGCTAATAAACAAAAAAATATCGTGCCCCCTGTGCCCCCCTGGATACGCCACTGATAACACACGCACTCTCTTAACAACATACAGCCACTCTTTATAACTCACATATACTCAGTAATCTCTTTAAAAAATGTGTCCATCTTTGTTGTGAAGAAAATTAACTCTTTTAACTGGGAACTTGTTTACAGATATCAATAATAATGGAAACAGTAAACACATGGAAATAATATAACAAAATAACACATGGAAACTCTCAATAACTTAGATATACTCTATGGAAACTCTGAATAACTTACAGATACCCAATAAGAACACTTGAACTCTCTCTCTCTAAAAAAAGAAAAAATAACACCTGGACACTCAATAACAATAGCACACACTCAGTAACATACTATTGAGGAATCTCTGTGTAAAAAAAATAAATCTAAACTAGTAACATGATCATGATCATCTCGTATCTTACTGAATGAACTAGGTTTTTGTGAATGAACAAAATAGTATGTGTTTTTTGAATGAAACTTGAGTTATATTTTAGTTCGTGAGTAAACTCTTCAAATTATCGTAGCATGTAGTTGTCGAGGTCTATTTTTTGTTCATGAGTATTTTTATCCTAACTTCCTGCTCTGTGGTTTTTTTTATGTGAACTAAACTAACTATAAAAGGTTTTTTCTCTCTCTGTACTATCAAATGTGAGATCTGACCAAAAAAAAATCATTTGTTGAACGGGTTGAATTTTCTAGTATTAGATTAGAATACAGAAACTATCTACTGACGTACCTATAGGTTTTTCTCTGAGGACTAGTTTATGGTTTTTTAAAAGAGTTAAAACGCCTAGACAAGGTTATAGAGTTTTAATGGCGAGAGACAGGAAAAAAAGAGAAAAATCACCGGTCGACAAACTGTAACATCTGACTGAGAGTTATCGTAGTGGGGATAAAACCTCGTCATAATGACGAACAAATAAAGAAAAAACTAACCTTTATATTCCATCACCTACAATAGAGTAATACCCAGACCATTGGCTTCCCTCCTCAGTAAAAAACAGCTTCAACGCATCAACGATTGGTATAAACAGTGTTGTAACCCTGAGCGAGAACGATACAAAAGCCCTAATTTAATATGAGTTTTAACCGCAATAAAACCAGTGTTTGCCCTTATCAATATATTTTCTCTTGATATAATTAAATAAAATGTTTTTTTTATTGTTTTAATTTTAAACTTCGGTGATTTACAGCTTTTCGTTTAGCGTGTTTACAAAAAAGGTCTTTATTTACTTGTGTTTTTAAATAACTTTAAAAACTTTCCGTGTGTCCCTCTTTTTTTTTTTTTTTTTTTTTTTTGGATATAGTCTTCTTTTGTGTGGGTCGTAGAGGGTTGAAATTATAAACAAATTAAATTGTTTTAAAAATGGCTATATTTCGCCCCTCTCCGGGGCATATTCATGCCTAAAACATCATTAAAAACATTGTTAAGTCTTTTGAATCATTTAGATGGTGCTCGTCATTAAATTTTTTGATCATTAGATTAAGTGATTTTATGATGTTTTCTTCTTGATCTTCCATCTCCTGTGTATTAGCTTTCTTGACCTGCTAATTGAATTACTTGTGTTTTTAAATAACTTTAAAAACTTTCCGTGTGTCCCTCTTTTTTTTTTCTTAAAAAAAAAGAAGAAGTCTTTATTTAGTTTGAAGTTAAAAATATATTATTTTTATTTAAATTATTTATATTTATTTGTTATAAATTCAGTACTTCTGAGTTAAATAGTGTCAAATTTTGAACTCTTAGTTATTTACAGTAAAGTCTGGAGTTATTTAAAACAATGAATGTGTTCATTTTTGACGTCTGCGTTATTTACAGCTATTAATTTGTTGCATTTTGAACTCTGCAGTTATTTAAAACGAGGAATGTGTTAAATTTTGAACTCGTTAGTTATTTAACGCTATGAATGTTAGTTCATCGGGATCATTATAGAAAGAACTAAATAAGTAACTTTGTTATATTTACCCAGGTCAGTGAAAAAATAAAACACTATACATAATATATTTTAAATTATGAATCTTCTAACGATACGACATGTGAAAATAAGTTAGATAATGTTATTGTTTTTGTTATTTTTTACTTACATAGTTGCGAGGGAGTTACTGGGGTTTTTCTCTATATTAAAATACCTGTTTTTGTTACTCCCTGAGGTAGGTTTGAGTTAAAACTCCCTAGTGTATTTGGTTGCGTAACTTTAAAAAGAGTTTCTCACAGTCCGAATTCTTGCGTAATCCTACCTTATAGTCGGCTCCCCACTTTTTACCTCTTGTCTGGCTTTGGGATTTTTTTTTTTTTTCTTTCTCCCCTCTTTTAGTTAGATTTGAACGTTTGAAATTTCGTGTTTTTCTTTTCTAACTTATAGAGTAATAATAAATGCTCTTTTTGTCCGAATATCGTGTTTATTTTTTCCTTCCAATTCCTATTATATTTTATATGTATTGGTAAAATGCTGTGCTGTTATAATGTAACAGTTATAATGTATAATGTATGTTTTTTGTTGAAATTCACTATTTATCGTGTTTTTTTCTCTTCCAATTTCAATGTTATAATACTAAATTATCGTGTTGTTTTTCTCTTCCAATTCCATATTATACTATTAAATTATCGAGTTTTTCTCTTCCAATTCCAATGTTATAATATTGAATTATCGTGCTGTTTGCTCTCTCAACTGAATAAATATTCTTTTGTTTGAAATTATCGTGTTTTTCTCTTCCAATTCCAATGTTATAATACTAATTTATCGTGTTGTTTTTCTCTTCCAATTCCATATTATACAATTAAATTATCGTGTTTTTCTCTTCCAATTTCAATGTTATAAAATATTGAATTATCGTGCTGTTTGCTCTCTCAACTGAATAAATATTCTTTTGTTTGAAATTATCATGTTTTTCTTTTCCAATTCCAATGTTATTTTGTTAAATTTCTTATTTTGCTTCCATCCTTATCGAAGGTAACCGGAAGCATTGTAATCGTGTCCAAATTGAAAAATTCCAAGACAGTAATCCATTTCAGATACCAAAAAACATTTTTGGTATCGTCTGTCTGTCGGGTTTTTTTCCGAACCAACATAATGTACCAATATATATCTTAAAAACTACACGTCCGATTTTAATGAAATTTGGATGGTAGATCATTATTAGCCCATTGATAGTCCCATATAAGTTTCAAACTTGTGCGTGTACTCATGTCTCTTCTGCCTGCGCACAAACATACATGTATTTACACCTATATCGTCAAAAGTACTCAATCTGATTTTTATGAAATTTGGATTTGGATTTTTTTTGAATTTGGATTTGATTAATTTGGTTTGTTTACAGTAGCCCACAGATAGACCCAGATTAATTTCAAACTCAAGTGTATATATATATCATTCAATTTCAATAATAATACTGCTTATCAATAATAATGTACACATCTAAGCATGAATTGCTAATCATTTTAAAATTGCATATACAATATTTCTTAATATTGTTATCATTTAAATTATCGCTATATGTAATATATTTACATGATTGTGCGAAAAAAAAAATCCATGTAATAAGAAAAATGAAGTAATTAGTTATTTAAATGTATATATATATATATATATATATATATATAATATCTATAATTGTATAAAAGTAAAATTATTACAGTAATTACACCTTAATTGATTTATATATTGCTTAATATTGTTATCAATGCTATATATGTTATATTATTATATAATATATTCGATTGATTTTAAGAAATCAATTAAGGTGTAATTGTTTCCTTATTTTTTTCCCCTATGATTATTAATTCACTTTCTTATTTCGCACAATCGTAGATACACAATGAAAAAAATCAATTAAATTGGGTACTACGTCAATAGTTTTTTAATTGGATGTATGTTTTGTTGATAAGGTACATAATCTACGTAATATACCTTTTATGTTATCAGCTTTTTATTAAATATCATTAATTCATGTGTTGTTATACGTACGTAAGTTCTCTTACGTTCATTGATTTAATTTGAATATTAAATTCGAAATTGGTGTCTTTTTTTCTTTCTTCTTTTGTTTGCTTATCTGTTTTTTGGTTTGAATAAACAAATAAATTGTTACGGTTTTGTTTATTTTCAAAGACAAACACAACTGGGGTTTTTGAATTTAATGACGATATTTTTTATGTTTTTACTTTCGTTTTTTTTTTGTTTGTGCGGCATATTAATTTTAAATTAGTTTTTTATTTCAATTTAATTTTTTAATTTAGATGGATTTATTTGACGTTTGTTTGTCATAGTTAAACATTGGTGTATTTGGTTTTTTTGTGAAAGAAGCTAATGTGTAATAAATGACAGGTGTAGAAAAGTTAATACATTTGAAGGTAAAATTATCAAATTGGGGAAAATATAACTATTATCTCCAGTAGGGGAAAAAAGTTATGATTTTGAATTAGTTTAGAGGGACTAAAATAGGTCTTTTCATCCCTGAACTCAGAAAGTAAAGATTGCAACTTAATTATTTTATAAATAGTAGAAAATGTATGGCTAATGTAATGAAGTTGTTGAAATCAGGTTAGCGGCACTGCACTTTTTTGACCATGTTTATCATTGTTTACAATATTATAACCTGCATCTAAATAACCTTCTATTTGAGTTTAATTCCAATTCTTATTTGTGTTTAATATTGAATCTCTAATATCTACTATTGAAAGTGCTAATAATTATTGTTATTTATTAATATATTAAATAAAAACTGTGTAATGGACGAAAATGTGAATCTTTTTTCTACTGGAGATAAAATATTGTATGTACCTCGTGAGTAAAGTGCCATAATTCCCCTCGCGATAATTATCTCTCTCGGCTGCGCCTCGGGAATTAAAGAGTCTAATTCCCTCGGCTTCGCCTCGGGATTTAGGGACCATGGTTCCTTCGGCTTCGCCTCAAGAACCAACTTTTTCGCTCAGGGAATAATGGCTTACTTTACTCCCTAGGTGCATAAAATTTTTATTAAATAATGTTTTTTTTTTATCAATGAAATTTAGAAACTTTTTTAAAGAATGACAATATAAGTATTTGTAAAAAGGAATTTGCCGAAATTAACTGGACAAATCATGAAGAAACTAATCAACCTGTAGGAAAAAACATAGAGACTGCAATAGAGATTTACTTATCAAAGTTAAGATACTAACTCCTTGTAGAAGAAAAACGTAGACTGCTATAGAGATTTTACTTATTACTGCTAAGAAAGTAACAGCTTGTCAGGAAAGCATAGACTACAATAGAGATTTTACTTATCAGAGCTAAGAAACTAACGTCTTGTTTAAAAAAAGCATAGACTGCAATACAAATTTACTAATCATAACTATGACTCAAACGTCTCGTGGGAAATATCTTAAACTACAAGTAGAGATTAACTTGTCACAACCGTGGTATTAACATTTAATAGCAAGAAGTCTGTAAACTACAATAGATATTTACTTATTAAAGATAAGGAACTAACATCTAATGGCAAAATCATGAACTTAATATATATATTTATTTACGATAGCTAAAGACACTTATTTATTAAGAAAAATCATGAACTACGAATATAGATTCAATAAGAAATAAAATAAATGTACACCTAGTGGCAAAATCATTAACTACAAATAGAGATTTACTAACAAAGAAAATAAACGTACACCTAGTGGCAAAATCATAAACTACAAATAGAGATTTACTAACAAAGAAAATAAATGTACACCTAGTGGCAAAACCATAAACTACAAATAGAGATTTACTAACAAAGAAAATAAATGTACACCTAGTGGCAAAACCATAAACTACAAATAGAGATTTACTAACAAAGAAAATAAATGTACACCTAGTGGCAAAACCATAAACTACAAATAGAGATTTACTAACAAAGAAAATAAATGTACACCTAGTGGCAAAACCATAAACTACAAATAGAGATTTACTAACAAAGAAAATAAATGTACACCTAGTGGCAAAACCATTAACTACAAATAGAGATTCACTTATCAATATGTCTAACTGTTTTATTTAAAAACAGGTTATTAAAGTTTATAAAGATCCAGGTTCGAATATCCTTAGATTTATTATTTTTTATTATATTGGTTATCTTCATTAGTCTAGTTTTACTTTAAATAAAAAGAGAAGAAGAAGAAGAAAGTTTTTATTATCATGTTTATCCGACAAGTTGCATTAACTCTCTCTCAACTGTTTATTATTAGGTCTGCTGTTGTATTTTTCCCCTCTTGAAGTTGAGATTGATGCTATTATAAAATAATATATACAATACGGTACTGTCTCGTAACCACTTTCACTCGATGTACTCGCAACACTAACCACTTCAGTTTGTTGCCACGCTTTTTATTCTTGGAAATATTTCTAAAAAGGATAAATGGTGTAGTTTATAATATAATGATTAAAATAAGATGTTACAAATATTCCATAAATAAAGAAGAAAACACTCTACTTTTTAAAATTTTGCAAAACAAATTTAGTTTATTCATGATTGGCAAAGAAAAAGAGGAAGAAGCATACACTAACCTCTTAAGAAAATAAAAACAGCTGATATTTAATATCAGCTGTTTTTATTTTTATAAGAAGAAAATTTATTGATTTATAATAATCAGTTCACGGATGATTGTTGTTTTTTTTTTGTTTTGTTTTAGCCGAATAAAGTTGTCGAAACTGTGCTTTATTAAATATCAGCTGCTTTTATTTTCGTTTGTAGTAATTATTCTAATAATAATAATAATAAATTCATAGATTGGTTTTTTTTTTTAGCCAAATAAATTTGTCAAAACTGTGCTCCATTTATGTCAGCTGTTTTTTATTTTCGTTATTTTTTTAATCATTATTTGTATACTCGTGGTATTTGGAATAGAGATAGATAAGCTCCAATTTCCGACATACCTGTACCTGGTGAGTTCGAATCCCAGAGAGATTAGACATGTTTCACATTGATAATCACACCAATTAGATAATTCAAGCGGTCGACACCTCCATCCTGCCATAATCAGCATAATCTAATAAAGTTTTGATCTGGATGTAGATGAAACGACCAGAAAATAATATATGTACTCGTACTTATAAGTTATACGAAATATTGATAGCTATATCTTCACGGAATATTGAAAAGTTTTATTAAGTCCGGTCTGGAAAGAAAAAAGCTGGAAAAACACAGTTTTCATAATGTTTTGAGTCCAAGCTCAAAAGTTTTTTGCTAGGAAAGAAGCTTATTTTTTTAAGAAAGCGTTTTCTTCGTGAATAATCTCCCATTCTCGATCTAAAGTAGAGATTTCTAGAGCTCCTTCATGCCCTTCAAGAAGGGTTTAAAAGGTCTTTAAGGGGTTAAAAATCCTTTATTAAAAAATTAGTTTGTGATGGCTCAAAGATTCAATTTTAAAAATTCGCTAGATTTATCACGTTTTGAAGACTCGTGAGTCCAAATATATGGTTTAAAATGTTTTTCTTTTGATGTATCGAGTTTGAAAACAAATTGACCCCTAAATTTCTAAATGGAATTTACTAAAAATGGTTTCCCTTCAAATTTTTAAGTTTTTGGTAGTATTCATACTGCGGAAAGATTAAAATTATAATTATAAGCGTTAATTTTCGGTCTAATTCTATTGCCGTGAATATTTGGCTTGCTAGATTTGTAGAAAAGATTGAAAGCTTGGATTCGGGGAATTTGTATCGGTAACGACTGAGAAAAATCATTCTCCCGTATAGCTCAGTTGGTAAGAGCACCTGTTACGGATTAATAGGAGAACCCGTGGTTCAAGTCCCGGTGCGGGGGTTTATTTTTCTCTGTATGTCTCCCATATAGTTATTGATAATTATAATTTGATTTAAAGTAACATTTTTTTTACAAAATGGGATAATTATGTTTTTAAAAACTTTAAGTACAATCAATAAACTAATCATGTGCTTTTCTTTTTTGTTTACAGGGAGTGAGTGCAGTGGGGATGGTCTCTAAGGGGCCAGTCAGTGGCGGAGGCGGCGGGAGATTGGAGCCTAAATGTAACGGCTTGACTAAATGTAGCACCCAGTCACAGCAACAGGTTAAATGTAATACACCTGCTGCTACACCTGCTGCTAATCCTCAACAACCTGCTAAAAGATCTAATAAGGATTATATCTTCGGCAAGGTCATCGGCGAGGGATCCTTTTCAACGGTAAGCTTTATTATTCATTCAAATTATCTCGTAGTTGTATTTAAGAATGATTTGCAATCAGTAAAAATCATTAATATGATTAAAAATTATGTAAAAACTAACCTACAAAGTAAGATAAAAAAAATTGAGGTTAGGATAACCTTAACACTTGATAAATCTCTAGAACTCCTAGAATTTTAGTATAACCTCATTTTCACCTACGACGTAACATGAAAAATTAACGTTAGGGTAACCTTAACCTTAACTCTAGCAAAATCTATTAACACCATTATAAAAAGTAAACCGAAAATTCTCTTTAAAAAAACAAAATCTCTGGAACGATTAAAAGTTAAGTAATAATATAATCATGACGTAACCAAAACATTGAGGTTAGATAACCTTGACACTAGCGCTATTGTTGGCGTAACATTTTATTAAGTATAATCTCTTAAGTTTCGTACAAATCTATCTTTCTCTGTGACGTAAAAAGTGCATAACACCTGACGTAATTATAGTTAATTGGCATTAGCTTTTTACGATGTAACTAAAAGAGCATTATTTAATAAATTGACTTTTGACAACAGCCATTAGTTATAAATCCGAAATTATTTAGATTTTTAGATTAAAAACTACCTTTTTTTAGAAAAGTAATAATGAATTTATTGTTCAGTATTATTGACCATATATGTTAATGATATAATATGAGTTAGGTCTGTAATTTTGACCATATGCCAATGAAAATCCGGTTTAGATCAGTAATGTTTACCATATGCCAATGAAGATATGGGTTAGGTCAGTCATTTTGACCAAATGCTAATAAAGAAAAATATGGGTTAGGTCAGTCATTTTGACCAAATGCTAATAAAGAAAGATATGGGGTAGGTCAGTCATTTTGACCAATTGCTAATAAAGAAAGATATGGATTAGGTCAGTCATTTTGACCAAATGCTAATAAAGAAATATATGGGTTAGGTCAGGCATTTTAACCAAATGCTAATAAAGAAAGATATGGGGTAGGTCAGTCATTTTGACCAAATGCTAATAAAGAAAGATATGGGTTAGGTCAGTCATTTTGACCAAATGCTAATAAAGAAAGATATGGGGTAGGTCAGTCATTTTGACCAACTGCTAATAAAGAAAGATATGGATTAGGTCAGTCATTTTGACCAAATGCTAATAAAGAAATATATGGGTTAGGTCAGGCATTTTAACCATATGCTAATCGAAGATATTACAAGGGTAATTTTGACTATAGGCTACTGAAGATATTAGCAAGGTCAGCCATTTTGACTATAGACTATTTAAAATATGGGTTAGGTCAGTTATTTTTACTATAGACTATTAAAAATATGGGTTAGGTCAGTAATTTTTACTATAGACTATTTAAAATATGGGTTAGGTCAGTAATTTTTACTATAGACTATTTAAAATATGGGTTAGGTCAGTAATTTTTACTATAGACTATTTAAAATATGGGTTAGGTCAGTAATTTTTACTATAGACTATTTAAAATATGGGTTAGGTCAGTAATTTTGACCATATTGTTAGACAAGATGTATCCAGGGTCAATACTTTTAACCATAGGCTAGTAAAGATTAAGTATATGCAAGGTCAGTGATTTTGACCATATGTTAGCGGTTATATTACGTGAAAATATTCTGTTATATCTCTTATTTCTTGGTTAAACATGACCATAGATTGAATAAACTCTAATACCCATAATAGATCACTAACCAATAAGTACTTTCTGTACTGTTAAGTCAAATAAAAATATTAAATCTATAAACTATGATAAAACTTTTTTAAAAAAATATATATATTGACAAAAATTAATGCAAAAGTCAATTTACTTTCCTGTAATTTATTTTTATCAGTGACAAGTAGTCCACCTTAATGTCGCTAGGATTAATCACTAATTTAAAAAAAAAAACTAATTAAAGACCTTGAGATTAATTTAAATCCTTGTACTTAATAAAAGTGAAATTAGTTCTGTTTTAATGAATGAACCTTCAACACTGATAAAATAAAAATTAAAAAAAAAAAAAATCTTTAAAATCCTATTTACCAAAAATGTTAACAGTTTTGTTAAATGAATTTGATAAGTTAAAAAAGAAACTAATTTTATTTATTCGTTTCCTCGTTTGTAGATAATTAACCTGATTTATTTTTTATTTTAACAATCAAAATAATCGTCCTACTTTCTTTTATTGTTATTAAATTTATTTTAAAATTATTATTCCACGAATCGTTTAATAATGTTGAAACAATCGTTCAATTATTTGTTTTTAATTTCCCTTTTCTATTATTTCGTAATATATATTGTGTTGGTTTACAATACTGCGCTTATAATAATAATATTACCTATATAATATGGCCTAATGTTTTATCACTTCTGCAATTATTTAATTGCAGAAATTGATAAAAAGTTTGTGTTATCAAATTCACTTTTATCGGAAAAAGTATATATTGTTTTTGTTATGCAAAAAAAGAAGATATTATTGTTATACTTTGTATTCCTGAATTTGATATTACTAGGTCGTTTATGATTGCGTGAACTACTTCTTGTAATTCGATACGATGTTAGATAAAACTATTATTTATTTATTGTTTACTTAAATTTTATTTTACGGCGTAGCTACTTGTAATTAATTTTAGTTGCTATTTAAATTAGATTGTTTACAACTCTAAGTGCAAAAGAATTGACTAGTTTATTATTAAAATACTATAAGATCTTCTTATCGATAAAGTTTTGGTAAAGATCATGTCTTAATAACTATCGTGTCTTTAGTAACACTCCTTTCTTAGTTACAATAATGTCTTAATAACTATCGTGTCTTTAGTAACAATCCTATCTTAGTTACAATAATGTCTTAATAACTATCGTGTCTTTAGTAACAATCCTATCTTAGTTACAATAATGTCTTAGTAGCAATTATGTCTTAATAACTATCGTGTCTTTAGTAACAATCCTATCTTAGTTACAATAATGTCTTAGTAGCAATTATGTCTTAATAACTATCGTGTCTTTAGTAACAATCCTATCTTAGTTACAATAATGTCTTAGTAGCAATTATTTCTTAATAACTATCGTGTCTTTAGTAACAATCCTATCTTAGTTACAATAATGTCTTAGTAGCAATTATGTCTTAATAACTATCGTGTCTTTAGTAACACATCTTAGTTACAACACAATAATGTCTTAGTAGCAATTATGTCTTAATAACTATCGTGTCTTTAGTAACAATCCTATCTTAGTTACAATAATGACTTAATAACTATCATGCCCTTGTTAACTATCCTATCTTAGTTTCTATAGTGTCTTAATAACTATCATGCCCTTGTTACACCTCAACGAATAAATGTTTGTTTTGATTTATTGGTCTTTAAATAGATAAATAACTTATCTGTAGTAACTTATCGAAATTAATTTACTTGGTTTTATTTAATATAAAATTAAATGTCCTTTGCCATGGGCCTAAGGGCTCGTAATTTATAATTTATTAAAAATAATTTATTCTGAGTTATAATTTTTTTAATTAGGAACTCTCTTTGTTTTTGGCTAATTTTTTATTTGATTGTTTTTGGCTAATTTTATTATTGTTCTTTTGTTTCAGGTTTACCTCACAAAAGACATTCACACGAATAAACAATATGCAAGTAAGTATAAAAATTTATTTATTTTTATCAAAATTTTAAAATTTACATTACATGAAACTTAAATTGTACATTGGTAAAACAAAAATGGCTTAACAAGGCCAACAATTTTTTTGAATTCATTTTATAACACAATTGCTTTTTTTAATTTTTAAAAGTTGGGATAATTGAATGTTCAGATATCTGCACATTCAGATAATTAAACGTACTGATAATCGACACTCTACTGTATATTTTTTACTTATTTATTTTTTTTTGTGTGTTTTAGTTAAAGTGTGCGATAAGAGACACATAATCAAGGAAAAGAAAACGGAATATGTTAAGCGAGAAAGAGATGTACTTAATATTCTTAGCAATGCTGGAGTTCCTTTTTTCGTTAAGCTGTACTGCACATTTCAGGTAACATTAAGTGATTTTATAGTGTTAAAAAGTTTTTCGTTGTCAGAGTATAGTTTAATCTAGAGATGTCCCGGGTGAAGACTAAGTCAGGGATTTTGTGAATCCCGGCATTTCAAAAACAATTACAGGGATCATTCTCAAGGGAGTTGCTCATTCTTCATGAGCAACCTACTTTAGAATGATCTCTGTGGAAAATGGTTGGATTCACAAAATCCCTGACATAATCTCCATTCGAAATACCTAGATTTATTAAACTCTTGACACCAAACATGTCGGTTCTGACAAAATACAACCTGATGTAACAAAACTGCTTAAATAATTCAAAGAAAAGTTTGTCTGTTTTACCTTTTTATATTCTATTCAATGAAATAATTTTATTTGTAGATCATTTCATTTAAAAAATTCACTCTACCGCCGCCAAACAAGTTTCACTTCAAAAAGCAGTTGATCTTTGTTTGGAAATTAAAATGAATTTACCATTTCATTATTAATATATTTTTTGTTTTCATTAGAACAATTAAACATTTCAAATTACAAACATATGGTCAACTTTCACTGGAGAATATCCAAATAGATAACTTTACTTCAATGAGTTTTATATCTTTATTTTACGACATATTTTACTTAAAAGGACATATTTCATTTTATGGATCCTGTAATAATAAGCCTTATGCTGAATAGAAAGTTTTTATGCTATTGATTAATTTAGATTTTTTGATTAACTTTTTATTTATTTGTTTTCATTCTTATGAATAATTGAGGGGGGGGGGGGGTCTTTGCGATAGCTCAGCTATCATCAGTGCATTGTAAACTGGAGATTAAGGGTTGACCAACTCCAGCCAAGGGCCCCACGCTCAGTGACCAACCAGCGATGCCATATAAATGGTAGCTGCTTAAGGGAAATGCCGTCTATCTGATCGCTTATCCCAATTTATTTGGCACTTCTTTAAACTTTACTCTCCTTTTAAAAAAAAAACAGAAAGGAGTAACAATCTAAAGAAGGTGTACGAAATATTCTTGTTTAGACTGTTACTCCCCTTGATATTCCTTTGTCCCAAAGTACATTGTACTAAACATCCCTTTGTCTTAATAGTTATTTGGACAAAGAAATATATAAATAATTATATCCATTTATATTCTAAATAAAACATGAGGGAGTAACAATCTAAAGAAGTATCAAATCTGAGGTTTATTCAGCTGAGAAAGCAAGACTCCAAGCCCATGTCATTAATTACATATATAGTTATATACACCCTTCCATGGTCTATTGCACCAGAAATTATCCTTTTAAATGAATTATTATTTTTTTTTTTTTTTCAGGATACGGACAGACTATACTTTGTTTTATCCTATGCTAAAAATGGTGAACTTCTTCCCTACATTAATAAAGCCGGTGCTTTCAACATGGAATGCACGAGATTCTACGGTGCTGAAATATTACTAGCTTTAGAACATCTACACCGTCTCAATATTATTCACAGGTAAATTATTATTATTTTCAAAGTGTTTCAACAGGTGATCGATGACATTTCGTTTTCGAATTTCACCTGATCGATGTTTCAATATTTTCAAAAACAAAATTTTTCATGGGAAAACAATAAATGATTTTTAAATTCACCCCTTTTAATTATTTCTATGTATAAGCCGAGAATGGAATAGTTGTTTTCCATAATTAGTAAACCTTAGCATCTATCCATTGCTAATATATCCTTATTTAAACTTTTGGGGCTTGAGGTGGTTATAGGTTGTTACATGTGGTTGGAGGTGTTTAGAGCATCCCATCCATTGCTTATATATCCTTATTTAAATGGACTACAATGGAGATATTTTTTTTAAAAAAAGCTTTTGAGGGCTAGAGGTTGTAAGAGGGGGTTAGAGGTTGTAAAAGGTGGTTAGAGGTGGTTTGAGGTTGCTAGAGGTGGATTGAGGTGGTTAGAGGTTGTAAAAGGTGGTTAGAGGTTGTTAGAGGGGGTTAGAGGTTGTTAGAGGAAGTTAAAGCCTTTAAAATTTAGAGCTAAAATTAATTTCTCACTCATTTCTAAAATGTACGCCTATGTATTTGCTCCTGCATTAAGAAGAGGAATTGTCCTATAATATAGTTAACTTTACTATTAACTATATCAACTTTAGTTGTAGAGGGAGAAAAAAAGCATAAAATCTAATTTAAAAAATTGTTTTATCTAAAATCTTACAAAGGTTGTAACACCAATTAAATATTTTATGTGTTGATTTCTTTACTTTATGACCTCCATAATCATAAAATTTGATTAAATAATTATAAATACCATCGTTATCATTAATAAGTATTAGCCGAGAATAATTTTATAAATACATGAACCCTCTGTCAGCCTTATGTATGCTTTACTACAATTCAAGGACATTGCCCTGGAACAAAAACCAATGTAAAAAAATTGTTGTATTATATATAATTTTCCACGTGAAGTCTATTTGTTTTTACTGTCATAACATGCTACACGTGGCATTAATAATGATTTATTATTTCAGTTAAATACCTACTTCTAGTTTTCTAAACGATAATTGTCATTTCCTTTTTTTTTGTAAGAGTTGTTTAGGTAATTCATAAAATGATTGATTACATTATTTATATATAATAGAATAATAATAAGATTCATTAATGAATAAACTAATTAATTAATAAAAATATAAATATAAGGTATCCCCAAATTAAACAGCGCCGCTTAAGGATTTTATAGAAAATTTTATGCTGATCAAAAAATTACCTATGATCATGGGTCCAAAACAGCTTCATTTTCGAGATATTTGCAAAAAAAAACATTTTTTTTATGTTTATTCTTAAATTATCAAAAACTATACTTTTCACTGTATAATACTTTTAAGTAAACCTTATAAAGCATTGAATTCTGCGTCAAATGAGACTAAACCCAGCTCTTTACAACAAAACCCTGATTTAAAATTCAAATTTGTAATTCATGCTTCGGTTTATAGGACACAGTTTTTTTTTAAATTTTTGGTCATACTGAAAGTGTTACACCTTTTATATTTATAAATATATGGATTGCAATAATTCCCTTTTCTTTTTTTTAAATAAATGTGTTAATTTCTTTTTCCCTTTCTGTTTACAGAGACTTAAAACCTGAAAATATTCTGTTGGACGAAAACATGCACATTCTCATTACGGATTTTGGAACTTCTAAAATTGTTGGACAAGAAGATCTAGAAGAACAAGAACAAGTGAGTTTTGCATTATAAATATTTCTAAAATTGTATGTGAATAACAGTCAATAATCAGTCAAAAGTCAAAATTGAGGATAATGAGGATGAGTTAAAAATCCAAATTAAGGATAACGAGGATCTATCAAAAATCCAAATCAACATTGAGGATAACGAGGATTAGTCAAGAAAACAAAATTTATTTGATGTATTTTTTTTCCCTGTTTTATAATTATTTGTTTGAATATTTTAGGTACGGAGAAATAGTTTTGTTGGAACAGCGCAGTATATTCCTCCAGAACTTCTTACCGAGAAGACTGCATCTCCAATATCTGATATTTGGGCGCTTGGCTGTATTGTTTATCAAATGGTTTCCGGACTTCCTCCATTCAGATCGAAGTAAGTTCAATATCTATTTTCAAATCAGAAGTTTAAAGTTGGAAAAATTCTTTTTTGGCGGATATGGATATTCATCGGTTTAAAATTTGAACTGAATGTGGATGTTGGAGGCGATGCTCTTCCTCTAACCACCCCTAACCACCCCTAACCACCTCTAACCACCTCTAACCACCCCTAACCACCTCTGGTGGCCGCCTAGCTCTTTAACTCTAAACGTGCGTAGAACATTTAAATCAATATGGGACCCTCTGTGAGCTGCTTTCAACAATCCATCCTAACTTCAAGATATGACTATATAAGTATTAATAAAACAAAGTTTATGGCCATGCAGTGGCCATTTTTAAAGTTTGTATCCATAATTTTTCAAATTTGTAATCTTTTCAATTTATTCTTCAAAATTATCACAATACTTCTTTTACCTTTGGTAAGCTTAAAAGTAATATAATTAATATTTATCTATTTTTTTTTTTTTTTAAATGAAGAAAAACAAATATGATTACTATATTTATTTTTTTCTTTACAGGAGTGAATATATGATATTTCAAAAGATCCTTAAATTGGAATATGATTTCCCCGATGGTTTTTGTCCAAGAGCTGAAGATCTCGTTAAAAAATTACTTGTAAGTTGTCTAATTTTTTCAAAAAAAAGAATGAATTATTCAATCAATATTAAACATAAACTGTCACCTTTTATATTAGGTATATTCTACAATATTAATGGATTGTATAAAAGAAATAATGTGGTAGGGTATTGGATTTAAAATTCAAAGCTGAAATCTCACTGTAAAGTATTTTCCATCAATCTATCATATTTCTTAATCAAAATCATCGGTGTAGCTAATTTACTAGAGAATTGGACTGGATATTTATAGAACCACAGTTCAAATTGGGTTCTCTATATAAGTAGAGATGTATTTCCCAATCAAAATCATTCTCTAGTGTAGCTAAATTGGTAGAGAATTTGGATGGAAATCCAAAGAACTGTAGTTCATTGGGTTCTCTAGATAATAGGGTTGGGACTTCGATTCCGATATATCGAAAATATCTATATATCGGACCAAAAAATATATTTTATTTAAAAATATATAGATATTGATCCTTCGATCTTTCGATATATCGACTACATCGATATTTTTTAAAAATATTGAAAATCGGAAGGCGGTGACCTTTTTTTCTCTTTTCTATAGTTCAGCGGAAAATTTGTGGCCGGGCGACTTTTTTTTTTTTTTTTTTTTGCTGATCAGTAGTAGAAAAAACTCCGATATATCGAGGTTCTCGGGAATATCGATATTTTCACTAATATCGATGTTGAACCACTCGATGTCGATATATCGATAATATCGATATTTTCTTTTGATATCCCAACCCTACTAGATAAGTAGAGATGTATATCCCAATCAAAATTATTCTCCGGTGTTGCTTAAATGGTAGCCAATGGACTGGAAATTCAAAGAACCGTAGTTTAAATTGGGTTCTCTAGATAAGTAGAGATGTATTTCCCAATCAAAATCATTCTCTAGTGTAGCTAAATTGGTAGAGAATTGGTCTGGAAAACCAAAGAACCGTAGTTCAAATCCCAGCGTCAAGAGTGTATTTTTATGTCTCTCCCTTCTTTAATCCTAACTTAACTTCATAAAAACCACCACCTTTTTATTTAATTATTATTGTTAACAATGATTGTATATTTATATATTAGAAATAAACCTTTCTGAAACGTAAAAATAAAATAAATAAATATTATTTAAGGCATTTCATAGTTAAGTTTTATCTTTCAAGTTTTAAATTTCGTAACATACCTCTAGTGAATAGGAGGGATTAACGTCAGAATTTTTTATTTTTACACGTGCCGTTCAAAATTTGATTAAAACAAAAGAAGAATCAGCAATAATTGTAATCTTTTTTGTAGAATTATTGTCTAGTCCTTATTCTTATTTTTTATATTTTATATTTTTTTAATGTTTGCATATTTTATATTTGGTTTAAAAAAAAAAAAATATGAAAAATTCCACATTGTCAGCATATTTCTTTTTTAGGTTTTTGTTTACTGTGTGAATTTAATATGAATTAACAATTTCTTTATACTGAGCCTTATTACTCTTTTTTTATTTTGACATTTATTTATTTTTATTTAACTGTTATTAATTTTTACATTATAATAACTAACTACATTGTTAACAACAACTAAAGACAATGAATATTAATAAATAATATAAATACTTAATTAATTTTTAAAATGCTGACATTGTATGTGAATTTTTCTTATTTTTCAAGGGAAGAAAAAACACAAAACGGTATAAGGCTGTGTAACAATTACAAATAATAAATTAATATTCAATTTTTAAGTTTTTGGTAGTTTTCATACTAAGGAAAGTTTAAATTTTAATTTAAATCAAATTATAATTATTATTTACTACGGGAAACAGACAGTGAAAGATACACTCCAGCGCCGGGATTTGAACCACGGGCTGTATACAGGAGACCCGTGGTTCAAATCCCGGCGCTGGAGTGTATTTTTCACTGTCTGTTTCCCGTAGTAAATAATAATTATAATTTGATTTAAAATAATAAATTAATTTAAAAATTCTTATTAGGTTCTAGTCTTCTGTTAGTACTCATGCTTTTCGGTGTTTGGGTAAGGAAGGGGTTAAGAAAGTGTTAAAGTATTCATTAATATGGCTATATTTTGTAAGTATAGAAGACTTATTTTATTAGATGAAAATGAATGCTTTCTCATTGACAAGTATAATTTAACAAGAATTGTTCTTTAAGGATTTTTAAATTATATTTTTTCGCTGAACAAGCTTAAAGAATATATTTTTTGATTATTTATTATTTTATTTTCCTTGTTTTATTCAGGTGGTTGATCCGAAAGAGAGACTCGGAGCTATGGATAAAGACGGATACCCGAGTATACGAAATCACCCTCTATTCACCGGTATTGACTGGGCGTCGCTACCTACATCCAAGCCACCCGCGATACTACCTTATGTACCTGGTTCAAATGCCTGTACCGTGTACAGAGTACCCGATCATCTGGAACCCGGTTTAGATGATAAACAATTGACGAGACTATTAGGTTTGGATCTTCTTGATCAGTCTAATCAAGTGGTGAACAGAAGACCTAATATCGCCGATGTATCGCTGGAAAGATTAACATCAAGACTGAATAACCAGCAACAAAATAACTTCAGGTATTGAATTCATACATTATGCTATGATTTAAATAAGAATAGATTGTACAATGATGTAATGAAAGGTATTTGTTTAGATTGTTACTCCCTTATGTTTTTTTAGAACCTAAATAACTATTTTGACAAAGAGATGTTAAGTACTATTTTGTCGTACTCGGAGAATCTTTTAACTATAATAAGAAAAAACTAATTACTTTAGCTTTCAAACAACAACTGAACTGATTTTATTTCATTACAAAACAAGTCAAAAACACGTTAAGAACAAAAAAAACTATGCTTAAACAATTAAATTTACTATGCCATATCTTGACATGACACACTCCGCCACCGAATGATTAACAATGATCTTGACATACATATCTGAAATTTGGTACATAGACTAATGGTAGATGTAGTTTCACCTGAAAATAGAAAAATAAACTCTATTGATTCGATTCAGAAAGAAATTAAGTGTAAACTTTCCATGCAAACTGCCACAGTAACTTTAGCTAATTCTCAAAATAATTACACAGCTAACACACGTGTATTGTTAGATAGCGGTAGCCAAAGAAGTTACATGACAGAACAAGTAGCTAAAACTCTTGGACTGTCATACTTAAGAGAAGAGTATCTTTCTGTCTGTTTATTTAATTCGTCAAAACCACGCTCTGCTTCCATTTGTCGTACTCTGACAATCTTTTAACTATAATAAGAAAAAACTAATTACTTTTGTTTTCAAAGAACAACTGAACTGATTTTATTTCATTTCAAAACAAGTCAAAAACAACAAGTTAAGAAAACAAAACTATGCTTAAACAATTAAATTTACTATGTCATATCTTGACATATGACACAACAATATACTTTGAAGACAAAGGAATATCACTCTTCTGTTTTTATAAGGAGAGTAACAGTCTAAAGAAGAACATTCTGTACACTTCTTTAGATTGTTACTCCCCTCTGTTTTTTAGAACATAAATGACTGACTAAATAACTATTAAGACAAACAGATGTTTAGTGCAATTTACTTTGGGACAAAGGAATATCACACTTCTGTTTTTACACCTTATAATCTACTGCAAATGTCTGTTTTATTGGTAATTTTACCATGTAAAAATTTCCTTTATTAAGTATATAGACATAAAATTGAAGAATCTAATAAGCTAAATTTAACTATTATATACATATTTCCTGCAATCCCTATCAAGCTGAAGAAAGATAAGGAAAATTGTTAATATTTTAGTTATATTTAACACTAAAGGGAAAAAAAATGTATGTCCGGTAAATTGCTTTGAATTTGTGTAAATCAGAATTAAAATTAATTATTTTCGAGAAATTATTATTTGCTATTTAAAAAAAAAATACTTGCAGAATAAAAGTTTTTAACACAAACATAAAGGTACATATTTGACCAGACTTATTTATTACCCATAAATAAATACATATTTAAGTCAAATATAAAAATCAAGATACAAAAATAATAGTGGGATAGTGCGCCTACTTTGTTTATTTAGTAATTTGAAACTGACAAAATGAACTTTTCGGCACCATTTATGTTGCCTTAAAAACCTTTCATTTCTACGTTTTTTTATGATCTACTTAGCGCCTTTGTTTCTAATGGGTTGTTTATTTTAACTTGCAGATACCACACATTGGTCGAAGGTAACCTTATTCTTAAACAAGGATTAGTAGATAAGAGAAAAGGTTTATTTGCCAGAAGAAGAATGCTTCTACTAACGCTAGGACCTCATCTGTACTATGTTGATCCAGTTGCCATGGTCCTAAAGGGAGAGATTCCGTGGAGCAGAGACCTAAGGGCTGAACCTAAGAATTTCAAGATATTCTTTTTACACACAGTGAGTCAAATCATCTTTTTATTTGTCCTATTTCTGTTACTGATCAATCAGCAGTATATATAGTATGTTTGTACATATCTATTCTACGGTGCTGATAGAGTCCACATTGGTTATTAGGGTAAGCTCAAACTAACTTAGAGATCCTTATGATGGTACAGCTAGAGTTAACTGGGTACTTCTTTAGATTGTTACTCCCCTATGTTTTTTTAGAATATAAATTACTTTGACCAGTTTACTTTGTTTGTGCGTATCCATTCTTCGGTTCTGCTACAGTGCACATTGATTATTACTGGGTACTTCTTTAGATTGTTACTCCCTATGTTTTTTTTTTTTTTTTTTTTTTTTTTAGAATATAAATAACAGACTAAATAACTTAAGACTAAGGGATGTTTAGTCAATTGTACTTTAGGACAAAGGAATATAACACTTGTTTTTATAAGGAGAGGTACAGTCTAAAGAAGAACATTCTGTACACCTTCTTTAGATTGTTACTCCCCTCTGTTTTTTTTTATAATGGGAGAAGCAATCTAAAGAAGTGCTGAACATTGATTATTAGGATAAGTTCAAACTTAGGGATCCTTATGGTACGGCTAGAGTGTACATTGATTATTAGGATAAGTTCAAACTTAGGGATCCTTATGGTACGGCTAGAGTGTACATTGATTATTAGGATAGGTTCAAACTTAGGGATCCTTATGGTACGGCTAGAGTGTACATTGATTATTAGGATAAGTTCAAACTTAGGGATCCTTATGGTACGGCTAGAGTGTACATTGATTATTAGGATAAGTTCAAACTTAGGGATCCTTATGGTACGGCTAGAGTGTACATTGATTATTAGGATAAGTTCAAACTTAGGGATCCTTATGGTACGGCTAGAGTGTACATTGATTATTAGGATAAGGTCAAACTTAGGGATCCTTATGGTGCTGCCAGAGGGCACATTAGGCACTCTTTTACTTTGTTACCCGCCATATTTATTTTGAAATAATATACAGGGTGGCCCATAAGTCATTTGACAAATATGCATTGAGTGGAATAATACACAACAAAATGAAATACATATCTTTTAATAATTCAAAAATCAAAAACAACTTTTAAGAAGTTATAAATTTACTAAAACTACGTCCAATGTTACTTCAAAATGTGCTCACAGTGGTGTTCCCACTCTTCTATGCATGCTTTGCATGTTTTTCAACCTAATGCGTCAACTGACTTATGGATTATGAGCCACTCTGTTTATACAAGAGTGTGATGTACCTTTCACCAGCTCAATATTTTAAAATTCTTTCCCTTAAATTTCTATGTTATTTATTTACTCTAATAGTAATTAATGGTTTGTTTGTCTTTTCTTTTTACAGCCTAACAGGACATATTATCTTGAAGACCCCGAAGGCTACGCACTAGAATGGTGTAAAACAATAGACGAAGTAAAATCATTTTATTACGGAACATCGTCGTAACTTCACCATTCCTTCGCTTGATAAATAAAAAAAATTTAGTAATTTTTTTTTTTTTTTTTTTTGAGAAAAAATAAATAAAATTCTCCCTCTTATATGATTTTTGAGTCTCGGAACGGAAGAATACAAAAGAAGAAACAGCTCGGAGAAAATGTAAAGAACAATAATACGATGAAATAAAGATGGAAATAATGAAGAAAGAAAGAACATACCTTGTCACATCTATATATAATTTTTTATTAGATGCTTTTTTACCATTTTTTTCCATAAATGGGAAAAAACCATATCTATTCAAAATGGTTGTTAAAAAAGAAAATTTAACTCCCTTAATTTTTAGATGTTGACATCATAAACAAATTTATCTTTTTTATAAACTACAAGACTGGAAATAGAAAAAAAAGAAAACAATTTTTTTTGTCTGAGACAAAAAATTTAAGAAGATATTATTTGTACAAAAATTTCTTTTATATTGTAAGATATCCTGATGTTTTTTGAGATGGTACAAACATAATTAAAGGATAAACAATTTGAAGAATATTTGCATCTTTTAGTGTTTTTTTTGTTGTTTTTAATGAATAATACGGTGAAGATAATAAGAAAGTATTTTAAATATAAAATTAAGGAAAATTTATTTTATTTATAATCATGTGTATTGTATTGGAACTATTTTTGACAATGATTTAAAATAGTCTATTATTCAATTTTGAACGTACACAATTTTGAACACCGTACAAATTTCATCGTAAAAATAAAAAAAAAAATTAAAAGCTACTTGGAACATCAAATTAACATGAAAAAACATTCAATTTTTAAGTTTTTGGTAGTTTTCATACTACGGAAAGTTAAATTTTAATTTAAATCAAATTATAATTATTATTAACTACGGGAAACAGACAGTGAAAAATACACTCCTGTGCCGGGATTTGAACCACGGGCCTCTATACTGGAATATAGAGGCCCGTGGTTCAAATCCCGGCACAGGAGTGTATTTTTCACTGTCTGTTTCCCGTAGTTAATAATAATTATAATTTGATTTAAATGAAAAAACATAATTTGAACATCAAGAAAATTCATCGTAAAAACGACATTGTTTGAAATTCAACGTATAAAAAAGAACATCCTTCGAGAACATCAAATTCAACTTACTTTGAACATCTTTTACAAAAAAACAACTTCGAGCGGAACATAAAAGACTCAACTACCCCCTCTCCCTACCATACTGTCCATGGCTGTGATCTCATTAAAAAATAAACTATAGAATTAGATAATAAGTTTTTTTTTTTGTTTTTTTTTAATAATAAATATTAAAAACAAATCTCTCTTTTGTGAAAAATAAACTAAATATAAATAAATTCGAGAATTAAAATAAATAAATAAATTTTTGTAAGTAATTATAAATTTATCATAAAAAAATCTATTTAAGAAAATATAAAAAAATTGATATATATATATTTAAATGTAATTTTTTTTTTCCAATTATTTATTTTTAATTCATACGTATTTTTCTTTTATACTCATAATTATATTATTTTGATGTATTATAATTATTATTATTAATTTTTTTAAATCATAATTATTACACTTCTTTAATCATAATTACTATTTGTTTGTATGTATTATAATTTTTCTTTTTTTTAATCATAATTACTATTTGTTCTTTTTTTATTTTAATTATAATTATTATTTTTTAATAATCATAATTATATTTCAATAATAATTATTATTTTAATCATTTATTATAATTAATTTTTACTTTTAAAAAAAAAAAAAAAATCACTAATTTATTCAATACTTGTATTATAAATATTATACTTATATATATATATATATATATATATATATATATATATATATATATATATATATATATATATATATATATATATATATATATATATATATATATATTCATTATTAATAATTTTTTTTTTAAAGGGAATCTCTTTCTCAAATTGAATTATTTATTTATTTAAAAAATATAAAACCAAGTATACCTTTTATTTTATTATTTAAAATTTTATTTTCTTTAACTCGTGATTTAAATTTTTAAATAAATCCCTACTATTTTGAGAATAAATTTTTTATGTATGATTATCTAGCTCAATATTTATCAAATACATTTTTTTTCTTTATTTATTTTTATTTTCATCTTTATTTATTTTATTTTAGGGCACATTCCACATGAAAGAAAAGAGAAATACTGAATTTTCTTCCCTTTTTGCACGCCCATTTATTTATTAAATTTCAATTTTGACAGCCATTAAACCTTTATTTTCTAATATTACTTTTTTTTTTCACTTCTATATATATTTATATATATATTTTTTTTTTGGAAAATAAATAAATAAACAAAATAATTAGTAAAAGTAAAACATAAATAAAAAAGAAAAATTGGTTCCTAAATAATAATTAGTGAATGTTTTTGTTTTCTTAATTACTTTTTTTTGAAAAAGAAAAAGTTTCTTTTTTTTTATTAAAATTCTAAGGTTTCATTAAAACTTATTTATTACTAGTTTAATTTTGTTTAATTTTAATTGAAAAAAATCCCTAGAATTTTAATTTATATGAGTTCAATAAATAAATTATAAAATAATTATATAAAATAAATAAATTTAATTTTAAACCTCTATTTCTTTTAAGAAAATAAATAAATAAAAATTAGATACATTTTTAGGAGTTAAATTTAAAAAAATAAAATAAATAAATTACTCGAAAAACCCCCACCTCGCTTAGTATATAATGACATTTTATTTATCTTAATTTTAATTCTATTTATTTATTTTATTATTAATTTTTAATTTTTTTCCTCAAATTTTTTTAATTATTTTATATCAGGTTGAAAGAAACAAGAATTATCTTTTGTTTTGGGATTTTTTATTTTAATTTATTTAAAACTTCTCTAAGGTTTATAAAAATAATAATAATAATTGAATTTTTTTACCATATTTATAAATAATATAATTTTTTTTAAAACTTTTTCTTCAATGATTTGCTCAAAAAAATATTATTATTATTTTTTTTTTTTTAATTTTCTTCATAAAAGAAATAGATTTAATTGGAAAACATTTAAGTTGAATTTAATTCGGAATCAGTTAAATTTAATTAATAAAAAAAATTAGATTTTATTAAAAAAAAAAGTTAAATTAAGTTTAAAACAGTTCAATTAGGAAAAAAGTTTCATTAAGTATTACCAAGTTTGATTAAAAATGATAAAAAATAATTAATTCTGTGGTCAGGAGTCCCATATCATTTTTTTAAATATTAATTCTATGAAATAATCACATTATTACCTTAAATAATAAATTAATTAATCTACTCTATTTCCCCTTAATTTTTTTTTTTTTTTTTTTTAAAGAACTTTGGTATATTCTTAAGAGTAGATTCTCATTATGATTGAGTAGGTGTTTATTAAGACTGAGTAGATACTCGTTAAGAATATTTATGAGCAAAGAAGGTTATTAAATTTCAGAGGTGGTTAGGAACTTAAGGGTGTGTTTCCACAGGGGTAGTTTACGAGCCACTTTTAGTTGCGTGGTAGACACCGTAACATGAAGTAATCATTGATGAAGTTATTAATATTTCTACTTAAGTATTAAGTGAAGAACTTAATGATATAATAAGGGAAAAAGCTCCACTCTTCTTTCCTTTGCTCTTATACATATTATTATATATAATGAGAAAATATTGTGTTGTGAAAATTCAATTTTAAGAATTATTTTTAATTTTTATATCTTCAAAGTTCTTGCTGGAACACGTTTTTTATACATTTGATTTTTTTCCTTAAAATTTTATCTCTTTCAACTGCCATATTCTCTTTTAATTACTCGTCCATAACTGTTTTCTTTTCATATAACTATCTCTTTTAATTGTATTAATGTAATCACAATGTCACAATATCTCTAATGTTCCATAATATCTCTTATATCTTGTTCAGTTTTAAATAATGGATAATATCTTCACTATTCCACTTATCACCATTTTTAAATTGAAAATTCACTTTGAAATTGAACTAAAGCAATATCTCTAATGCTCAATAACATCTCTCACACCTTGTGCAGATTAAATTAATTAATAATATCTTCACTATTCCACTTACCAACATTTTTTAATAAGAATAAATTACAAAATAAAAAGAACTTTTTATATACTACGTTTTTATATTTTCTGTCATAAATCATAAATTTTAAACCTGTCAAAATGAATATCGTAAATATGGGATATGCCAAAACAAATAAAATAACTTGCGGATTTTTTCCATACAGCAAAATTTGCTGAAAACTAATTAAATTCTGCTGAAAGATGGCTAAAAGTATTAAAATAATGCATTGTCATCGTGTTCTGAGCTATTCTAAAAAGTTTCAAATGTCTAGCTACTCGGGAAGTTAGTTAAAAATTGATTGCAAGATTTGTACCGGACAAACAGACTAACAAGAAAGCAAGCTAATAAAAACGTAGTAAAATACACTTTGAAATTCAACAAAAGAAGAACATGCTTGGGGTAGAACCTAGTGGCTAGGGGGCAAATACCTAACAAAGTCTGGAGTGTAACAGTCCATGTAGGACCTAGGTCTGCCAAAGGGCATATTTGGTTGGAAGTCACCGGTAGAGCTTCAACACTTATATTCCCACTAGCTGGTTAAAACCAATTAAGTGGTTACTTGGCAGTAGCGATCCTAGGTCAATAGTTCTGGGGGGGCTATAGCCCCCCATGTCTTGTGGGTTTAGTATACATTTTAATGTACCAGGAAGCAACACATTTGTATATTATATGTTGTTACAGTCCTTTCCGGTGGAAATCCTATATGCAGTGGCGTAGCCAGCGGCAAAGTCTGGGGGGGGGGGGGGGGGTATTCGTGTACAACTAATAAACAAAACTAATAATAAACTAATAACAACAACTGTGTTTAGAACGGATTCGTTAGAAATGTTATGCTGATGATTACTGCAGTACAATATCTTACTGTAAATGGGCGTCGTCTGCAGTTAAGTAATGAGGGAGGGGAGGGGGGTACACCCCAGGAAAATTTTTGAAATATGACCCCTCAAAACAGCGCTTTTATGCATTTCAGAGGTGAAATTGATAATTTGATAATTTAAATCCTGGGGGGGCTAATTTGGTTTCTGGGGGGGCTCAAGCCCCCTTAGCCCCCCCCTAGGATCGCCACTGTTACTTGGTATTACAACGGAGTAACTTTTCACAACCAATTCATAAACTAACCCTGTGGAAAACACACATTTTAGAGCATAAATCTTGAGATAAGTGCTTCAATTCCTAGTTACTAATAAAATTTTTATCCTTCTTTCTTCTTTACTAACAATTTTATTTTATTTATTCATAACTTATTTGTATAATATACAAAAAAAAAAAAAAACCAATATCAATATTATAACACAAAACAAAACAATCTAAAAAAAAAACAAATACCAATATAATGAACACAAAACAATCTTAATTTTCAATAAAACAAATATAAATTAATTTTATTTAATTAATTTTTTTAATAATTTTAAAACACTTAATTATTTAGGTTGATAGTTACCAACAATGCAACTTGTCCCAAATTATTTAAGTTTTTTTTTTTCTTCTATTTTTACTTTATTTTATTTATTTTTTTGTTTTGTAGGTAACTTTTAGTTGACATTTAATTTCCCTGACAAATGTCCCTGTTTGATCGAGTGTATAATTATTATTATTATTTTTATTTTTAAAAATAGTAATTTCCTTCCCAAATTACCTAAGGTAATGGAAAGCTTATTGATAACTCTGGAGAAGGAATTTTTTTATGTATCCAATTTAAAAAAATTCCTTGACAGGAGTCTGTTTTAGACATTACAGGATTCTTTTCTGTTTCTAGTAAAAATTTCAATATTTATTATTTTTAAAATATACATCAAATCTCAAAGCTTTTTCAAATAAATAATAATTCTTATCTTCTACTCTTATTTTATTATTTTCTTTATTGATTTATTGGACTGATATAAAATTACTTTTTTAGCAGATTTCTTCTTTTTTTTTGAAAACATAAACCTATATGTGTGTGTGTGTATATGCATATATATACATATGTGTGTGTGTGTTTTAAAGAAGTAATCTTAAATAAATGGAAAATTTAAATTTCAGTTAAAATGACAAAATGATATTAAAACATTTGTTTTTGTTCAATTTTCAAAAAGAAATTACATTAAATATTATTATTATTGAAAACGAAGTGCCTCTAAACTAATATTATTATAAAAAAAATAATTTAAAAAAATCTGATTTTTATGTTTTTAATTGATAATTACAATATTGATTATTATGTAAACAAATAAATAATAATTAAATTTAATTAATTATTATTTTACAATATTATATAAACAAAAATTTAAATCAATACATTTTACTGTTTATTATTTTTATCAAAAATGTAAAAAAAATAAAAATAAAATGTACCTCCACGAATAAATAACATACATAAATATTGTCTCAGTAAAGTTTGTAGATAACGGTTTTACTTAAAAAAATAAAAAATAAAAAACATATGGTGTTATAAATTTAATTTTGTATTGTGGAGATAACCAATTATTAAAAATAAGACAGTATGGCATCAGGCTTTAGTCTTAAATTTAAGATGTATTAATCTATTTTTTAAAAAAGGAGAATTCTATGAAGAAATATAAATAAATTAAAAACAAAAAAAAACTTTTAATTTGAATTTTGATTATTATAAATAGAAGATTTTTTTTCTTTTATCAAATTAGTGAATTTTTGTTTTGTAGTTGATTCATATCAATATTGTAAATTGAATGAAGTAAATTGAAATTGTCTTAGACAAATTTTGAAAATACTATCTCAATATATTTAAAAAAAAAAAGAAAATGTATATTTATATTATGTTAAACAGTTATTAAACTATAATTATGAATGATTTAAAATATAAAAAAAAAATCTGTTACAGAATTACAATTGAATACGATAGTGACATCTAGTGGTTTGTTTTGACACTAGATTCCTATAGGAATGTTATCAAGTGACATCTAGTGGTTTGTTTTGACACTAGATTCCTATAGGAATGTTATCAAGTGACATCTAGTGGTTTGTTTTGACACTAGATTCCTATAGGAATGTTATCAAGTGACATCTAGTGGTTTGTTTTGACACTAGATTTCTATAGGAATGTTATCAAGTGACATCTAGTGGTTTGTTTTGACACTAGATTTCTATAGAAATGTCATAAAGTGACATCTAGTGGTTTGTTTTGACACTAGATTTCTATAGGAATGTTATCAAGTGACATCTAGTGGTTTGTTTTGACACTAGATTCCTATAGGAATGTTATTTAAGTGACATCTAGTGGTTTGTTTTGACACTAGATTCCTATAGGAATGTTATCAAGTGCTACCTAGTGGTTGATTTTTAAACTAAATGTCTAATATCATTCAAAATCCTGTTTTCTTAGATAAATTCAATGTTTTTAAATAGTAAATTAAACATATTAATAGCTAAAACAAACATATAATTCTTAACTTCAGTTATCAAATGAGAAAGTTATTCAAAATATAATTTTAAAAAGATTTATTTAACTGATCAGTTTTAAAAGTTTTTTTACTGATACAGTTTGTATTTTTAATAGTTGAATTATATACATATATTTTTTTTTTTAATTTAAATACTTATTTTTTTAAATTTCTAAATTTTGTTTTAATTAAAAAAGGAAATTAATTTCAGGCTTTCTTTCATTTTTTGAGATTTTTATTTCTTTGAAAAAAAAAAAAAATAATAATAATAATAATAAGTCAACAAACCATTTTAATTTTATTAATAATTTTACTTTGATAATTATATATTTTTTTTTTTTAAAAATAAAAAATAAATTTATTTAATAAGAAGATTCCTTTTTTTATAATTATATATTCATTTGTATTATTATTTTTTATTTTATTAAGAGAAAACAACACAATAACACTATTTTTTGTTATTTTATTTATTTATTGCTTTTTAGGATAATTGATTAATTATTTTTTCTTTAAAAAATTACCACTTTTTAAAATCCTCTTTTTTTTTTAATAAATGGAGAAATTCATTTTTTTTTTTTTAATTTTAATTTAATTTTGTTTTTTAAGTCGTTATTTATTTTATTTGATAGTTAATGTGTCCATCATTTTTAAACATATTTTTTTTTTTTTTTTTGAAAAATTTAAAAAATAAATAAAGAACTGTCTTAACTTTAATGAAAAAAATAAAAAATAAACTGTAATTAATTTTAGAAAAATAATATTTAATTTTTTTGTTCAATATAATTAAAAAAAAAACAAAAAAAAACAGACTGACTTACGAAATATTTTTTCTTAAATTTTATTTTTACGAATAAGCTGCGGGAACGATCTATATTTGTAAGTTCAGGTTTATCGGTAATCTGTTTGTTTGTTTGTTTTTTTTTTTATAAAAGAAGTAAGACCTAATTTTTTATGATTATTAATTGGTCTTATAAAAATTAATATACTTAAAAAGTAAAATTAAAATATTTAAAAAAAAAAAAAATACATTGACATTTAAAAAACTGTTTAAATTTTTTGTAAATTGTGCTGGACACAGAAAAAAAATTGCCTAAATATGTAATATATTTCCTAGTCTATCAGTATTATAAATTAATTATATTAAAAAAAAAAATAAGAAAATACATTTTTGTATAAAAAACAGGATTATATTTTATTTATTTTGGGTTGGATATTTTAAGAGATATTTAAAAGAAATATTAAAATTTTATGGAAAATGTTTAATTTCTCGTATTATTATTTTTTTTTTAAAAAAAGAATAAAAATTTAAAAACATTTATTTTTAAGTGTGAAAAATGTCTCACTTCAGTAAGATTTAACCTTATATTCTTGGTGTTATCTCAGTGGGTTCTCAGCTGTTGAACTTAGCTTTTTCCTCACATTGATGATTATTTTTATGTTAGGCTAGTGGCTAAACTGATTTTTTTATATTATATGTTTATAATTACATACTCAAATTTATCCAACCTTTTTTACTCCTAAAAATAATAATTATTAACTAATTTTTATTTGTATTCCTGTTTATTATTTTTATTACTATTATTATAAATTATTTATTTGTATTTTTTTCTTTTTTTTTTAAATTATTATTTATTCAAATAAATAAAGGAGAGAAAAAGTTTAGTGAAATTAAGAAAGAAAAAAATTAGTAACATAATATTTTCAAAAAATGAATAAATTTATTTATTGTTTTTTATAAATAAATTTATATAATAAAAAAAAGTGGTAGAATTATGTAAATTAAAAATAAATAAAAGATTTTTTTTTTAAAAAAAAGTTAAACTTTTTATAAAAGAAAAATAAATAAATTTAAATACAGTAATTATAATTTTTTTAGGCTGAGAGAAATTTAAAAATAAAAAAATAAATAAAAAGTATAAATGACGTAAACTAATTTATTTATTCCTATTTATTGTAAAATATTTTAATTTATTAAAAAAAAATTTATAAATAATCCATATCTTGTAATATAATTTAATAACGTATATATTTTTCTAAGAAAGCAAGATAGAAAAAAGTAAAAACTACGTTTTTTTGATTTAGAATTTGTTTTTATTTATTTATTTATTATTATAATAATTTGTCCTCATTCCTTGATCCTTATCTTAGAATAAGAGTATTTTTTTTATATATTTTTAAATTATTATAACAGTACTGAGTAGAAAAGAGTATGATAACTTAACCCTTTCGGTCACCGCGTCCTCTACAGAGGACACTAACTTTCAGAGGCTGTCACTAGCTATGGGAAGACAGAACATAGAATATATCGGTTGATACATGTTAAGTGATTAGTTCTGAATTCCACCACCTGATTTCTGTAATTTACAATAGCTTGGGGTAGGCTATATTCATTATTTTCGTTCTGTAAATCATACCACCTCTGCCTTGTTCGTTCTGTCCCACAATTTTATTTTTTTGGAGGCAGTTAGTGTAATTTATTGTTTATATAAGTTAAATATAATCAGAAAACATTTTTTGTGCTTATTCGATCAATAAATTTAAAATTTATAAGGATTTAAAGATCTGTACTCTTCTGAGGACAAAAGTACTGTACGGAAGATAGATAAGGGAAAAAAATTCTAACTTCCAAGAGATTTAGACTATTTTTAACATAGGTGTTGATTCAGAACTATCTGAAATCAATGATGATGATGATTTATTAGCTGAAGAACGAATTTGTGATGATTCTTACGAATTATTGCCCGAAAATGAGATCATGGAAGAATGTAAGTAATAATATACTTACCTATAAGTAATAATATACTTATACGTCTCCAAAGATGCCCAAGCGAGATGCACATCTAAAACCCATTGAGAAGGTTAGGTATGACCATTATGATCACTGATCACCTACCTATATTTGAACAAAAAAAATAAAACTGGCTGATGCAAAAATATAGGCAAGCAAAACTTATATCAAATGCATAAAATGTGTTGTCAATTTATGTATTTCGAGAAAAAGAAACTGTTTTTTTTTAATTTCCATTCTAAATAATATTGTTTTTTATATCATTATTTGATCTTCTAAATTCAAGTATTGTAATTATTATTAAAAATAAAAATTTAAATTTCGAATTTGAGAATTAGTCTTTGCTTGACTTATAGGTGATAGGCTATTACCAATTTTTACTCTGAAGAATCTGTCGGAAAGGTAGGATGTGAGGATTAGGTAGTAAGTGAAAGGGATATTGTCCTTGAGTTTCCACAATAAGCCCTGGTGCCAAATTCTATCAAAGGCTTGAGCCTCGTCTAGAAAGACCCCAGAGCAATATTGTTTCCGTTCAAGGGCTGCTGCAATTTGGTCGACAAGTTGATAGGTTTGGTGGATTGTTGAGTGTTGGTGGCGAAAACCAAACTGGTGGTCAGGAAGGATTTTGGCTATTTCAAGGATGGGAAGGAGTCTACGGAGAAGGAGTTTCTCTAGGACTTTACCCATAGTGGGTAAGAGGGAGATAGGTCTGTAGGAGGTTACTTTATGAGAAGGTTTATGTGGTTTGGGTATCATAATGATAATAGAAGTTTTCCAAAGGATAGGGAAGTAAGTGGTGATGAAGTAAGTGGGGAGTATGGTGAGAGGATAGCGTTGTATATGTTGGTAAGGAATATAATGGCTTTGCGGGGTAGGTGTTTTAATATTATGGGGGTTATCTGATCATTGCCTGGTGCTTTCTTGTTGGGTAGGAATTTGACTGTGTGAAGGAAGTCGGATGGGTGAAATGCTTTTGGCGGAGGAGATAGCTGGAGGGGTATGGATAGGTCATGGAGTATGGTTGCAGTAGTGTTAGGATCTCTGATGTTGGGGTGAGGACGGAATACTGAGGTAAGGTGTTTGGAGAATTCTGTTGCTGTGTCTTGTTCTGTGTTAGTCCATGTGTTATCTGCTTTTTTTAAGGAAAAAGGCGGAGATTTGTAGGCAAGGAGGCGCTTCGTGGCTTTCCAAAGAGATCCATCTTTTGGAGACAAGGAAGCAGTAAAATCTAGGTGACACTGTGAGCGGTAGTCCCTTAGTTTGGAGGCGAGGAGATGGGAGAGTCTGTTGAAGTTTGTTTTATCTGATGGGTAACGTGTACGCTGCCATCTGGTATGGGGCCTTCTTCTCTCAGCAATTAGTTGACGCAGTTCCAAGGGCAGATGCCATCTGTTGTTGAATGATTGTGTTTTGTGTATAGTCGATTGTGTTATTGATGATTGTATTGTGCGTGTTAGTGTATCTATGGCTTTATCTATGTCTGATGGAGTTTTTAAGGGAATGGAAAGGCTTAAGATGGATTCAAGGTTGGTTGCAAATTGGTCCCACTTTATGGGACCTTGGATCAAGGAATTGGATTTTTTGTGAATTGGGGTGTCATAGAAGGAAAGAAATACTGGGCTATGATCAGAGGATAGGTCTGGTGTGGATTTAATTTGGGAGCTGTGGGAAAGGTTTTTGGATGTTATAAAGTAATCAAGTTTGTCAGGAAGGCGGTTGGGATCCGAGGGCCAGTAGGTGTATTGGTCGGGAGCCAGGATGTGAAATGTGGTGGAGGATAGGGTGTGGAGGAGGGTGGCTCCACGAGGATTTGTGGTGCGGCACCCCCATTGGGAATGTTTGGCATTAAAGTCACCACCAGCTATGAAGTTTGGACCTAAGGTTTGGAGGGTAGACAGGAAGTCATTTGAGGAAATAGCCTTATTGGGAGGGCAGTAAACTGCAGCGATTGTGAGGTTATTGAGGGAGGTCTTTATGTTTACTGCTGTGATTTGTATGGCAGGTGTGGAAATGATTGGGATGGAGTGTTGGATGAGGGAGTTTTTTGCTAACACTGCTGTCCCGCCATGTGGTATGTTATCTGGGTGTGGAGTGATGTAGGTAGTATAATTGTTTATGTGTAAGAGTGAGTTTTTGGTGAGATGGATCTCTGTGATGAGTGCTATGTCTATGTATTGTGTTTTTAGTGTAGCCTCGAGCTCGCTTCTTCGCTGGATAACTCCGTTGGCGTTCCATAGGAGTATAGGAGTAGGTAGTAAAATGGGTTAACTTATTAAAATCGCACTTTATCAGTTGTAAACAAAAACAAAAATAAAATATGGGAAGGTTAATACTAGCTTCTAGGTGCAGCGACGCTGCACGCTACTGCGATCTGAGAGCGCTCCAGTGGCAGTTTCTTAAACTAGAGAAGGTAACATAACAGTGGACATACCCAGGTTATTTAAATCTGCCAGTCTCAGATTCAGATTTGTTCCAAGTTCGGTATATCACTTTCAAAATATATTTTGAATAGATTCATATTTTGTTAAAATGTGTAGTTCGGTTGAAGATAGTAATAAAGTCGATACGGGCGGAGGAACATTGTTGAAAAAGAGTCTCACCCAAGATGAATACGAAAGCATCCCCATACTCGTTCGAAGCAAGATTGAAACAGCCCTGGGAGATCATATTGAAGACTATTTGACTGCTAAAGCCCTTTTTGAAAGCACACAAGTCGCTACGGGTGAGAAAACTAAACCTTATACATATCATCATTTTATATTTTAATAATTTTCCCTCAGCGTTCATTTCTTACTTACCTTTGAACTTTTGAACTCGACCAAACAACGCTTTATTATTTAACATTTTATTGGAATATCTTTGTATCATATACCTATCATTGTATTTTTTGTTGTAATATTCTTTGGTGGTCATAAAAATTTACTATTAATTATAACTTACTTCATAGAATGAATGCAAACCTATCTAGGTTTTACTTGTTGGTGACATTCTAATGGCTTTACTCTCCTGTTGAATTTTTGTACAAAACTAGAAAAGAATACTGTTTCTCATATATTTTTTCAGTAAAATTGGACGTAAGATTATAAATTCTTTTGAAAACATTCACAATATCATCCTTTTCTCTAACCTATTAATTGTAACCTTCCTTTAGTTTGGTTGACTCAAGTTGTATTTTTGACTTATGCACAGAGCTGGATTAACATAATTTAGTGGCCAGGGGCCCAAGAAAAATTGACGCCCCCCCCCCCTCATATTTCATACAAGAGGGGGGTAAAATGGGAAAAACACGTCTTTATGCTATTTTTGACCCTAAATTGTCAAAATTTGACCCCTAAATGGACTCCGAAAATTCTGGCCAACGAACTCAGCCTTTCTTTTGGTATTATTGAAATTTGAAAATTTGTTTGGATTTTTTAGAAATTTGTTTATTGTAATTTCTTACATCTTGCTTTTAAACATTAGGAGTAGGAAAGTCATTTATGACATTTTTAAATGCAAGTCATAGTCGAGTTATTTTAGTCATAAATATAGCTTCTATTCCAAAAAATTCGCAACTTCAATTTTTTTTTTTTGATCACTTCATTTTGTCGTTCTGAAAAGCACGACTTTTTACGTATTTTTGTAAATATCTCGCTTCCTCTAGCTAGGAGACTAATTGTCGATCAGATCAAAATTGAAGATTATAAAATTTCACTCATGAAAAATTTGATTATTTTTTACGTAGAACGAACTTTTAGGATAATAAAGTGCTCCAAAGTTTCCGCACAAGACGTAAAAAAATAATTTTATTACATAGATAATTGTCAATTACGTTGGCGGAGCTGAAGGGTTTGCTTGGAGATAATGCTCCTACCGATGCGACTATACAAGCAAAATTGATTGAAAAGTATGGCAAGAATATTGTTATTACGATTCAGTGTTAACATCAGCGATACTCTTATAATTCTTCTCTTATAATTGCTTCACCAGCTTCAGCTATTCGTGGACATTCTTCTTCTGGATTTCAGTTTTTTATTTTCGTACCAAGCGTTAGAAATAATAGTCGCATGAGTATCGAGGAAGCTAATCATTGTCATTTTTTTTGTTTCGTTATAATAATATAATATGTAATATTGTTGCCATACTTTCCAACTAATTTTGCTTCTATTGCCGCATCCGTAGGAGCATCATCTTCAAATAAAACAGACAAAATCTATGCAATATATATAATATATATATATTATATATATTTTTTTACGCCTTGTGCGGAAACTTTGGAGCACTTTATTATCCTAAAGGTTCGTTCTACGTAAAAAATAAACATCATGTTTCATGTGTGAAATTTTATAATCTTCAATTTTGATCTGATCGTCAATTGGTCTCCGAGCTATGGAAGCGAGATATTTACATAAATACGTAAAAGTCTTGCAAAAACAAACACTACTTAAGTTATGATAAAGTAGATTTTTGCTAAATCGTTCGTTGTACTTAAAAAATGAGAGATAGCTTTTCTGTGGGAAATTTAATTATCTATTTTTTTAATAATCACCTTAATTTGTCTCCGAGCCTTAGGTAGCGAGATATTCATAAAAATACGTAAAAAGTGGTGCGGCGACGGATACTAGATATTCATAGATAGGTATTCTTCGCCCTATATTCCGTAAACCGTCCATTGTACGTAAACAAATTAATGAGATTTTGTGGAAAATTTTGTTACCTTTAATTTTGATAGCCACCTTGATTGGTGTCGGAGCCATAGGAAGTGAGATATTAGCAAAATACCGAATTTGTTGACCTTTGCCCTTGAATATCTATTGAAGCGACCCAAGATCTCGTTGCCGATTTTCAATGTCTTTCAGAACGTCAAAATGAAGTGATCAAAAAAAATATTAAAGCTCCGAATTTCTTGGAACAGAAAACCTAAAATGACTGTACTATCAAGAAATCAAAAGAAAAGTGTGTTTAATAATAATTATTTAATGTTTATAATTATATTTTATATTATAAACTGCTGACTGCTGGGAATTCTTTAAATTGTTTAAAAACATAGTTTTATGTCCGTTTTTACCTTTAAAGATTACGTTTATAAAAATAGAGTAAAGTTGGCCTAAACTGTAGTTCTAACTGCTGTACGTACGTGAATAACTAGTTAATAATTAAGTAATGGCGATGAGTTATAATTCACTCTCCGCGGCTCTATGCCCAAAAACTAAAATCAACTTAAACACTAATAAATAAAAACTTATGCCTACTGACCTGCACTTGCGCTCAGTACATACTCAACTGTCTAATTAGTATATAAAATTTCAATTAGTAAATAAATAAATATTATACTTTATGTTCACAAGAGTCATATTGTAGTGTCCAAAATAAAAAAAAAATAGGTTTTATGATTTTTGTTTTGTTTTTCTTTCTGCCGCCTTTTGCCACTTTCGAAAATTTGCCGCCAGGGGCCCGGGCCCCAATGGCCCCTGCGTAAATCCAGCCCTGCTTATACATCAACTTTCTTACGTAAATAACCACATTTTTTCCAACTACCTAGTGTAAAGGTTTAAACTAACTTTCATTGGGCTAATTCGGACTGTACGTTCAATCGAAATTTCTTCGAATTGGACCTCTACCTGGTTTATATACAGGAGGGTTTGTTTTTCTTCAGGAAATGAGCGGAGCGGCTATTGAAAATTCAAGGTTACACAAAATTAAGGTTTTTAATTTAATATGCGGGATTTTATCACCTAACCTCAAAGTGGTGGCACGTACAATCCGAATTTACCCTCTCATTGTAAGCCTGGAGTTAGTAAAAATACAGAAATCTGATAAATTTGTCTGTGTCATTACATTCTATTGTCTTAGGTTACTCTTAATAACAGAGATGTTTCCACTTAGAATTGCATTTTATCTATAAATTATTTATTATTCTGTAAATATAATAGTGAGTAGTACGGTTTGTTTCCTTGTATATAATTCTTATTGATAGTAGAGTTTAAAGGGAAAAATTAAAAGCTCACTTCTGCAATATTTCCACCCCTCTTTGGGTCATCTTCAAGCTAACTAGAAGATTACGGTAAATCTGCACTATTTGGCCCTCCTATTTCTAATTGTCCAATTTACTTGCAATTTTTTAAAACTCTTCCATTTTTTCATTAGGTATAACAACAATTCCGGTTGTACCATGTCGTTAAATTCAATAGTTAAAAAATAAAAATAATACGTTAAATGTCACTTCCAAAGATAAATAAAGGAAGGTTATGGTTAGTTTAGATTAAGATTTGTACTTTTCGACATAAAATGATTGATTACTCAGACTTTTGTATATAACGGAATCGAGTGTCTTTTTCAGGAAAAGCCTTATTTTTAGGGTCCGTAGGCAAAACCAAGGACCCTTATATTTTCCTGCGTGTGTCTGTCTGTCCGTCCTGTTGCCTGCTCTCACGGCTACACCTTTCGTCCGATCACTTTGAAATCTGGCATGTATGTGTCTTGTACCTGCCCATATATTTTAAAAATATAGCGACTTAAAAAAATTATTTTTCAAAAAAATTAGGGTAAAAAAACCTAAGGGTTAACATTTTTTCATTTTTTTTTTGACACCGTGAGGGGTATCATATGAAAGGGTACGTCGAGCAGATTACAAAAATATGTAATTCTTTGGTTATAACTTTGATAGGGCGAGTTTGAAGTGGGTGTGAAACGTGTCCCCCCGCTTGGGTCGCTTATGTGAAGTGCAAAAAATCTGAAAAAATTCCTGAACATTCTTCGATCAAAAGTAAAGATACCACTTTTTGGAAATTTCGGAAAAAATATTATTTTATTTTTTATTGACAAAATACGTTTTTTTTTATAACTATGGTCTTTTCGACGTATTTATATGGTTATTGTCCGGGTCAGTGGCAAAAAAATACTTTATCAGAAGTTTGTTTATGTGTTTTGAGAATATCAGACCCATAGGATAGTTCAAAGTAAGTTTTTTAGCATTTTATAAAACACCATCAATAGGGTACTACTTAAAATATACAGGGTTGACTACGGACCCTCGCTGTGTGCTGACTAGCACACACTTGACCTGTTTATTTTCTGGTAAAAATTGTAGTGTTTAAATTACCATTTAACTTCCTTTTTGTCTAAAATTACCAAAAAAACTTCGTAGTGATTGTAAAACAATTGTGTTTTTATTTTTCAGGAAATAGAGGAAAAAGCACCTATTTTGACGAAACAGCGAGAAGATTATGACTATGCTATCAATATGGTTGACACACTAAGTGCTAAAGTTGACGATCTAGTAAAGGAGCAGAGTCAATTAAGGAAACAAACTAAAGATTCCGAGTGTAACGTTCAATTCCTTAATAGAGAGAACAAGAGGTATAAGCAATCGGTGTCAGACTTATCTAGACAGGTTAGTATTGTTTAGCAAACTGTATTAAAGGCTTTGATTTATTTAATGACATATTTATGTAGTATGTAGTTATTACTTATCAGGCCGCGCCTGCTCTCTGCCATCCACGAGGCAGGAGATCTCTCTGAGAGGCAGTATGGCTTTCGACAAGGAAGATCAACTGTGGATGCCATAAAACTAGTAGTAGAGTGTGCCAGGGCGATCGAAAGAGGTAACCATTTCTCAAGACCAATCTGTGCCCTAATTACTCTTGACATTAGGAACGCTTTTAACTCGGCGAAGTGGAGTGTGATGCTAGATGCTCTTGAGAAAACATTTAAAGTGCCCTCTTATCTCAGCAAGATGGTTAGGAACTACCTGAGCGACAGGGTTCTGCTGTATGAGACAAGTAACGGAACAAGGACAAAGGAGGTAACAGGGGGCGCCGCACAAGGGTCTATACTGGGGCCGGATCTATGGAATGCGTCCTACGATGGTATACTAAAGCTGGAGATGCCTGAAGGAACCCAACTAGTTGGATATGCAGATGACGTAATTATAGTTATCCTGGCAAGAGACGAGGAGCTAGTGCAGCTAAAACTCAACCAAGCCATGAGGAGAGCCGGTGCCTGGCTAAAAGACCATGGTCTGAGCCTCGCAGCAAGCAAGACTGAAATTGCAGTCCTGACAAAAAGGAGGATACCAGTAGCACCAGAAATGATGGTTGGGGGTATCCCCATCGCGGTAAAAAAGACAGTGAAATACCTCGGGATGCTCATTGATAAGAAACTGACCTTCTGGGACCATATTAAAAGCACAGCAGACAAGGCCACAGCAATGACAACAAGGCTTGGCAGACTAATGGCTAACATCGGGGGACCAATACAATCAAGACGGCGACTTCTCATGTCAGTCACTCACTCCATCATGCTTTACGGAGCTGAAGTCTGGTCAGACAGCCTCAAATATGAGAAATATAGAAAGAAGCTGGCATCAGTACAGAGGATCGGGGCCCTGAGAGTAGCATGTGCTTATCGCACAGTATCAGAAGCAGCCATCCTGGTGATAGCAGGGATCATCCCTATTGATCTCCTGGCACAAGAAAGAAAGAAACTTGCTGAGAAGAAAGGCGAGGACAAGAAAGTAGCCAGGCTAGAGATAAGAACAACAACGATGATGCAGTGGCAGACTAGATGGAGAGGCGAAACAACAGGAAGGTGGACTGCCAGGATTGTTCACAACCTGACAGAGTGGATGGACAGAAGCCATGGCGAGGTAAACTTCTATCTGACACAGTTGTTGTCAGGACACGGGCTGTTCCGCGCGTACCTCTACAAAATAGGAAGAGCAGCTAGCCCAAGCTGCATGCACTGTGGGGGGGAGAAGGATGATTCTTACCATACCTTCTTTACCTGCCCTAGCTGGAACGAGGAGAGGCATTGCCTGACAAAGATGGTAGGAGATATAACCCCAGACACCCTTGCGAAAAAGATGCTGGATAACAAGGAAAGTTGGACAGCAGTAGCCTCCTTCACAGAGAATGTACTGCGACAGAAGAGGGCAGCTGAGGAGCGACTAGAACACCCTGATTGAACAATCAAGAAAGCTAGAGCAGGTTAGGAAAACCTGAAGAAGAGAAAAGGAAAAGGGATGTTGCCACAAGGGCCACAATAGAAGGCACCAGCAGGAAGTAATGTGAGAACGGTACCTTGCTGGACTCTGCCTAGGAATAGGGTGGTCTTTTTTTTAGTGGGTCGGAGAGCCAACCCCACACAACCTATGGAGAGGCTTCTCTTCTCTTAGGGAGTCTGTAGAACAATTTTTTTTGCTCACCCTATATAAAAAAAAAAAAAAAAAAAAAAAAAAAAAAAAAAAAAAAAAAATTATGTAGTTATTAAATTAGATAAACTTTATAGGTTGTAAAAATAGTTTGATATTAAATAAAAATTATTCAATTTATTTATTTATTTGTCTTGTAGGTGTGCTACTTGCTTAAAGAGTTGGAGGCTATCAGAGGTAACTTCCTGCCAGTTCACGATTCTCCCAAAACAAGTGCTGAAATCAAAACCACTTCTGATGTAAGTTTTATTATTATCGTTTCTTTTTCTTCATTGAGCTGAAATTTAGATGAAGTAATAAAGTTAGAAATAGTACATTAAGCGTCGAGTGCGGATAGTAGCTAATAATTAGTTTTGTTAAATGTAAACAAACTCGCTAATCGTGCGTAAAGCTGAAGAATTCCTCTTCTTTACCGCTCTAGGGTGGTAAAGAAGAGGAATTCTTCAGAACTATGAGACACGCATGCGCAATGAATACAAGTACGTAAAGAATCACTTTCTACGCATCTAAACAGAGATACAATGTTTATATTTCGTATCAATCGTAGATAAAAAATAATGTATGCCTGGAAATTTTCAAAATGTTAATGATGTTATTACAAAATATAAAGGAAAGATGATATAAAATAGGAGATTATAAATTATTTTTAAACTTCAGTTTATTTGTCTGTTCTTCTTTCTTTCTTTTGTATTCTTTATATGATGCAACAACATCAGGTGTTATGGCCTTTTGTCAAATTAGACTCTGTCCAGCATGGTCTTTCTCCAGCCTCTTACATGCATAATGGCTAAATACTAAACTCTGTCCATCCACCTGTTGCAAGCCCATCCCATCCATGTTCTATGTTCAGCATATGAGTAAGAATTTAAGCTGTTCAGAAAGGGTAAGTTAAGATGGAACATTGACTTACCCTTTCTGAACGGCTTGAATCCCCACTCGTGGTGGTTAAGCTATGTTCAGCATATGAATGAGGATTGAAGCGGTTCTGAAAGGGTAAGTCAAGATGGAACATTGACTTACCCTTTCTGAACGGCTTGAATCCTCACTCGTGGTGGTTAAGCTATGTTCAGCATATGAATGAGGATTGAAGCTGTTCTGAAAGGGTAAGTCAAGATGGAACATTGACTTACCCTTTCTGAACAACTTCAATCCTCACTCGTATTCTGAACTTGACTTAACCACCAAGTATTCTTGAAGGGTAAGTCAATGTTCCATCTTGACATACCCTTTCTGAACAGCTTCGATCCTCACTCGTGTGCTGAACATAAGCTTAACCACCACCTATTTTTTTTTTTATCCTGTCAGATGCTTAAGCTTTTGATTACTACTACATCATCACTAAACATGTTTCTTACAGCTTTGGAAATCTTCCTAAGAAGTATTTCCTCCCCCCCCCCCAATATTCTGATGATATTGCTTCAATGTATTCATGACTGGTCAGTGAGAGACCATATTTCAGCTCCATATGTCACCGCCAGGCAAACTTTGTATTTAAAACTCACTGTTTCTTTAGATATGACAATGTGAAGAGCAAGGCCTTGGTCAGAATTTGCTTTGTTTTCCTACCTTACCTGTATTTCTTTCTCTATTGGTTGTTCTTCTCTCAAGTGAATGTTTCCAGCAAGTCCTACTCCAAAATAAATATTAATTAACCATTTAACAGATTAACTTTGTCTTATTATAAAATAAATATTCACAATTAATATTAATTTGTTTAACAATGATGCATTTTTTTATTTAAAAAATGTATTATGTTATTTAGGGCCACGACTTCCTCCGCTGGACAAAATCTCTTCCTTTGATGGACAAAATCAAGATGCCGCTGCACGTGGACTGCAGTTTTTGGAATATCATGCAGTTATTCCGTCGAGACTTAGCAAAAGAAATTGTCCCAGATGTGGAGGGCCGATGGGAGTATTGGAAGAGAGGAGTAGAGGTCAGGTCGGCTGGAGATTCAGATGCCATGGCCCGTGCCCTGCCAACTGTAAACCGAAGATTAGCCCCCTGGAAGGCACATGCTTGGGTGGACTAAGGTTAACCAAGGTATGAAATATTTATTATATCCTTTATAGCATAGGTACACGATATAGCACATGTCCGATTTTTATGAAACGGTAGTCCACAATTAGCTCACTGTTGGTAACATATAAGTTACAACCTTCTGCGTTCCTTTGTTTCTCTTCCTCATGCACACATGGACATTTATTAACACCTATAGTTTCAAAAGTGCATTTGTGTGAAACTTTCATAGTTCATCGAAATTAACCCGCAGGTGGCACTAGATTAATTTGAACCGTCTGCGCTCTTTATTGTTTCTATTGTTTATATTACTTATTGTTTCTATATTACTTTATTGTTTCTAAACAATTTTGTCTGATTAAAATAGACGTGGGAAACAATGAAACAAATGACACAATAACAGCTGGTAAAAGCATAAAATCATTAAAGTGTGTGATAGGATGCGAGGAAGCTATGTGCCACATCAATTGACAGTCTATTATATCATTTAATGTAGTTATTATTTTCATAATCATTCAACATCTTTTCGTATTTTTTTTTATTACTTTTTAAACTATACGATATTGCAGTTAAAGTGAAGTAGAAGAAATATGATTCTAAATTAAGGAGAAATATTTTACATAAATAATCATTTATTCAATTGTAAATATAAATTATTAAGTATTATTCAGTTTTAACTGACTTTGACTAGAGGAATTTAAGAATGCAAGTCATGATCGAAGGAAAACAAGGGTTGTCGGGGAGGTTATAGGGTTATCGTTGGGAGGTCGAAAAGTACAAATATAATTTATATTTTCTTCTAAAATTGTGACGTCTGTGTGGCAACACTGAGTATTAAGGAGTCTGGAGTCTGGAGGTTATATTTGTTTTGGTGAGTTCTTGTTTTTGGGTCTAGCAATGGATTAAACTAAAATTGTGACGTCTGTGTGGCAACACTGAGTTTTAAGGAGTCTGGAGGTTATATTTGTTTTGGTGAGGTTATTGTTTTTGGGTCTAGCAATGGATTAAACTAAAATTGTGACGTCTGTGTGGCAACACTGAGTTTTAAGGAGTCTGGAGGTTATATTTGTTTTGGTGAGGTTATTGTTTTTGGGTCTAGCAATGGATTAAACTAAAATTGTGACGTCTGTGTGGCAACACTGAGTATTAAGGAGTCCGGAGGTTATATTTGTTTTGGTGAGGTTATTGTTTTTGGGTCTAGCAATGGATTAAACTAAAATTGTTATTTGTGTTAACTTATTGTGCAGTTGGGTTGTGAATAACGATTACTATCATTGAGCTAACATGTTGGTTCAGTTATGAAACATGGTTTGAGTGATGCTTTAATGTTACAATGATGTTCAGTGTTTATTATTAGCTGCTGTTAGTTATCTTTGCTATTCTATAATATGACGATTGCAAATACGTTTTTCCACTGTAAATATCAATCATGTGAACATATTATTATGCTCTAACTTTATGAATCCGATGAGGCTGCTATGTTTTGCTATGTTCCAATAGGGGTGACAGCTTTACTCCGCTAATGACACATACAACTTGATTAGTGTAGGAGAGCAGAATTTTTAAAACAAAGGAATGGGATGTACATTGCATCAATTGTTTGATTGTAAAGTAACATCACTTTCTGTTGAGACTGCCACAATGTGTTGTGCAGCAGCGATACATTTATTATTGTCACTGCCTACATGTAGCAATTGCTCCGAGGTAGTTGAACTAGCCTATACAGGACATCATGTATAGAAATAAAAAAAAACTGGCACATACAATTAAAGTATTTTATCTACGATTGATACGAAATATAAACATTATATCTTTGTATAGATGCGCAGAAAGTAATTATTTACGTACTTGTATTCATTGCGCATGCACGTCTCATAGTACTGAATAATTCCTCTTCTTTACCACGCTAGCGCAGTAAAGAAGAGGAATTATTCAGCTTTAAGCACGATTAGCGAGTTTGTTTACATTTAACAAAACTAATTTGGTGTTCTTTTATTAAAGTAACTGTTTATATCGAGTTTTTAGTGAAAAACAATGAGTGAATCAAGAGACTTTGACGAAAATGTGGAGAATAATACTCCTCCAGAAATAATTAATTCGGCAAAAAATACAACTCAAGAATTAATGCCATCTTTATCAAGAGAGAGATACGAACTTACATACAGCAAGTTTATTTTTTTCTGTATTTATTATTTAAATCTATCAATCGTAGATAAAGTACGGTACGCAACTCGTGCGAAAACGGCATTTTGCATTGCTCGTGTGGTTTTACCACCCTCGCTGTCGCTCGGGTGCAAACTCCACACTCGCATGCAAAATGCTACTTTCTGCACTCGACGCATAATGTACTATTCTATATATTGATAAAAAAAAAAAATGTACCAATTATAGTTCAACCATTATTTCTTTACAATGTCTTAATATCTAGTTTTCATGGCTTCTTTTTATGTATGTTACAGCTTGGAGCATCTGCTCGTGATGTGGAATCTCTTGTGCACGCATCACAAAAAACTATCATCCCTTGGTACAGGTTAGGTATAGGATTATATGTTAATGATAAATATATTACAATTAAAGAATTTATACTCAGAAATCATATTGTTAGTAGTGACACACTACTTATCATATTGTTGTGACACACTACTTTATTTCAGGGGAGTTGCCTGGGAGGAGGTTTTTTCCAAAGCTTCTGCTGGCATAACTGCCGCTAAAGCCTGGTTTGACAAACACCTACTCACCTTCAACCTAACCAAGACCAAATACATTTGTTTTTCACTTAATGCAAAAGGCCAACCGAATAAAAACCTGACAGTAAAAATACATAGTCAGGGTGCCATAGGCAAAAAAGTCAATTATACATACTCTTTCCAAACCTTTTTGTATGGCTTGTTTGGGCCAAGTCTGTCACCGTTTTCCTCTGTGACTTTTTTTGGTTTTGGGGTGTTTTTCATTATTTGGGCCCTATAACTTTGACGCCTCAGACTGGAAAATCATTGGATAGAACTCATTAATTAATAATAATTAATATTAATTACTATTAATTACTATTAATTAATTATTAATTGCTATCCAGCTGATTTTCTCAAGATACATTATTTGAACCCTATAACTCAATATTTTAATATTGTCTGACGCAAAACTTTTTCCGATTTTCCAGTCTGAGGCGTCAAAGTTATAGGGCCCAAATAATGAAAAACGCCCCAAAACAAAAAAAAATCACAGAGGAAAAAGGTGTCAGACTTGGCCTAAACAAGCCATACAAAAAGGTTTGGAAAGAGTATGTATAATTGACTTTTTTGCCTATGGGCACCCTGACTAATACGACAAACACTGTAATACAACTACTATGACTTGTACCTGTGATTCCCAAATTGATAGAGTAAATTCAATTAAATACTTAGGCGTAATAATAGATAGTAACATAAAGTGGAATGAACATGCAAATTGGGTAGTAAAAAGAATTAGAAAAACAATTCATACCTTTATAAAAATAAGGAAATTTGCAGATAAACATTTATTAAAATTACTCTATTATGCTTTGGTAGAACCAGTCATAACCAGACCTTCAAAATGTAGCATTTATTTTTACAAAATGTGGCACTAAAAAGTGTGGCAATATGGCACTTATTTTGGCCAAATGTGGCATTTGAAGGTCTCTGGTCATAACCTATTGCATATTAGCTTGGGGTATGGCCACAACCAACATATTAACCCATCAGTATTGCTCAAAAAGCTGTTATAAAAATATCATTAAAAAAGAACAAAAGATTTCCAAGTAAACTCTGTTTTTCAGAGTTCAATGTACTACCTCTCGACTTACTATACAAAAAATCAATATTGCTAAATTTTTTTAACCAGGAAAAAACAACGACAAATTATAGATACAACAAAATAAACATACAGTTCAAACTCCATCATGCAACACTTCGAATAAACAAAGACACACCTCCTATTTATCTTCCGTTTAATATAATCAGTTACCAGACACACTAAAACGAATAGATACGTATTCCAATTTTAAACCTGAAAAACATCTTTTAAATCAAATAAAGTAACATTCAAATAATTATTTATTCTGAGTTATTTTGTTTTGTATTTTATTTTATTTTTTATATTATTTTTGATTTTGAATTATATATTGCATTCACTGCAGTTTAGAGGAGAATTGTTATTGTAAAAATTGAATTGTTATTGTACGTCACACATACACACACACACACACACAAAAAAAAAAAAAAAATTATGTATATCACCTACTCTTTTATATATATATATATAATATTATTGTGAGTAAATAGAAAATATGTTCAAACTAGAGACGGGGCCTTCGCTATCACAATATCTACTGAAGGCCCTCACCAAGAAATCAAATAATTATAATAAAAAATATGTACAAGGTTATATTATGGTGGAAATAAACATATTTTTTTTTTATAGATGAAGGTGATCCCTTAAATTATTCCTAAGGACCCATACAACACCACAATAGAGTATATTTTATTTATTTATTATTTAGGTACTGCCAGGAAGTCATGTCCAAAATAGCCTTGCATGATTTCCAACTCGTCGGAGAACTTGGAGACATCGTAGAAATAGACGAAACCATGTTATTTCGTGGAAAGTAAAACGTCGGCAGGTATATACATTTGTTTATGAATGACGTAATGACGATTGTGGAACCCATTTAGAATGATTTAACACTAGTATAATGGCGCATCTAGCGTATCTGGGGTATCATGTATACTTGTATAGAAATGAAAATAACTGGTGCATATAATTAAAGTCTTTTCTGTAGATTGATTAAAAATGCACCAATTATGGATTATTCCATATTATTATGGATATTATTATTATTATTCCATATATATTATTATTATAACCAATTATATTCTTTATCTCATACATTTTCTCTTTATCTCTTACATCTTCAGTCCTCTGTATGTTACAGATTAAATCGCCGGCAGCGGCAGAATGTTTGGCTTTTCGGAGGTATCAGTCAAACTACTGGAAAGGTGTTGGGAATGGTGGTTCCAAATAGGCAGAGAGAGACACTGTTTCCCAATATGGAGCAGTGCACCGACGACGAGAGCTACATCAACTCTGATATGTGGAGGGCTTACAGAGGATGCGATATGTACCTACTTCAGAGGACATGGTGTTGTTAACCATTCCCAACAATTTATTCAACCACCTAGACATCAGGACCCCATTTGGTTTGTAACATTTACCGCATTAGAATATTTCAAATTTGATAGTTTTTTGCTCCTAACACCTTGAAACATGTTGCAGTATTAGCAACAGCTTTTTCTTTCCTTAATAAACAAATAATTAGTAATCAAATAAATTATAGATATCTATGGAATGGTACATTTTTCAGGTTTCCTCGTGGATTTTTTAATGCTGAGTGTTTGGATGCACAATTTATTGGACCAGCACCTCCGCCAGATCCACCTCTATTTCAAGAAAAGGTGACCACAGTCTACATTTAATTTCATACCCTCTGTACACTAGAATTTACTACTTACTATTTTGCTGTCCATTTGAAAGTAACCGCAAAATACAATCTTTAGATCGTTACATAATTAGTGAGAGAGTGGTGGATTTATTACCAAATCGTTCTCTTATATACTATTCTAATTATGTGCTCTCTCCCTCTCTGATAAGTAATCCTTCTTTCAACTTTTTTTCTCCAGGGTGGTGTCCTTAGTGTGAAAGTTCTTCCAATATAAAATAATTTTTCAATATTTCTATTGATCTCTCGTCGTCAACCGAGTATGTACATGTCGGTTTATTTTCAGAATTTTAATTGTATTGAGGTTAATTTCCAGTCTGGCGTTTCTTTAAGCCATCTCCTTCAAATTTTGTTGCATATTTACTTTTCTGCCATTACTATTAATACTTAATATAATTTTTGATTTTTTTGGGTCGGGTCTTTCTAAAAATTTGTTAGACATAACACTCTCTTGTCCGGGTGGATTCCCCTATACGGGGCATCAGTATATAAAAAAAATGACAGGAACTTATTTATCATGACTAAAATAACTGGTTTACCTCAGATGTACTTATTACTCTAAATTTGCTTTATAAAATTGATCATGCTTTAGTAGTTTATTACTCTCTATAAGTATACTTGGGAAGAAAAAAAAAATCATGATTTGTTGACGTTTCACCTAAGTTTCATCACTATATTTCTAACCCTTTAGGTAATTTTCAAGCTTTTTACACCAGATTCAAGGCAGTTGCACCTCTTTATCACTAGTCCAATATATAATTCACAGCTTAAATTATACAAACAATTAACATATTAACATTTTTTTTTGCTATAGTCCTCAAGAAAATTTGAAGTTATGTGATTATATAATCTTATGCCTAAACTGGTCAGATAGAAGGTGACCTAGAACAGCCTAAACCGGTAAAATTGTTCAAATACAATTATTTCGTATGATGTAGTTTGGTTTTCTAACTAAATCTCTTTTAATATGAGTCACTATCATACATTGAAGAAAAACAAGGTCGATGATTTTAACCCTAGAGTACTAAACATTCATAAAAATTACGATCTTCTATTAACAAGTGTAACTAGCTTAGCAAGTGTGAGCTATCTTAATTCTGTAAAACACAGACTCCCCACTCTTCACCTGTGCTTTATCTACATTCTTTTCATGCCTACAAGTTTGCTTTTGTTGTGCCTGAAAATTCTTAGTGTTGTCTTTACGCCGTTTTTACTTTGATCTACAACCTATTTGTAGCTCTGTTTGCGACGTCCCCCTTTGTAAAGAACATTCTAAAAAAAATTGTTTAAGTTGTTAACTAACATTTCTTTCAATATTATATTGTACAAAAATAATACAGTAGAACCTCGATAACAAGTGTCTCAAGGGGATTAGGGAAAGTCTTGTTATCGAGGTGCTCTTTTTGTTTAAGGTCATGTTATCAAGGTTATTTTGGCTATGTCGTGTTATCGAGGTTAATGGGCGGGGTTTTCAAGTCTAGACTTGTTCAAGGTCGACCCATTCCTGTGTAGAGTCGCGTTATAGAGGTTGACTTCTCAAAACGACTTGTTATAGAGGTTCTGAGTTACGTTGCGAATTGGAAAAAATCCGTTTTATTGAGGTTGTTTGGATAATAATAGTCGCGTTATAGAGGTTAATTTAACATTATGTGTTATGGCAATCTCAAGGGGATTCGAAAATTGCACTTGTAATTGAGGTTGTCGTGTTATTGAGGGTCTTGTAAGCGAGGTTCTACTGTAATACCAATTTTAAATATATTATTTAAATAAATAAATCTAGCAATACTCCAATGTTGTTTTTAAATTCTTACATTTCATGGACACTCAAACTACACTAGTTGATTTTGTATTCTTCATATTATGTGATACTATTTTTATGGATAATGCTATGCTATCATTAAAAAAAATTAAAACAAAACAAAACCATTGAAAAGTAATTACAAAACACTCCATACAATCCTCGTAAAAGCTACAAAGTGTTAAGCGCCAACCAAGTATGGTTAGTATTCTAGGGTTAAGTTTTAGCCGTTATAATTACGCCTGTGAACACAGTGAATTTAAACCTTTAGTTTGTCAGTATTAGCGTTAACATAGCTTATCTCCAGGTTCTAAGCTTGAAAATGACCCAAAGGGGTTGAAATTTGAAATATAAAATTTTATGGAACTTGTGTGGAATGAGAAATCTTGAACTATTATATAATTCCCTATAGACCGAAAGGTGAAATCCTGAGTTTTTTTCTATAAAAATTGATAATGCTTTTATTTTTTACATTAAAATGTTAGTTTTAATTGATATTTTGATTATTTTCTATACAGGTGTTACTAGCGAAGGAGAGAAGACAAGATCAGGATTGGAAGGAGTTGAAGAGGAAGGTAGAGAAGCTGAAGCAGGACCTAGTGCTCCACGTGGATCACCACGTGCCAACTCACAGGCTGCTAAACTCTCTGTCAGGGTAACAGCTAGGCGAGCACCTCCTCAGCCTATAGTGTGGGAGAAACTCAACGTTTCTACCTCAGGCGCTACTCCTACTACACAGACTCTAACCATGCTTCCTTTCAGAGGTAATTTTCCTCTTGTTAGAGTACATATTACATTAAAGTAAATGTTAAAAATTAAAAATCCTATGGTACTTCTTTAGATCGTTACTCCCCTATGTTTTTTTTTTGAAGAGAGCATAATACAAGGTAGTTAAAGAAGATAATTGTAGTAAAGAGCCATGTAGTGAGGGAATAGGACTAATCTTTAACCCTTACACCCCGGCCTACTCCATTTAATAAACTATTATAAAACGTATCACTTCACAACTCAAAAACTTCCACTTTTTCCAGTTGAAATTTTACATGCATGTTTCAATAGAACATTAGAGAATTCAAGTAAAGTTTTATTTAAATCGATACGTCAAAACGTCTGATATTGGTGAAAACATAGTTTCGCTTAATATTTTTAACTATCTTTATCACTTCATAGCGGTGTCGCTGTTGGTTTTACTAAAAAAAAAAATTATATGTAAAAAATGTTTGTCTCATCGAATAGGTAATGATAGAATCTTTTACCGTCCTGAAACTTCAATTTTACCACGTTTTTATTAGCTTGCTTTCTTGTTTGTTTATTTGTTTGTCCGGTACAAATCTTACAATCGACTTTTAACTAACATCCCGAGTAGCTAGACATTTGAAACTATAAGAATAGCTCAGAACACGATGACAATGCATTATTCTAATACTTTTAGTTATCTTTCAGCAGAATTTAATTCGTTTTCAGTAAATTGTGCTGTATGGAAAGTTAGTTCGGAAAAAAATCCGCAAGTTTTTTTTTTTTTATTTGTTTTGACATGACCTATATTTACAATCTTCATTTCGACGGGTTTCAAATTATTATTTATTATTTAGTCAACAGAAAATGTAAAAATATAGTATATAAAAAGTTCTTTTTATCTTGTAATTTTACATTATTTGAAGCTCATGTTTACGTGAGCATTGGGCATGATGGATTGTGCTGGATTGAGCACATTACCTTCAACACTACCCGACATGGTTCGACAAAGTCGGGTGACACGTCCACACTTGTACGGACATTGTCAGTCGACTTAGTGTGGAGGCGGCTTTAGACGGATAACGCTGTCTAACCAACTTAGCCTGAGTATTAGTAAAAGGAACATTTATATCAAATTTCAACTAAATCGGTCTAATTTTATTCAAGTTATCGTCGGATACCTTTAACGTTACTGACAGACAGGATGCATAATTTGTTAAATTTAAGAAGCTTGCATACGCTCGCTTCTTCAACTCTTTTTATAAGAGGAGTAACAGTCTAAAGAAGAACATTCCGTACACCTTCTTTAGATTATTACTCCCCACCTTTTTTTATAAGGGGAGTAACAATCGAAAGAAATGCCTTACTTACAAGGAAGTACAAATTTGTTACGTGTAAAACCTTTTTCTAGACAAAATTTCTAGGGTGCTGTGTTACCTTCGTTAAAATTAATTGAGAACATTATTGAGTCTCCTTTCAAAGTGAATTGGAAATGCCAGCTGCGTGTCTAAGAGTGTCACTCTCTCCCAGGCTATTTAGATTATAGTTATTACATAGACTTGTAATTCTCCTTCTAAAAATGTCATGATGTCTTTCATATTGTCTGTATAAGTGCACTTCTCCTAAACTGCCCAAGGCTATAAAAATTCCTTCAAAATTCACTTTCACCAAATCATTATCGTTTGGATAAATGTCCCTTTCTGTTTTCATCCTTGCATTTTTAAACTCTAAACATTCTTTTCTAGAATTGAACCCTTTATCAATTTTTGTAAAATATTTTCTGTTTTATTTATTTTTTATTTTGGTCTATGTAGGGTCTATTTGTTTTGATGTAATAAAAAAACAAACTTATTTCTTTAAAAGTAACTAATTTTGTCCACCTATTTAAGTATGTTTATTCCAATTTTTTTTTCTCAAATGTCAAAATTCTTTCCTCTTAAGGCCACATTGCACTATGTGATTTTTGTCACACAGTTTTCCCTGTTATGCTATGATTTTTTATTTAATTAGTCATAAAGAAAATCATATCCTCAGTCACAAGGTATAGGAACCAAACTAATTTCTATTTTGATTTTTCGTTATTTATCAAAATAGGTAGGGTTTTTTTTAGGCTAATTTTACAAAGTAAATGTTATACTTCATTTGTTGTTTTTACTTAATGTTTTTTTTATATTATTTTAGGAGTAGCAAGAGGAAGAGGTATGGGTCGAGGTGGCGCACCGCCGGGAGAAGCTGCGTCAGGACAACCAGGCCAATCTCCAACACCACCTGCGCCATTTGTACAAGACAGCAGAGCCCGGTGTTCTGCCCGCACACCTTTTCATTTCAACAATCAAAACCGTTTCTGACTCTACCCTAGGTGTTACGTGACACCTCATCATCGTGCTGAAAGTACTGATCAACCACCTCCGACTCCACCACCTGAGTAAAAAACAAATTTGGACACCTAATAAAAGAAGCAAAACATCAAAAGGGACATATAAAATATAAAGCTTAACAGCATTCTTAGATAATACTTAAATGCATCATTAATAGTACAATGCTTCGGTAAGATTCGGCTAAGCTATTGTCAATACTTAGAATACCTTAATAAACAAAATATTTGGTCCAAGTTAGTTAGTTTTTTGAAAAGTGCATGGTCTGTGAGATTTAACTTAATAAATAGAATTCCTTAATTTTTGCGTTGATTTTTCTTATACTAATTGAGTCCCAAATATTTTTATAGTCTTATAGCTCAGCTAGCAAAAGATAGCTCAGCTATCTTTTGTAAAAAAAGATTGTTGCAAATTAAATAACAGTGCGCAAGGTGTAATATATAGGTTTGATATTGTATACTATTATAGTTTTAATCCACATTTTTATTTCATTTTTTTTTTAGTTTACAAATTAATCAAGTAGTTCCTTTTAATGAAATTTTATATCAGTTATTATTTTGTTATTAATTGGTTATGCATGTATTTAATTTTGATGTTTTTGGATATAATAATATGCATTGGTGTGTTAAACTAGGAATCTTAAGTATGTAGAACTTAAATTTTTCTTTTAAAATGTGTTAGTTAATTTACTATTGATCTTTATGTTCATATTCAAATAATGAGCCTATTAACCTAATCTAACAATTTAATTTACAATATTATCTCTATTAATGTCGTCGGCCTTAAGCCCCTCTCCCGTCTGTCGGCTATATAGCCATGACGACAATCTTAAAAATAGGAAATTAATTAGATAAAATCAATTTTTTCCCTCTTTTTTTTTTTACCTAATTCAATTTTGTTTTATATTGATGTATATCTGTCTTAAAATGAATTTATTTTAAAATACATTGCTGCTTTATAGTAAATATCCTGTGTAATACTTATTCAATTATAGAACTTTTGGTAATGTTAACGTAATAAGATCTCAATATGTAATTAAAATAATTTTTGAGCATTTAATTGTAAAATTAATATATATATATTTGCTGTACTATTCCAAATCTTTGATGTATTTTCTAAATATGTGTAAAAACTTAACTTTAACTTAATCACCAATCAAATTATAATTATTATTAACTACGGGAAACAGACAGTGAAAAATACACTCCAGCGCCGGGATTTGAACCACGGGCCTCTATATTGGATTCGGGACTAGTTATCGATTACGGTAGTGAAAAATCATTCTCCTGCGTAGCTTAGTTGGTAGAGCGCTATACTGGAAATATAGAGGCCCGTGGTTCAAATCCCGGCGCTGGAGTGTATTTTTCACTGTCTGTTTCCCGTAGTTAATAATAATTATAATTTGATTTAAATTAAAATTTAAACTTTCCATAGTATGAAAACTACCAAAAACTTAAAAATTGAATATCGAATTGATTGTACAAGGTACAGGTACTAATTGAGTATTTTATAATTATAAGCGTTAATTCTCGGTTTAGTTCTAATGTCATAAATATTGACTGCCTAAATGTATATGAATATTGAAAGCTTGGATTCGGGACTAGTTATCGATTACGGTAGTGAAAAATCATTCTCCTACGTAGCTTAGTTGGTAGAGCGCTATACTGGAAATATAGAGGCCCGTGGTTCAAATCCCGGCGCTGGAGTGTATTTTTCACTGTCTGTTTCCCGTAGTTAATAATAATTATAATTTGATTTAAATTAAAATTTAAACTTTCCATAGTATGAAAACTACCAAAAACTTAAAAATTGAATTAATTACCAATGTTTAATCTGTTTTTAAAAAGAATTTGGACAGTTGGTAATAATGAATGTATTTAGTTTTAGATGTACTTATTGTTTTTGTTTTTTATCTATTGGTTGAGGAATAAATAGGATGTTTTTGTGGGCTTTGTTATTAGTTTTACGATATAATTTGAGATTCTATTTAAATTTATCAGTTAAACTCTTTAGGTTTTTATAAAATGTTCTTCATTAGGTAATGAGTTTGGGCAACCTTTGAATTCTTATTATTTTAGAAGATGGATACACATCTTCTAAAAATATGTGAAAGATCCTATATCTTTTACAATCTTTAAAATTCTTATTATTATTAGAGATTGTAACCATCTTCTAAAAATATGAGAAAAATCCTATATCAATACAACCTTTAAATTCTTCTACTATTATGGACTTTCTCCGTCATCTTATGAGATTTTGATGATGCTTTGTCAATAAAAGCTTTAAATTACTATCGTAGGATTTATGTGGGTCGTTGAAGGGTTTTTGAATAAAAATTTTCATTCACACTTTTGTCATTAATGTTTGGCTATATTTCGCCCCTCTCCGAGGCATACAGGTGCCTGAAGATCAATTTATACATTTTTTTCAGATTGTTTGGTAACATTAAACATTGATTATATAATGTTACCAAACAATCTGAAAAAAAAAATGTATAAATTAATTTAGTATAGTAACGTGGATCCTATAAGGGTAGAAAGAAGAAGAAGAAGACTAAACTACTTCATATCCGCAACGCTTCGGCTTAACCAGCCATTTTCCAGCCTAAACATAATAATTTAATAATAGCACGACATCGGAAACTATACAGCATTATTACAATGTTGTTTCACATAAAGATACAATATTAATTACCTCTGTCATCTGAATTAGCCCTCAAGCTATAGAGTTAAAACTGTGAGAATGAGTGAATATTTTGGGGAACTGGTAGTTCACCACGTCAAAAAAAACCTAAAATCGGTAAAACATATAATTACTAGTTACTGTACTAGAGAAACTCAGTGTCAAGAACAATGTAAACTTTTAATTCCCCAATAAATTATTATGTTTAGGCTGGAAAATGGCTGGTTAAGCCGAAACGTTGCCGATATGAAGTAGTTTAGTCTTCTTCTTCTTCCTATTACCCTTATAGGATCCACGTTACTATACTAAGTAGTTATTCAGGGTACAGCTAGCATCACTACTGTATAAATTGATGTTTTCAGGCACGTCTATGCCTCGGAGAGGGGCGAAATATAGCCAAACATTAATGACAAAAGTGTGAACGAAAAATTTTATTCAAAAACCCTTTAACGACCCACAAAAATCCTACGATTTACATGAAAAAGGGACAAATAAAACAGACCAATTTAAATTACTATATATTTTGTATACTTCCTCCGTCAAGATAACTGATAAAGATACACTTGGATGAGATGATGTCTTATCATCAAGTTATTTAATTTGTTATAATTACTACGATTCCATTTGTTTTCAAAATTCACTTTGATTTTAAACAGTTTTCTCCAAAATGTTGAAAACTATCAACTCCCAAACTTGTTATAGTTTAGTCAGGTTATCATATCTCTTCTCGTCATACTACACTGCGCATCTCTCAATTCTGTTTTCAATTCAATACCCGTTTACATGCTATTTTACAAAACTTTAAATTTTCTGTTCTGATCTTTTAGCTTGAAATGTTTTGAAAGCCCATGGGAACGTAGTTAATGTCTGTATCGTCTTAAGTCGTATTAGATATGATTTTATAATAAGTAAAACCTCTAAATTCTTTAAGTTTAAAAATGTTATTCATAAACTGTAGACTTTGGCTTGAATGATGCCATTTCCACTCCTTGAGAATATGTTTTCATATACTGCAATAGCCCTGGGAACAAAATCTCTCTTAGTAACTTTTGTAGTGTTAAAAACATCCTTTTAATTAATAAGACGCAAATAAATGCAATGATTTTATATTTGTTTTACCTCTTGGAATTTTATGTTTGAATTTTTGCCTTCCAACTAAAGATATATCTAGATGTATATAATGTATTGTGTGGATTTGACAACCACTCAATTACGATGAGCTGAGTTTGTCAAACTTTATATTATATTCTCAGTTTTTTTCTAATAATATAATGCTAATTGACATAATTTTATTCAAATATAGACCTAAAACTTATCCTATTATAAGTAAAATTGTATCTCTTATTCCTTTTTCTACCTCTAAACATCCATACATTTAAATCATTGGAATATATAATATATTGTTTTAATTACTGACAAAAAAAATAGCTTAAACTAAAATAAAAAAATTGAAAATGAAATTGTTTAAAAGAATATTTTTCCCTTTTTAAAATCATCCTATAACTTGAATGTATTTATATTTGTATATAATAAAATAGTGTTATAGATCTAAAGGACTTATGAAAGTCTCTCTTAGACTATATTTTTAATAAATTTTCTTTTGTAATTTTTGTTTCTCCTAATTATTTAGATTTGTCTCTTATTTTATTTCTTTTATTATTATTGATTGTAAATAATTGTATTATTATATATTTTTTTAATTTTACATAAAGAAATATATGTTACATTCTAGTATTTAGATTGTTACATGTTTTAAGTATATGTTCCAATAAATAAATATTGTCTTTGACATGATATAATAAATATGGTTAGACATTTGTATTTTTTTTATTTATTTAAACCTAAATGAAACCTTCCTGTCCTCTTTCCTTTTGTTTACATTTTTTGAGTCATCTGTTTACATAAGGTTTGTTGCAACGAACAGAAGGCAGTGTAAACCCATATAGAAGGAAGGATTGGGTAAAACATACAGTGATAGCCCCCACTGCCTGAAACAAGTGTCTAAATTCATGGCTGTTTAATTCACATAATTTGACATGAATTTATTAACACAATTATTACTATGCCACATTTTTTAGAGAGAGGAAAGTACACTAATTTGACTGCACATTGATATTATGTAGCAGAAATCTTGCTATCCATTTGGTCGCTGAAGATAAAAATAATCAAAAATTGTGCATAATGTAGGTTTCCTGCTTGTAGTAATGTTATTAGCAGGTTTCGCCACATAGTGTAACATAATGCCACACTGATCATTTATGATAGTACTGCCAGTAAGTCTTGAGCAAATCTAACAAATTTAACAAAAAATACCCCTTAAATATCCTCAATTATATTAAACCCGCAACACATGTACATTTCTCAAACCTAGTTTGTATCCGGAATATAGCAAGATGCAGGAGGTAGTTGGATTTTCACGAATTCTAAAAAAAGCCCCTTAAATTCCCTTGGTTATATTAAACCCGCAATACATGTGCATATTTCAAACCTAGTTTGTATCCGGAATACAGAAAGGTACAGGAGGTAGTTCGCTTTTCACGAATTCTTGATAAAAAAAAAAAGCCCCTTAAATCTCCTCGGTTATATTAAACCCGCAACACACAATCTCTCAAACCCATTTTGTATCCGGAATATAGCAAGATACAGGAGGTAGTTCGATTTTCACTAATTCTAAAAAAAACTCCTTAAATTTCCTTGGCTATACTAAACCAGCAATACACGTATTAAAATTCAAATAATAGTGAAAATCGAACTACCTCCTGTATCTTGCTATATTCCGGATACAAAATGGGTTTGAGAGATTGTGTGTTGCGGGTTTAATATAACCGAGGAGATTTAAGGGGCTTTTTTTTTTTTTTATCAAGAATTCGTGAAAAGCGAACTACCTCCTGTACCTTTCTGTATTCCGGATACAAACTAGGTTTGAAATATGCACATGTATTGCGGGTTTAATATAACCAAGGGAATTTAAGGGGCTTTATTTAGAATTCGTGAAAATCGAACTACCTCCTGTATCTTGCTATATTCCGGATACAAACTGGTTTCGAGAGCCGCACGTGTAATGCGGGTTTAATATAACCGAGGGAATTTAAGGGGCTCTTTTAAGAATTAGTGAAAATCGAACTACCTCCTGTATCTTGCTATATTCCGGATACAAAATGGGTTTGAGAGATTGTGTGTTGCGGGTTTAATATAACCGAGGAGATTTAAGGGGCATTTTTTTTTTTTTTTTTAATCAAGAATTCGTGAAAATCGAACTACCTCCTGTACCTTGCTATATTCCAGATACACTTTTTAGAGTTGTACGAGTATTGCGGGTTTAATATAACCGTGGACGTTTAAGGGACTTTATTAAAAATTCGTGAAAATTAAACTACCTCCTCTGTATAATCTTGGTACTAAATGACATTTTATATTTGAAATGCATTAATGGGCAAGAATAAAATAGTGTTTCAACTGGGATGCCTAGAAAGGGGTTACATGTTGCTGATATGAAATATTTGCTGGGCCTTCAAACAGTGGCGTAACTATGGGCCCGCATTGCGGGGGGCCCCCAGTGACAGGGGGCCCCCAAATCTAGAAATAACAGGAATTACTATCCTTGTACCAACGTCGAGGGGGGCCCCCAATCCTGAACGCAAGAGGTTTTTTTTTTTTTTTTTAGTTCTTGCGGGGGGGCCCTCAATGGTCTAGCTACGCCACTGCCTTCAAAACAAGAACTGGTCCATGGGAATGTTTGCTCTCCATGTATTCAATTTAAGGGATCATTATTGTCCAACAGCACTTCTGAATAGCTCACAATAATTCAATAGCACCCCTCTCAGGTATCTTCTACACCTGTCTTCTTTCCCTGTTAAAATAGGCCTTGTATTTTGTACTTCTTAAGTTATTTCCTTAACAACCATAATTTACAACCTTTCCCTATTGAAATTGAAGGATGTTTACTTTCTAATGGAGGAGACAGTGTTGAGCAGAATATCAAGGGTACAGAAAGGTCATCCAAAGGTAAGGGTAAGCAGTAAAGCGATCCTGGCAGACAAATATGATACTTAAATTTGATATTTAGTCTGTCATTTAGTTCCTACCTCTAGGTGAGTTGGATATCATGGAGATTTAAAAGAATCTGGTGGACAAATCATATACTTCATTATCTCCAATTAAATTTAAAAAAAAGAAAGGTATAACAAATAAAATTTAACATAATATAATAACATTTTATTTCTTTTATTAATTTCATAATTTAATACAATCATTGGTTCATTTTAATCTTCAACAGCTACTGGATATTGGGATGTGTGTAGAAGATAGAATACTGTGCATAAGAATGTCAATGTGAAGTCTGCCAGAAGATGAATTATCTACATTGAAGGTTCATTTGAAGTTGACATCATTTATCTAGCCTGAAATCAGATATTGATTATATAAATAACATGTTAAAGATTTATAGATTTTTAAAAAAATAATAAAATATTCTTCAGAGAGGGCAAGTAAATATAATCACAGCCTTTATTATTTTAAAGGCTAAGTTAAGTCTGGAGTATATGTCTCATCATGTTACAAAAAAAATGTATTATATATTTTTAAAAATTAAAAAAGATCAACCATCATTCAAAAAATGGGCACTTCTTCATACTGATACTCCCTTTATTAACAACAGAAGGGAGTAACAATCTAAAGAAGGTGTACAGAATGTTCTTCTTTAGACTGTTACTTCCCCTATAAAAACAGAAGTGGGATATTCTTTTTTCTTTTGTCCTAAAGTACATTGGACTAAACATCCCTTTGCCTTAATAGTTATTTGAGGAGCTTAGTATCAAAGACGGACAAGAGCACATTTCAAAATTTTACAGGAGAGCCGAAAAACTGCAAAAAAACAAATTCTACAGGTGCTAGAGCAATGATTTTTTTTCTGTAGATTCTGAAAAATGACGCCGGTTTCTCGATCTAACGTCAAATAGCGAAGTTATGGGCACTTTTGTGTATTTCGCTCAATTTTGACATAATAGTATTACCTTTACATGTAAGAGGTAGTGCTGAGTACAAAAATGACGCCAGTCTCTCGAATTAGGCATTAATTGGCTTGTTTGATCATCCTTTAAGACCAGACTTTGCATTCCATTTTTATGTTTCTTTCGGCCCTAAAACGTCTCTTAGACAAAGGGCATCCTAGTTAAGCAGCTTAGCAAGCGTTCCCTAGAACCTAAAAATACAATTTGATTTGTGATCAACACTCCTATCCCTACACAAAATGAGTGTGTTTGCCACTTTAATATCATGGGCCAATTTTAGGACTTTCCATGATCTACTAATCAAAGGATTTGCTACAGAATGCTCAATAGGTGGTGCTTAAAGAACTTACTCGAAGACAGTACTTTAAATTTAGCAGAGTGTACAATTTTGGCAGAGTGTACTTTTAATTTAAAGAGGGAAAGATGGTAACTCTAGGACCTTAGCGGCCTTCTCTCTAGTAGACACTTTAAGGCCAAGTACTAAGAAATAAATGGTGTTACCAAGTTTTTTATTGAAGATGATAAAATTAGCCCCATGTATTGCTTTAATTTATTACTATAATTTTTTTTTAAATATAAAGTAAAAGCCAAGGGTTTGCCTGCTAAATATCAAACAAATATATAAAACCCCGTATTTAAAAGGGTTTAAAATAATTGTAAATTTCGAACTACCTCCTATAGATTGCTATATTCCGGATACAAATTGGTATCTCGATATTATAAACATCCTTAAAAAATCCCCTCAAATTTCCTCGGTTATATTAAACCCACAATACAGCTATTCATCTCGTGTCATTTTGTATCCGAAATATAGCAAGCCGTAGGAGGTAGTTTGATTTTTATGATTTCTTAAACCCGAGAAAAATACAGGTTATTTGGCACTTTTATAGAAAGAGGCCCCCCACTTTTTTTTTTAATCTAATATACCTTCTGACAACCGCTTACACACTTTTTTATGCAAAAGTGTGATATTCCTTTGTCCCAAAGCATATTGGACTGAATATCCCTTTGTCTTAATAGGTATAGGTAGTTAAGACTAAGGGATATAAACTCTCTGTACAAAAATCAAAAAGGGGGGCCCTTTTCTATAAGAGTACTGGTTATTTTAAACCCGGAAACTCTTCTCGGGTCATTTTGTATCCGGAATATATAGAAAGCCATAGGAGGTAGTTTAAGTTTAACAATTTTTTAAACCCGAGAAAAATACAGATTTTTAAACATTTTCTTTTTTTTATATTTTTACGGACAAACCCATGGCTATTCCTTTATATTTGTTAATAAAGACAAAAATATAATGAGGCATAACATGGCTTATTTGATCATCCTTTAAGAACAGACTTCGAAACTCCAGTTTTATCTTTATTTCGGCCCTAAAACGTCACTTAGACAAAGGACATCCTAGTTTCACAGCTTACCAAGCGTTCCCTTGAATCTAAAAATACAATTTGATTCGTGATCAACACTCCTATCCCTACAAAATGAGTGTGTTTACCACTTGCTATCTTGGTAACTCTAAAGCTAGTTTTTGAACACTCATCTTTCTTAAGCCGTTGAAGAACATTTAACTTCAACATTCTACAGTAATGTACACACAACCCATTTCTGTTTTACTTGAGCTGCTGCATTCACTAAAAATACAGTGTAAGGCTAGGCGCATACATACAATTTTTAATCGCTCGACTATTTAGTTGTACGTCAAAAAGCTATTGGACCTTATGGGAGTGCACATACTGTCGACACGATGGTTGCTCGATTAAAAAGTCATAAAACTTCATCGATAGTCTTTTGACTATTTAGTTGAACAACTATCGTCGACATCGCTATGCACATTGTCATGTATTGGAGTGCGCATACACTCAATTAAACCGTCAATCAGCGACCCTTCAAAATGAGTTTTTCTTACCTTAAAGTAACACTTAATATTTTTTCTGGCGATATGTTATTAGGTAGGCGATATGATGTTGTATATATGGACCAATCAGACTGTATTTGCATGAATTATTTCACAATTTTAAAACTTTAAGCAGTTCTAGGGTGGATGGGGGTTTTTTGCTGAGGTATATTTTAACTCATAAAACCAATAAATAATCCAATATTTTAAAAAATCATATACATATTGTAACATCCCTTTCTCTCTAATCTGGATTGTTCAACTCTACGGAACCAGCATAACATCCAGCAGTTTAATCTGGATATCACCTAGTGAGTTGGGAGCTGGAGGAGAGCAGGGCCGTCCCTAGGGGTTTAGGCGCCCGGGTCAAAACCAGATGTGGCGCCCCCCTTTATTACCAAATGCACCTAGTTTTTCTTAAGACGGGGGCCTGGCGACGCCCCCCTAGACGTGGCGCCCGGGTCAGCTTGACCCGGTTGACCCCCCCTAGGGACGGCCCTGGAGGAGAGATCTGGCATTCGGATTCCGTCGCTGGTCAAGACAAGATCAACTTACTGACCTTTTTCAACCTGTTGTACTACATTTGTGTAATTCAATTTTATTTTAATTATTTTCTATTTTAATTAAAGTTTATTTAAAAACGTATTCTCGTGTGTAAGGCTGGGGACTGGGGCTAAGGTTGGGAGAGTGACTGAGTGAGTGTGAGTGAGTGTTTGAGTGAGAGTATGAGGAATGTGCGAGAGTGAGTGGGAGACGAAGATGGCCGGCCGGGCAGACTGCTTTGTCAGCTTTTTCTCTCGGGCCCCGGCCGTGGGAATGCAACCGCGGCCCGGGCCGGGAGAGAGGGAGCGGAGGCAGGCAGTCGAGCTTGTGGCATGGTAGAGTAAGGAGTGGACAGTGCTCGGTACTCAAAGATGTGGATTACGTGTTGGTGTGTCTGGAACGTGTTGAGCGGTGAGTCCCAACCATAGCCCCTGGGCCCAGTAGTTTCCTTTTTTTTTAATCTAAACAAAGACTGTTTTTGTATTAGCTCTTTCTGTTAAAAATCTTAATGTGTAAATTAACTTTATTAATTTTTTAACTTAATTTTATTTTCCTTTTCTTTTTTGTTTCCAATGGAGTTGAGTAAAAAGTTATGCTGTTAAGCCTCTATTTTTCTTTTTGTATGAATGTATTATCCAGTAAAACTTAGAGTGCCTTAAGCACTGTTTTGTGGACGCAATGTTCGTTTATATATTAGTTCAATGATTTATGTTTTGTTTCCTTGTATTTTTATATCCTACGACGGTGGAACCAAGAACTTAATTCTATCTTATTTTTGTTTTGGAGTATAATTTTCTATCTTAGGGACCCGTAGTTTCGGGGGCCTTATTTCTTTTTTTTTGTCTTTGTTATACTTATACGTAGATGATTCTTTTCTTTATTTGAATGTCTTATATGTACGATTAGTTGCTATTATAGTGAATTATATTCTTAAAGTGATTAAGTGGTTATTTCTTTTACTGGATCCCTGACCCTTACAATTGGTGTCAGATGTGGGGTCAAACGTAACTACTAGATTACTAGGGTCATGGGAGAACGGGAAGAGGAACTCGGTGAGAGGCTTGAGGAGCTGCTCCTAGCCAACCAGGCTTTTGAGAGTCGCGATAAAGAGAATCGCAAAAGGATTCAAGAACTTGAAGCCTCCGCGGCGGCCGAAAAGCGGAAGGAGATGGAGTCACGTCTGGAATACCAGGAAAAGCTGCAGGAGCTGGAACGTTTGCGGGAAGAGGTGGAGCTTCGGAGGCAAGCGAACCTGGAGTTGGAACAAAGAGAAGAAGAGAATAAGAGGCGGGCAAGGCGACGCGCTTTAAGCCCTGATCAAGTTAACCCCGAAACTGACCTGCCGGGTGTGAGTGGGAGAGGTGGATCAGGAATGGTCGTCCCGGCCTCGGCGGGCACAAAGGTCAAGCGGGATATGACGTTGCAGAATTTGGTGCGGCCCTGGTCGGGGGAAGAGAAAGAAGAACTAACGGTCAGAGATTTCTTAGCGAAGTTAGAGAGAGTGGGGAGATGCGGACACTGGAGCGAAGAGGACTTAATGGTGGTTTGTGAGATGAAACTTACTGGACCCGCCGCCCAGTTCGTAGCGCGACATCCTGATCTCGCGAGGGCCCAAGTCGGGTTTGAGGATTATAAGAGGGTACTGATAGAAAGATTCGGGGACGTGCATGAGCCGGAATATTACGCGCGAGCTTTGCACGCCATTAAACAGGGGCGCGAGGAGAACGTTAGGGAGTTCGCCGCACGATGTGCGGCTACAGGCCAAAAGAGCTTACGGCCCTTAAAGGGTGCATTGGAGACCGAGTGGGCTCGTAATCAACTGGAACAAACTGTGTTGGCGGCATTCATCAACGGCTTAAGGGGAGAGCCTGGGAAGCAGCTAGCCTACCAACCGCCCACGGACATGAAAACGGCCCTGAAGCGCGCCATTTTGGTCGAGCAAGTGCACTCGGGTCAGTCGACGTCTGGTGGCTCCTCTGAGCCGGTATTCGAAGTTTCGCGAATGGGAAGAGGGGCGGAGTATCAAGGTCAACGGACTAAGGTTACCCCTCCCGAACCATTCAAGGGGAATTGTTTCCGGTGCGGTCAGAGGGGGCATATGGCTCGTCAATGCCGAGTGGTGCGATCAAACGCATCTCTTGGTGGGCAAGGAAGAACCGGCTCTGCCTGTTACATCTGCGGAGCCACGGATCACTGGGCCCGGGGTTGTCCTAGGAACAACCAAGTTCCGCGTGTGCGGGCAATAGAGCCCCCACCGAAATACCCAAACGCAGACGATCCGGCCAAGGCCCCCGGGCAGGATCAACAGTAGGAGGGGGCACAGAAACAATTACTAACGTGGCGGTAGGATGTGATGGAACTATCTCTGTCCCGCTAAGATTGTCAGGCGCCCGGAAGGTACTTTTAGTAGACACTGGGGCGGGAATATCGATACTAGCCAAGGCCGTAGAAGGAGTGCCCGTGGAGTTGGAGACCGTGGATGCTCGCGGAGTTACCGGGTCTCGGTTACCCATTCGAGGCAAACAACGGTTAAGCGTTAGGACGACAGACGGCTATGTGGGGGAGCACGATTTCTGGATTGCAGAGTTGAGGTTACAACAAGATGGCATTTTAGGACGTGATGTTATGCGTAAGATGGGCGCAACCGTGGACGTTGCGGCCGGAAAAATGCTTAGTGGGTCGGGAGGGGCCGACGATCCGACCGTCAGTGTGATTAATGCGACATGTTTTCATCGGAATCGGCCGAACAAAGGCCAGGAAGGCGAGGTGAGCGGAATGCCGCGACAACAGGGACGGGAAGGGGAGGTGCCCGCCGAAATGGGTGACAAACCAAGAACCTATGCACAGGTACTAGGTCAAAACTCGTGCCAGACAACCGCCGTTACGGATAAGGAAAGCGTAGGACTTGTCCATAAGACTAAGGGAGCACCGGTCGAGAGAAAGCTACCGAGGCCAGGAAAAGCGAGGTTAGGATGTGAGCGACGCGAGACAGTTCCTTCTGGAGTGAATAAGGCGGAGGCATCTCAGGTGGTAGAGAAGAGAACGACTCCCAAGGACGGGCCAGAGCCCGATGTCACCAACGGAGAAAAGGAGCGGATCCACTGGGCGCGAGCCCGCTGCACGACCACGATACAACCATGGTATGAAGCCATCCTATCGGTGAGCCACACAGACAAGGAGTCAAGGGAGCCTGTTTTGCTCGAACCAGTGTCGTTCAATTCCGGACTAAGGGTGGCCAGGACGGTAGGGCAACCTAGTGAAGGCCGGTTGTGGATTAAGGTGGTGAACTTGTCTGGGCAGGAAATTCGAATATTGAGGGGCCAGCGATTGGCAGAGATCACGCCGTACCTGGAAAATCCAGAAATGGACACTTGTGTGGGTTTAGTGGACCAAGGGAAGGAGACCGAAACGGAAGACTTCGAGGAGATAGTCAAGCGGAAACTGGAACATTTGAATCGAACCGAACGGGATGAAATGACAAGTATTCTACAGAACTACAAGGACACCTTTATGGAAGGGAATCAAGGTAGACTGGGGTGCACCTCTCGAGTGGAACATCGGATTGATACCGGAGATACGAGACCAATAGTGAAGCGCCCTTACCGGGTGCCCTTCCATCAACGAGAGGAGATGGATAAACAAATCCAAGATATGCTGGAGCAAGGTGTGATAACCCCTTCGGATTCCCCTTGGTCAGCTCCGGTAATCCTTGTACCAAAGAAAAGCCCTGATGGCACCCCGAAATTCCGATTCTGCACCGACTTCCGAGAACTAAACTCGGCGACCCGTCAAGATGTGTACCCGTTACCACTCATACAAGAGACACTAGAAGGGTTAGGGGGAAGTCGTTGGTTCACTACCCTGGACCTAGCTAGTGGTTACCACCAAATTGGGATAGCGAAGGAAGACCAATGTAAAACGGCATTTAGCACCCCGACGGGGCACTACGAATACAAGCGTATGGCGTTCGGTTTGACCGGCGCGCCGGCTACGTTCCAACGCATGATGGACACACTGCTGATGGACCTAAAAGGGACGGAAGCATACGTATATCTGGACGATGTAATAGTACACAGTAATACGTTCGCGGAACACTGTGCGCGCATTGCACGATTGCTCGACCGCTTCCGTCTAGCAAATTTAAAGGTGAGACTAGAGAAGTGCACCTTCGCTGCCGGAGAGGTGAACTATCTTGGACATATTATCAGCTCCCAGGGGGTGCGCCCTGATCCGGGGAAGGTCCAAGCCGTTCGAGATTACCCGGTGCCTGCCTCACGAAAGGAGGTGCGTGCCTACATCGGCCTAGCAGGGTACTACCGAAGATTCATACCACACTACTCGGAGTTGGTAAGGCCGCTGACTCAGTTGACCAGCGAAAGGGCACCATTTGTCTGGGACGAGAAATGTCAAAAGGCGTTTGAAACCACCAAGCAGATGCTTTGCGCCGACTTAGTTTTGGCCTATCCCGACTTTCACCATCCCTTCATCTTAGCAACCGATGCGTCTGGAGTGGCCCTGGGGGCTGTTCTGTCCCAGGACATTGAAGGACAGGAGAGACCGATTTGCTATGCAAGTAGGCAACTAAACGCAGCTGAGCGAAATTATAGTACTACGGAGAGGGAACTTTTGGCTGTGGTGTGGGCCACCAAGGTGTTTCGTTGTTATCTCTACGGAAGACGGTTCACGATTGTCACGGATCACCGTGCACTTAGTTGGATGTTGAGTTTAAAGGATCCCTCCTCGCGACTAACACGCTGGGCACTCCGGTTAGCAGAGTTTAACTACACGGTCGTTCACAGGGAAGGAAAAAAGCATTGCAACGCTGATGCACTTAGCAGAAGCCCTCCCGTCCACGAGTTGGCGCCAATAACGGATTGGACGAACGATAAGGTGCGGGCGGAACAGATGAGGGATCCCGGTTGCCAGGATACCGAAAGGAAATTTGCGTTGGGAACATTTAGGGACTCCAGTGGTGTACTCTTCAAAGGAAAACCGGAGGAGGCTCGTCTGGTAGTACCGCGAGAAATGATCCCAAAGATTCTAATTAGATGTCACGATGCGCCGGCCGCGGGACACCCCGGCGCGGAAAGAACACTCGATCTGATACGACGAAATTACTACTGGCCCGGAATGAGCGACGAAGTGAAGGAGTATGTAAGGAATTGTAGGAAGTGTGCACTAAGAAAGACACCTTATCAGCCTAAGGCGGAACTGGGACAACCTGTTTTTCCGCAGAAACCATTTGAACTCGTCTCAATGGATATAGTGGGACCGTTACCACAAACGGGACATGGACATCGGTACATTTTGACGATGATCGATCATTTTAGTCGCTACGCAGAGGCGGTCCCCCTAAAAACGCAGACAGCCACTGAGATCGCAAACGGATTTATCGCTCGGATAGTGTCAAGACACGGAGTACCGGACCGCGTGCTGACGGATCAGGGACGCAACTTCGTTTCTGAGACTATGAAACAAGTGTGCCGCACCCTAGGGGTTCGCAAGATTCAGACTACTCCGTACCACCCCCAGTCCAATGGCGCCATAGAGAGGTTCCATCGTACCTTGGTGGATATCCTGTCACATTACGTACACCGCGATGGGCGTAATTGGGATCGTTGGTTGAATCTCGCTCTAATGGCCTATAATAATGTAACACACTCTGCCACGGGTCACTCTCCAAATTATCTAGTTTTTGGCAGGGAGGTGACCACTCCGTTTGACGTCAATCTGGAAGTTCAGCGGGAAGTTAGAGCTACGGCGGACGATGCTCTTTCGGAGTACCATACGGAGCTAACGCGTAGACTGCGGATAGCCCATGAGGCTGCCAGACAAGCGACCAGGAAGGCCCATGAGCAAAATGCCCGGCGTTATAACCAAACGGCAATCAACCGCGAGTTTGCTCCCGGCGAATGGGTGTATTTGCATGATCCTAGTGTCAGGGAAGGTCACGCCAAGAAGTTTAGAAGGCCATGGACTGGTCCTTACCAAGTTATAGAGAAGCTTACCGGACTAAATTATAAGCTAGACCTACCCCCAGGAAGGAGTCGAGTGGTACATGTAAACCGACTGAAAAGATGTACAGCGGGGGCACCAGTTCGGGTGGAGAAACCATGTAATCAGGGGACCCCTCGGGTCGTCGGTGTGCCCAATCGGCCTGATGAGAGTATGGACCCCTGGGGGGGCACTTCTGAGGACGAAGAGGAGGAGCAGCTTGAAGGGCGCCCTAGCTTAGGAAATGGAATTCGTTCTCCCATCGCTGTTGAAGATTCCCCTGCGTCTTCGTTAGGGAGACCGGAACCGCTGTCCGAGTGGGAGGACTCACCTGCAGTCCCGGACGACCCCCGTGACCGAACCTGGGAGCCGGTGGGGACCGAGGAAGAGGATCCCGAGGAAGGGATGGACGGTGAACGTTCACCCTATTTGTTAAGGCCTAGAAATCAAGACGTACTTTGTTGTTGCAGGCGGAGTTGGAGCTGGTGGATCTAAGGAAGGGGCCGTGGAGGAAGTTTGGAAAGGAGGCCTGGTGTTCTTACAGAAGGAGGAAGTTTTGCTGAGTGGAGACTACTGGACCGTGGTCTTGGATCTCGCGGTAGGCCATTCGCACCAGGAGTGGGAGAACGTAAGACTATCAATCGAAGACATCAGAAACAAGGTACAAGAGTATGAGATAAACGACCCGAGTAGTTACCTGTTAGAAGTTGACCGTTTGGACATGCTAATGAAAGAACTGGCGAGTGGATATTACATCCTTCAAGAAATGCTTCCGTCTAACGCCGTTAGAGGTAAACGAGGCCTATTTGATGCAGGAGGTTACTTATTGAAGGTGCTATTTGGCACTCCAGATGCTAGGGATCTGGACCGTTTGGATCGCCACATGTCATTACTCGACAACCAAGGCAAGGACATCCTGCATGTTATTCACGAACAACTAACCATCACCAAGCGAATAAATCGTCACGTGGTGGAGAACAGTCAGAGGATTAAAAGTGTCGCCAATTCAGTGCAGGTGTTATACAACAACACCCTGGAGAAAATAAATAATGTTACACGCCGGGTCGCCCTCCAAGGGGAAGCCGCCTCCGCCCTCCGTTTGATGGAAATAGGACTGATGAAGGCCTGTTTAGATTTAGCTAATCTTAGGGAATCATTAGGTTTAATTGCACTAGGTAGATTAAGTTCATTCTTGGTTCCACCGTCTGATCTATTAGAAATTGTAAGAAGGGTTGCGTTAAATCTTCCCAGGGAGCTAGCTTTGGTTACGGGGCTCAGCCTGGAAGACATGTACGAGTACTATGAGTTAGCTCAAGTTAGTGCGGTCGCCACGCGACGCGGAATTCATGTGGTTGTTAACTTACCCTTACAGCGTAGTAATAAACTGTTTCAAGTGTACCATGTGCGTGAATTGCCGGTGTGGTACCCGGAGACTAAGCAATCGATTGTAGTAAAAAGTGAAAGTAAGTACATTCTTGTTAGTGACGATAAATTATCTTATGCTCTCGTGAGTGAGGACGAGATGGTGCGATGTCGAGGAAGAAAAATTCGCGTGTGCGCGGTCGAATTTCCGATAACCCCGCGAAACGTTAAGTCGTGTACAAGTGAACTATTCTTTGGGGGCAAGGAAATGCACCCTTGCACCCGTCAAGTGCTGCTCTCTCCTCACCGGCCCAGCTGGATCTTAGATTCCCAACGGGCCTGGTGGATCTATAGTGTCGTGGAGCGGACCGTCGTCACCAGGCGGTGTGTCGACCATGGCCGGGTAACTACCGACGAAATATACATCAACGGGGTAGGAGTTTTGGAGGGTCACCTACAGTGTGAGTTGAAAGGCGCACAGTTTGATTTGCACCCTCATCAAGCTGGTGTTCTCCAATGGAATGTGACTAGAAGTGCCTTCTCGCTTCCCACCCCCATGGGCAAGACCATCCTCAATCTACGGCAGCATTCAGCGGAGAGAGTCAGTCTAGCCCTGCACCAGTTGAACGCCCAAGCCCACTACGTTAACCAGGCATACCCTACTGGCTTGGACATTGATAAAGTCATCGGGAAGGTAGAGGAAATCATGGTCCAAAGCAAAGGAAAGCGGACAATGTGGATTTACGGTGGATCAGTCAGCAGCTTGCTCTTAGTCGCCGCTTTAATGGCTGGCCTTTATTGTTGCTGGAGAAGAGGTCAGCGACAGGAAAGGGACTTGGTGACCATCACCTTGGAAGGGAAGCAGCCGACCTACCCTAAACCGACAACAAGGAGCCTTCCACCAGAGGCACTTCGAGTAGCATACCCACTGCCCTTAACTGAGGAAGGGCCAGAAGGTGATGCCAATTTAGCATCACCTTCTTCATAGGGGGGGATAGTTGTAAGGCTGGGGACTGGGGCTAAGGTTGGGAGAGTGACTGAGTGAGTGTGAGTGAGTGTTTGAGTGAGAGTATGAGGAATGTGCGAGAGTGAGTGGGAGACGAAGATGGCCGGCCGGGCAGACTGCTTTGTCAGCTTTTTCTCTCGGGCCCCGGCCGTGGGAATGCAACCGCGGCCCGGGCCGGGAGAGAGGGAGCGGAGGCAGGCAGTCGAGCTTGTGGCATGGTAGAGTAAGGAGTGGACAGTGCTCGGTACTCAAAGATGTGGATTACGTGTTGGTGTGTCTGGAACGTGTTGAGCGGTGAGTCCCAACCATAGCCCCTGGGCCCAGTAGTTTCCTTTTTTTTTAATCTAAACAAAGACTGTTTTTGTATTAGCTCTTTCTGTTAAAAATCTTAATGTGTAAATTAACTTTATTAATTTTTTAACTTAATTTTATTTTCCTTTTCTTTTTTGTTTCCAATGGAGTTGAGTAAAAAGTTATGCTGTTAAGCCTCTATTTTTCTTTTTGTATGAATGTATTATCCAGTAAAACTTAGAGTGCCTTAAGCACTGTTTTGTGGACGCAATGTTCGTTTATATATTAGTTCAATGATTTATGTTTTGTTTCCTTGTATTTTTATATCCTACGACGGTGGAACCAAGAACTTAATTCTATCTTATTTTTGTTTTGGAGTATAATTTTCTATCTTAGGGACCCGTAGTTTCGGGGGCCTTATTTCTTTTTTTTTGTCTTTGTTATACTTATACGTAGATGATTCTTTTCTTTATTTGAATGTCTTATATGTACGATTAGTTGCTATTATAGTGAATTATATTCTTAAAGTGATTAAGTGGTTATTTCTTTTACTGGATCCCTGACCCTTACACGTGAGTTTACAATTTATATATATTAATTGTAACCTACTCATTAGGAGCTTTCATTTGATACCCCACTCAAAAATTAAAAAATATTTGAGTTTACCACCATATTAAATTTTTATCTTCTCTATATTTCTCCTATGTGTGAGTAAAAAAACTACGTCAGTATTTCAAATTTTTAGCTTAAAATGTTCGGGAGATACGAACCAAAGAGTGACGGACGGACAAAAACATCATCTTTGGCTTAAGGGTTTCGAGTAGGATCTACAAAACCCTAAAAAAAGGTTTAAAATACAGTTGAAATGAAATATTCAAGATAATGCCGACAAACCGACACATAATACTCTCACCAAACTACAATTTTACTTTCCTTTTAGGTTTCTGTACAAAAAGAAACCTTATACAACGGCTCTGTCTGTCTGTCTGTCCGTTGCTTGTTTCAATTCATAAACTACTATAGCTAGCAACATGAAATTCGGCACTCAGGTGCATCTCAGCATTTGAGACAACTAGACACATTTTGGATTTTTCACACTTAATATTTTCAAGATGGCGGCCAACTAAAAAAAAGTTTTTAGTCACCATGTCATGTTATATATCAATTTAAAGGTCTTGAAATGAAGAAAAAGAATATGCAACTATTAAAATTTCACACGTAATATTTTCGAGATGGCGGCCAATATGGCGGGCGACTAAAAAAAGTTCGTAGTAACTATGACATTTTATACATTAACTTAAAGGTCCTGAAGTGTAGAAAAAGAATATGCACTTATCAAAATTTTCAAGATGGCGGGTGACTAAACATCGTTTTAGTTCCCATAACATGTTATACATCAATTTAAAGGTATTGAAGAGTGGAAAAAGAATATTACTATTAAAATTAGTGTAATTATATTACACTTAATAATTTTAACTTTAATTTTTGTTATATAATTTAACTTTATTTTATATAATTATTTACTTTGATTATCGCCCCACGTACTTACGTGAAGCTCGCCTTACATGTTTATGTATAAATGAATGATTCTTTCATTCCAGGGGGAAATGGCAGTCTCAGCCTTCTTAACAATAAGGTTCGAGTTCAAATTAATGATATTACAATCAATTCTATAATATTAATTAATCAAATAATTTCAATTTGTAATCTGAAGTTATTTATTATTTTTAATTTTATAGTCGCTGCAAATCTTACAGAGGCTGACCAGGCTTGAGCTCATTAGTCCCGCATGCATATGCCACTACATGCGCATTCCAATATTTAAAACATGAAGAGGATAGGAAACTTTTGAGGGCAGGAAGTTGTCCACTCCTGGTAAAATTAAAACCACAAGTAATATTTCTATTAATTTATTAATTATACACATCTAACATTAAAACTTAAGTGAAATTCATATCTAACTAAACACAAGTAGATAAGATTTACTTTAGTTACAACAAACATGCTTCATCTTATAATTAAACAATTAATTAAAACTTCTTATCGTCCAGGAGATGAAAACATTGCATTAATGTGATTAATATCAAGCTAAAATTTTCAGCAGGACATAGCTTCATAAGCTGTTAAAAAAACTGGTTGTGAGTGGGCAAGTCCCACCAATAATGGTGGACAAGGTGATTTTCATGATCTTAAATACAAAATGATATTATAGACCAAATATCAAGTTGATGTTAGTTTGTCACTTAAAAGGCGACCACTTTGATTAGCAGGAATATTTGACTAACTTCACATAACTAACGCAGTCACACAAAATTCCAGCTTGATATTAGTTGATTACTTTCGTGCATGATATATCTACTGAACTATTAAAAATCAAAGGGTAAAATAATGGGTAGGTACATGTAGGGTCATTCAAAAAGGTTCTTTTTTAACATTTTTTATGGGATTTTCTTCTTTTTTTTAAGGTAGGCACAACCTACAGTCCTTGTCCTTATTATTTTTGTAACCTGTTATTACTATGATTAGACGATAATTTGTCGTTTTGTGAATTTAGTGCCTTGGAAACGGCTTAAAAACAGGGAAAGCTATGCAGAGACCCCCAGGAAACTCAGCCCAATCTTTGGACATAGCCAATTCCCAGGAGGATCCAAAATAAGGAGGTTGGTGATGAAGTGATGAAGTTTAAAAAATTGGGTAAAATGTTGACAAAAAATGTCCAGGTTCATAACTGTGTTTTATGTCAGCCCTACAGAGTCAATTCACCATTGTTAACAACAGCTGGGTATATCAGAAAGTTCTGAAATCCCAATTACTACAGGTTGTAAATAAATAAAAAAAATTGGATCAATTTTGACTGAGTTCTTGCATTTTGGAAAAAAAAGCGTCCTTTTTGAATCACCCTAAAGGCAAAGAAATATAAACATATGGAATGTGGTCGAAAAATGAATCAAACTACAATAAACCTTTGGTGATCCAAAATACCGCTTGTTATTTTTCCTAAAAAGTAGAGATTTCACAATATGTTTGTCAAAATTAATTAATATGTATATATGTTGAATGCATATTCTCATTATGTGTAATTTGAACTTTAATATGCATGATACAACTTATATTGTTTCAAATAAAACAGCACATTTTAATTTTTAAATATCAAGGGCATATTTTGTAACATCTTTCATCATTTCTTAATTTACTTTAATGTAAAATACTTTAAAAAGATTAGAGAGCATTATGGATTTTTTTTTTTTTATATTTCAATATTGAAATTGGGTTTTTTGTTCGATTCAGACTCTTTTAGATCTGGTGTGAGCTCGCATCTGCTTTTCAATTTCAAATTGTCTTAGATCTGCTCTTTCTAAAAAGTCTTGTTTCTCTAAGTACCTGGAACATAAAATAGAACAAGATATAATTAATTTGGTACTTCTTTAGGTTGTTACTACCCTGTGTTTTTTTTTTTTTTAGAATATAAGTGACTTTGACTAAATAACTTTTTTCCGTGGTAGGCTGTGAAATAGTAACTTTAGAGCCTAAAAGACATAGCTAAAATCCATTTTTTCATTACGTGGACTTAAAAAATCTTTTCATTACTCCTAGCTGTAAAGAAAAAATCTTTTACGTCCTAGGAACTAAAAGATTTTTTATGTCCGGCGGGTAGTTGTCAAAACTTCCGTTAGTACCGCTGCAGTCTTTGTAGAAATGCTTCTAGTACGATTAAAATCCGCTAGATGTCAATGCGTTTTATTTATCTTTTCTTATAGTGTAACCTCTTTTTAAGTATGTACTATTTCTTATTATTATATATTGATTAGTGATTAATATTTAATGTTTTTTCATTGTCTGCTACCTCGGAAAAAATAGCATATGCTACGCGACTGTTAAGTGAGTTTTTTCTTTACCTTGGCAATATTTACTGTCTCGCTTCGCTCGACAGTAAATGTAATTGCCGCGGTAAAGAATAAACTCACTTCACAGCCTAGTAACATAATATACTATTTAGACAAAGGGATGTTTAGTCCAATGTACTTTGGGACAAAGGAATATCACACTTCTGTTTTTAAAAGGGGAGTAAAAGTCTAAAGAAGAACATTCCGTAATCTTCTTTAGATTGTTACTCCCCTCTGGTTTTTTTTATAAGGGGAGTAACGATCTAAAGAAGTGCCATTAATTTAAGGTCCTTATGTGTCCTTAATGTCCTTTAGAATCGCCGTATACACTCATGCCATTATACTTTGTAAATCTGACAGCTTAGATTGGCCAACCTATGTGAGGGAAAACATAAAACCCCTAGGTGGTTATCTCAAGGCTATCCAGTGATATTTATGTTTGCCTAGTTGGCCCTACCTACTACCCACCAAAATCTTGAGCTCTCATTGGGTTCCCACCCGTTTTTTCCAATTTCCCTGTGCTATCAAAATAACAAAGTATAATGGCTGAGTATTAAGTCGATTCATCAGAAATATGAAAAATAGAGCATGTGGTTGCCACACTGTGTTTATAACCTTTCAGTTTGTCAATTCCAGTGAAAACAAGTTCTAAATTGTTTGAACTACTTTTTAACTGTATTTTTTTTTTTGATTATTCCGATATTATTTTTGTTTCCGAGCTTACCGCAGGTAATGGAAGCTACGTGATCGTTCTGAAAAATGAAAATTTTTTCAGATTCTCGAGATTTCAAAAATTCCAAGACAGAAGTTTCAGACATCAGGGAACATTTTAGATTCCGTGTCGGTCTGTAGCTCTATTTTTGCGAACCAACATATCTTAAAAACTACACGTCCAATTTTAATGAAACTTGGATGGTAGATCATGATTAGCCCATTGTTGGTCCCATATAAGTTTGAACTTTCTGTGCTCATTTGTTTCTCTTCCACATGCACACATACATTTATTTACACTTACAGCTTCATAAGTACTTATCTGATTTGTATGAAACTTTTATAATTTATCGAAAGTAACCCGCAGATAGCCCCATATTAATTTGAACAGTCTACGCTCTTCAAACTTTTGCTAAATTGATACTTTAATTCATGTAAAAAATCAAAACAATTTTGACAGATTAAAAAAACGGGGGAAAAACAAATTAGACAATAATGGCTTGTAAAAACATAAAATCAATTAAGTACATGATAGGATGCGAGGAAGCTATGTGCCACACCAATTGGCAGTCTATTTGCTAAGATACAGTTTATTGTTAATAATTAATACATAATTAACAATAAGTTTATGTGTTTCATGGTATTTTTATTTATTAAAATAAGTATTTTTGTTCTGGCAAATACATTGTGTCTATAGGTCCAAATTAGTGTACTAAAGTGTAGCTTTAGTTAATTGAATCAACAACCTTAATTTTTGATTTTTTTTTGAGAAAATTTTGTTCATCATAGTATTTAATGAAGTATATTTGTTTATTCTTTATAAATGTTGGGCTAAGTTGTTACAGAAGAAAAAACAAACGCTAGTCAGGGCATATCCTACAAGTGACTGTTTTTAGACGGTTTGTGGTCATAGACACTCACTGAGTGTAACCACATTTGCAACTGCCAGTTACCAATTGTATTTAAATATTTTATACAGACCTAACATTAGTAAAACAACGATTAATTAAATAAGCATTAATTTAATTTAATCCCAACAAGCTACACTAAGCCATTAGGCAAAAGTAATCAAGTAGTGAAAATCATTGACCTAGGCACTTTGTGGTACGTGGGTGTACCACACATATTTATGTATTTTTTAAAGGTGTCCTATGCACCACTAAGAACTAGTTAGAAGTACCGTATAGCATGGAACACAAAAAGTGTTCAAACATAAATTGAATTAAAAAAGGAGAAGATAAATAAAGAACATTTATTAGTACTTCTTTAGATTGTTACTCCCCAATGTTTTTTTTAAGAATATAAATTAATATAGTTTTTTAGAATATAGACTGTGATCAAATAACTATTAAGGCAAAGGGATGTTTAGTCCAATGTACTTTGGGACAAAGGAATATCGCACTTCTGTTTTTATAAGGGGAGTAACAATCTAAAGAAGAACATTCCGTACACCTTCTTAAGATGGTTACTCACCTGTTTTTTTTTGTTTTTTTTGTTTATAAGGGGAGTAACAATCTAAAGAAGTGCCTATTTATTTTCTTTACCTGGTGTTTTCTGTGCAAATATTATTGATCCAATCCAAAATATGTCAACTCAAAAGTCTTTCCTTCAATACACATACAAGATTATTTTTATTTACCCGTTTTTGCCACGATTATGAGCAGATAGCTGTTCGTTGATGCCTTCTTTGTCTTTAAAAGATTCCCAGTCTAGTTTGCTCTTTTCTAGTGTTGATAGCTTATTCTTCTTATTAAGTTGACTTAATATAGCTGCAGCTCCGCCTCCTCGGGCCCCGATACCTCCTCCAACAACTGGCCTTTTTCTTGGATCAACTTTTTTCTCAACTCTAAAAAAACAAATAAATCAGATTATAATTTTGATTAAAAATATCTTTAATCATGAAAGATGTATCACATCAAATTTTTTTAGTTAAATTTCTTCCTTAACTGAACAAAAACAGCAAGGACGTCCTAACTTCATTTCTTTGTAATGATACATTTTCTTTGAACTAATAAAAGCGCCCCCAAATTTGGAGCTAAAATTCATTTCTCAATTTCACCTCGGGGTATGATTTTTCTGAACATGTATGCCGAATTTGGTCAAAATTTGCCCAGTAGTTTAGGCTCCCGGTGACTGCACAAACGACAGATAGACTTTTTTAAAAAAACACTTTTTTGGACTAAGGGGACCTTAAAACATGTAAATCCATCAAAATCAAATTTTCATGCCATTACAATACTTTCTCTTTATATGAGAAAGTAAAAAAGGGACTATTTTTGTTATTCTTATGCCCAAAAAAATGTGTATTTTCATACCTCATTTGTAAAAGAAGTAAACATTTGTCATACTTATTAGAAAAATGGCAATTCTTTAGACTGTTACTCCCCTTTATAAAAATGAAGTGTGGATTTGTCCAAAAGTACGTTGGACTTAACATCCCTTTGTCTTAATAGTTATTTAGACAAAGGAATGCATAAATAATTATATTCTAAAGAAAAACAATAGGGGAGTAACAATCTAAAGAAGTACCAGAATAACACCTGGAGGCTGTCAAACATCAAAATAATTTTTAAATTTAACTTGTAGTGGTCAGTACACAAAACTGGGTCAAAAATATAAAAAAAAGGCAAATAAGTATTAACTTGGTGAATTATAGACTTTTTATATATATAAAAGCGAATTAGTTTCAAATCCTAGACGGTAGTAATAAACTACAGGGAAGAAAGATAATAAGATAAAGTTACATACACAACTTTTTCGCCGGCAAATTCAAACACTTCAACAACTTTATCTTCTTGCTCGCTTTTCGAACTCATATCTATATTATCACTAGTTTTGGAACTTCCGCTTGATACTTCCGGTTGCAAACGATCGCTACCTCTATTCGTTTCAGAGTTTTCAGGTCGTTCTTGAGTTACACTATCCCGGGTATTTTGAGGTGTATCAGGTTTTTTCTTAACTGTAGGAACGTCTTTAAGGAAATCTAGAAAAATAAGCCAAACAACTTTAATTAGCAACAAAAACAGACAATCAGCAAACATAAAATCAGTCAGAACTAGAATTCTTTAAATCACCGACTGTGTTTTTCTCCAGTGTGTGATAGCGACTCATCATAGAAGAGGTATAGTTCAATAACCAAACAACGTCTTCAGAGAATTCTTTGTTAATAGAATTCTTTGTTTATCGTCAGTTTTTACTAGCCAAAACTAATTTTGACTGAGAAGAGTAGATAATCAAATTCAAATCAAATAGTAGTTAAAAAATGCTGGTTCTAGTAAATAATTTCAGCTGAAAATCGACCAAGAAGTAATGACAATCTGAAGAGTGCGCTAGTGTTGTTGATTTTGTGTCGTGTGTAATAAAATTTTTATAAAATTGACACTAGAAATTTGCTAATACTACTTGCTTTTATTTTTATTATTAACTGCCTAGGAGAGATAGATGTCATTTATAAAATATCAAATATTAATACCAGACTGTACTTACTTCAACAATACTTGGGGGTTCCGATTTTAAATTAAGCTAAGTTTACAGTTTTTCCCCGAGTGCTATCACTTCTTGGTCGACCTTTAGTAAATAAATACTACGTTTTCATGGTATTTAAATACAGATTGATACCTGATTTGGGATTTACCCCTAGAACGACACACATTTTTTTTTTTTTTTTACGTAAACTCCACACAGGGGTCAGTGAGACCCCAATTAATTAATGGGTTAAATTAATTAATAAACATTTTCTTTTTTAATTATTTATATATTTTTGTAAATATAATTTGTCATACTAAAAAACCATTTAATTTTTACCAAAACAAATAAGGATTTTAAAATTAAATAGTATACATATTAATTAATTAATTATCAATTTTTTTTTTTTTTTTTTTTTTTAGAAAAATTTGTACTTTTTTAAAAAAATTAACTTGAATGAAGTTATATACGTCTACTAATAGTAATAAAAGTTTTATTTTGGAACTTTTGATATTCTCAAACATTTCAGAAGCCAAAAAAAAAAATATATATATATAAAATAAGTTTTTTCAATAAAAAAAGAAGACAGATAACAGTGGTATATGTAACAATTACGTTAATGGCACACAGGGATCTATGGGACTAAAACTAATAACATAAGTATTTACACAGAAAGGTTCAAAGGTAAATTAGAAGCAAGTCTAGGTTTAGGGAAATACAAACTCAACTATAGTTTGTATGGGGTCTGTGGGACCCCAGTGTGTCATTCTAGGGTTAACAAGTTAGGTGTTTTCATGAGAGGAATTAAATCCGTATTAAATACATTTTCAATACACCAATGAATAATCTTTCACCATTTATAACTAGGTTAGTTATGTTTTTTTTTAAAAAACAACTAAAAATGGCAAATAAAGGTTTTGATTTTGGTTGAGGTGGAGTATGGTGTTTTGACTAGTTTCACCAGAATAACCGCTAGGGGTGCTCACACTCACACCCTGCACATGTCAGGAAGGATTTCAGGTGTTTCCATGAAACTCGATCTAGATACGATCCCAGAATTCAGTGTATCGTATCTGGATCTAAATCATATTGAATCTAGGTTTCCATGGACAATTTGAATCCAAAAACTGTATTCAATCCATGGAAGGTCATGGAAACGTAGTAAAAGTTTGGCAAAACCTACCAGCCCACAAGGCATCAGCTTTTTTCTTCTTCTCTTCAGGACATTCTTCTTTAACCGGTTCTTCGATTTTCTCTTCTTCAATATCACCAGCTTCTTCTTCATCAGCCCTCTTTTTCTTCCTCCTTGAAAAAAAAAAGCAAAAACAAAACATATGAGAGAGAAGTTACCTTTAATATACGTCGCGTCAGAGAGGTTACGTAAAAGTGACAAAGGTTGCTGTGACGTCATGCGCCCTCCACGATTTTTTGTCAGGTTATCTTTTCTGGCTCATAATAAACCATTGTTTACTAGTGTTCTGTAAGCATTTTATAGTTTTTTCCTCTTTTTATTCTATTAAAAGCTTTTTTAACCGTTTTTAACCTTATCATATATTAGTAACATCATTAATAAGCCAACAAATGTATACATTATAGATGATAAAACAAATAATTCTCACAAATAACTCAAAGAAGATGTAAAATAACTTACTCACAGATGTGCTCTTTTTACTCTGTTAAAAGCTTTTTTAACTGTTTTTAACCTTATCATATATCAGTAACATCATTAATAAGCCAATAAATGTATACATTATAGATGATAAAACAAATAATTGATTAAAAAATAATAATAAAATAAAATAGCACTGATAAAACCCAGTCGTATATCCAATGTTATGAGCCAGCTAACCTAACAACACACACTTTTTTTACGTAAGTGACATCACACTTCCCCGGCGTATTAAGATAAGAGAGGCTAGAAAGTTATGTGGTTAACATTATTCTTTTAAATGGATGCATAAGTTGTAATGGTCAAAGGAACCAAGGTAGTAAGGGGAAAAATTATAATTAACATATCTGAGTTTGTATCCTCTTTGTTCAAAACTTCTAAACAGACTTAATTTTAATAGTGTCTGAGAAGAACTATTTAATATGAAATATGAAGCAAGAAACAGATCAAAGGTATCTTGGAAGGGGAAGAAACCAAATTAAGATAAAGGCCAGGTGTCATGTAACTTGTTCCAGGTGGAGACAGCCTTCTCCTCTCCTCTGGGAACAAGTTAACATATTAAGTCTCATTCAAGTTCTAACTTAGCCTCTACTGAAATAAAAGCATTGATATGCCTTCTCAATATCTCTAATCCATAGAGTTGAAAGAGAAGTGAGCCCATAGGGGTGCAAGATATAGAGCCTAGCCTCAAGTAATGTGTGAAACGGTCCCGGGCTATGGCTCTAAGAGACAAGGGGGGTGGTTTAGTCGGTAGTTCCATTTAGATGGGGAGTCCGACACTCTGACACAGCTCTCGTGTACAGGTTAGTGCGTAAATGCATTCCACCTCCATCCCAAAAAAAAAAAAAAAAAAAAAAAATCCATAGAGTTGACATCAACTGCGTAATATTTACAAATTAGCACCTGGTATAGTTAAGATTTATTAACGTAGACTGGTTTCACCATGTTTCATTTGAAATTACCCTCACATCTGGCCATCAGGTAGCTGCATTCAAATCGACTAATTGTGAATTTTATACAGCCATATGTACAAAGTTTAAGAAATATAGAAGATAATATTCGATAATGATAAAATTAAGCATTGCGCATCAATCCCTCTAAGCTATGAGGAAAGATTAGATTCACTAGATATGAAGTCACTACTCAATAGAAGGATGGAAGCGGCAGCAATATTTTTGTTTAAAATTATCAACAATATATACGATGTTGCTGCTCTACTGGAGAAATGTCGATTTAGGATACCTACATATTGGACTAGGAATAAGGACTTGTTTCATACTAACTTCCATCGTACCAGCTATGGTCAGAGCAGTACAATGGATCAAGCCATGGACCTTTTTAATACATTTTTAGGAGATACTGATCCATTCTTTGAATCTTTAAATGTTTTTAAGAAAAGCCTAAATTTTAAGAAAATTAATTCTATATTTAGTTAACTTTTGCCTTAAATTTTGACTGTGCTTCCTTTTAGGCTGAAATTGCCTGTTAGCACTACAATCATAAAAAAAAAAAAAAATAAATAAAAATCAAAGGGGTTTGGGTTGCCGATTCTGTAACTATGTAAGCTCCCATTACCCATTAAAATCTGGGCGTACTTTAAGTATTTAGCCACAAACATCACTTTACAGATCCACCACAATGATTATAATTTGATAAATACCCCAGTTTGAAATTCAATGATAAATCCGGATTAAATAGACATTTATATTCTCTTATTGTTAGCAAATCCAAATAAATGAAATTCTGGTCATGACAGAAAACATCAATTACAAAAGTTTACGGAGAAAACTTTTGTTTACTGAGCGATTCTGAGGCGATGAACACTAGAGAATTTTTCAAAATTCAGCAGATAATATTAGAAGCATTTGTACACCCACCGATAATTATCGAATGTCGGTTTCCAGGCACGTTCTTTAGTAATTTATGTGCATAAATAAAGTTTCAATACGTAAATTGCAACAACACACACAAAATTACTTTTTTTAAAAAAAAGGATAGATATGACAGAGATCATCTTGGCCCTGAACATTCACTTCATGCATCGGTGGAGCCAACCAAACCAATGCCGTTGTTTGAAAAAGCAATAAAAGTAGCCACCTTGTATGCAGTAAAAGACTGCTATAAAAACAGTAAATTACTGCCAGTGGAGCTCTAGCTTAAGGGTAAAGAAAATAAGAGGACAGATGGAGTAAATAGCAGAAGGATAGATTAACATATATAACAGATGTGGGAATGTATGAGGTCAATGAGGGCAGTTTTTTATGTATTATAGAGCCACACTATAATTACATAATATTAAATTCAGAAATTAAAATTTAATTAAATTAATATATTCTACACAGTCTTAAGTGCTATGTAAAGTATGCATAAAAGAAAATACAATTAAGAGAGAGAATGCAAATAATCATTTAAAATTTTTAATAATTAAAATAAAATAAACGTTGAGCGAAGAACTTTGGGTCAAATCTTGGAAATATTACACAATACTTATTAAATACTCCTGTAGCAATTCTCTGAAATTATGATTGGTCAAATGAGAATGATACTTTAACTTCATTTTTAGACTGCAAGCAGGTTTCTTTAAGTCTGGATATTATGATTGTGGCAAAAGTTACAAAATTTAACTGTAGAAGTAGATGTGGCTGCATTTGCAATGCCTCATCCTCATTCATCTCTAATAACTCAAAATTACTTAGCTAATTTTTTCAACAAGTATTATTTACAGAAATTGGAAATCTGTCTCTAATAATAGGTTTGTTCGAACCACTCTTCAAACTGGTTTGGAACTGTCCGACGCATGCGCATTTGGAAAAAAGCGTTCCAACGATCCCAAACTCAAACGCTGACTGACTCCGCCTGTTAATCGGCTGTTCCAACCACGCTCTGATTGAATCACGGATTAGTTTGGAACCAGTCAGAGCAGTCAGCGATCGGCGGCAGGGACTAGTAGTTCGGGATTGAGATTGGGTGAACAGAAACGTAACCTTCCGCTCCGCTTCATTGTTTTTGTTTTGATTTCGCTCGCCTTTTATTCTCCTTTCTTGCGAATCAACACTTCTTTTTAAAATGTTTTTGTACGAATGCGACGATGATTTTTTGTGCATATAATGGCATTTTCTAGATATTTCTGAAAAAAATAAAAATTGGACCTATTTTCAAAGTAGTCCCCCCTTGTTGTGCGAGCCCCTAGGCGGCCTAAATCAGGCCCTGATTTAAGCGACTGGCACTTATCTTCATCAACTATTGACTCATCCATCATCCATATCTTTAATATTAATAAGTTCAGGTATTTTTGATAGCACAGGAACGCAAAATCACATAAACGATCAACTCAAAAAGTTGTTTTGATAACAGTGCTAAAACCTACCACAGCAAACAGTTTGGGTCGAGAAAGGAGCGTTCCAACAAAAACGAAATCACAAATCAATTCCCAACGGTCAATGATCGCGCATGCGCATTAAGTCAATCACGGACTAATCCGAAACTGATTCGGAACTGGTGGTTGGAACAAACCTAATATCACAAATAAATTGGGGCTAATTCGGATTGTACGTGCCCTGGAGATTTCTTCGAGTTGGACCTCTACCTGGTGTATACACAGGAGGGTTGTTTTTCTTCAGAAAATGAGCGGAGCACCGCGAAGCGGTGCGGAGTGGCTATAGAAAATTCAAGGGTACACAAAATTAAGGTTTTTAATTTAATTTAATTTGTTGCGGGATTTTATCACCTAACCTTAACGTGGGGGCACGTACAATCCGAATTTACCTAAATTGGTTTACAAAATAAGCAACTGTAGATTTCGAACTTTTCAAAACTGAAAAAGGAGGTCAATTTTGAATGGGAGCTGCACATAACTCAACGAAGAGCTGCATTTGCCCACCCCTGATATAAGTATACTAAAGATGAGACCAAGTTTAAAGGAAATGAACTGGGATTTAACCATAGGGTTAATTCTATTTTGAAAATGAAAATTCTAGTGATAACAGACAGCCAAATATATATCAGAGGTAATTTATTTGTTTAAAGATATTAGTAACTACATAATAAAAAGTTCTTATAATCCTTTGTAGAGATGTCTAAATTTTTATGCGATTGGAAAGTAACATGACAATTGGATAATTCCAGTTTAAATCCGAATTAACTTAAAAACTTATATGAATTTCGATGTAAACAAAAAAAAGGAAGGTTACATAATGGAAAGGAAGGTTATCTTATGGCCATGACGAAAACACAACTTAAAACAAGGTATTATTCGAGAATGATGAAAAAAGACATTACAAAAAGTATAACTACATAAATACCTGTTGGCTTTGGAAGATTTAACATTTTTTCTCTTTTTAGTCACACTCTGTACTTCGACTTCTTGATCTTCTGGCTCGGCATTATCTGATTCTTCTTCGGACACATCGGAAGTTTGTCCAGCCGGAACGAAATCTTCGTCGCTGCTGTCGGATTCTGGCATTTCCTCTTCGAACATCTTCGATTATACCTGAAATCAATTCAGAGCCGATTAAAAGAAAGCTAGCTAAAAAACAACAAATAATAAACGAGAAGTATTAATAAAAAACAGCAAAATTTGACTAACCCCCGGCTTTCAACGATTAAAAGAAGACAATACTAAATTAATTTAAAAAGATTTATAAAAAAAAATATCACGAAAAGAGTCAGATCTAAAGCAATTAAGAAGACGAATATTAAAACTTAACACAAAATAGTTTAATATAAAATGTACGAACTATAACGAGATCAAAACGTCACATGCAGATGCAATAAAAGTGGAGTGAAAACTGAAATATTCGAGCAGTCAGATAAATGATACAGGGAGGGGCTGGAAAACATAAATATCTAATCATAGATTTACTTTCAATAGAGAGTGCCCCTAAACATTTTTCGAATTATTCAGTCTCCAATAAACTATTTTATCACGATAATGTATATTTGACGATAATAAAACTATATTTAATATATTGAAGATTCAGTTTTAAATAAATCTACAAGCTATTGTTGCTTTATGAATGAAAAAAACAAATTAAGAATTCTCATTAGTTTTAAGAGCCCCGTGAAAATTCACAAGACAACACTTATCTGTCAAATCGTAACCTAATCAGAGGTTACTCTTTCTATCTCGAATTTCGCATTTTTAATTCTTAAATAAATGTTAATAGTCGGATAATTGTTGTAAACTCGGCATGATTTTATCTAATGGTTGATTATTTGAATAGTTTAATCAGTTCTTAACTAGGATTTTCTAATGTGAGGTAAGAAATTTATTTTCAAAATTGCCGTAAAGGGAGGTCCATAAATTTATCTGTGCGTGATATCGTCATATTATTTGTCTTGTATCCATTCGCTACCGTTCGTTTACCCTTATTTTTTATAAAACTCATCGATTTTTTTTTCTTTCTGTTATCTCCTGTTTATTTAAAACGTGTCTTGCGGCATTATTTTTTTAAAAATGTTTATACTGTTTGTTTATTTTATGTCTCTATGTGAAATAAATTCAATTTTATAATTTTGTGGATATATATACAATGGGTAGGTTTTATTTTTATATCTATGTGTAATTATTTTATATGGCTAAACTTTAGAATAGGGTAACCAAGCCTTACTTATACTTTTTTAAATCAAATTAAACTTAGAAATTTAGATATATTAAAGAGATTATGCCGCTTCGTATTTAAAGTTTATTAAACATAGGGTTATTAGAAAAAATAATTAATATACACAAGTGATTATGTCCCTCGTTATAATAGTGATAAGAATGGTCTAAAATTGTGTGTTGCGGGCTTAGAAACCATATTTTAAAGCTGTTCCAATAATCATTAAATTGTTAAGCCTTGGTTAAAAATTTCACCAAAAATTAAAACACCAAATGAAATTTGGTTTTGATGGGAATTCAAAAACACTTATTAAAAAATTACACATAAATATTTCCGAATATTTATAGTGCACGTTTAAAATCCTGGCTGAAATAAATCTTAAAATTATCTAACTATCAATGTTATTTATTTCTTTATCAACACATTTTGAAAGTTATTTCTACTTTGTTGTTATCATTTATTTTTACTTGTTGCTTTAAACCTTCAAGAGGTCACACCTATTGGAATTCCATTGGCGGGCACATGTTACAAAGGCATGAACTTGTGAGAATAGATGTTTGCTTTGTAAGGATTTTTGGAAATAGGAAACTAAGAATATGTGTAGAATGAAACATATAAACAAATAGTCGAGGAGATAGCGTGCAAAAAAGTGTCTGACTAACATCAAGCTAGAATTTTGTGTACAAGTTAATCTTTTGGTGCCTTTTAATATATTCTTAAAAGGCACCAAAAGATTTATTTTGGTTGGCTAAGTTCGTCTGCAGGACATACCATGCCTTGCTTGGCAATAGGCATTTTTAAAAAAAAAACAGGTGGAGAGCGGCCATGTCCCGCCCTTTCTGGTGGACAATATATTTATGTGATCCTGAGGACTAACTTAGTAAGTAGACCAAAAATCAAGTTGATGGTAATTTGTCACTTAATAGGTGACTTCTTTTATTTGGAGTAATATTTTACTAACTAACCTATCAAGTGACGAACTAAGTGACGAAGTGACTTCATGATCCTGAGTACGAACTTAGTCAGTGGACCGATAATCAAGTTGATGGTAGTTTGTCTCTTGATAGGGGAACACTTAGATTTCGAGTAATATTTTATTAACTAACCTATTAAGTGACAAACCATCGTCAACTTGATTTTTGGTCTACTAAGTTCATACTCAGGATAATGAAAATCACATTGTCCACCATAATTCGAGGGGTATGGCTGCTCTGCACCGGTTTGTTTTTTTCAAATGCCTATTGCCAATTTATGTCCCGCAGACGAACTTAGCCGACCAGATATTCTTAAAAGTCACCAAAAATGATGAGATTCAAAATTTAAATCTTTTAGTCAGTGAGCTTGGGAATAATCAAAAGAGGGGTTGAAGTGAGGTACAAGTGAGCTCTCTTAATGCCTTACAGAATTAAGAGGAAGAGTGGTCTAATATATAAAATAAGAAACGTTGACTGGAACTCACTCTCTAAGTAAATATATTTATAAACTAAACATGTCACTTTGAGACAATCACAAAACAAGTGTATACAACATATTTTGCTAAGACTAGAAACTGAATCAGAATTCCAGCCGTTTACTTGATCCATATTTGTAAATCCCTTCAGTAAAAACACATTATACGATTTGTCTACTGTCTTCGGCACTTATTTACTTCAGCACCCTCCTGGGTTCTAAACCTAAACAATAGTTTGCCCGACAAAAGTCTCAAGAAAGGTTTGTGTGTTTGTCTCCGCAAGACATTGAGACTCCTGGGGGCAGTCATATTACATTTTAAGATTGAGTCTTGTCATGTGTAAGACTAAATCTTATACAGAAAACTGAAGGACAATGAGTTCTACAGTTAATACTTCTTTAGATTGTTACTCCCCTATGATTTTTAGAATATAAATGACTTTGACTAAATAACTATTAAGACAAAGGGATGTTTAGTCCAATGTACTTTAAAACAAAGGGATATCACACTTCTGTTTTTATAAGAGTAGTAACAGTGTAAAGAAGAGCATTCCATACACCTTCTTTAGATTGTTACTCCCCTCTGTTTTTTTTTTATAAGGGGAGTAACAATCTAAAGAAGTGCCCTACAGTTTTCTTAGTGTATATCTAATATTCCTTTATCTTAATAGTTGATTAGACTTAGGGATATTATCACATTTATATACACAAGTGTGATATTCCTTTGTACCAAGGTACATTGGACTAAATATCCCTTGTTCTTTATAGTAATTTAGACTAAGGGATGTATAACACTCTGTAAATGTTCCTTTGTCTAAATAACTATTAAGACAGTTAAGTAAAAATGTACCCTGTGAAGACAGGGTAAGGTTAGGGTACTGAAGAGTACCTTAACCTTCTCATCCTCTCAAATCTTTTTACTCTAAAGACGAGTAGAAAACTTAATCCCAATGTGACTTCAGCGGGAGCTCTTCCAGTTAAACTGTGTGCAATTTTATAAGAAATTAAATAGTTGTCGTGGCATAAGTTCAACTTTTTATTCTGTTTGTACTGCTGCATTCAATCAACTCTTAAAAGTGCGTGCCTCTAATCTAACTAGTTCCCTTTCTGCATAAGTCTTCATAGCAACGGAACAAGTCTAGAGTGAAATAATTTTGTAACCGAATCCTTGGACATGTGAATAGTCACCTCCTAGGCCTTAACTGAACCGTTACCATCACTAAATTAATTTTTGATTTGAGCTTAAGTAAAGCTCTCTTCTTTGATAACTTCATAAGTGACGTAACAGACTCGCCAGATGGTAAAAAATGTGCCCCAGATTGTGAGGGTACATTGAAAGCTTTTTAACCATCTGAATCCATAAGAGTGCCATTTCCTTTAAATACATTAACATTTTAATATTAAATTACCCGAAAAGCCGATACTATCAATTTTAGTTTTTCCTAGTGTTTTATTGGCTAATTGGTGGTCCTTACTTACGGCTGTGGCTAAAACCTCTATCAGGGTAACAGAGTAGTTAAAATGAAGCTTCATGATTTTCCGTCGGCATCCTGTGCTTTAAATACCAGTTAAAAGTTTGGAACTCTGTTCCTCGAGAGTATTGCCGAATTCAAAGTTTCCTGCACTAGCTTGTAAAGCTGTGGTTTTATCCAACTTGCCAAAAATGGATGTTTTTCCCCATAATATGAAAGTAACACCTTTTTGCTTTGTTATAAACTGCTTACTTTTAACCTTAGATTATAAGCACCTTAAAAGCCATAGCACCTATCCTTGATAATAGAATGTGTCTGCACACTCCAGCCAGCTGTGTAAGCTTAGCTCAAATTCTAAGCGCTCTATATTCTAAATCCTCACCATCATTGTTATATACCTCAGTTAAATTTAAAAATATTTGATTTTCTTCTTGTTTTCTTCAAAACAAGAATATATACGAGGTCAAAGAGAACCACATTCTGGTTTTTCAAATATTAGAAAGAGCCAAACCAGTTCTTCTTTAGATTGTTACTCCCCTATGTTGTTTTAGAATAAAAATGACTTTGACTGAATAACTAATAAGAAAAAGGAATGTTTAGTCCAATGTACTTTGGGACAAAGGAATATTCCACTTCTGTTTTGATAAAGGGAGTAACAGTCTAAAGAAGAACATTCCGTACACCTTTAGATTGTTACTCCCCTCTGTTTTTTTTAATAAGGGAGTAACAATCTAAAGAAGTGCCGCCAAACCATAGTTACATAACCTCTTCAACCCAAGACCTACTATTGATGCAACTATGTACTATTTTGAACTCATAAAAAAACACAGATTTAAATTCTGATCTGGGCATTAAACACAGATCTTTTACAAACACATTATTTATTAGAAGTTAGTAAGATGCAACTTTAGGTCTTTAGGAGATGCCAATGCCTCCATAAATTTATGTCTCTACTGTTATAGTGTTCGGAGAAAATTAGGTATTGCTCTAAACAAGTTGCAAACGTTAATTTTAGGGTTTGATTTAAGTTTGACAATTTATATCTTGTCTTAGACTTACTGTTAGAAGCAGGCTTTGCAGGACTGAAAATCAATGGGGAAAAAACCAAACTTCAAAAAGATTTTAGGATAAACGACACTAAGAAAATATATTGTGGGATGAAATTTGTTTTTTATTTTTTTTTATAAGTGAAATATCAACATTGCCTGAATTCAGGTGAAAATGACGATTATCAATTAGATTCAAATGATTTTCTAAGGCCATAAAAATGTAATCTTCTAGCCAGTCAGCTTGAGAAAAGGACCCAAGGGTAGGTTGAAATGTTCCAAAAGTGAGCCTTTTAGGTTTCTGTATGAAGTACGAAAAGAAACCTTTTATAACAGCTCTGTTTGTCTGTCCGTTGACATGTTTCAATTCATAAACTACTATAGCTAGGAACATGAAATTCAGCACACAGGTGCTGAATATGCACGCAGGTGCATATCGGCATTTGTGACAACTGTACACTTTTTGGAGCTTTCACACTTAATATTCCCAAGAAGGCAGACGACTAAAAAAAATAATGTTATTCACCATGACATGATGTACATCAATTTTAAGGTCTTGAAGTGAAGAAAAAGAATATGCAACAATTAAAATTTTAATTAACAATTTTAAGTTAATGGTACAGAAAGCGGGGATTGTCGGCTCACGTACTTATGTGAAGCATTGTCTTACTTGATTAATTCCTTTATAGACCCTTAACTACTCAAGAATTGACAACTACAAGATAATCTCTAGTCTATACTTAAAGAATATTTTTATCAATCAGCCTGAGAATGATTAAAGTATCAGTCGAATTATGACAGAAATGAGCCTTCTTCATTTCTTTATTGTCGCAACTAACTCAAATGATTTCTTTTCTTCTTCTCTTAATGGAATACATTTTTAGATTTGTTTAAAAATGATTAAATTTTGGCCATACACATATTATTTAACAAATGTAGTGCAGTCACATTTGGTGCACGGTTACTCAACGCTATGGCTTGTGTTAAAATCAATAGATTGTTTAATACCTTTGGACATGTCAGATAATGCCCCGGACAGACAAGATAAGCTAATTCGAAGCATGTAAAAAAGTCGTGCGATGGGTAGTTTTAAAATAGTTTTATATTACCTATAGGGAATTTGGAGTGTGTGTATCTATCTGTGAGTTCAAATACATTGTAGATAATTTGAAGTGTGTAAATCTATCAATGATAGTTGCTTTGGAGTACCGATCAGTTACTCTGGCTTGATTAGATGATGTCTCTCCTTTATTTGTAAACAAGTTAAAAATATTTGTATGACATTATTTATATGAATGATGTTTATGTTAGGGGTCTAGATGGAGATGTTGGAATCAATAGAGGAAGTAGAATGTCGAATGAGAGGCCACGTCATTCCCAACTTGACCCTGTGGTCGATGTCATCGGCCTCACTCCCAGGGCACCCCTTATTACATTCCCTGGTAAGTAACTTTACTTCATAAAGTTCCACGTACAATTCCTCAACCACTTTCAGATAAAACCTATAAGTACTTCAGACAATGTTATAAAATGTTGTCAGCCATAGTAGCCATAGTATTTTGGAAAGATCTTAGTTTGTATTAGGTTTTGATAGCTGCTTGGACAATAACAGGTAATTTACGGGCCCCAAGGTATTAACTCATCAGAAACCAGTGTTGAAGTTTCAACTAAGAGTTTAAGTTAATGATAAAAATCAGTGTTTTTTATCACTTATATCTTGACCCCCAACAATAACTCTTCCGTACGTCGATTTTCACTAAGAGAATTACGATGTTATTAGTGTTGTATACGGGGTATCAGAAGGGGTTCGTAAAATGTCAAAAAACAGATATCTAACAGCGTAATCATATTTGGTTCTCTTTCTTCTTTATATTTCGGGTATTAAACTGAGATTCGATGGTGATAAACCAAATCGCTGGGCTGTTTGTCTAAAATATTAGTAATTTTAGTGCTACTGCATCAACTTTTTCATCTTTGGAAATGTTAAAAAAATGTTCCTGTCATATTTTTGTTTTTTCAAAAAAAAAAAAAAAAATATTACAGTAGAACCCCCCATATCTGACCTTGGTATATCCGACTATGACACCCTTTGGTTTTTTTTTAAAGTTTATTCTGACACGACCGAATTTTATCCTTATGAAAATATTGAGAACAAGTATCGTACTGATCCCTACCCTTCGTTACTTATTATCGTGTGTGTCATTCTATATTTACAATCCAGTGTTGCATTATAATTTTAGTGAATATGGGCTTTGTGTACATTACTGTAGAAGTTAGATGAAGGTGAGTCCATTCTAAAACTAGCTTCAGAGTTGGTGTAACAACAATTAATTAAACATTGGAAAAAGGGTCAGAAAGACTTTGAAGCGTACTCCTTAACAGTATTAGTATGCATAATTTAATATGCATATGGAGAATAGAGTACGTAAATTTATTTTTAATAATAAATATTTAATTTTTACTCTGAAATATTCACTTTTCTTGGTCCTGTAGGTGACAGATATGAGAGGTTCTACTGTACAAAAATAATCCTGAAATTTGAGATCTTTTGAGATTACCACAAACATTGGGAACAACTAAACAAATTAAAATACTGGACAGTGTTTACTTGTTTCAATTTATAAAATTAAAATTATTGTAAAAAAAAACTACATAACATCTGTAATGGACGGCAAGGGTTCAGTGAGTGACTTTATCAGGTGTAAAAACCTTACTATTGACATGTGCAACCTGTTAGTAGCCACTTTAAGAAAGCAGCAACCCCATTCATACGGCGATGCTATGTAAATACTAAGCATGTAGGCCAACATTTAATTTGGAAATCTCCTGTGGGAGAAGACAAAACACAAGCTGCATAAATCTAAGTTAGTTGTTCTTGAAGAGATTGTGTCAAACTTTTTCATCAATAAAAATAATTGTGGTCTGATGTATTGTTATTTAAAGATAATTGATTTATTTATTTGACAGAGATGTGGTACCAGATATTCTTGTGGGCGTTGTTCTCATCTGTGTTGGTGCATGGTATAGCTGCGGGTATCGCATTTCTAACTCTACGAAAGCATCACCTTGGAAAGTATGTATCAACAGATACTTCACATAAACAGATATATTTTAATATAAATTTGGTTTAAAATTAATCATTTTGTTTTTCATTAATTATTTCAGGTTTTTCGCTGTACTAGTCGTGGTAATGGGAGTTTTAGGTAGTGTTGTAAGTGGTTCAATAAGCAGTGCAGCGATTGCATTCGTATACAGAGCATCAAGCATGCAAATGTCACAGCTCTACGCCATGTTCTGGGGTGTAGGTCAAACTGTGGTCGCAGCCGCAGTTGGATTTACAAGAGTTTTAGCGACCCTCTAGCGACCAATTGACTTCTTCCACATCGACCTTAATCAAGTAAACATCGTTTTGAAATTCTCCCTGTTAGTGTAAATTATAATTTGTACATTTGTTAACTTTTGAAATTAATTTATTTGATAATATTTTTTAATCTAGGAATTTATTTTTAATTTCAATTTTTTTTTTTTTTTACAATTTAATTTTAAAAAATGTGTCCTATATCCTACCAATTAATATTATTTAAAAAAGTATATTTTAAAGAAAACAAAAAAAAAATTACCACCAATAAAATGGCATATATTTTTTTATCTAATGTAAAAAAAAGCATAATAAAAATAGCTATTTTAAATTATTTTTCATTAAATTAAAATTATTGAGATACAATAAGACTTAAAAGCTAAATTTTATTTCTATTAAACAAAAAGTGAAATATTTTCCATAACTCTTTTTCTAGTAATGTAGTGTTGTTTAATTTTTGATAAGTATTTTTCAACTAAATTTCCATTTTTTGGCAAATGCACTATAGCAAAAAAAATAGGATGCCCTCTCTAAAATATATTTTACTCTTTTTTGAACTAAAAATAAATAATTTAAAATTTTCAGCTTTGAAAACAAAACGGATTATGTTTGATTCGCCCTCGTAGAATATTTGATTGTATCTTTTGGTGTAATTTCAGCATTATAAGATATTATCGAGACTTATGTAAATTTGTTTTTATTAACAGAAGAGTGAAGAGTGTTTTTTTTTTTGTGAATAAAAAACACTCTTCAAAGTGAAACATTTGGGAAGAAAATAAATTCTGTCAAAAAGACAATTATGGTTCCTTGTTTTTTCCTCTCCATTTAGCAGTTATTATTATTCTATATTGGAAAAGGAACCTCTATTGTTAATTTTTTTTAATATTCCCTATATGCCAGTTTTCCATTTAAATAATACTATTTTAAATTAGTGGAAAAAAAGCATTTATTTGTTGTGATGTTAAATGGAATAAAAATTTTGTAATTGAAAAAAAAAAAAAAAAAAAAAAAAAAAAAAATACAAAATCTGTGAGAGTTTCAGCCGTCTAGATAGGTAATCGGAGTGTGGGGTAAAATAAGTGGATTTCGGAAAGTGGGGTGAAAATTGATAACAAAATTTGTATATCACGGACAAGTAAAGTTAAATAAAATTGTGTGTAACATGAAATTTTTTAGACTTTATCATAATCTGTTTAAATTTTGTTGTTTATCAAAGACAGTTATTGTGTGAGAAAGTTTACATTGTGCATAAAAAATATTATTTTTTATTTTTTACATATCATCTACCTAAAGGTAAAAATAAAAAATAAAAAAGAGTATTTAAAAAAAAAAAAAAAAAGACAGTAATCTTCAGATGTGTATATGGTAAATTTAAATGAATGGTAAAAGTAATCAAGTGTTTTTGAAGTACACTTGCAGAGCTACACAAAAAGAAAACTAATTATATATGTTTCATAACATAATTGTGGAAAATATAACTCACTACTTTGTAAATCTATGAATTTTTAACTTCCTGCAGATGATTTTTCTGATTGACATTAATGTTCATTAATTAAAAAAAAAAAATTTCTTGAAAAATAAAATATTCAAGTGATCTTATTGCCCAGGCAATGCTTTGATTGGGGTTAAGTCAAAAGGCAAAAATTTCATTAAGTATATTTAAAAAAAAGATAAAATTAAGGGCATCCTAAAGTACCAATATTTCAAGATCATTTTGTATTTGCTAATTTGCAGAAAGAGTACCTTATCGCATATAAGAAATATTTTAATTAAAACTTAATAATTCATTAATTAAAAATGTGTTATATTTTAATAAATTTTTCAAAATTTTGGACCATTCTTTTTGGTAAAATAATATTAAATAAGGCAGTTATGCAATTTTTTTTTTCTTTTCAATTGTCAAGATAATAATTGTAAACAACTTTTTTTTGTTGCGACAATTACAAAACCATGCTTATGAAATTAAATAATGTTAATCAAAAGTAAAATTGAATTAAAAAATGAACCCTATCGATAAAAATTTAACATAGTTTTAATTGTTCTGGTGTAAGCTTAACGAGAGAATAGGACGCCCAAAGAACGAAATTGGATTACAAGGGCTATTTTCTTAAGATTGAGTTCACTTTATCTATTTTTCTCTCTGCATCTTGTAAAATTGAATAATGATTCCAATTTTTTTAAAAAATAAATAAATAAATCAATGCATTAATTAAAAGCAAGCAAATGTAAAAATGAAATAAAATCATGGTCAATTCATTATCAGTTCTGATCACTAAATGGTGGAATTTTCTAAAAACTAAAAAAGGTTTACAATTTGTTTGAGTAATTATCCCTTACTGCAGTAAATTATAAATAAATAATTATTAACCGGGGTTTCTTTTTTTTTTAATTTTGATTGATCATTTTATAAAGTGGTAGAAAACTGTTTATATTTTGATTCTTTCATTGATAGAGAGATAATTACGAAGATAAAGGAGACCTTCCATTTAACACTTCTGTTTTCCGAGGCTAATTGTAACTATGTTTATTTATTTGAGTAGTTAAAAAGTTGTCAAAAACTATCAACTTTCTGTAGATAAAGTCTTATATATTAAATCTCGGTACTTCTTTAGATTGTTACTCCCCTGTTTTTTTTTGTTTTTAGAATATACATGGATATCATGATTTTTATACATTCCTTTGACTAAGTAACTATTAAGACAAAGGGATGTTTAGTCCAATGTACTTTGAGACAAAGGAATATCACACTTCTGTTTTTATAAGGGGAGTAACAGTCTAAAGAAGTGCCTAAATTGCGAGAGAAGCATATGTTCTGCGAAGAAAAAAAAGTGGGATAGCTTTCAGTGGCCGTCGCAATTAAGTCAAACTTAAGAGGGTAGGGTAATCAATAGGTTTCTTGCCCCATATGGGGTGGTCTTTACAAGGTCCCCTGAAAAAATGTTATAACCTAGATATAATCCCACAGGCCCTTGATCTTTTTAGGCCTGATCACAAGGGCTAATGTGAACAACCCTCGGTGATCGACACCATTATTGTAAATTAACAAATGTGGTTCCTGAACCATTTAAAAGTGGATAAAGTTTGGCTTCTTTTTTGTAATCACATTGTGTTATAAATTGCTTTTTTTTTCTTACGACTTCAGTCTAATTAAATTTTTCTTTTGTGGTAAATATACTAAATCTTTTTTAAGATTAAACACGATTAATTTTTAAAAACAATAAAAACCAAACTCAATCTCTTACATTTCATTCAAAATCAAATTAAAAACTTTATGATCAACAAATATATTTATAGTAATTTATATAAAAAAAGTAAAATTAAATTATTCTTTATTCTCTTACTTTTACTGATTTGCTTCAATTATTATTAGCGTCATAATTATGATTATTATTATTGTTGTTTTAATGCAATTTTAAATATTTATAGTGTAAAGGTAATTTAATAAAAAAAAAATGTAATATATTGTATTAACTTATAGGCACAATTTAAATAATAAAATTATAATAAGTTAAAAAACAACAATCAGAAATATATGAATTCGTACAATTTTAAATAGATTTTCTAAAATAAAAAAAAATTACAATGTATGAATTTATCAAATGTATATATTGAATAATAAGACATTATCAAAGGTTTCGAAGACCAGAAATGATCGATAAATGGCAAAATCATTTAGAAGTCAATTTAATGGGGCCGCTATTTTTTATCAAGGGACTCAAAATAGCATTATTAATCCATGTTTTTTTTTTTCTTAGTTAATTAATTGTAAATTTATTTTTTATTTTTAATTAGGATTTTTTAATTGTGATTTCCAAGGAGAAAAATTTATATATATATATTTTTTTTATAAATAATTATAAATAAATGATCAGATAGAGTCTTTGTTTTGGAGATTTATAATTTAAATTAATTAGCTGATATGGGTTTAGAAACTAATAACAATGAGAAAGCTTCATGATGTGTTACCCATATCATCATCTTTTCTTAAATAAGACCCTAAACAAAACCCATATGTTCTCTCTATAAAGTCCTATAGAGGGAACCCATAATTATATGGGCTCACTTTGTCAACCTAAGTCCCAAAGTAAACTCACCAAATCCCTTTTCAATATCGACCGAAGTTAACCCATATTATCCCTTTTCAGAGACCAATGAAGGATTGCTCATTTATGCCCATCTTTAACACATAATTATTAGCGTTGGGAACCAATCGATTGAAAACAGTCGACTAAACGGTTGTTTTAAAATATTCATTCAGTTGTGGATATCTAGCTTTCACTCGACTGATATCAGTCTATACTTTGGAGTTGTATTAGTTGTAATTCGGACGTGTATATGTGGACGTGTGTATAACGAGATAACGAGTGTCATGCGCCTTCTCACCCCTCCTCCACTCTGAGCCTTTCCCCTACCTAAAACCAAAAAACATCCGAATGAAACATTTGAATGAAAAATTCGAATGGATTCAGTCTCAGTCTATATTTTTTTCATTAGAATGAAAACGATGTCGTAGCAGGCTGTAGTTTGGGAAGAGATAACGAGTGTCAAGCGCCTTCTCACTCTCACCCCCCCCCCCTCAGCTCTGAGGCCTTTACGGCCTCCACCATACTACTCCTATATAAAAAAAAACCATTCGATTGAAACATTCGACTTGCGGGTTCAGTCTCGGTCTATATATTTATTCGTATATCCTATACCCGCTATGAGACTGTTTTCAGTCGATTGAACTCAATCGACTTTTTTTTCCCGAATCGACTTATTCATTCGGTTGTTTTTTCTGGTCGGTTGTCCCAACGCTAATAATTATGGGTTCCCTTTACTAACCTAGACCCTAAAAAAACCTACTTGTTACTTATTAAGTTACATTGGTTTAAAATCCTAATAATTCATTTCAATAACATGAATAAACCAAATAATTTCTACTCAATAAATACCAATGGAATCCTAAAACCTTCTTGTTCTAGACCTAGAGATTTTTTTTTTAAATTATTAGAAAAATAAGAACATAATATTCATATATGCTTTAAAACGATTTTTTTGTAGGATAACAATTATACAAAGTTTCTATTTTATTTATTTATTTTTTTTTTTACCTTTCTCCGTGGAAATTATTAAAGTAATTTAAAATATTTATCAAATAAAAATGTTAAATATTGTTATTTGCTCATTATGAATAACTTGTTGTTTGTTTTTTTTTTTTTTTTTAAATATTAATAGTTGTAATTTTTTTTTCTTTACTCATTTAAAAATTAAAAAGAGTTACACATTTAGTTTTAATTTTAGTGAATTTTATCGTGGAAGAAGTATTAAATATATAATTTTATTTTAAGAGTAGCGTGAAAATACTGAAATTGTTTTAGACATTTTATGCCTGTCAAAACACTTATTTTTAAACAATTATGTTTTTCATAACTGATATTTCAATGCTTAAGAGGACATTGCGTGCATTCATGGCTGCTGTTCAGCATTTTATAATACATAATTATTTTTCTCTCTCTCTTATACATAATAAATATTAAATTAAATATTTACTCAAAAGACATTGAGAATTCAAGGGATATTAAAATTAAATAAATAAAGATCTAAAGATTTTTGGGGTGTTAAATAATAATTAATTTAAAAAAAAAAAAAAAATGCCTAATTTATTTCCATCATATAATAGACTTGTTTACATTGTTAGTAAGTTTACTTTTACATGAGATAAGAAAATTTTGTTTTATTATTTTTTATTCATATAAAATATGCTGTTCTTTTTTTTTTTTTTATATATGTATATAACTTATTTATTTTTAATCTTTCCCATTTATGCATTTTGGATTAATTTAAATAAATAATTGTTATCTTGGGGCTGTAATTAATTAAGTGGTGAATTTTCATATTATTATTGTTTTGCTACCTTTTGCGTTATGCTTTTTTATTTATTATTATGTTATTATCTTGTATAAAAAAAACATTGTTTATAATAATTGTGGAAGTAGAGACGATGTAAAATTAAAAAATGTTAAGGATTGTTTATTGTTCTTATTTTGTGGTAGGAAACAAATCAAACAATGAATATTGTAAGTATCAAATTTTACAGTGTTGTTAACATAAATAATACATTAATTAAAATAGGAAAGTCCCTTCAAAAATCCAATTTTTTAAACATCAATTGTAACAGTGAAAGAAACCCATATCAAAGAGAACTTAAGTTTACAGGAGACATCACATTTTTTCTAGAATTTTTTTTTAAAACATTCTTTTCCTAAAATCTCTAATGTTGACATGCTTTTTATTTTTTATTTTTTAAAAAAAATTAATAACTCAAGCTTTCACTCCTAAAATCTACTAGGATAAGAGTTCATAGTGAGTACAAGATCACACTTTAACTTGTTTAGAAATGTCAGGCATTTATAAAAAAAACTATTTTACATAGGCGGTGACCACAGTAGCTTGGATAGGAGAACAGTTGGTACTCCTATCATTAAAGTTATCAGCATTGAGTGTGGTCATAACTTGGATGGGTGACCACAGACATTGGTTGAAGTGTGGGACCTCAGATAAAGTTGTTGGAGTGTTAGAATTTCTCTGGTGTAAAAGTTGTGTATGTGATTTTATCTAATTACATTTCAATCGCAGGGTTCCTCAGTAGTTTATTAATACCATCTAGTTGGTCTGGTTGGATTCCTGATCCCTGTATGAAGGCCCCACACTTTGTAATTACCCAGCATAAATGGGTAGCTGATTATATGAAGTGATGATTAAATGGTGGCGAATAAGATTTATAGTCTATTATATGTTGATGGAGCAACATAGCAACCGAATGGCATGCATTACATATTATATTGTTGTATAAGCCCTTTGGCAGAGGCCCCAAGGGCTGTTGTGCCCCAGAGTTAGTTAGGGTTCTCACTAGGTTTATAAAAAAAAAATCTGAAATTTTGACTATAATATCTCAAAAATGCCTAATTTAAAGATATAAGTCTCACTATGTCACCATTGACCTTCTATGGTGCTCCCTAGAAATCCTTATTTGAGGGTATGTGGTTTCATTGTGTTACCATCAACATACTATGGTGCTCCATAGAAATCCTAAATTTGAGGATATGTGGTTTCATTGTGTTACCATTGACATACTATGGTGCTCCATAGAAATCCTTATTTGAGGGTATGTGGTTTCATTGTGTTACCATCAACATACTATGGTGCTCCATAGAAATCCTAAATTTGAGGATATGTGGTTTCATTGTGTTACCATTGACATACTATGGTGCTCCATAGAAATCCTTATTTGAGGGTATGTGGTTTCATTGTGTTACCATCAACATACTATGGTGCTCCATAGAAATCCTAAATTTGAGGATATGTGGTTTCATTGTGTTACCATTGACATACTATGGTGCTCCATAGAAATCCTAAATTTGAGGATATGTGGTTTCATTGTGTTACCATTGACATACTATGGTGCTCCATAGAAATCCTAAATTTAAATAAAGAATTAAAATCCTATACCAAAAATAATAAATGAATAAATAGAAAAATTCTTAATAAAGATCCCTTTCTTAAATATTATTTACTTTTTGTCTTTAATAAAGCTTACTTCCTTAATAATAATTTACTGTTTGTCCTTAAAGTAATCGCCAAATAAGTTTTAATGTGTTTACAGCTTGGGAAAGTAATAAAAAGGGTGGGGAACCAATGAGAACTCAGGATTTTAAAATTTTAACTCACTAAAACTCATTTTGGCGATTACTGTGATTAACAATTTTTCCTTAATTATAATTTACATGTTATCCCTAATAAAGCTTACTTTTTTTCAAATTATATTTGTCTATTTACAACAAAAATTACTTTTTGTACTTTTCCAATATATAATTATTAGAATAAATATTTCACAACAAAAAATATCGATACAATAAAGTATCAAATTTTGTTATTGTAAATATTGTACAAAGATTGAAAAACATAAAAATTAATCGATAATATAAGGGTAATTTTCTTCTAGAATATAAAAAAATGATTGTAAACTTTACATATTTTGCTTTTTTTTTTAACAAAAAGTAATTTAAATTTGCCTACTAAATGTAAAATTTCTTTCTATTTTTCACTTGTGTGTCTTTGAATATATTGCTTGTGTTACATGTGTATTTATCCCTTTAAATTATTTAATATAAATAAAAAAGCATTATATATTATGATGGGGGAAAATTAAGTTATTTGAAATAATTGTACATATCATAATGAGTAGTGAACTCACTTTATTAGGAATGAAGAAAGATGTTTCTTTACTAAAAGTAACTTTATTGTACAATGTTGGCTTTCAACCACTAAAGGTCGACCAAGAAGTCATGAACACATGAGAAACTGAAAGCTTAGCTTCGTTTAAAGTCGGAACTTCCGAGTAGTGCCGAAGTCAGTACAGTCGGGTGCTAAGACAATACCAATTTCTCGTTTGTATGACATGCGCAGTTATGCCAAATCTCAAGAATAACAACAGGAAGGTTTCCAATCTGTTAGGTTTCCTGTTTTGTTTGTTTTTATACAGTACGGATCATAGTCACAACTATCCTAAACGATTTTTGTACGATCCACAAATCCACAGGATGATGCAAATGCAAAGGACGCTACTAATAACAGGGTTGGAACAAACCTAATATGTATTTATTTTTATAAAAATGATTGCTCTCCATGACAATTAATCAAAATAATATTTAAGAATTTCTAGTTTGTTTTTCCCCATTATATTTTTTATAAATATAATAACCAGTGAAACTTATCTTTGTATCTCATTATTTATAACATTTCTTCCTAATTTTGAATTTGTGTTATTATCCATGTTTTTATAAATACCAGGAAATTTAATTTACCAAAGAGAAAATTGCCAAAAACAATCCGAGAGAGGTATTTGTACAAAAATAATACACAAAAAAGTAACAACTAAAATCCAGAAATAAGAAAAGTAACAAATAAAACAGAAATTTAAAAGTGACAAATCAAACTCAGAAATAAAGACCAAGAAAAAAATCGATTAAGAAAGAAGAAAATCGATTTAGATTTAAAGAATATTATTATGTATAATCAATAAATAATAATATAAAGATATTACCAAGTATTAATAGTAATTTCTTATCAGGTAGTGTTGCCTGTTGCAAAAAATATTTTAAAAAATATAGAAGTTATCAAAAATAAAATTATTAATAACAAAAGAACAACACTGTGTTTTTTGACAGTGATCTATTTTATTAAAAACAGACTATACATGGCACCAAAACAACGACACTAGCGCACTCCTCAGATTTCCATGCCTTCTTGGTCCACCTTTAGTGGTCATCTCGCTGAAGAAAGAAATCTATAAAACGTAAGCTTTCAACCACTAGTGGTCCTATCGCTGGAACTGAAGATGATCACTAGCGGTTGAAAGCCAGCATTGTACAATAAACGGTTGAACTATCCTATACGGGGGGGGGCATCATGTATAGAAATGAAAAAAACTGGAACATATAATTAAAGTCTTTTCTATATATTGATAAAAGAAATGCACCAATTATGGATTCTTCTTCATTTCATTAGTTTTCTCTTAATACATTTTCCATCTTCAGTCCTCTATTTTGAGACACAGCTGTATACAGGTCAATTTTGCGAATCTTGGGCGTATGTATCAGTCGTAGATTAACTGGGCTTTGATGTAGCGTATCTGGTTTTTCGAGAGACTATGAAATAAAAAATTATCCATAAATAATGCAATTTATATCAATATACAGAAAACACTATAATTATGTATGCATTATATTTGATAGTTTTTGCATTTCTATACATGACGCCCCATATAGACTAGTCCAACCCAATAAACTTACTTTTAGTGGAGAGATATCCTTCTTTTTTTCTAATCTTATACATTTTTTATTTAAATTGTTAATTTGAAAAAATCAAACCTTATATCAAAAACTAAAATTTTATATGCACATATATTTAATAAATATGTTGGTCTGAGTATTTGTTGAATAAAAGCAAAGTTAAGAACGCTATCAACTATTTAAAGGTTTTGTTTACAGAATTATTATAAATTAAAAAAAAAGGACATAATATTAACAAACTTTAACAAAAAAAGTATCTAAAATTTATTAATGTTACTTGCTGACTTTGTTTTTTCTAAACATCTGTAATAAAATAATTAATTTTTAAATTTCCTTCTGTTCTAATAGCAATAGTTTTTATATGTGTGACTATTATATAACTAAAAAATAAAATAGAATAAATCTGATAATCAACAAATAATTTTTCAGAATTCAAAAAATGACAAAAAAATAAATTTTTATCACTTTTATGATTATTATTGAGAAAAGAAAAAAATAAATAAATAAATAAAATAAAAAAAGATAGCTTTTTCCTGTAAATAGATTTAAATATTAGTGTTAGGCCAGTTTATAAATAATTGTATAAATATATTCTTGTAAATAACTTTTTTTTTGTTCAATAAAAAAATGAAAAAAAAAAAAAAAAAAAAAATGTTTGGATTATAAAAAACAGAAGTTTTTAAAAAAAGAAGGAAAATATTTTGCTATGTGTCGGTAGAATGCTTGAAATTGTTATTTAAGCTTTATTTTTTATTAATATTGTTACCAGTAATAAAATAATTTTTTTAGAAAAAAAAAAAAAATTGTTGTCATCACAATATTTTTATGTTGTAAAAAAAAATTAAATGTAATGTTTGTTTAATTTTACAATTATGTATATCTCTTCTTTTAGAGTGTGATATTGTTTTTATTTTTTAAAAACAATATGAAATACATTTATATTTTTGAAGGATATAGATATGTCTTTGTTTAAAAAAAAATAAAAATATTTTTGATCCTCAAAGCAAAAATGAATTGTTAACTATAGGTAATTTAGAAATGTAAACATATATATATATTGCAGATATACAGTGCGTCCCCGGATCGACGCATGAATAGGTCAAAAAGACTAAAATGTTTTGAATTGAAATTCCATCTTCTGGGGTTTAGCCCTGCTTGGATAGAAACTAATTTATGTCATAATTTAAGTTTTGAAAAATCAAGTATGTCTTAGAAATTTACAAAAAAGTTATTTTTCCCACTAGTAAAGTGCTTCTTCTCTAGGAGATGCTACAAAATGGTATTAGAAAAAGTTGTTAAGAGAGAAAAGCTGAGTAAGAATACAACATTTTAAAACTCTCTGCCTACATTGATATATTGCATTATTTACCACTCCATAGTATGCCTATTGTGCTGTTAAAAATAGTAAAAAATAATACATTTTAGTGGTGTTTTCCGTGCCATAAAATTGGTTTTAAATTTCGAAAATACATCTATAAATATTATTATGTACAAAATTAAATTTAATCGTGAATTATTTGTGTTTTATTACTGTTATTATTCTTATTTCTTATAATAAATATTTAAAGTTCTTAACAGACAATTGAAAGTAAACTAAATTTTTTTGCACTTGCATTATTTATCAATTTTGTAAGAACTTTTCCTCACGAAATTTTTTAATATCTTCAACAATTGAAAAAATGGTAAATAATGCAATATATCAAACTAGGCGGAGCGTTTTAAAATTTTGTATTCTTACTCAGTTTTTCTCTCTGAACAAATTTTTCTAATAACATTTTGTCGTATCTCTTAGAGAAGCAGCACTTTACTAGTAAGAAAAATAACTATAATGTAAATTTCCAAGACATACTTGATTTTTCGAAACTTAAATTATGACCAAAATTAGTTTCTATCCAAGCAGGGCTGAACCCCAGAAGATGAAATTTTAATTAACATTTTTTTTAGTATTTTTCACCTATTCATGCGTCGATCCGGGGACACGCTGTATATGTATATTCAATTCTTAACTTTTGTGATAGTATGGTCTCAACGACAAATATATAAATATATGTATTAAAATTGCAAATGTTGTCAGTTTGTTTTTGTTTTTCTTTTATTGTTCTCTTGTGGAGAAATTGGAACAACTTTGATTAAAAGAAATAAACAAAAATATTTTTCCTACTAGCGGCAGCAAAATTACGCATTATTGAACTGTTTTTAGGCATGAAAGTTTAATTTCTCTGAGGTATCAAGAAAACTTTACAATACGCAGCAAAATGCGATTTTGCTGCCTAGGCGGCAAAATCGTATTTTGCTGAGGATTTTTCCAGGCTAAGCCACGCCCACATTCCCCGCTACAAATAAATAAACAAACAACCCATTCTTTTATATTATCTTTAACCTAAATGATTATAAAAATTTACCTTAAAAATATTTCGAATTTATTCAAAAAGGTTTATAAATACTTATTATAGATTATATTTATAAAATAGAATGGAGTAAAAAGATAAAAAAGAAATAAAAAATATTACAAAAAATAGTAGGTCTTAAAATAATCATAAATAATTAAATTAGTTTCAACACTGCAGCTCGTCTATAATCATCATTTTGTTTTGTTTTTACTGTATTTCTGTCAATTCATTTATTATAATTGTAACATTTGATATTGTTGCTTGTTTTTTTTTAATTTGAATAGTTCAATAATAGTATTTGATAAGTAAGTAAGTATTATAAAATGAACATTATTTATAGGAAACATTTTTCTGCCGCCAGTAGGAAAAATATTGTATGCAACAAGGCAGCAAAGGAAACATTTCTGCCTCATATTGATATATTGCCTGCCTCGGCTTCGCCTCGGCAGTCAATCGAATAAATTACCTGCCTCGGCTTCGCCTCGGCAGTTAATTTCCATAGCCTGACCTCGCCTCCGGCTCGGAGGCTAATTTAATCATTCGTCAGAAAAATTCCATTTTGCTGCCTAGTTACATAAATAACTATTTTTAAAGACTATCTATGATCCTTTTACGCTCTAAAAGATAATAAAAATATATACAGTAACAGTAGAGCGTCTGCAATATTATCTGAACTAATTTTGTGTAGAGTGGTCCAGATAATCAAAATTCTCAAAAAAAAAGGAAAAATGTTAAATACAATTAATTAAGTGCAAATCATGTTTGTACAAAAACCATCTTTGTTTATTTATCTATAGTTTGTTTATTTATCTTTGTTTATTTATCTATATTTATTTATCTATAATTATACAACTAACAATGCTCTTTTTAAGAATTAATTAAGAGGCGGCTTTTGATTTTCTTTCTGTAAAAGCCAATTCGGATAATTGAGCGTTCAGATAGCTGACGTTCGAATAATTGACCCTCTACTGTTTATAAAATTTGTCAATGCCTAAAAATTGTTTGTTAAAACACATTATTATAATATATTAAAACAAAAAGAATGTACTTTAAAATTGATTCTGTATTGTAATTATCAAAAAAGAAAATCTTTGATCTTTTTTAATAATTAGTGAAATTTAACTTAAAAAGAAATTAAATCTCTTTTTAGTACCAGCAAACTTGTTGATATATATATATATGTATATATATATATATATATTTTTTTTTTTTTTAAAGTGTTAAACTTTTACCATATATTAAAAAAAAAAAAAAAATGCTAACTTAAAAATGATAATTTAATTTTTAAAATAGCTGTTCAAATTTTTAAGGTTTAGGTAGTATTCATACTACGGAAAGATTAAATTTTACTTTAAAAAACGGATATATAGGAGGCCCATGGTTCAAATCACGGTGCTGGGGTCTATTTTTCTCTGTATGTCTCCTGTAGTTAATGATAATTATAATTTGATTTAAAGTAAAATAGCTGTTTGAATCAAAAAGAAACAGATATTCAACACAAGACAACTGTTTACATTTGAAAAAATCAATTCTTACATAAAAAGGTTGTTTGACGTTCATAGTAGAGTGATATTTTGCATCAAAGGAACAGTTGTTAGTACACAAAGAATAGTATATTGTGTTACAAGGCTGTGAAGTGAGTTTTTTCTTTACCGCGGCAATTACATTTACTGTCGAGCAAAGCGAGACAGTAAATATTGCCAAGGTAAAGAAAAAACACTTCACAGTCGCGTAGCATATGCTATTTTTTCCGAGGCAGCAGACAATGAAAAAACATTAAATATTAATCACTAATCAATATATAATAATAACAAATATTAGTACATACTTAAGACTTAAAAAAAGAAACCTTAAAATGAGGTTACACTATAAGAAAAGATAAACAAAACACATTGACATCTAGCGGATTTTTATCGTACTAGAAGCATTTCTACAAAGACTGCAGCACTACTAACGGAAGTTTTGACAACTACCCGCCGTAAAGAAAAAATCTTTTAGTGCCTAGGACGTAAAAAATGTTTTCTTTACAGCTAGGAGTAATGAAAAGATTTTTTAAGTCCACGTAATGAAAAAATGGATTTTAGCTATGTCTTTTAGGCTCTAAAGTTACTATTTGACAGCCTACCACGGAAAAAACAAATTTATTCAAAATTGTTAAACTTTCGAATGCTTTTTTAGGTGTTAAGGCAGCTGTTAACACCTAAGAAACTTTATCCTATCGAAAAGCAGTGAACTTTCATTATAAGACACTGTTTAGCATCAAAATTCTATTTAAAAAAATGTTAATTTATACATAAAACAACTGTTAGCCCGAAAGAATATTTTCCATAAAAATTAAAATTGTGTAACTTTAACATTAAATAGCTGGTAAACACCTAAGAACATTTTATTTAATCTAAAAGCAACAAATGAGATTAGCATTAAGAAAATGTTGCTGTTAATCAGTGTGTATGTTAGGGTTGGTGACCCTAAAATTTAAAAGAATGTTTTTATATTAGTACATAGTCTATGTACCATGCTTAATCTCGGTTGGATGGCTCAAAGAGGGTTTAATTAGCCAATCAAAGATTTTGACGATAGGTGGCACAAAGAAAATTTAAACTGATTAAAAAAAATTTATTCCATCTATAGCAGTTATGAACTTTACCATAAACAAACTTTTATTTAACATGTTAAATCTCTTCTGATAGTGCAGGAGATAGCGTGCAAAAAAGTGTCAGACTAACATCAAGCTAGAATTTTGTATACAAGTCAATCTTTTAGCGCCTTTTAAGAATATGTGATCAGCTAAGTTCGTCTGCGGGACATAGCTTGGCAATAGGCGTTTGAATAAAACAAACCGGTGGAGAGCAGCCATGTCCCGCCCTTTTTGGTGGAAATTATGATTTTCATGATCCTAAGTACAAAATTAGTTAGTAGACCGGAAATAAAGTTGATTTTAGTTTTACATTCGATAGGTGATCAATTTAATTTGGAGAAATATTTGAATAACTAACCTTATCAAGTATGAAAATAACATCGACTTGATTTTTGGTCTACTAACTAATTCCGTACTCAGGATCATGAAAATAACATTGTCCACCATAATTGGTGAGACATGGCCGCTCTCCACCGGTTTGTTTTTTTCAAACACCCATAGCCAAGCTATGTCCCGCAAACGAACTTAGCCGACCACATATTCTTAAAAGGCGCTAAAAGATTGACTTGTATACGAAATTCTAGGTTGATGTTAGTCAGACACTTTTTTGCACGCTATCTCCTGGACTATGAAGACAGCTATTAGTTCCAAAGTAAACTACAGTTGCATCTCCGCACAACAAAATTGATAGTTCTGAAAAAAAAAATTCTAAATTCAATTTTTAAGTTTTTGGTAGTTTTCATACTACGGAAAGTTAAATTTTAATTTAAATCAAATTATAATTATTATTAACTACGGGAAACAGACAGTGAAAAATACACTCCAGCGCCGGGATTTGAACCACGGGCCTCTACATTTCCAATATAGAGGCCCGTGGTTCAAATCCCGGCGCTGGAGTGTATTTTTCACAGTGTGTTTCCCGTAGTTAATAATAATTATAATTTGATTTAAAAAAAAAAAAAAAAAAATCTATTTAAAACTTTTGTTGTGAGTGATCCTGAAAGAGAAAGATTTTTTCCTATAACTTTTTCACCCATTGCAGAACTGCTTAATCTAAGTCTTCATACTTACAACCTATTATGTATTTTTTAAAAAATCTCCATTTGTTTCGTATAGTTTAAATATTAAATCCCGGATTTTTAAAATTGTTGACCCTGAACTCTGAGCAATTTAATATTTACAAAATAGTTCTTCGTTCTTCTTCTTGTTTCTTTTTCTACGTCTTTTAATAGAATTTTTTTTTTTCTGAAAGTAATAATGATTTTCTTTTATAAAATTGTACCATGAGTAAAAAGTCAAGAGCTTTATAAATGCCCAAAACAAATTATAAACTGAAACTAAGAGATTTCTCTATTCTGTGCAAAGATCAATCCGATTCTATTTAAACTAATGGATGTAGAATACGCAAAATTATCAGAGTGCTAGAGCAACAAACACCTGAAAATAGTTCTTAGAAAATAAAGGAATTCAAAAACACCGCCAGTATTAATTCACAAAAAGTTTGTCAGCCAGATCTTTTATCCTTATTTATATGAATTTTGTTTAGGTACTTCTTTAGTTTGTTACTCCCCTAGGTTTTTTTTTTAGAATATAAATGACTTTGACTAAATAACTATTAAGACAAAGGAAATTTAGTCGATGTACTTTGAGAAAAAGGAATATCACACTTCTGTTTTTATAAGGGGAGTAACAATCTAAAGAAGTGCCTTTGTTTGTTTTAGAGAAATTATTATCATTCTATAGAAACACTTTTATACGGTGAATTCGTAAGGGCATAAAAAAATTATTATTCAGACATTTTTATCTTACAGAAGTTTGTTCAAAGGAGATCTTACAGTAATTTATTTTCAGCCTTTATCAATTGAGTACATTTTATTTTGTTCTAAATGTTATAATAAACTGCGCTTATTTATATAAAATAAACTTTGTTTTTTTAGAATTATTTTTAATATTGTTAAATTTTTTCTAATAAACCCTTTGTAATATAAAATAAAAGGAAATCATTTTGTGATATTTGCTAGCTTATTTTTTTTTTTTTTGGCACAATGTATAAAAATTAAAAATAGTTTTTTTTTTTAAAAAAAAAAAAAAGAGAAAAAAGCATTACGATTAAATATATTTTTTCTTTGTGAAATTATTATTTAATAGGAAGTTACATTTTTTGTTATTTTAATAATAGACTGTGGTATTTTCATATTAATTGGACACCAATTTGATTATTTATTATTAATAATAATAAATAATCAATAATAATATTATTATTATCGACATGTGTACTAACAATACACTCAACAACTTTAGTATAACTAACACTAAAATACTCATAATAATTTGTTTATTTAAATGTAAGTATGATGATGAGTGTAAGGAACAATGTAGTACAATACCTCTCTAATAATAATTGTCTACAGTGAATTGTACAATGCCATTGAATTTTACTACGTTTTTATTAGCTTGCTTTCTTGTTTGTTTGTTTGTCCGGTACAAATCTGGCAATCGATTTCTAACTAACTTCCCGAATAGCTAGACATTTGAAACTTTTAGCATAGCTCAGAACACGATGACAATGCATTATTTTAATACTTTTAGCCATCTTTCAGCAGAATTTAATTGGTTTTCAGCAAATTTTGCAGTATGGAAAGTTAGTTTGGAAAAAAATCCGCAAGTTATTTTATTTGTTTTGCCATGTCCCATATTTACGCAATCTTTATTTTGACGGGTTTCAAATTTGTGATTTTTATAAATAAGAGATAAACATTGAATGACAGCAAAACAGGAAATATATCGATTATATTATTTATATTATTTCAAATATATCGATGGCACGGTTTAGATTTGGTGTTGGGGAGATCCGTTGTTCAAAGATTTGTCCTTTTATAGGTTTAAGATCAGCTCTCTTGGTTGTCATTTATGTGAAGTAAATAAATTCGAAACTATTTTTTTTTTTTACTAACATTATATATTATATAACAATAACAAGTATATTATCAACATTACATACGATTCGACAGAATATTTAAAAACGTAGTATATAAAAAGTTCTTTTTATCTTGAAATTTTTATTGTACTTCAACTTTAATTTGGACCTCTACCTGGTCTATATGCAGCAGGGTTGCTTTTCTTCAGAAAATGAGCGGAGCACCGCAAAGTGGTGCGGAGCGGCTGTCGAAAATTCTAGAGCTAAAAAAATAATTTTGTACTTTGATTCTGTAAACAGCACCGTACAATTCACTTTTACCGAATAATTTTTATTTTAAATTATTTTAAAATAGAAAAATCTCACGGTGTCCTATTAATATGAAAGTACAGTTTAATAAATTATTCTGTTATAAGCTCTGTTAATAAATATTAATAGATAATAATTTGTTAATTAAAATAATGTACTTGATGATCACCACAATGATAATTAGACCAATGACATCCCTGCTTTGAAAATGGTTAAATGTTATTAGTTTTCACTATATCAAGAATATTATTTTTGATGTTATCAAATTATAATTGTTGTATTATATCAAAACACAAAAAAAGACATTAATATTACATTTTTTATTTTATTATTTATTATTTTTAATTTAAACTTTATTATTGTTTTGTGTGGGATAAAAATTAAGGGTTGAATGTGTTATGTTTATAAACTTCCAGATGAAAAAAGTTTTTTGTGTTTTTTTTTTATAAATAAAAAATTGTATTGTTACATGAGAAGTAGTATTTGTGCAATATTCAATAACAAAAATAAATTGATATGCTAAGACTGAATTTTTTAAGACTTCCTTTTTTTTCAAAACCTTTTTCTTTAAACCCTTAGTGGTACTGCTATAGTGGATAAACAATGAGGTACGTACGGGTGGCGTTCGTTATGCACCAATGCATTTTTCAAACCATAAATAAGTCGAATCCAGATTATCTAGATTGCATTTTGGAAATGTTGAACTAAAAAGTCATTTAACATATCACATATTTATTTCTCAATGATATCTTTAATTATAAAAATAATAAACAGGTCAAGTGTGTGCTGGTCAGCACACAGCGAGGGTCCGTAGGCCACACTGTATAGTGATAAACTGTAAAGTGTATAAACAGTATTTTTTAAAATGCTAAAAAACTTACTTTGAACTATTCTAAGGGTCTGATATTCTCAAAACACACACTGATAAAGTATTTTTTCTTTTGGTCGAAGAATGTTCAGGAATTTTTTTCAGATTTTTTGCACTTCACATTAGCGAGATAGAAGAGGGGGGGGGGGGGGGGGGGACACGTTTCATACCCACTTCAAACTTTCCTACGCTCGCCCTATCAAAGTTATATCCAAAGAATTATATATTTTTGTAATCAGCTCGACGTACCCTTTTTATATGATACCCCTCACGGTGTCGAAAATAAATAAAAAATTGTTAACCCTTAAGTTTTTTTACCCTAATTTTTGTGAAAAATATTTTTTTTAAGTCGCTATATTTTTAAAATATGTGGGTAGGTACAGACACATACATGCCAAATTTCAAAGTGATCGGACGAAAGGTGTAGCCGTGAGAGCACGCGAGAGGACAGACGGACAGACACACGCAGGAAAATATAAGGGTCCTTGGTTTTGCCTACGGACCCTAAATGACGAATGAGCTTCTGACTTAAGAGTTGATCTTACAACCTTAATTAATTGTTAGTCATCGGTCATCAAAGTCCTAAGATAACTCCTCACAACCATCATCCTAAAGAGCAGAATCAACAAATATTGATCGGGCGACACAATTTCTCTACCGGACATGGTGGCACGGGCGGCATATACAGTGTAAAAAGGTAAATAAACAAGGCAAAACAATGCGGAATAAAGCAATAATCAAAGTAGACTGTTTTGTCCGTTTTAGGGGTCTCTAGTGGAAGGGTAGAGTGAGGGTATATTATTCTCATTGTGTGTCGTCTGTGATTTACAGAAACTTTTTTTTCTTGTGGCACACTCAATGTGCCAGCCCGTGTCACAGCTAATGTCAAATGTCACAGCTAAGTCAGCTAATGTCACAACTTAAAAAAAAAAACAAATGTTTCTTCATCCAGTGTTTTCCATTTGTTAGTCGGTTCACAGTTAAATTTATTCATTATTAAAAATTTTTATTAAAATATACTATAAAATAATTCCTAGCTTGGAATTGAACCCGACTTTTCACCCTTTGCAATTATACTTATTTTTATAAATATCTTGGTAACTTGATTTTTGACTTAAATTGGTAGATGTTTTTTAAAAACATGTAAACCCCTCAAAATCAATTTCACTCCATCACACAATATTTTCTCGCTAATATACAACTGGATTAATGAGAAAGTAAAAAAGGAATGTTAAATATAAAAGTGTATTTAGAAGAAATCCTAATACATTTTTGGAATATTTATTTTCAGCAGAAAGTCAATTTCAAAATGTATACATGTCTGTTTCCAATAGTTTTTTTTATTATAATATACAAAATATTATGAAAGTATTTTAAAATTATAAATAAAACTAATGTCATATCATAATACCTGTATACACATGAGACCAAACAGTATAGGGAGTTTGATGAAGTCCAAATAAATTTTACGAATAAGAATTATCAGGTAGTAATGGCACCTGGGGGCCGATTCTGTAACTTTGAAACCTCCCTTTTCCTGTTGTTATATATCAAAAAGTGGATTGAATACTAGAGACAAAGCAGTCCTTTAGACCTAATACCAATACACTTTTATTAACAAAACCGGTTTCAGCATGTCTACTATTGTCTGTGGTCGAGTACAAACTTAGTTAAAAGTGTAACAATAATTGTGATTTAGACAAATAAACAGAATTTATCTAGTGTTTTATTTATTTAATTAAATATTTGTAACAATCACAAAATCTTGGTTGAAACTACAAATTTCATTAGGAATAAAGAAGATGTCTTTCCACTAAAAGCAATTTTATTCCACAAAGTTGGCTTTTAACCAATAATGGTCATCTTTGGTGGTAGTGGCGACAAGAATAAATGAAAAATAGTCAGGTTAGTAGTTTTTAGACCCAAGTATAAATCTGACTCGTTTAAAATAGTTAGATTTAAGCCTCAGTTTTAACTCCTACACTATTTTTTTTTTTTTTTTTTATCATATGTCTACTTGTTTCAATGGCAGTGAAGATGACCACTAGTGGTTCAAAGCCGGCTTTGTAATAAAGATACTTTTAGAGGATATTTGAGGAGCCTAGTATCAAATATGGACATTCGACATTTTTTCCTAATTTCAGTTATCGATTGTTTCTTATAGGTTTTTGGCTGCTGCATCAGATTCTGCTATCCATTTGCATCAAAAACGACCAGAAAAGGGGTAAAAATGCAATAATATTTGTAGTTTTGTTTCAAATACGGACAAGTCAACACACGTTTTGCTTCAAAAGTGGACATAACCAAAACAGCCAACCAGGAGCCTGCATTTTACTAACTTGTTCCTATGATGCACTGCGGGCTTTAGCATCTGAATACCTACTCCTACCATTTTGTCATACATGTTTAGAAAAATGATACCCCGAGGGGAAATCGAGAAATCAATTTTAGCTCTAAATTTGGGGGCACTACCCCCTAAAAACTCTGAAAAAATTATTTCTCCAATATTATTATTCTAACCATTATTTTTAACATCATTTTGCTTCAAAAACAGACAACTTCACTTTATAACTCCATTTAGCAGCTAAAACATCAAAGAAATTCACGTTTTCAGTACTTCTAACTAGTTTTGAGTCTATTAAGAATATACAGAAAAAAAATCATTGCTCTAGCACCTGTAGAATTTGAGCTACAGTTTTTCGGCTCTCCTGTAAAATTTTGAAATGTGCTCTTGTCCGTCTTTTATACTAAGCTACTCATTTCTACTTGTCTCTCTACCAGTGAAGATGACCAATAGTGGTTATAAGCTGGCTTTGTACAATAAAGATACTTTTAGAGAATATTTCTACTTGTCTCTCTAGTAGTGCAGATGACCACTAGTGGTTCAAATCCAGCTTTGTACAATTAAGATACTTTTAGAGGAGAGATGTCTTTCTTCACTCCTTTTTGATTAATTATCCATTTAATATTTTTGTTTTGCAAGTTCAGCAACAAACTTCATATAAATAAGTCAAATATCAAATGTCCATACTCAGAAGTACCTTAAACACTTACCTATTTCCCAGAAGCTCAATTCTTCACCAATATATTTATGCTAAACGATAAATCAAGATAACTCCTCAGATTAGGACAAAGAAAAAAAAAGGACAGGATAAATCAACAGGAGGGACTTAAAACTTAAATAAAATATATTTTTTTAACAAATAAAATTATATTTTATAAAAAAATAATAATAATTAAACACTTATTGTCCTAAAAAAGTTAAAACCTGAGTTGGCTGTACTAGCGATCATGCCAGTTATTTGTGGATGCCAGTGCAGTTCCTTAATTTCAGTTTGGCCTTGGTGAATAAAAAGAAGTTGTTGGGGTAAGTCCTATAAAAATAAATATTTATATATGTAGGTACATTTATTTAATAATGTATTGTTATATTTATATTGATAAATAAATTGTATGTGTTGTTAATAAATATTAAATTTAAACTTTCAAAATCAATCACAGCTCTTTGTTTAGGGATTTAAAGTTTTTTGTTTGGGAAATCAAAGCTTTTAAAATCAAAGAGGAAATCATTGTCATCTTAAGTCTAGTTCAACTATGCAACACAATTCAATCAAGACAAATAATTATTTCAAACTGTTTATGGAATCAAAGCTTTCATTATCAATCACAGGTTTCTTATTTAGTAACTGTGTATGTGAACATCAACTGTGAAGTACAACTGCGGAAATCAAAGCTTTCAAAATCAATAAAAGTTTTTTGTTGAGGGAATCAAATCTTTCAAAATCAATCAAAGATTTTGGTTATCATTTGCATATTATAAGTGGGATATTGTCATGAATATTTAATACACCTTAAGTTTATTTAAACAAGGTAACACAAATTTATAAAAAAAAAGAAAATTTTAAAACGATCTTAAAATTGATTTAAATGTGAAATTATATTAAAAATATATGAAATAATTGATTACCTTCACTTCGTCGTCCTGGTTCATATCTGGATCTCTTTCCGCAGCAAGATCCCATATAGCGATCTGATCATCTTCACCTCCCGATGCAAATACTGAACTTTCAGTCGGGTTCCATTCAACTGTTGTAACTGCTTTAAAATGATGCTTCAATGTTGCCACAGCATTGTCACTCTGAAATAATAATTTACAAGTGAAAAATAGTACAGTAGAGTCTCGCTAATCCGGGGTCGACGGGACCGGACCCAGTCCGGATTACCGAAAGTCCGGATTAAACGGAATCAGTTTTAAAATGTCTGTAAAACAGGTTTTAGTAGGGTAAAACTATTAAAATCGATGTTTTTATCGTAAACATTTTTTTCATTAGTCTCCAAAACATGGTTGTACAACGTAGGTCCACTATTTAAGTTAAGAGCTGTTCTGTCACCAGTCCGAATATCAAATGAATTAAAATAAAACGACAATCTATTACGCAGGTGGCAGGTATAGAAGGGATTTCCTGAGAAGAACTTCCTGTGTTCTGATATGAAATTAGAGGAACGATAATCATTTCACAATAAGTTGAGACATTAGCGGCTTGGCGAAATTTCTTGGAACTGCGTTGAGCCGCCGCTATATGTTTCAAAACCTCTCCCCATCTCAGTCACATAAAATTGTATTTATTGGAATACCTACCTTTATATCTTCCGCCCCTTACATTTCAATGAAAACCGAAACAGATTTATCGATGTTCTTACTTATTCCTAATTATTCTAAATCTGTTTATTTTTAACAAAAACCGGGGATTCCTCGCGTTAGAACGTTGGAATATACACCTGTAAACTATACTAGGAACATTTTATACATTTTTAATAGACAATAAAAGTAGAAACTCCAATTATCTTAATTATTCATAAATCTGATCAGGCCCTGGTTCCAATTTGTACATAGTTTTTGGCCCGTCCGGATTAAACGGATGTCCGGACTAGCGAGACTCTACTGTATGTCAAATATTGTGGCATATAGCTTCTTTGTGTATTATTATTGGATGAATTAGTCACATGAGTATAAAGTTGCACTTCTTTAGATTGTTACTCCCCTTATAAAAAACCAGAGGGAAGTAACAATCTAAAGAAGGTGTATGGAATGTTCTTCTTAACACTTTTACTTAGTCACTGTTACTCCTCTTATATTCCTTTGTCCCAAGGTACATTGGACTAAACATCCCTTTGTCATAATATTTATTTATTCCAAGTCATTCATATTCCAAAAAAAAAAACATAGGGGAGTAACAATCTAAAGAAGTACCTATAAAGTAATGTGATCCCTCAAGTTATTATTTATTCCCTCAATTCAGTCTCTAGAACTGTTATGATGATTGTAGTGGAGTTGAACTTTGTGTGCCGAGTTAGTTGGTGAATTATGTACCCCAATGACAAATGTACTCTCAACAATTTATTTAAAAATTAAAAGTAATATTAATTAAAAATAATAATTAGTATTAGTTTAAATACCTTGAATTGTCTTAGATCCCATATTTTAATGATACCATCGTCGCCACCTGATATTATAAGAGGTTCATTTTTGTTCCATGAAATTACGTTAATATCTGATTCATGTGCGTTGTCAAGAGTTAGTTTGCAAGCTTTCGCTCCAGTTTCCCTCGTGTCCCAGATACGAATCCTGTTTAACAAAAAAGACATTGATAAAAGTAACTTGAATAAAACTTGAATAAAAAGGCGGAAAGAAGACATTGAGATCTTGGTACTTCTTTAGAGTGTTACTCCCCTATGTGGTTTTAGTATATAAATGACTTTGACTAAATAACTATTAAGACAAAGGGATGTTTAGTCCAATGTACTTTGAGACAAAGGAATATCACACTTCTGTTTTTATAAGGGGAGTAACAGTCTAAAGAAGAATATTCCGTACGCCTTCTTTAGATTGTTACTCCCCTCTGTTTTCTTTATAAGGGGAGTAACAATCTAAAGAAGTTCCGAGATCTTAACTTCCAGCTATCAAATAAATCCATCAAAATCAAATTTTTGAGCCATCACAATACTTTCTCTTTATATTATACTAATTATTACTATTTGTCGCTTTTGTTGACTTTAAAAAGGCCTTCGATAGCCTTGATCATCACCTACTAATAAAAAAACTACAGGGAGTAAACTTGAGCTCAAAATTTCTACGGGTAATAATCAGTTTATACAATCAAGCCAAAACCAAAATTCTTTATAAAAACGGAAAATCGAACGAAATATCTATATTAAAAGGCGTGCTTCAAGGTGAAATATTATCACCTCTTTTGTTCAACCTTTTCATTAGCGATATCGACGCGTTCTTTAAAGCAAGAGGATACGAGGGTGTAAGCATCAACGGTGAAACAAACATTAGTCTGTGCAGATGATCTCACTATAATGTCAGACTCGGTAATCCAGCTAAATTCAGCTTTGAAAATTCTCGATGAATACTGTCGAGACAACGGTTTGACAGTGAATACAAATAAAACTAAAGTCATGATAGTATCAAAGGGCAATCTGTCCCAAAATCGCCCCAAGTGCTACTATAATAATCAAATTCTTGAGGAAGTGACTAGTTTTAATTACCTTGGAGTATATTTTACCAAAAGAGGGTTATTCGAAGAAAATACTAAATATACAGTAGCACGCTGCAGGGCGATATCTGGTGCAGTTAAAGAAACTCTTGCTAAAGCATCCAATCGCTCCTTTAAAGCTGTCAAGCAAGTATATAACGCATCCGTGCTTGGAACTCTCTTGTATGCCTCTCCGATATGGTCTCTTCGATACCTTAAGCAATTAGAAGCTCTACAAAACTACTTCTTTAAAAATTATTTCTCGTTAAACGTCAATACTCCGCATTATATTGTGAGGCAAGAGTTGCAATTTTTTGGACTCAGGGGACCTCAAAGCGGGTAAAAATCCATCAAAATGGAATTTTCGAACCATCACAGTACTTTCTATTTATATGAGAAAGTAAAAAGTGTAAACCTCCTGAGCTAAGAATGGACCTCTCATGTGACTTATGATAGGGCTTACTCTGATATACTACTGGTGGGGAAAAGCACCACTAGACAGAAATGCCAACTTTGCTAGCCTAAGATCCTGCTGCCTAAGACTGCTTTCCAAGAATATTCCAGCCTTGGCTTCCATATAACACTTCAAATTGACATAACTTTTTAAAGTTATATTTTCTTCAACTTTTCAATATTATTTTCATCTAATCAAATTAAGTAATCCTTGATGTTAAAATTTACACATTATACTTACGATTTGTCGACAGAACACGATGCCATGACATTAGGTTCGTTTGGAGACCACTGAATATCTTCGACTGATTGTTTATGGCCTACGAGTGGTTTCTGATCGACGTGCCAACCACTTTGCACTGGTTTCCAAACATGAATGTGTTTCCGACAATCACCTGTTGCTAAAACACCTGCAACAAATTCAATTATCATTGATAAAGAATAAAAGTGTACTGAAACTACATTGTCCACACCTTTAAGGAATAATTTCATGGATTACCCTTCAAAGTTCTTAATCAGATAAGAATAACCTTCTTCGAAAAAAAGAATGTGCAGCATTAATGGTATATAAGGATTTGAAGATAACATTATAGTATTATTTCTTTTCTTCCAAGCTCCCTTCAGTGATGTTCTTCAACAAAAGATAAAAGTTAGGTCTATGGTCTTCATCGCTCGTTTGAATTCACCTCTCTAAAATGGTCTGGGTCATCTAAAGTCTTAATTTGCTCATTAAAACATTGAGTGTTGGATCAAATTTAGTTGCTTTTTTATATCTCAAGACTCTCTAACACGTATATTATTAAGCCTTCGTTACATACGTGTAGAATCTCTATGTTATCTCTAGATTCTTCCAATAAAGATTTGACTCATCTCTATTATGTAACCAGAATGTTACATGTTCAGGATCTAGAATGAAAGAGTTTTCTTCAAGAAGCGATGATATACTATAGATGCACTTTTGTTCCCTGTTTTTGCATCGCGAAAATCAGGATGCATCTTATTATTATTCAATGTGCGTCTTATAATCGATGTTGTTCGATAAATAGGGCTTAAATTAAATGAACTTCCTCACCTGGTTGTGTAGGGGACCAGTCGACAGCATATCCTTCAGTTTGGTGACCGGCGAAAACATGTAGAGGTTTAAAGGGCTCAGGAGTTAAACTCTTGTTCATTGCTTTAGTGTTTACTTCAAGTATATGCGGCTTTAAATCCAGTATAGTAACTTTTCCAACGTCTGACCATGATGCACACAATACTTTATCCCCTTCTTGCTTACACTGAAACAAAAAAATTGTTTAATCAACAAAAAAATTATAAAATTTTGAATAAAATTGATCAATTAATTTTTTCAAGCTTATGCCAGGGAAAAGTACAAAATTAATACTCTTTAAGATGCTTCCAAAGGCAGGAGAAAAATTCAAAGAATAAAATCCACTTTAAACTTGAGAATGACCCAAAGTGGTGTCGAGTAATCGCAAAAGAGACCCTCTTTTAAGTCCTTAATAAAACCAACTACTCATTGAATTGAACTCTGCAAGAAAAAAATTACTAATTTCATGAACCACTTAAGGTTCCTAACACTGCCACTAAAAACCTTAGCATAGTCACCACTAAAAGACCCATAACACTTTGTTTATTAAAGTATAGCGAGTTTAGTCAAATAAAGACCCCACATTATACCTTTTTGCAATTCAAATAGAATAAATGGAAATTATTAAAATACAGCAGAAGATATACAGGGTGACCCATTTCAAGTGGATCAAGCAGCTATAACTTTTAAACTAGGAAAAATTCAGAAAAATGTTTCAAGTAAAAGTTGTAGTGCTTTAGGTGTAGTTTAAAGAAACAAAAATAAAAAATGTATTCCGACCTTCAAAGGGTCAATATGGCCCTTTGAAGAATGTGGTTTCCTCTTGACCCTAATTTTTTTTTTTTTTTTTCAAAACGTTCACTAAAATGCATGAAAAAATGTTAATTACATTTTTGTATATCTTTCATAGATTAAGCAGAAATAGGCTTCTAAGTTGACTCTAGTAAGCGGTTTTTACAAGAAAAAGTTATGTAACATTAAGTTATTTTAGTCTGAAATGGATTTCAGTCTTGGAATTTTTGAAATCTGAGACATAAAATATTTTGGAAGTTTATTAAAAACAAAGTTTTTATGGGTTGACTATTCATTCTACATTTCATCCATTTTTTGTTATGTAAAAACATTTTTCAACAGAACTTGAAAAATCTTTGTTAAATAGAAAGTTTTTTTTTTTATAATAGAAGTTCGTTTAACAAGGTTCCCTGTGTACTCTTGGTTAATAGTTATTTATGCACCTACGGAATAAAGTAAGATATTATTTCCCGCGTTAAAATAGTTATTTCCGCATTAAAATAAATTTTAACGAAAGCTAAACAAAAACAAACAAAACATTGTAGAACGACTAGCAATACAGCTGGGAGTTTAACAGCAGTGTTGCCATTCTGATTTTAACAAATTTACTACAGTTGCCATTCATTCTCTACTATTTACAAAATAATTAAACCGATGAACATGGATTATATCCCCGTTTTCACATTATTTCCCCGTTTTAAAGAACAAGCATGAAAATACCAACATTATAACCTACAAACTAGCCCTGAAAAGTTATTTTTTGTCCCTACTAGAGATAAAATAAATTAATAGTTTTTTAAAAAAAAAAAATTAAATTAGATTTAGATTTCCAGTGCTAAAAGACAGTAAAAAACTAAAAACAGTTCTCCAATACAACCACTTGTTCATTTATTATAACGTTTCAACTCTTGGTCATAAATATTTACTTCCTCATAAATCTAGTAGAATTGAGGAGAAAGTATTTGGATAGCACGGAAATTCTAATTTGAGATTATTAAGGATTTACACATTTTAAGGTTCCCGGAATATAAGAGGAGGCGATAAAGTACTGGGCTAATTTTGAAGAATTTTGAATTAAAAAAAAAAAAAAAAATGATACACACATCAAACCTACACAATAAACAGGTCAAGTGTGTGCTAGTCAGCACACAGTGAGGGTCCGTAGGCCACACTATATAGTGTTTAACTGTAAAGTGTATAAACAGTGTTTTTTTAAAATGCTAAAAAGCTTACTTTGAACCATTCTAAGGGTCTGATATTCTCAAAACGCATAAACAAACTTCTGATAAAGTATTTTTTGCCACTGAACCGGACTACAACCATATAAATACATTGAAAAGACCATAACAAGGGTACACGGGAAAAAGGATGAGAGTCACATTTTTATAGAAATTGAGTTAGCTGCACCATCTTGTAGCTCAAGACGTGTACTAACAGTACTACAAACCTCATTTTCAAAAAACTATTAAAACCTACCCAAATGTGTGTTTAAAAATATGGTGTACAGGGGAAGAAAGATGAGGGTCCAAAAAGTCAGGGGAAAAAAGATAAGAGTCCACTACTTTGTTCCCCTACCTTGGACTCGCTTCTTAAAGCTGCTGTACAAATAAAAATGCCCTTTTCTTTACAAGATCTATTTGGTGCTTCAGAATAAATTTAGAATCAACAGAGTATATTTTTACTGCAATACGTTTAATGGTCTTAATCTTTTTGTGTTAATTTTAATGTTCTTAAATTTTTCTTTTTGATTCCTTTTTTTAATGTTTATATTTTTTAAAATAAATAATTAAATGTCAAATAACTATAACAATATAATTATGAAACCATTGTTTTATGAGAGAGTAAAAAAAAATAAATAAAATAATAAGAAGAATAAATAAAAGAAAACGTTTTTTTCAGTTTCATTAGACTATTTGACCAAAATTCCTGGGGAAAAAAGATGAGAGTCCAATGTATTTTAGCTATGTTTGATAATAACTGCTGTCAATTCCAAAATAAGGGATTTTTCTCAAATTAAATATGATTAAAAATGATTATAATAATAATTTATTTACCTAAAATTATTATAACACCACAAATAGCTTTTCCAGGAGTCTGTAAACTTTGTTTTCCATTTTTCTCGAAATACAAAAAAAGTGACTCTCATCCTTTTTCCCATGTACAGTATTTTGTCAATAAAAAATAAAATAATATTTTTTTCGAAATTTCCAAAAAGTGGTATCTTTACTTTTGGTCGAAGAATGTTCAGGAATTTTTTCAGAATTTTTTGCACTTCACATAAGCGAGATAGAGGGGGGGGGGGGGGGGGGGACACACGTTTCACACCCACTTCAAACTTAACTACGCTCGCCCTATCAAAGTTATATACAAAGAATTATATATTTTTGTAATCAGCTCGAAGTACCCTTTCATATGATACTCCTCAAGGTGTCGAAAAAAATTAAAAAAATGTTAACCCTTAAGTTTTTTTACATTAATTTTTTTGAAAGATATTTTTTTTAAGTCGCTATATTTTTAAAATATGTGGGTAGGTACAAGACACATACATGCCATATTTCAAAGTGATCGGAAGAAAGGTGTAGCCGTGAGAGCACGCGAGAGGACGGACGGACAGACACACACAGGAAAATATAAGGGTCCTTGGTTTTGCCTAGGGACCCTAAAAAACAATCAAATAAGGGTTCACCACCAAGAAAAATTAGGAAAAATCTTATCGAGAGGTGAAATTGAGAAATTAATTTCAACTCTAAAATTGGGGGGAAAAGCCCCACCCCTCCCCCAATGGTAATTGTTCAAATGATTTTGATTTAAAAATTCTGAAATGTAGTAAGACTGAACATTGGAAGACATAAGAATTCCAATGATACAGAATAGAGATGAAGAGATAATGATACAAGTAGAAAGGTGAAGTCAAACAACTTAAGAGACTAAGCAAATAGGGGTACTTATTTGGGCTCCGTTTTTCTAACCACACGAGTTATGAAGTTGCCACTTCACACTAATGCCCCACCAAATTGTATAAGCCATGTAAAACTAAGTACCTACGTAGGGGGAATCGGACTAACCTTGATTCAAAGATGGTCAAGAAAAGTTGACCAATGATTTAATAATCACAACTACTCTGGACCCCTTCTTCATTTCTATGACATAAATATAGACTATTAATTAGTAGAAACTCACTCTTATTCTATTGACTGTTCCATGATGCCTAAGAAGTACAGCATTCATTTTAGGCCCTTTCTTAACTTCTTTATCTGAATCACTGTCGTCTAGGTCGTCATCTTCATCCTCAGAAGAAGATGAAGAAGATTCATCCTCTGATTTTTTCGTCTTCTTCAAGTTTGTCACCTGAAAACAATAAATATTAACAATTAATACAGTACAACTGATGATTTAAAATAGAATGAAAAGGTGTGGAAAAGAAATCTACAAAGAGATTCTGAAACTTTGAAACCTCTCATATCCCATCTTTTGTCAAGTGTGTACGTATCAAAATTGTTTAGAAGATGTACAAGCAACTGTCTAAACTAATCTGTAAGTTTAGAGTTGTATTTTACTCTATTTTAGACTTTGATCAACACATCATAAGATTATTACAGGAAGGGGGCAAGGGGGGCAAATGCCCAGGGGCCCGGGCTCCTCGGGGGCCCGGCTCAGGCCAAAAATACATGTGGTGTCGCGGGACACCCGGTAGGAACGAAGTTCCTTACATTTTTTAAATAAGGGTTATTTGCTCTTGGTCATATTTTAAAGTTTTTTTTAAAATAACAGAACATCCTGAAAAAAAAATCAAGAAAATGTTGTCATTTTTAGAGATTTAAGAATAAGCAGGAGTTTTTATAAAGAATGACTTTTTTTCGAAAACCCAAAAATAAGACAATTTTTCCTTTCAGATACTCTATCTTGGGACACACTGTCAGTGTGAAAGCAGTCTACTTGTATTTATGTAAATAGATTTAAAGTAAAAAAAACACTCAAAAGAAGGTGATATGGTTAAGGCAAACACTCATATTTGGGATTGACGGGGGGGGGGGGGGGGGGGTATTGTTGAGACCAAAAGGGGCCCTCACAAAATATTTGCCTAGGGGCCCGGAATTCGTTTGGGCGGGCCTGTTTCGGGCAGAGTTGATTCTGCTAACTACTCAGCTACGCCATTGTTAAATCATAGTAGATTAGGGTTGTGATATCGTTGTATCAAAAACATTGATGTATCCGACCAAAAAACATCGATGTTGACCTTTCAATGTATCAGACGACATCGATTTTTTCTTCGAGAAACATCAAAAATCGTCAACTTTTTTTTGCTCACCAGGAGGAAATTTGAAAGCTTTCTTTGCCGACATCTTTGGGGAAGAATCGACCCGTTTTTTTTTTGTCTGTTTGATGTCGATGTATGGAAAACATCGGTTTCCCAACCCTAATGTAGATATTTAGGTTTTGATATACTCTAAGACCAAAAGAGACTTTGATATCAATCAAAGTAGACTACAAGTTAAAAACAAGAGCTCTGTTGCACACGCATATGCAGACACACTCGCCAGTCTAGTAGTAGTAGGGGACAACTCATCAGACACTAACAACCAGATGTTCCTGCTTCAAATAAAACCCTCTACGATGTGCTAGAATGAAGAATCTAAGCTATAAAGTCCTAGAAAGTCTAAACCTTCCAAACTCTGCCTTAAATGATAAATATATGGAACTTCTTTAGATTGTTACTCCCCTGTTATTTTTTTAATATAAATGACTGACTAAATAACTATTAAGGCAAAGGGATGTTTAGTCCTATGCACTTTTGGACAAAAGAATATTAAAATTCTGTTTTTATAAAGGGAGTAACATTCTAAAGAAGAACGTTCTGTAAACCTTCTTTAGATTGTTAATCCCCTCTGTTTTTTTTATATAAGGGGAGTAACAATCTAAAGAAATGCCAAATATATTATTAAAAATCCACCCACCTTCATAACTAAGATTTTGTTGTGATTAGCCTTCTCAGCCTGTGTTCCACCGACAAAGAAAGCGGTGAGTGGAAAGGCCTCTCTATTTTTGCCATAGTCATCTGGTATAACGTCAAAACTCAGACAGGGATTAACTGAAACAAAAACAAATAAATAACATGAGTTATCAAAGGCTAAATAAAATTATTAATAACCACCTGTTGAACACATAAGTATGTTCAATAATAAATTAACTTAAAAAAAAAAACAACTTACAGATTAGTTTGGAAAGTTGCTTTTACATCCTCAAAATGTGGTGTGTAAATAAAGTAATGAGACTGGGAGCTAGAACTTTTAATTTTTAGTATATTGTCCTCTTCAATTAATTTATTTTTCCTTAAGTGGTGACATTATTCAAATATTGAACAGTTGTTTAGACTAATGAATATTATCACTTCAATAAACAGGAGAGATGACATCCCTTAGTCTAAAAGAACTGTTAGACAAAGGGACATCATCCCTGCTTTACAGAGAAGTGTTATTATCCCCTTATATTGATCGTATATTAGACTAGTGGGTATTATAACTTTTTGGGCACAGGAGAGATTAGTAGGGCTGGGGCGTCAATTCTCAAAGAATGGATTACCCTGTTCTCCTCCAGCCAATTCTGAGAAACGATTTTAACCTTCAACTCTAGTTAATAGGAGGAATTTTACGGAAAAGGGGTAGGGTAGAAGTAATATGGCCTGTTTGTAGAAAAGAGGATGGGGCCTCAATCTAACGTATTATTTTGACAAAGGGATATCAACTCTTCTATTTATAAATTACGTAAATCATGCCAAGCGATTCTTAATCGTATTTGTCACCAGCAGTTTAGCCCAAAAATGATATTAAAAGTGACTAGGAGTCTATTTCTTAGAATACTCACACAAATGTATTTAATATAAATCTGTAATCAATAACACTAGCATATTCACTCAAACTCTTTTATGATAACAGGGAAAGAAAGTGTTGTCTATTTTTTTTCTCTCTCTCTCAGTTGGTTTTTATATTCTCGTTCCTACAACCCCTATCAGCCTTTTATACGTGCTTGTCGCTACAGAAGGTTTTCTATTTATGATTCTTGAAACAGAATGGATTCCAGAAATTCGATAATCCCCCAGCACTAGAGATTACGTCCCTTTGTCTAAAAGAACTGTTCGACAAAGGAGCATCATCCTTGCTTTATATAGAAGTGTTAAAATCCTCTTAACTTGATTGTTTATTAGACTAGTGAATATTATATCAGTAAATTCGGATTGTACGTGCCACCACTTTGAGGTTAGGTGATAAAATCCCGCATATTAAATTAAAAACCTTAATTTTGTGTACCCTTGAATTTTAAACAGCCGCTCCGCACCGCTGAAGAAAAACAACCCTCCTGTATATAAATCAATAAACCAGGTAGAGGTCCGACTCGAAGAAATTTTGATGGCACGTACAATCCGAATTAGACTATTATATCTTTCTAGACACGGGACAGATGAGTCTCCTTAGTGTAAAGAGTTGCTTGACAAAGGAACATAATCTCTGCTGTACATAATATAAGTGTTAACTATTCCATTGTCTTAATAGTTTGTTGAACAAGCATAAAAACTAGATGCAGTTACTAAAAACTACTAAACTGTTTTACAACTATTATGGACAATGCACTGTTATATCTATGAATATCTTGCTTGTTATAATCAGAATATCATCAACAATAGAGGACAGAAGTGGGCTTGTAATGTTGGCAACTCTGTACCTCAACTGTGTTTGTTCTAGAATCCAAACAAACTTCTTATTTACGTTTCGCTTACAGGGTTCTTATTCAATTTAGTTCTATTTTTAATATTTGTCTTTAATTTTTTAAATATTTTTTAAAGAAATTGAATACTTCTTTGTTTCATCTCAGTCAAATTCTTTCTATTTTCTAATTTTATTTAGGAGGAACCTAAGTTAAACAGAGTCCTCCGATTTATCTATAGATATTTATAGGTAACAAAAATAAAAACAAAAGATACTAAAAAAATTAAAAATACACCATAAATAATTAAATAATCATAAGGACTTGACAAGAGCACATAGGTTTTCAACTTTGTTTGGATTCTGAAGAAGGTTACTGTATTCGTTATGTTATCGGTTAAGGTTACTGTTCTTTTGTGGTCTATTAGTCTTGCTTTAGACAGAAATATAAACATTATAATAGTATTTTGGCTTTAGCTATAAATATAAAATATATAAATGCAAACCTGTTTCAGCTTCATGGAACATAACATAGGCAGAAGGATCGTGTACAAGTTCTTCATATTTTTTTAATCTATCACCGGGTAGGAAGACCTGACGTTTTGTCTCTGTTTTACCAACTTCTTCACTTGTTTCACCCGTATTTTCCACTTCCATTTCATTTTCATCTGCTTCCATTTCATCTCCATCATCTTCAATCTCTTCTTCTGTCATCCAGTCTTCATCATCACCACTTGTTGTAATACCTCCCATCGATTCCTCATTTGCATATTCTTTGTTTTTATCCATTGTTTGATAAAAAAAACTTATTTGAAATTTGAAAAAAAGAGATTCGATTAAAAACTTAAACTAATAAAAACTAAAAAGAATGTTTCAAAAAACAACTAATACAAGAAGCAAACAGATTAACCCACGTGTGAGAAGGTTGCTGCCGATAAACGAAAACAAAAGGAAGGTTATATATAGTTGCAAATAAGGTTAACTTGCAAATACGAACGAATCTGGGAGCGTTTCTGGAATATTATGTCGCCTTGTTTTGCGGGTTTAATAATTTCTTTTACACACTTTTAATATAATGTAATAATTGTATATTCAGTTGTTTGTGAGGTACAGATTTTGAAAAACAGCTTTAAAATACGGTTCTCCCGTTTTCTTGTAAAAACCGCATACTGAAGTAGTCAACTTAGAAAACCGCATTCTTTAAAGGACCTTATTGACCCTTTGAAGGAAGGGCGGAATATATTTTGTTTCTTTTTGTTTCATTAAACATTAAACTACACTTAAGTACTACAACTTTTTCTTGAAATATTTTCTGAGTTTTTCCTAGCTAAAAGTTAGAGCCGTTTTGATCCACTTGAAATGGGACACCCGTCATTCTGTGCAAGGATAATGGATTAATAGACCAAGAATAAAAATCATTAACGAATTAAAGGTAGGTCACTATCACATATCAAATTGGAAAGTGATGGCAACAGACTGATGGAGGGATTGCCAATTTGCCAATCAGCTGTTAATGGAGCTACAATTTTAGGTTTCTGTACAAAGTAAAAAAAGAAACCTTATATAACGGCTCTGTCTGTCTGTCTGTCAGTCCGTTGGTGTCTGTCCGTTGCTTGTTTCAATTCATAAACTACTATAGCTAGGGACATGAAATTCGGCACGCAGGTGCATCTCGGCATTTGAGACAACTGGACACATTTTGGATTTTTCACATTTAATATTTTCAAGATGGCGGCCAATATGGCGGGCAACTAAAAACAAAGTTTTAGTCACCATGACATGTTATATATATCAATTTAAAGGTCTTCAAATGAAGAAAAAGAATATGCAACTATTAAAATATTCTCACGTAATATTTTCAATATGGTGGGTGACTAAAAAAAGTTCTTAGTAACTATGACATGTTATACATCAATTTAAAGGTCTTGAAGTGTAGAAAAAAAATATGGAATTATTAAAATTTTACACCTAAAAATTTCAAGATGGCGGCCAATATGACGGCTGAATAAAAACAAGTTTTTAGTAACTATGACATGTTATATATCAATTTAAAGATCTTGAAATGTAGAAAAAGAATATGCAATTATTAAAATTTTCAAGATGGCGGCCAATATAGCTGGTGACAAAAAATTGTTTTAGTTACCATAACATGTTATACATCAATTTTAATGTTTTGAAGAGTAGAAAAAGAATATTACTATTAAAATTAGTGCAATTATATTACACATAATAATTTTAACTTTAATGTACAGAAACCGGCGATTATCGCCCCACGTACTTACGTGAAGCACGCCTTACTTGTTTTATTTTTTACTGATCCTCACATGGGCGTATCCAGCTCAAAACGGAAGGGGGGCAGTTCCTGATAAGGGGATGAGGGGGGGGGGGGGGGGGGGGGTTAATGATAACCAAAGTAAGAATAAAATATGTATTTAAAAAAACCTACCTAGTTTGTAAAACATAATTTTCGAGGATTAGAAGCAAATTTTTTAAATACAGCTTCCCCTAGTTGCTTCTTGTTAGCGAAAACCCATTGTCGGTGAATGCTTAACATGGCTAACCCATTTAACCCGTTTTCACCAATTGTACTTTTAAATTTTGGAAAATAAACGTTTAAAAACGGCATTTTCAGCAGTTTTAGACATAAACCCATGTACATATTTTATTTTATTTGTAATTTTATAGCCCCTTCAAATCCGACGGGGGGGGGGGGGGGGGGGGGGGGCTCAAGCCCGATAGCCCCCGTTCCTACGCCACTGAGCTAAATTAACGCTCGATAGTGAATGTTGAGAAGGGCTGTGATAGCAATATCAGCAAAGTCTTTCTAATTGCCGGGAAAAAGAAATCGCTCTTTTTTAAAAACATCATTATGTCAGGCGCTTCCTGTTTCTGGTTCCACATTTTGAACCACAAGTCCCTTTCACCTTCTATTCTTTCCAAAGTGTAGAAAATTACACTGGATGAAGTACATACTTTCATTCCATTGCTCCAATGAAACATCTCTCATCTTACTAGATGGTAATTTGTCAATGAAAATGCAAGCGATTTGTCTACAGAAAATATGTCTTCCAAAGAAGATATTATAGAATCCAAGTAGGGAATTATCAGAGCCCTTCTCCATAATTCGGTTGGATTTTCGGCTGGAGGATTGCTTCTAGGCTTCTTTCGGCCAGCAACGCGAGTGGCGGTTATGTCACATTCGTTTAAGACTGATGGAGGGATTGCCAATCAGCTGTTAATGGAGTTAAAATTTTAGGTTTCTGTGCTAAGTAAAAAAAGAAACCTTATATAACGGCTCTGTCTGTCTGTCTGTCCGTTGCTTGTTTCAATTCATAAACTACTATAGCTAGAAACATGAAATTCGGCACACAGGTGCATCTCGGCTTTTGAGACAACTGGACACATTTTGGATTTTTCACACTTAATATTTTCAAGATGGCGGCCAATATGGCGGGTGAATAAAAACAAGTTTTAGTCACCATGACATGTTATATATCAATTTAAAGGTCTTGAAATGTAGAAAAAAATATGCAACTATTAAAATTTTCAAGATGGCGGCCAATATGGCTACAATAACATGTTATACATAAATTTAAAGGTCTTGCAGGGTAGAAAAAGAATATTATAAAAAAAAATTATATTATACTTAAAATTTTTAACTTTAATGTACAGAAACCGGCGATTATCGCCCCACGTACTTACGTGAAGCGCGCCTTACTTGTTTTTCCTTTACTTTTGACTGATCTTCGCTACCCCTCAATTTTTATTTTTGATCGATCCTAGCTGTCCCCAAATTCTATTTTTTTTATTTTTGAATGATTTTTGCTATCCTCTGTTTTCATTTTTTTACTGATCCTCGCTATCCTAATTTTTTGTTACATAATGCACAATGCACAGTCGGTAATCTACATGGATATTTATGATTTAGGTAATGACTAACAGGCAGTACAAGAACGTTTGGTAGGATAGTATTATATAATAACGAATAGGCGTAAAATTTATATAAAACGAATGGTTAAATGATTATTTTAAATTAAACATTTATGTATCCTGTCCCACGATAGAGTACTTTAGGAGAAAAATTGCTTATTTGTAGTTCTCGAAGAAAAGTTATTCTTTACAAGGAAAAAAAAAACTCTTGCTTGTTCTTAAACCACTAAAAATCAACATTTTTGCTCAATTTTGTAAAAACCTTTTTTAAAAACAGAACAATAATAAAATACAGATGTTGGTAACAGCTATTATTATTTTATAAAGACTGATATTTTTTTCTCGAAAACTAACAAATAATTACCTTTCTCTATATTATATTAGAACTCTATCGATATTTGGATACGTAATAAATCAGATATTCAGCAAGACGAAAAAAAGGAAACCGTATTTAATTCTGATTTTTTCACCCCTTTTTATAATTTATTCGTGAATCTTTAATTAGATAATTATCTAATCCAATCTATAGACAAGATATCACAACCAAACGAGAAAATACAATTGTAATTTACAAAGTTTAAACTGTTTGTATTACATCTGCTAAATCCAAGCTAATTAATAATGTATTAATAAGGGGAAAGAACAACTTTTTTTAAACTACTTACAAAACGAATCAGAGGATATAATTATAAAAACAAACTAATTATAAGACCTTTTCTCAGTTTTTCCGTATTTAATACTGATTCCCCCCCCCCCGTTTTTTAGTTTTCGGTTTTAATAAACTCAACTTTTCAAAAACAAAACAAAACTTTTAAAACGAAAACAACCACATCATGTTTAAAACTAATATATATATATACCTATTTATAAGTAAACAAGTACAGTAGTATCTTGTATAGCTGTGATTCTCTGTCATGTTCTAGAAACATAGAAATCTACGCACGCACACTTTTATTTCTTTGTTTAACTTTTTCTTTTTTTTTTTTGTTAAATGTAAAACACGTCTATAATTAGTTTTCAAGTTTGTTTATTGAATTCATAAACGAATTGGAATGATGGAGTGGGAATAATTAGTACTGATCGTCAGAACTTACTAAATTATTAATCAATTTGAAATGAAATACTCTAGAAGTAATATGTTCAGTTAATAAAAGACTTCAGTTCAAAAGCAATATCATTCAGTTCTCAATCATTGCAACAATTGCTCAATAAAAATACAACAATTGCTTAATTAATGTATCAATTGCTTCGTTTGATTTCATCAATTAGTTCATTTATAAATATAAACTCAATTAACTAATTTAAATAATAATTTAACGGCCACAGTTAAGTCATATATTGTGCTTGATTAATTTATTTTAATTACTCGATTAATTCATCTATTGATTGATTAATATACCAATTACTTATTACTTTATTAATATATTAATTCTTCACTAAATCTATTGCTCAATTAATTTATTTCAATTAATTCAGGTTGATTGATTAATCATATCTATTGCTCAATTGGTTCATATACTTTTTGATTAATTGGATGATTTGATTGATTAATATATTAATTGCACATCTTTTGTTAATCTTTTTTTATTTCCATTGATCAAATTAATTTATTAATATACAAATTGCTCAATAAACGAATAAATTTATTGATTCATGAGTTAAATAATTATGAATTGTGATTTATTATTATTATTTTAATTAGTGTTTTGAATACTTTTTTTTGGAAAGGAGAAGAAATTATTTGTTCAAGTAAGTAAGCTATTATTAATTATTATTTATTTATTTGATGCATCTAACTATGTTTTGTATACTGTGTGACTGCTGAAGTCTTGATATGAATATGACAATAGTCGTCGAAATTCCTCAGAATTTTATCAAATTTTTATAAAATGATAAAAATATGCAATGATCATTTGTCAATAAGTGTAGGCGAAGAACACCCCCCCCCCCCCTGCTTTGGCTTTACTCAATCCTATTTGCTTATTCAAAACGAATACATGAATTCAAGAAAGTAAATTAGATATGTAACCTTTTGACCTTAATAACTGACCTTCAGAATGATCAACAATGCTTCGAAATTATACTAGGGCTATCCGAGGGCTACTTTCAACAAATCATCAAAATTTCATAAAAATCAAATAAGTACTTTTGAAGATATAGGTGTAAATAAATGAATGCTTGTGCGCATGTGGAAGAGAAACAAATGGGTGCAAAAGGATAAAACTTATATGGAACCAACAATAGGTTAATTATGACCTACCACAACAAATCTCATTAAAATCGGATCGATAGTTTTTAGGGTCCGTAGGCAAAACCAAGGACCCTTATATTTTCCTGAGTGTGTCTGTCCGTCCGTCTTGTCGCCTGCACTCACGGCTACACCTTTCGTCCGATCACTTTGAAATTTGGCATGTATGTGTCTTGTACCTGCCCACATATTTTAAAAATATAGCGACTTAAAAATTTTTTTTTTTTTAAAAATAGGGTAAAAAAACTTAAGGGTTAACATTTTTTCATTTTTTTTTCGACACCATGAGGGGTATCATATGAAAGGGTACGTCGAGCTGATTACAAAAATATATAATTATTCTGTTATAACTTTGATAGGGCGAGCGTAGGCAAGTTTGAAGTGGGTGTGAAACGTGTCCCCCCCCCTCTATCTCGCTTATGTGAAGTGCAAAAAATCTGAAAAAAATCCTGAATATTCTTCAACCAAAAGTAAAGATACCACTTTTTGGAAATTTCGAAAAAAATATTATTTTATTTTTTATTGACAAAATACGTTTTTTTATAACTATGGTCTTTTGATGTATTTATATAATTGTAGTCCGGTTCAGTGGCAAAAAAATACTTTATCAGAAGTTTGTTTATGTGTTTTGAGAATATCAGACCCATAGGATAGTTCAAAGTTCAAAGTAAGCTTTTTAGCATTTTAAAAAACACCATCAATAGGGTACTACTTAAACAATACAGTGTGGTGGCCTACGGACCCTCGCTGTGTGCTGACTAGCACACGCTTGACCTGTTTATTAAGATATGTTGGTTCGCAATAATTGAGCGACAGACAGACACACAAACAGACAGAAACGGAACAAAAATACTTCCTGACGCCTAAAACGAATTTGTGTCTTGGAATTACATAGCTTCTGTTACCTTCGGTATCACTGGAAGCAATATCCAAACAATTTTGATAGAAATATAAAACGGGGGAAAATTTAATAAGTATAACAATGATAGATATAGTAAAAGCATAAAATCAATAAATCATACGAAATATGAAGACAGGAAGCTATGTGCCACATTAATTGCCTGACTATTGTACATGAATTAAAGTATTAATTTAGCAAAATTGAAATGAAACCATGAAAAAATGGATAAATATGGAATATGGACGCAAAAGGTTGAAATTTATAGGGGACCAACAATGGACTAATTATGACATATTATCGAAAATTCATTAATATCGGACGAGTAGTTTTTAAGATGTGTTGGTTTGAAAAAATTAAGCGACCGACCGACAGACAGACACGGAACCAAAAATGCTTCCTGATGTTAGAAACCGATTTCTATATTGGATTTTTTGAAATTGGTGACTTTAAAAACGTTCGTTCTTCAAAACGATCATATAGCTTTCATACCTTCGGTAAACTCGGAAGCAAAATTTAATATAGTAGAAATAATGTATTGTAAAAGCATAACTTCATTTAAGTACGTTATAGGATGCAAGGAAGATATGTGCCACACTAATTGGTTTTTTATTAGTGGTTAGATTTTGTACTTATCGATGACACAGATGCAGGACCGTCGAATTATCAGGTGAATTCGAATAAATTGTTTTTGACATTTTCATGTTTAGGCTGTGCTACATAACTCGAAAAGCGTTACTAAAAAACGTTACCCAGTGTATCAAGGAGTTAGAAAGGTATAGGAGGTGTGCACAGTGTGTCTTCAGCTTTTGGGCCTCCCTCCACCGCACGTCATGTCATAGGGCCGAAGAAAGTCGAAAAGATTTATACGTGTGACAGGGAGTTAAGAAAGTACAAGAGGTTGCCATCAACTCTCAGCCCTCTCGGCCTAAAGAAATAAAAAGTATGAAGGCATATTAACAATTCGTAGAAGGCGGGCCGAGGCCTTTGAATTCAGTCGTTTGTAATCAAGCCGCGACAGTGCCGGTTTTATTTCATTTTATGTCGGTAGTTTACGCAGAGCGAAAACATGAAAATGTCTCACTGTCTTGCGGACTCGTATGCGCAAGAAGTATTTTTTTAAATTAAAGATCTACTATTCATTGAACTTATTTATTAGTGGTTAGTAAAGGGGAAGAAACAAAGATTTTTGTTGACACTGATGCAGGACCATCGAATTATCAAATGAATCCTAATAAATTAAGATAAAACAGACTAACAGATTCTCTGTTCTACACTTAGATGTAAGCAGATTTATAATCTTCATAAATATTTATATGGATAGGATGAAATCTTGTACTGTTAGTTACCATCTTCATGTTGGTCGTTAATTGGTAGATATAAAGGTTAAGGGTTGAAAGTGGGGAGGTTAGACTTTATTAACCTGTTCACCTTAAGGTTCCAAAGAGTTTCTCGTATTAAGGTAGAGGGGGTGTATGGAAGGTTACGAAAAAAAACTGTTATGGTGGATCAACAAGTGTATACGCTTGCTCTAGTATGGCTAAATCGTGGTAGGGGAAGAAGGAGAAGGGTGAGAAAAAAAAATTAGAAGAGAGAGGGATAGAGAACTTGATGAACTCTTAAGTCGAAGAAGAAGGGGTAGAAGTTTATTGTATGTCCACCTTCTTTTTAAAAAAATTACTTAAGAGAAGGAACCGAAGTTGGTCGAATCCGCACTTGAGGAGGGGTTCGTTCTGAGAAAGAGGCGGATATACCACCGGTGGTAGGGTTGGTTAAAAGAATCCACTTCTTAAAAAGTTCTTTGGAAGAAAAAAAAAGAGGGAGGTTACCGAAGAGGAAGGCGGGGACTTAGAACGTATCTTCCCCAAGAAGATGATACTTGGGTGGGAGAAAATTTCAGATAGTACGGTGCCTAACCGCGGCCAAACAACCTTCTCAATATAAAACCGTGCTGAGAACTTCTTACAAATCGAACTATTTCAAACCGACCTGTTATAACATTAAAAAAGGGGGGAAAAAAATGTCGTCAACATAATTCAACATTTTCATTTGAAAAATCAAAAGTTATTACTTACTTGCATAAGTCATTTATAAGTTAAGATTTTGCAAAAAAAAAAAAACAACAAGAATTTGCTAAAAAAAATACAAGCGCGGCACATTATCACAAAGGGAAAAATGTTGAAATTAAAATGCCCAAATCGCTTAAGAAGAAGACGCTTAATTCAGAACATTATGAAATAACTTAAATGTAAATATTTTTCTAGATCAATATGATCTGAGTTTTAATTGTTTTATGGAACTATCCTGGCTCAACCCACCCGTATCAGATCTGGTAAGCAATCAAATATATTTCAAATTCATTTATTAACCTTATAAATAATAAGACCTTTCTTTTCTTTAAAATAATTAAATTTTTTTTTTTTAAATAATTAAACTAAGTTCATTTAAAAAAAATCTATGCTTTCTTATCGGAAATTCATATCGCTAACTACATATTGCTGTTTTAGCTTTTTTCTTGAGTCAGAAAGTGGGTTAAACATCGATTAGTAATCATTCTGAAACGTCCAAGACAGAAATGAACTTAAGTCGTTAGGGAACATTTTTTGTCTACCATGTCAGTCTGTTCGTTAAAATGTTTGCAAACACCCACATTTTACATACATTATTTAGATAATTAATAATCGTTCTGAAATGTCCAAGACAGAAATGAATTTAAGTCGTCAGAGAACATTTTTGTTTTGTCTCGCATGTCTGTCAGTTCGTTAAAATGTTTGCGACATTATTTGGATGTTACTTTGCGAGTAACCGCATTTTACATATATGTAAAATGTAAAGTAACACCCGCATTTTACATAAATTATTTGGATAATTAGTAATCATTCTGAAATGTCCAAGACAGAAAAGAATTTAAGTCGTCCGGGAACTTTTTTTGACTCGTATGTCAGTCCATTCGTTAAAATTTTATACGAACGCCCTCATTTTACGTACATTATTTGGATGTTACTATACAAAAATCCACATTTCAGCTACATTATTTGGATGTTACTTTGCGAAAACCCACATTTTAGCTACATTATTTGGATGTTACTTTGCGAAAACCCACATTTTAGCTACATTATTTGGATGTTACTTTGCAAAAACCCACATTCTAGCTACATTATTTGGATGTTACTTTGCAAAAACTCACATTTTAGCTACATTATTTGGATGTTACTTTGCAAAAACCCACATTTTAGCTAAATTATTTGGATGTTACTTTGCAAAAACTCACATTTTAGCTAAATAATTTGGATGTTACTTTGCAAAAACTCACATTTTAGCTACATTATTTGGATGTTACTTTGCAAAAATCCATTTTTTAGCTACATTATTTGGATGTTACTTTGCAAGCACCGATATTTTATATAAATTATTTAGCTGTTTCATACTGCATTTGAATGTTACATCAATTATTTTGATGTTAAATTAGCTAAAAATGATCTGTATTAAGTTTGCCTTTATTCACACTAACCACTAAATATTTCCTATAATTTATTTTTACTTTTGCTTCCGAACCGGCAGAAGGTTCTATATAAATTTATTTGTAAGTAAGCTCAAAACAATAAAATTATTTGATTTTATTATTGTTGGTATATGTAACAATATGTCATTCAAAAAAGAAAAGAAATTAAGACACTTTATATACATTATTTATTCCATGACACTGCAACTATTATTTGAAAGTTGTTTAAATTTATTTAGTTATAATTTATCAAATTAATAATGCCATAAATGAGAAATAGTTTGCCTATTAGTGTGGCACATAGCTTGCTCATATCCTTCCTACTTTAATGCTTTACTTTTAGCACCCATAATTGTCTAATTGATTTAATTTCCCCCCTTTTTTTGCTTCCGCGCTTACCAAAAATACGGCTGAATAGTAATCATAAATTATTTGGTTGTATAAATTATGACGTTGTGATTGTTTGTTCATATTAATCAATTAGGAAGGATCAATTAAGCAATAATAAATTGGCGCAGAAAGTTGAACTTAATATGGGTCGACTTGTAGGCTAATTTTGATAAGCCATGTTCATTTTTTTCATCAGAAAAGTAGTTTTAAAAGATTGGAAAAGAAGGTGTTAAAAATATTTAAAAAAAGTGCATATGAAGGAGAATGGAATAGGCACAGAAGTTGAAATTAATAAGGACGAACAATAGGCTAATTATGACCTACCTTACAAATTCCATCATATTGTTGTCCGAAAATTTATTTTTTAAACTGTAGACAGGGTGAAAGACATATCCGAGACCAGAAGCAGTGGCGTAGGAACGGGGGGGGGGCTATCGGGCTTGAGCCCCCCCCTCCCCCCCCCGGTCAGATTTGAAGGGGCCATAAAATTACAAATAAAATAAAAATTAGCACATGGGTTTATGTCTAAAACTGCTTAAAATGCTGTTTTTGAACGTTTATTTTCCAAAATTTTCCCGGGGGAGGACCCCCCGGACCCCCCTTCTATAAGGGTGGGGGGGGGGGGGGTAGAGAAAGGATAGGTTTTAGTCTGGCACCTTAATTTCTAAAATTGAGCACAGAAAAAAGAGTATGTCCCCCCCCCCTTAGTGGAGGTGTCGAGCCACTCCCGTCAAAAATGAATTCCTACGCCACTGACCAGAAGTGTTCCTCTAATGTCTGAAATGGATTTCCGTCTTAGCATCTTTCAATCTGGAGACAAAAAAATCCGTGTGGTGTCGCGGGACACCCGGTAGGAACCAAGTTCCTTACAGTTTTCATTAAATATAAATTATAAAATCACACTGCTACTTACGTATACATTGCTAACTACTTATACATGGTGGAGTTAGAAAAGAAACAAAATTAAAAGTAACGAACTGTTTGTACCTAACAGAGTTAAGGCAAAATTAAAAGAAAATCATTATTTGTATCATTAAAGCAAGCGTCTCACTATAAATATATATTGAATATAAGAAAAAAGTTGATCATGATGAGTTTATAGTGAAAGAGTATGTTTGTTAAAGGAGTTTGGATTGAAATATAGGGCTGTTTTCTACCTACCCGGCCAATTAATTTAAAATATTATAAAATATATCTCTTCCCTACTCTACAGCTTCTTCTTGTATATCAGGGTGAAATTTTACATGATTATATTTTATTTATTTACTATTTACAAACAAAGTGACATTTTTGACATATATAACAAAAATAATCAAAACAAGTCAAGTAAAAGGCTTCCTTAATAACACTTTTTCCCGTCTTTTGAAGCTTACGTTTACGCGAGCGTTGCGCGTGAACGCTTGGGCGGATAACGTTTCCGACGAACTCAGCCTGGGCATTGGTAAAATGTACATGTGTACCAAATTTCATCTAACTATTTAAACTTCCACCTTTTTGAAACAAAATGGATGACCAATCTTATCTAAAACATTCCTTGAAGGTAGCTAATTATTTTGGATGCCTGCTTTGTTGCTTTACTTAAGCAGAACAAAAGGTATAAGGAATCATAAAAAGAGAGATTTATTACAAAAATGTGTGCCTATTATTGTTGTGAAACGGATTTCTGTCAAGGATTGTTTGAATTCGGGCATCAAAAACTAAGTTTCATTATTAAGAATTATCACAATGCGTCCCCTTTCCTATGGTATGTTTGGAATCAAAAATATAATTATTCTGATAAATAAATCAGCCGCAATATATATGAAGAGTAATCAATGAGTAAATCTGCACAATATGATGAATCAATGAGTAAATCTGTACAATATGATGAATCAATGAGTAAATCTGCACAATATGATGAATCAATGAGTAAATCTGTACAATATGATGATGAATCAATGAGTAAATCTGTACAATATGATGATGAATCAATGAGTAAATCTGTACAATATGATGAATCAATGAGTAAATCTGTACAATATGATGATAAATCAATGAGTAAATCTGTACAATATGATGAATCAATGAGTAAATGTGTGCAATATGATGAATAAATGAGTAAATTTGTACAATATGATGAATCAATGAGTAAATCTGTGCAATATGATGAATCAATGAGTAAATCTGTACAATATGATGATGAATCAATGAGTAAATCTGTACAATATGATGAATCAATGAGTAAATGTGTGCAATATGATGAATCAATGAGTAAATTTGTACAATATGATGAATCAATGAGTAAATCTGTGCAATATGATGAATCAATGAGTAAATCTGCACATGATGATTAATCAATGAGTAAATAAATGCTAATTTAGGAAAGCAAAGATTTTAACATTGGACTTGCTTTTATTTGTAAATGAAACAACAATCTTGTAAAACAATGTAATGCCGTGTAATTGTATGTGTTGTGTGTCACTGTAACATTATATTCGCTGCATCTGATAATATCTAACAACGGAACAAGGTTTCGCGATTACATCTCGCGAGAATTTGAGTATACAAAACACTTCGTTACAGTTACTCGGTTTTTTGGGAGTAACAGAATCTCAGCATTGAAGTAAGAAGACTAATGGTACAATGAAATGTGCGTAGAATCATAAAGTTTAATGTCAAATTCATTTTAGAAGTAAAAATAAATCGCAGTATTATAAGCACATTTGACTTTGTTTCCTACCTGTGCCTTGTACCCAAAGAAGAGGGGATATTGAAGTGACGGCACTTCTTTAGATTGTTACTCCCCTTTTAAAAAAAATAGAGGGAAGTAACAATCTAAAGAAGGTGCACGGAATGTTCACGGTTACTCCCCTTATTAAAACAGAAGTTTGATATTCCTTTACCCCAAAATACCTTTGACTGAACATCCCTTTGTCTTAAGAGTTATTTAGTCATAGTCATTAATATTCTAAAAAAAACAGGGGAGTAACAATCTAAAGAAGTACCAAAGTGACTATAAATATATATATATATATGTATATACATATACTAAGAACCCCCTCCACCTTAATTTTTAGGGTCCGTAGGCAAAATTAAGGACCCTTATATTTTCCTGCGTGTAACTGTCCGTCCGTCCTCTCGCGTGCTCTCACAGCTACTCCTTTCGTCCGATCACTTTGAAATTTGGCATGTATGTGTCGTACCTGCCCACATATTTTAAAAATATAGCGATTTAAAAAAAATTAGGGTAAAAAACCTTAAGGGTTAATTTTTTTTTTTTTTTCGACACCGTGAGGGGTATCATATGAAAGGGTACGTCGAGCTGATTACAAAAATATATAGTTCTTTGGATATAACTTTGATAGGGCGAGCGTAGGCAAGTTTGAAGTGGGTGTGGAACGTGCCCCCCCCCCCCCTCTAAAAAATATTATTTTATTTTTTATTGACAAAATACGTTTTTTTATAATTATGGTCTTTTCGATGTATTTATATGGTTGTAGTCCAGATCAGTGGCAAAAAAATACTTTATCAGAGTGTGTTTTGAGAATATCAGACCCTTAGAATGGTTCAAAGTAAGCTTTTTAGCATTTTAAAAAACACTGTTTATACTCATTACAGTTAAACACTATATAGTGTGGCCTACGGACCCTCGCTGTGTGCTCACTAGCACACACTTGACCTGTTTATTTACTTTTAATACATCAGAGGCGACATTTAATTTTTGGCTCAGCGCGTGGTATACACTTAGCGAAAGTACCCATAAGTTTCTGCATGATGCAAGGATCTTATATAAAGGGGATGCAGGGTTGTGGCAAAAAAGTGACCCCATAGAGATATGTAAAATATGAGCTCCAATGGGACAAATTACCTTCCTCTTGGTTATAGCTTACTAATAATTTGTTTATAATTTCAGTTTATAACCTGTTAAAGAAGGTAATTTGTCCCAGTTCAAAGGTCGTGGAGCATGCACAGTATGATTTTTCTCTCCAATTTCTTTTGCCTCCATGGGGTCACTTTTTTTGCCCTAAACCCCTTCTTAACATTCCATCCCCTTTATATAAGATCCTTGGCATGATGGGGGCCATTATGGACACTTATTTCCTACGAAATGAAACCCCAAAACACTTCTTGTAACACAATCTTAGCTTTCTAGTCTAATTTTTAAACCACTTTTTGAAGATGATAATGCTCAAAAGATCTTTTCCGCAACAAGAAACTTTACTGACACCAACAGCCAACTTTATAACCTCTCTTTGCTTATAACCTTGTCGGTCGACCACTGCCTTCAACTGGTCCCGTTCAGAAACAAGATTTTTTCCAGCCGCCATGAAACTAACCGCAACCAACCGATCGGTCGACCTGGTTAGCAATTCCGAACGCACCCTTAAGTTGTCTGCCCCTAGGTCCCTTATAAGACCCGTTCAGCGCACACACGGCGAATTATGTTGGCCACCAACTGCGGCATGTTATGGTATACATCTCGGTCACACAGCATCCATTGGCCAGCTATTGACCATTGGCAGCAGCTAGTGGCCCATCCCCCCTTCCCGAAAACACAACTGACCACTGCAAAACTTGTCGTCAACTGTTACCAGCTGCTGCTTCTGCTATATTTAACAAGTTCGTTTCAGATGAAGAACTTGGTCCTCTAATTTTCTCTCTTCCTGTCATAAGGTTGGATTTATCTGATCAAGAATAAACTGATTAAAATAATATTCATCATACGAATGAAAATACAAAAATTAGAAAGATACATTTCATTAAAGGCATCTGCTTAAAGATTTTGTCTTCCAACAACTTTTGATCTTTAAAATGGTAGGAATTTTTCATGTTTGCTTAAAATGGATCACACTCAATGACGTTAGGGACTTTTGACGCACCGACTATATCGTCTTTTTAAAGCAAGATGCCTGACGAATGCTTCCTTTTTCACAATGAGCTAGCCAGAACTAGTTAGAGTGACAAATGGCGCCCAACAGTTGTTACCTCTAGTGCGCATGACCTGCCAGTTATGCCTCTGCATAAATATACGAGATGTTACAGTGGCCTGTTCAATGTGAAGACCATATGGATTCAGAACATACCCTCATTCCTAAATACCATAATCTATTTAAAGACAAAAGCCACTTTAAAAAAAATATCCATAATATATTAGTTCCTTTGTTTTACTTTAATACATCTATTGTTATACTTAAACAATAAATTTTTATCTATCCTCCATTAATACTTTTCAAATTACAATAACAAAAAAAAAAAAGACACTTAAACGATAAATATATCAAGAAAAGACATTTGTGTGACCGTATTATCTCGAAATATCCAACAAACTATTTAAATAACTTAAAAAATGCATATATAAATAATAAAAAAATAATGATAACATAAGAAAAAACAGTGACGTAAATAAAAAATCTGTTACAAGTATCTGTTCTGTACTAGATTTTACGCGCAAGTTGGTTTAAATTTGCGCGACAAATGCACCGGCACGGTTTTCAACCTTTCTACAATACCGGTAAAAATAAAAATAAATATTCTGAAGAAATACATTTTAAAATAAAACATATATGGGTCATAAAATAAAAACCTGAAAGTAGATTTATTCAAAATACACTTTACAATAAATAACTAATGTTTTTTTTTCTTTTGTTCGTTAAAGCAAGAGAAAAAGATAAATAAACATTATCCATTTTAAGTTTCACTGCAAAAAAAGAGAAATTACAGAGATCAGTGTTGTCATTTTTTTTCTCTATTTTTGTTCTAAAAAATCTAAATGTAGAGTTATGAATCCTTTAAGTTAATTTTTTACATTGGGTATTTATTTTTATTTTTTCAAATGTATGTCACACAATAATTATTTGTATCTATATTTTAACTAAACAATTGTTTATGATATCCTTTTTAGTATTGTTGCTAATTTTATTTATTGTGAATGCATTATTATTAAAGTATTTTCCATGTTTCAAGTATATTTTTAACCTATTGCACCAGGTTTATTGTATTTGCGGCTAATTACCTTTGTAAAGAAAAGCGCGTTGTAACATAGACAATATTTCTTGTCTATTATTCCATTTTAACTTAGAAATTATTTTTTATGACTTGAAAGTCCTGATTTAAAAATATTGAATTTTAAATAGCTTATTTATTTATTTATTTTTTTTTATTTTTACTAATGAGTTAGTGGAATTATACAACAGATCTTTATTTGTCAATTAAGATTGATATTAAAGCAGGTAGGAAGGCTTGCATGGGCATGTACAAAGCTTGAATCACCAACGAATCGAATAAAGATGAATGAGGTGAATCAGACACCAGAAGGAAAGCGATATACAAAGTCGAATTATGATCTGCGGAAACTTCGCCAATGTGGATTAGTCGATGTCGCGGGACAACTGGCGGACGAAAATGGTTGCTAAGCTCAAGAACATACCATGTCCACATGGCCTGTTGAACAACAAGAACCCCCGCACCCTCAAGTTGTTCTACAGGCCATGTTGCTCAAGAACAACTTGGGCTGTAGTATCAGGATAAGTTAACAAATGCATAAACTAAACTATGAAAACCATATATTTTTTTTTTTTAAAAAAAGCCTAGATACTGGGAAAAATGACAAATGATTGTCTACCTGTCTATGGCAAATAATTATCAACCATTCAATGGCAAATGATTATCCACCATCCAATGACAAACGATTGTTCTCCATTCAATGACAAATGATTGTTCTCCATTCAATGACAAATGATTGTTCTCCATTCAATGACAAATGATTGTCTACCAGTCGATGGCAAATGATATTTTACCATTCAATGGCAAATTATTTTCTCCCATCAAATGACAAAATGATTGTTTACCGTTCAAAGACAAATTATTGTCTACCTGTCACTGGCAAATAATTATCAACCATTCAATGGCAAATGCTTGTCCACCATCCAATGGCAAATGATTGTCTACCAGTCGATGGGAAATGATATCCTACCATTCAATGACAAATGATTGTCTACCAGTCGATGGCAAATGATATTTCACCATTCAATGACAAATGATAGTCAACCAGTTGATAGCAAATGATATTTCACCATTCAATGGCAAATGATTGTCTATCAGCCGATGGCAAATGATATTTCACCATTCAATGGCAAATGATTGTCTATCAGTCGATGGGAAATGATATTTCACCATTCAATGACAATTGATTGTCTATCAGTCGATGGGAAATGATATTTCACCATTCAATGGCAAATGATTGTCTATCAGTCGATGGGAAATGATATTTCACCATTCAATGGCAAATGATTGTCTACCAGTCGATGGCAAATGATATTTCACCATTCAATGGCAAATGATTGTCTATCAGTCGATGGGAAATGATATCTCACCATTCAATGACAAATGATTGTCTACCAGTCGATGGCAAATGATATTTCACCATTCAATGGAAAATGATTGTCTATCAGTCGATGGGAAATGATATTTCACCATTCGATGGCAAACGATTGTCTATCAGTCGATGGGAAATGATATTTCACCATTCAATGGCAGATGATTGTCTACCAGTCGATGGGAAATGATATTTCACCATTCAATGGCAGATGATTGTCTATCAGTCGATGGGAAATGATATTTCACCATTCAATGGCAGATGATTGTCTATCAGTCAATGGGAAATGATATTTCACCATTCAATGGCAAATGATTGTCTATCAGTCGATGGGAAATGATATTTCACCATTCAATGGCAGATGATTGTCTACCAGTCGATGGGAAATGATATTTCACCATTCAATGGCAAATGATTGTCTATCAGTCGATAGGAAATGATATTTCACCATTCAATGGCAGATGATGGTCTATCAGTCGATGGGAAATGATATTTCACCATTCAATGGCAGATGATTGTCTATCAGTCGATGGGAAATGATATTTCACCATTCAATGGCAGATGATTGCCCACCGGCAGATCACAATCACATAAATCCATCAAGTGAATCCAACAGTGCTCTGTTAACTATTGTATTCCACACTTTTATTGAAGAAGGAAGAACTTTGCTCAATCGACGAAAGAACAATTAAACCCTTTTGTTTTTTCCTTGTTTGGATTAAAAAGAATATAATTGTACCGTAAATAAGTCAAATAAAGAGGAAGAATGTATCAAATTAATTAAAAATACAGTAGCAGGAAACAAAAATTACAGTGCTGTTACAAATTGAAACTGTAAAAAAACGAAAACTAATAACAAAATAAAATTAAACGACTTTACTTATTCATTATTAATCACTGTATTTTACGAGGGAGAGAAAAAGAAATGATTTAATCCAATCATATAATTACAAGGTGTTTCTCGTGTCAATCATTTAATATTTCATTACTAAGGATTAAGGATAATTATATTCAGGACACGCCTACTATTACCTCCCCTCCATTTAGTATGAATGGCCTCAATCATATTTACATATATGATTGACGACTCAATTGTATCTGATATTGAAAGCATAAAATATGATCAAATAAATTGAAACGTAGCGTTTAAAATTCACTTTGAAATTACATGACTAAATTGTCGGTCAAATACATAATTTTGTTGTCATTTCCCTGTATCTTCTTGTGTCTAATCACTGTTACTCCTGAATATATTATATATTTTTAAAATATTATATTTTGCTTTTATATGCCATATTTGTTTTCAACATGGGCTACCAGAGAAAATTTTTCGGGGAAAAACTGTCTTATTAACAATCTACATGAAAAGAGCTTTTAATTGACGTGTAACATGTGTTAACACCCTGATGTCGGCCATATATCTTTTTTTCCAAAATGCATTTAAAATTTGACATTATTGTAACAATAATCATACATTATTTGCCTACTTTCAAAGGCCTTTAAAACAATGCTTACCATGTCATGCTAACTAAAACTTTATCTCTAGCCGTCCACTATATTGGCCACCATCTTGAAAAAAATCAAATGTTAAATTTGAATAATTACATATTCTTTCCCTACTCTTTCAAGATCTCTAAACGATATACAACATGTTATGCAGACAAAAAATTTTTTTTTTTAATCGTTCACCATATTGGCTGCCGTTTTGAAAATATTAAATGTGAGATTTCCAAAACCTATACAGTTGTTACAAATAATGAAATACACCTGTGTACCAAATTTCGTTCAAATCGGTTAATTGTTACGGCAGTTATCATTAGACAAACAAACAAACAAACACACAACTTTTTCAAAGCCCAAGCCTCTGAAATAATGTACTCACTACGCTCGTTCAATGAATTAATTAATAATTAAATGGAAAACCTTCATAATTACCTGTCATTAATAAGTTGGTGAAAATTACATTAACACCTCAAACTTCGTAGCATCATTACACTTTTTATGTATGAGAAAGTTTAACAATGTATTCTACAGGGTAGATGTTCGAGATCAGAGTCTATTCAAATTAGATCTACCGCAGGAAATCCTGTCAGATATTTTGTGAATCCCGACGTTTCGAAACTCATCAAGTTAATCCTAATGAGAGTCATTTACATCCCTGTAGTGCGCTCGAAACGTTGGCATCCACAAAATCTCTGAGAAGAAATATATCTGGTTTTTCGAAAGTACCCGACAGATGATCCCTTATTAATTTCAAACGTAGAAGCAAATTTAATTTCACATAACACATTTCACAGAGCTAAATCACATTTGACCAGTGATAAGAGCCAAGGAAACTATGTGCCACACTGATAAACAGACTTCATCATCATGCCCCGATAAAACTAACATCACGGTATTACAGGACGAGAAGTGTTGAAAGAAACGTCTATCCCGTAAAAACGTTTATCTACGATTGATACGAAATATAAACATTATAACTCTGTTTAGATGCGTAGAAAGTGATTCTTTACGTACTTGTATTCATTGCGCATGTGCGTCTCATAGTTCTGAAGAATTCCTCTTCTTTACCACCCTAGGGCGGAATGAAGAGGAATTCTTCAGCTTTAAGCACGATTAGCGAGTTTGTTTACATTTAACAAAACTAATTTGCTGTTCTTTTATTAAAGTAACTGTTTATATCAAGTTTTTAGTGAAAACAATGAGTGAATCAAGTGACTTTGACGAAAATGTAGAGAATAATACTCCTCCAGAAATAATTAATTCGGCAAAAAATACAACTCAAAAATTAATGCCATCTTTATCAAGAGAGAGATGCGAACTAACATACAGCAAGTTTATTTTCTGTATTTATTATTTAAATACTAGGCTGTGAAGTGAGTTGTTTCTTTACCGCGGCAATTACATTTACTGTCGAGCGAAGCGAGACAGTAAATATTGCCAAGGTAAAGAAAAAACACTTCACAGTCGCATAGCATATATGCTATTTTTTCCGAGGTAGCAGACAATGAAAAAACATTAAATATTAATCACTAATCAATATATAATAATAACAAATATTAGTACATACTTAAGACTTAAAAAAAGAAACCTTAAAAAGAGGTTAAACTATAAGAAAAGGTAAATAAAACGCATTGACATCTAGCGGATTTTTATCGTACTAGAAGCATTTCTACAAAGACTGCAGTGCTACTAACGGAAGTTTTGACAACTACCCGCCGGAAAATAAAAATCTTTTTGTTCCTAGGACGTAAAAGATTTTTTCTTTACAGCTAGGAGTAATGAAAAGATTTTTTAAGTCCACGTAATGAAAAAATGGATTTTAGCTATGTTTTTTAGGCTCTAAAGTTACTATTTCACAGCCTACCACAGAAAAACATTTTTTTCAGGATTGTCATCAAAAACTAAAAACGGAGCCTCTAACACTTTCTCTTCTGTCCTGGTATTGTATTAAATAGCTATATGTAATTAGAAAACGTAACTCTATTAAAATGATCAAATAAGAATACAGTAAACAAAAAAAAATCTCTAATATTTACACCGTACTGATGACGTGTGTACTAGAGCTTGTCGATGTTCAAACTAAAGTGCCACTCACGTTCCGGGTGTACCGATGGTTTTATTAAACCTAGGAAATAGTAATTGGAGAATACCTAGAAGCGCTGATAAGCTGGAACACTATAAAATCACAGGGGGCGTGTGCTTCCGAAATGGCGGTGTAAATGCCGCCCGCGCGCCCGCCCGAAGGTGAAATAATGATAAATACAATAATTAAATTTTTTGCTCCCAAGCTTACCGAATGTAACGGAAGCTATATGATTGTTCTGACAAATAAAAAATTTGATGTCTCCGATTTCAAAAATTCCAAGACAGAAATCCGTTTTAGATTAGGGAACACTTTTGGTTCCGTGTCTGTCTGTCGGTCTGTGCTCAATTTATGCGAACAAACATATATATTAAAAACTACACGTCCGATTTTAATGACATTAAATGGCAAATCATAATTAGCTCATTAGGCCCATAATTTAGCTCATTTGATCCCATACAAGTTTCAACCTTCTGCACCCATTTTTGTTTCCACATGCACACATACATACATTTATTTACTCCTATAGCTTCAAAAGTACTTTTCTTATTTGCATGAAACTTGAGTCCCAAATTAATTTGAACCTTCTGCACTCTTTAACTATTATTGCTAAATTGATACTTTAATTTATGTATAAAATCAAAACAATTTTGACAGATTAAAAAAACGGAGGAAACAAAATTAAACAAATTAGACAATAATGGCTTGTAAAATCATAATAATTACAAGATAAAAAGAACTTTTTATATACTACGTTTTTAAATTTTCTGTTGAATCATATGTAATGTTGATAATGTAATTGTCATTGTTATATATAATGTTAGTGGAAAAAATACATAGTTCCGAATTTATTTACTTCACATAATAATGACAACCATCTAGAGACCTTTATTTCTTTGTTTACTTTTCATTGTCATTCAATGTTTACCTCTTAATAAAAAATCACAATTTTGAAACCCGTCAAAATGGAGATTGCAAATACTATGGGACATGTCAAAACAAATAAAATAACTTACGGATTTTTTCCGAACTAACTTTCCATACAGTAAAATTTGCTGAAAACTAATTAAATTCTGCTGAAAGATGGCTAAAAGTATTAAATAATGCATTGTCATTGTCTTCTGAGCTATTCTAAAAGTTTCAAATGTTTAGCTAGTCGGGAAGTTAGTTAAAAATCGATTGCAAGATTTGTACTGGACAAACAAACAAACAAACAAACAAACAAGAAAGCAAGCTAATAAAAACGTAGTAAAATCAATAAAGTACATGATAGGATGCGAGGAAGATATGTGCCACACCTATTGGCAATCTATATTATTACTTGAATTAAAAATGGCGCGAGTTATTTTAGCACATTGCTTAGTAAAAAAAAAAAAAAAAAAAAAGCATAAAAGTCCGACTATTAATAGAAGAAAAATAAAAAAATAAAATAAAAAGACATAATTCAATAAGTGTTTAAAGTTACAAACTTTATTATAGTTTCATAATGGATGAGCTAACATGTAATATTTCATTGCTACACCCTACACACAAGTGAGCTTTAGACTTTGCGGTTAGTTCGTTGTGGAATGCTCTCATCCGAGTAAGCCTTAAAATAAATTAATTTTATTTATGATCCGTAGAGAAATTAATCATATGTGGGTTTGGGTTGATGAGTCAAGGAGAGATAGTCAGGTAGATTGCAACAAGTTTAGTCAATAGTGAACCATTTATTTCTTTCATGAATCTAGTTGAGATAATGAGAGATTACATAGAGAATTATTGGAACGAAGTTCCTTATGGCACGTTCTGGAGCCGGGAGTGAATCCGAAAAAAAACAACCAAAATCTTGTGATGGTGTTTTTTGAAATGCTAAAAAGCTTTCTTTGAACTATCCTATGGGTCTGATATTCTCAAAACACATAAACAAACTTCTGATAAAGTATTTTTTGGAACGAAGTTCCTTATGGCACATTCTGGAGCCCGGGAGTGAATCCGAAAAAAACGACCAAAATCACCGTCACAGAATCACCGTCACGCAAAATCCGTCACGCAATCTACAGATGACAATAACTTGAGTAAAAGATCACCGAGTTAGATGAAATTTGGTACACTACTACATTTTACCAATGCCCAGGCTGAGTTCCTCGGAAAACGTTATCCACCCAAGCGTTCACGCGCAACGCTTGCGTAAACGTAAGCTTCAAAAGACGGCAAAAAGTGTTATTAAGGAAGCCTGTTACTTGACTTGTTTTGACATTTTTAAAAAATGTCACTTTGTTTTGTAAATAAATAAAATATAATCATGTATAATTTCACCCTGATACAAGTAGAAGCTGTAGAGTAGGGAAGATATATATTTTATTATATTTTAAATTAATTGGCCGGGTAGGTAGAAAACAGTCCTATTTCAATCCAAACTGCTTTAAACAAACATACTCTTTCACTATAAACTCATCATGATCAACTTTTTTCTTATATTCAATAAGAACGCTTGCTTTAATTATACAAATAATGATTTTTTTTTAATTTTGCCTTAACTCTGTTAGGTACATACAGTTGGTTACTTTTAGTTTTGTCTCTTTTCTAACTCCGTCATGTATAAGTAGTTAGCAATGTATACGTACTTAGCAGTGAAAGTTTATAATTTATTTTTATAATTTATATTTAATGAAAAATGTAAGGAACTTCGTTCCTACCGGGTGTCCTGCGTCACCACGCGTTTTTTTTTGTTATTTTGACGAATCTAGTTGAGATATTGATATTACATAGAGAATTATTTATTTCTTTGATGAATCTAGTTGAGATCATGAGAAATTACATTATGGAATAATTTATTTCTTTGATAAATCTATAGTTAAGAATTTGTTTCACAGAATAGTCGATGGGTATTTGACAGACACGAAACTAAAAATTCTCCCTTATTTATTAAACGGATTTCTGTGCGGAAGCAAAACTTAATTGCAAATTTAACATAATTATTTAGCGCGGTGGTTCTTTGTTAGATCATAAATGTAAAGTCGGACACTTGCAACAGCCTTTAAGCAGCGGCTTGTTATTTGTTTACGGTTAATATGGACTCGGACTCGAAGCACAAACAGCATCTGCAATCTGCAGTGATTCTGCCACAAGCCGCATTAGTCGTCGGCTTAGTGACCGCTACCCGCATCTAATTCGACGCACAAGCAGCATCTGCAATCTGCAGTGATTCAGCCGCAAGCCGCATTAGTCGTCGGCTTAGTGGCCGCTACCCGCATCTAATTCGACGCACAAGCAGCATCTGCAATCTGCAGTGATTCTGCCACAAGCCGCATTAGTCGTCGGCTTAGTGACCGCTACCCGCATCTAATTCGACGCACAAGCAGCATCTGCAATCTGCAGTGATTCAGCCGCAAGCCGCATTAGTCGTCGGCTTAGTGGCCGCTACCCGCATCTAATTCGACGCACAAGCAGCATCTGCAATCTGCAGTGATTCTGCCACAAGCCGCATTAGTCGTCGGCTTAGTGACCGCTACCCGCATCTAATTCGACGCACAAGCAGCATCTGCAATCTGCAGTGATTCTGCCACAAGCCGCATTAGTCGTCGGCTTAGTGACCGCTACCCGTATCTAATTCGACGCACAAGCAGCATCTGCAATCTGCAGTGATTCAGCCGCAAGCCGCATTAGTCGTCGGCTTAGTGGCCGCTACCCACATCTCAACTTGACGCACAAACAAGTCTTTTGCCACCGTTGATCAATAAAGATCAACTGTCAGTTATTGAGGGTACCTTTAAAGTTAATATTTATATATCAATTGTTACCTTTTGCTTTTCTAGTATGTGTGTTGACAAGTTCATGTCAAATGACAATTAATGATGGCCCCAATAAATATGTATTTATACATATTTGTTATTAAAATAATGTATTGATTTCATAACAGAGTATATAAATTACCATGAGATACATTTAAAAAGAACTTATTAGGTTGTTTTACTATCATCACAAACACCTTAAATATACTATAGCTCATGGGAGATTACATATTTTCAAAATTTCATTGTTTATAACCTCGTTAAAAATATAAATAAACAAAATTTAACGCTCGAGGAAAACAAAATATATAAGTTATTGTCTTAACTTAATACTATTTTATTGTCTTTTCGACAGAAATATAATTATTTTGTAGCTTCACGTATCTTTTTACTTATGAAATGAAAGAGAAATAAAATCGCCTTAAGCTATGTTTTATTTATTACATCTGTTTTTTTTCACATATCCTATTTATTTTTGTTTTTGTTTCATTTTTTAAACCGAAAAAAAAAATCAATTTTAAGATATTTCGTTTAAAAGGTCCCGTAGAAAGAAATAGGTGTCAAATATATATCCCTTGTGTTTTTTTTTTTTTGTTTTTAAATATTTAAATTGTGAGAAAGGGCGTGATCTCTATTTGTCTTGTGCTCGGGTGGTGGTATTTTGAAATATGTTATTTACTAGAATCGGTTTCAAAAAGTTACCCTGAGGCAAACCTTCCCTTTTAGATTATGTTTGGACTTGAAAAAAAGGTAGATCACAGAATTTTTAACCTTTTTCTTTTTGTGTACTACTATTTGACGAAATTGGATTATAAATAATCCTTATTTGCATCTAAAAAACTTTTGAGACTACTTAAGTAATTTAGAGTTATAACTTTATTTTTTAATCACAAACAAAATAAATAATAATATTCTGCCAATTAGTTTTCCCTATAATAGCTTCCGACGAATAGTCAAATGAGATTTGCATCTTTTTCGATTCCAGGTGGAGTCAAACTTATTTTTATTCAATATTGAATGTGCACAGGTTGAAATTAATATGGGACTATCTGTGGGCTATTTTCAACAAACCATCCAACCCCCTTTAAAATCGGATAAGAATTTTTAAAGATTGGTGTTAATAGAATAAAAATATGTGCGCAAAAAGAAATGGGCCCAGAAATTTGAAATTAATGTGGGACTGACATACCGACAGAGGGATAATAATGACCTACCAAATTTGAATAAAAAAAAAATCTGAATTTAAACAAAATTCGGACCAGTAGTTTGAAGTCAGAGATTCTCAAATAATTGACGGACAGACCGACCGACCAACATACAGACACGAGACTGAAAATATTCCAGGAATTATCCGAAAAAATTAACCGAAAACAGTCCAGGAATTTTTGTTCGGAGATCCCAAAAAATGTTTCAATATACAGTATGTCACCGGATGGAGTTGCCTATACGAGTAAATTCCAAAGTTTCAATTTTCAAAGAAAAGTCACTCTTCATAAAATCTCCTGCTTGTTCTTAAATGAAGATTAATCGTATTACTTTTAGCTCAAAATGTACCCTGTACCCAGAGAGTACACTTTTCTAAAATTGTACAAGAGGAAACCGGTCCAAATTTCGACTATTATAGAAAAAAGTATTCTTTAAAATTTCTTTCTTATTATCGAAATTTTTATGCGAAAATTAATTTTGGTATAGAATCTAAATGAAATTATATACTTTTTTCTAGAATAGTCGAAATTTGGACCCGTTTCCTCTTGTACAATTTTAGAAAATTGTACTCTCTGGGTACAGGGTACATTTTGAACAAAAAATAATACGATAAATCTTCATGTAAGAACAAGCAGAAGATTTTATGAGGAGTGACTTTTCTTCGAATATTGAAACTTTTTGGAAGTTACACGTATAGGCAACTCCATCCGTGGACATACGTACATTCTTGCATTTTATTTAATTTTTTTTTTTTTTTTATTATTTAATTTTTTATTTGAAATTACTGCGGGGGCATGACATCGATTTAAATATTTCGATGAATTTAAACATTTTTATTTTTATAACGTTTTATATTTGTTTATAAGAAGTTATAGAAGAATCATATAGTTGTTTATAAGAAAGTACATACGGGGACATGAAATCGATTTTAATATTTCAATGAATTTAAACATATTTATAACGTTTTATATTTGTTTATAAGAAGTGTCTTAAAATAAAATCTTGAAGTTTCATATTTGGCGTAGTTGTTTCTTGACTCTTGAAAATCAACATGACAAAAATTCTAAGAAAAAGCTATAGCATCTTATACTGACTACAACCTTTTTTAGTCAGCATAAGTCCCAACATATTGAAAATATGAAGTGTGCAAATTTTCAAAAAAGATACAGTTGTCACAAATGCTGAGATTGCACATGTGTACCAAATTTTGTTCAAATCGCCCAGTCTTTACACCATTTATCGTTAGACAAACTAACAAAGTTTTAAAATTCTAAGCCTCTACAATAAAATACGAAAGCTAAAAAAAAGGACTATAATTTTCTTGATAAATGTAAAGGTTTTCGTTTTTGAGGTATTTGTAATGAAAATGTGGTTTTTCCAGGGACCGGTACCTACCTCGATGGTACAAACCCTTGGCCCTTTGAAATGAAATAGTATACATTACGCGTCTAGTGCGGAAAGTAGCATTTTGCATGCAAGTGTGGAGATTGCACCCGAGTGACAGCGAGGGTAGTAAAACCACACGAGCAAAGGAAAATGCAGTTTTCGCACAAGTTGCGTTGTTGGATTTTAATAATAAATGCAGAAAAAAATATTTAATAAACTTCCTGTATGTGAGTTCTTATTTCTCTTTTGATAAAGATGACATTAATTCATTTGTTGTATTTGTGTCGAATTAATTATTTCGGGAGGCGTATTATTCTCCTCATTTTCGTCATAATGACATAAATCAATTTTTTTTTTCACTAAAAACTCGATATAAACAGTTACTTTAATTAAACAAACAGCAAATTAGTTTTGTGTAATGTAAACAAACTAGCTAATCGTACGTTAAGGTAAAGAATTCTTCTTTTTTACCGCATTAGGGCGGAAAAAAGAGGAACTATGAAACGCGCATGCGCAATGAATACAAGTAGGTAAAGAATCACTTTCTACGCATCTAAACAGCGAGATACAATGTTTATATTTCGTATCAATCGTAGATAAACTTGTTTTTATATTAAAAGAAGCTTTTTTTAAGTAATTTATTTACTTAAAGAAAATTTAAAAAATTATTTATATTATCATTTGAGTGACAGCAAAAGCATAGCTTAGCTTGAGTGCAACCTTCAGTGTTCTTAAATTCATAATTCTTTGTAATATTTCATCTCCATATGTAACTTATAAATAAATAAAATCTATAATATAATATATCTCTAATGAACAATTATATACATACTTAGAATAATACAATAGCAAAGCGAAATGAACTAAAGAGAACTAAATATTAATCAGACAAAACAAAATATGGACAATAAAAATAAAACATTCCGCAGGGAAGCATTGGAAGCTAGTAAAACCAACTAAAGTTACTTCCCACCAAAATATAGTTTGATAAAATGGGGAATAGCTGAATTCCTGTGTTATGCTACGGAATGTGTTACTCTTAATTATTTGGTTTCTTTTGTTTTGTTATTAAATTTAATAGGTTTATAATAATTTACCGCGAAGAACCATTCAAATTATTTTGCTCAGCGAGAATATCTTAGTATCGCCAATGGTTCCTTTTTCCAAGGATTAACTTCCTACCTCCAAAACATCAAGGCTCAATTCTCCATCATTTTACTTTCTTATATAAAGAGAAAGTATTGTGATGGCGCGAAAATTCGATTTTGAGATTTTGATGGATTTACACGTTTGAGGTTCTCTGAGTCCAAAATAGTGTGTCTGTCGTCTGTGCGACGCGTGAAGCCTAAACTACTGGGCCGATTTTGACGAGATTTGCCATTCATGTTAAGAAAATCACCGAGGCGAAATCGAGAAATGAATTTTAGTCCAATATTTTGGGGCACTACCCCCCAAAAATTCTGAAAAAAAATCTCTCAAATGGATTCGATTGTTTTGATTAAAATTCTAAAATTTAGTCCATTTAAATACAAATCTAACGATATAAGCCGTTTTTTCGGGGAAATCTAGTTTCTGAGAAAATAGCTTCAAACGAGGGTTCGATTCCCCGCCGAAGAAGTTTTTATGATAAATTTTGATAAAATGTTCAATAATAATTAAATGTACCTACGAAAACTCGATCGAAACTAATAAATGGAAAATACTGGGCTAAGTAATTATAAACTCGTATGTATGAGAAATGTTTGTCTAAGTTATCTCGGACCGATTTTTTCCCTTTGCCCTTATTTGTCCCTTGGCGAATTCTTTCTTCCCAGACTATATTATATTGAAGAAAACATCAAATACGATTAGTTTATTTCGGCGTTTCAAAAAACTAGTGACAATTATATAAACTTAATTCATAATACACATATTGTCAACATTTTGAAATAAAATGGCCGATTAAAAAAAACTTTTTTCCAAAGTAGTCTCCTTCATAAAAACGAAGTTAACTTCTAAAGTTTAAGGTTTCTAGTGCAGTTAGTTTCGAAGATATCCTTATGAAGAATTTTGAAAATAAATGGCCACCATCTTTAATAAAGATTGTGGATCGTGAAAAGTATTCTTGAGAGCAGCTAGAGGCTAATAGAAACCTATATATAGATAGGTAGATAGGATAAATATCGTGAAGGGTCGACCAGTGATATTAAAATTATGTATATATATATATATATATTTAGTTCTCCACGGCTTAAGCCGATTTATCAGGAGGTACATTATTGAAATGTATAAGTTCAAATTTAAGTATGGTTTGGTAATCTATCACTCTATCTAACTACCTATCTATCTATCTATGTATCTATATTTACATCTATCTACTTGCAGAAAGATAAATGCCCCCAAGAAAAGAAGCTGCAGCATAGGAATTATAACAATAAATGTACGCAATATGAGACTAAATAGTGTAAATTCAATTTTTAAGGTTTTGGTAGTTTTCATACTACGGAAAGTTTAAATTTTAATTTAAATCAAATTATAATTATTATTTACTACGGGAAACAGACAGAGAAAAATACACTCCAGCGCCGGTATTTGAACCACGGGTCTCCTGTATTATACAGTAAATAAAAATTATAATTTGCTTTAAATCTAAATAGTTTAGTTTAATGACTAATTATTCCTAATTAATATTAATATAGTTTAGTTCGAATTACTATGACTATCGTTTACTAATTATCATTTTAATTATAATTTTTTTTTTTTTTTTTTTTTTGTAATTTTTCAGATGAACCAGCAGTGTCGGGTTTGCGGGGAGCCAGCTGCGGGTTTCCATTTTGGAGCGTTTACTTGCGAAGGCTGCAAGGTAATTACAAAATAAATATAATTTAACTAACCAAACTCTCGTCATATTCTCTCAGTTAGTGAGTTTAAAAAAAAGAGATCAAAGTCGAGGCCCTCAAACATAAGCTGACCAACTGAGTGCTGGTGAACCTCCAGTCACAGATACTACCCCTAACTGACTCACATAGGTCCCCCTAACATACCTACGAACTTATGAACCTAGGCAATAACAAAGACTATAAAACGTTCACGTCTTGACACTTCATTAAATTGTTACTCCCCTTATAAAAACCAGAAGAGAGTAACAATCTAAAGACGGTGCACGGAATGTTCTTCTTTAGACTGCTACACCTCATATGGAAAAAGGAGTACAATCTAAAGAAGATGTATGGAATGTTTGTTTCTGTAGGCTGTTACTCCCTTATAAAAAACAGAAGGGAGTAATAATCTAAAGAAGGGGTACGGAATGTTTTTTTTCTTTAGACTGTTACTCCCCTTATAAAAACAGAAGTGTGATATTCCTTTGTCCCAAAGTACATTAGACTAAAAATCAAAATTATAGCCATTTATATTGTAAAAGACATAGGGGAGTAACAATTTAAAGAAGTACCCACGTCTTTACGTCAAACCAAAAAAACTCCCCCTAATCAGTTAATTAAAAATAGACTGCCAATTAGTGTGGCACATAGCTTCCTCGCATCCTATCATATACTATAACAATTATTGTTATATTACTTTATTGTAATATTGTTTATTTTGAAAAAAAACTATTAATAGTTTTAGCGATCTTTAACACTTCATAGCGGTGTCGCTGTTGGTTTTACTAAAAAATTGTATTTGAAAAAAATGTTTGTCTCATTGAATAGATGAAGTTAGATTTTTTCCCCGACATAAAATTCCAATTTTAAATTTAAAGTTCACGTTTACGCGAGCATTGCTCGTGAATGCTTGGACGGATAACGTTGTCCAACGAACTCGTCCTGAGCATTGCTAAAATGAACATGTCTACCAAATTTCATCAAAATCGGTCGACATTTACTCAAGTTTTCGTCGCACGTTTCATAATTCGCGGACACACAGACCGACAGACAGACAGACAGACAGACAGACAGACACGAGACCAAAAATGTTCCCTGATGTCTGAAACAGATTTCTGTCTTGGAATTTTTGAAATCGGAGGCATAAAAGTTTTTCGTTCTCAAAAGTGAACAATGTTTCCGTTACCTTCGGTAAGCTCGGAAGCAAAATAATATACATAAACAAAAATACAAAATCTGGTATACCACGCAATTTACCCAGAATAAATCCAAACACTTACAATCCAGAACAAGAAATCTTAGTTGTTACAAATCCAAATTTCATTAAAATTGAAAAAAAAAATTGTTTTTAAAATATAGTAGTTCTCAAAGCGGTTGTCCGGCAGACCGACATACATAAACGAGACCAAAATATATGTTCCCTGATGTCTGAATCAGATTTCCGTCAAGCAATCTTTAATAATTGTAGACTAAAAAAAAAAAAAAAAAAATCGTTTTAAAAGATCACAATGTTTCCAAGAAAAAATAAACCAAATAATGACCAAAAGATAATAAACCAGACCAGCATACTACACAAGTAGTAGTCTAGTACTTTCTACTAGGACGGGTAGGACGAACCACTTGTTCGAACCTTGCAATTAGGCCATCACTTAGGTCCTTTTTACACCCCGCGGTAGAGAGTTACAGCCACTTCACACATAATACCTCTGTACATAGTACCGCCGAAGCGAGTATGATGTGGTCAATAGTGAGCCATATAAATCAGAGCGTCACGGCGAGGAATCGAACCCCGTCTCATTCCACTCATGATTCAGTGATGGCCGAGCCGATGTGGTTTAACCCACACGGCCACGCTGGCTCTCAGCATACTACACAAGTATTTTGAGTTAATGATCCAGGAAATGTGCAGAATAAACATTCTCTTTTGTTACAATTTAAAATAAACATAAACATCATATTTCAATCCTTCCATGGGTATGATAGCAAAAAGTATGCATTTTAGGCTTTATACTGCTAAAATACATAGAATTTATAGGCTTTATACATAGAAAAATGGTAATTTTAAGGTGACTTAAAAAATTAAAACCTTTAATTTCTTTCTTTTAGCTTTTGTCTTCAATTATATTATTACTTGTTAACGTTATGTATAAATACTTTTTAATACAACATATAGACATTTCTTCTTCTTTTACGCGACTATTATTATTCTTAAGTGTAAATTATAATCGTTTTGAAACATGCCGAAGTTCCAAAAGTACATGCCGACTTTTAAAAAAAGGATTATCTCAAGTACGGTGCTCCAATAATTGAAAAGGAAGATCTTTAAAAAAATAAAGAACTTAACAATTCTAAAGGACCTTATTTCAAACTATTTCAAGGGTCATCCACAAGGAACACTTGTTGAGCTTATTCTTTTGATTCTCTTTTAAAACTCTTTTCGAATGCTCAAGATGAGATGTTTTTTAAGATCTAGATTTAAGATTCGTGTTATTTGACTTTTCAAGATTGACGTTGATGATCCGACACTGGTTGAATTTGATTTTTGTGAATTCGCTTCTTTTTTAAAAATGATCGATTAAGACATCAACTGTCTTCTTTTTATTCGGTTCTTGGTTCAAACACTTGAACTTCTTTGTATAAAACGACTCTTAAGATAGAAATTAAATCCCTTCAACAAGTCGTATCTTAGAATTACGATTTAATAAGAGCAGAGCACTTTCCTTTGTTTGATTTTTAAGTGTTATTAATTCATTTTTTCCCCTTCCGAACTTACCGAAACTAACGGAAGCATTATGGTTGTTCAGAAGAAAGAAATATTTGTACGTCTCCGAATTAAAAATGTCTCGACAGTAATCCGTTTCAAACACAGGTAGCAAATATCAAACATTCGAATATTCGGAGATATTGATGGAATTACACGTTTCAAGTCAAAATCTCGTCTGTGCAGACGTCATGGAGCCAAATCTACTGTTCCAATTTCTATATGAAATTTGAGAAATTTATAATTTATGAAAAATTAGTAATAATTTTTTTTTATTTTAAATCAAATTAAAATTATCAATAACTACGCGAGACATACAGAGAAAAATAGACCCCCGTACCGGGACTTGAACCACGGATCCTCCTATTAATCCGTTACAGGTGCTCTTACCAACTAGCTATACGGGAGAATGATTTTTCTCTGTCGTTACCGATACAAATTACCCGAATCCAAGCTTTCAATCTTTTCTACAAATCTAGTAAGCCAAATATTCACGGCAATAGAACTAGACCGAGAATTAACACTTATAATTAGTTATTAATAATTATAATTTGATTTAAAGTAAAATTTAATCTTTCCGTAGTATGAATACTACCAAAAACTTAAAAATTTGAATCAATAATTTTTTGTAAAAGCATAACACCATTTGAATACGTTATAGGAACGCGAGAAAGCTATGTGCCACTCTAATTGGAAGACTATTTTTAAATCAGTGTTAGGTGTTTTTACACGAATAAAAGTATAAATTTAGCAACATTTAATGAAAAATAAATATATATTTAATATAATGAAATTAATCTGAGGATATCTGTTGGCTAATTTTGACAAACTATCCTAATTTTACTAATCTTAATTTTCTAATCTGATTTTAGGATAGTTAGGAAAATAACTATCCTAAAATCAGATCAATACTTTGGAAGCTAAATTGGTGTAAATAAATGTATGTTTGTGCGCATATGGAAGAGAAGCAAATGGGTGCAGAAGATTGAAACTTATATGGGACCAAAAATGGTCTAATTATCCAAATAATTACCTACCACCGAAATTTAATTAAAATCGGAAGAGTTCCGATTTTAAGATAAATTGGTACGCAAAAATTAAGCGACAGACAGACACGGGACCAAAAATATTCTTTGATGACTGAAACGGATTTCTGTCTTGGAATATTTGAAATCGGACATCAAATGTTTTCATTCACAAGATGATTCGTTGGACAACGTCATTCGCGTAAACGTAAGCTTCAAATGTAAAATTGGAATTTTAGGAAGGAAAAAATGTTAACTTCATCTATTCAATGAGACAAACAACTTAGTTTTTTTTTTTTTTAGTGAAACCAACACCGACACCGATATGAATAATTGTTAAAAATCGCAAAACAATTAAAGCGGACCGGAAAGTTTAATAATTACAAGATAAAAAGAACTTTTTAAAATTTGAAACCCGTCAAAATGAAGATCGTAAATATGGATATGTCAAAACAAATAAAATAACTTAGGGATTTTTTCGGAACTAACTTTCCATACTGCAAAATTTTCTGAAAACGAATTAAATTCTGCTGAAATATGGCTAAAAGTAGTAAAATAATGCATTGCCATCGTGTTCTGAGCTATTCTAAAAGTTTCAAATGTCTAGCTATTCGGGAAGTTAGTTAGAAATCGTTTACAAGATTTGTACTGGACAAACAAACAAACAAACAACAAACAAGAAAGCAAGCTAATAAAAACGTAGTAAAATAGAGAAAACAACGTTTTTACCGATATCTTACGGTCTAACGATTTTGATAAAACTTCATACGCGTGTTCTAAAGTACAATTGAAACAGGCATGTCAAATTTCAACCTGATACAAGCAGGGATTTTGTGTCGTGAAATGATATATTTTATAATATTTTAAATGGAGAAGATATGAGGTTTAAGGAATAGTCCTGTTTCCTCACTAGTTATACTACAACCATCCTTTTTAACTATCAACTCATCACGATCAACTTTTTTCTCAATATTCAATACATATTTATTGCAAGACGCTCGCTTCAATGAGAAAAGAAAATAAATTCTTTTAATTTTGCTTTAACTCCGCTAAGTATAAATAGTTAGTTACTTTTAATTTTGTCTCTTTTCTAACTTATAAATAGTTAGCTTCATATACCTAGCAATGTGGTTTTATAATTTATATTTAATGAAGAGCGTAAGGGTGATTCCAATTTAAAGTGCTATTTTGGCATCTAAAATTGGTCTTAGACTGAAAATGTTGACTATTTAAAAAAAATCAGGAAAAATTATGGAATGTTCTCAGACTAATTTCAGATATATTGCAGCATGCGGGTCAGATGGGAAATAATTTTTTAAATTTTTAGGCAGGAATTGAGTTTATTTGAAACATGGTAATTGGCACGTGAATTACACATTTTCGTGCACGGTTGTTACATTTCACACTTTAATTTTGGTCAGTAGTTCAAAATAAAACCCCAATTTTAATACACCATTAAATAGCACTCTTAAAAGCCTAAACAATGAACTCCTACTTAACCTAAAAAGGTTTTGAAAATAGACTTTAATAACATGCACGGTAATTACGTTTAAAAGGGTACGTAACTGGAAGAACAATCGGAATTAGCGCTAGCTCCCAACTGAAGGGTTCAGCTCATCCCCTATCAACTGTTGATAGTAAACCAGTGTTGCGGCATTGCAAAAATCTCTCGCTACTTAAAATCTCCCTGCCACAACCAGAGTAGGGTCACACTTATATAATGCCATGGTAATTACATTTTTTTAAAGGACAAACTTTAACTTGAAGTTCCGTTTAGTAATAATTTATTATTTTTAATAACTGACACATATTTTAATCCTGGTAGGACCCTACTTCAAAATTATCCAATAAGTGTTTGAATAAAATTATTAATGTATGAGCTAGAGTGAAGTGAATAACAACAACTGACTTAAGGACAGCCAGGGTTGTTACAAAATCGCCTTTTTTAATTTTTTGTAGATATTAAAATTAAGCGGCGCATTTTTTTTTGTTTAGAGTTACCATAAAAAAAAAATCCTGTCAACTATGTGAAAAACGCTCAAGTTATTCATCTAGGACATGAAAATTGCACTTTTAATTGGAATCACCCGTAAGCAGGGTCGGACTGGCTATAAGGGAGTTGTGGTGTTTTCCCGACGACGGGCCGGTCTGGTTAAGGCCCAACTCAAGACTTGTGGGCCGGTCTGATAGAGAAACCCCCGGGCCGAAATTTCCTCCCAGTCCGACCCTGAGCGTAAGGAACTTCGTTCCTAATGGTATTCGTTCCTATTTTTTTAATTTTTTTTATTAGTTCTTGCGGAGTAGCGCTCTTAATATTTAGAGCTTAAATAAACTTCTTGATATTTTGGTGTTTAAAACACCAACAATAATTTGAATTAGTTATACATGGTTTTCTCTTAAAAAATGAGCGTTTACCGAAAATACGTACGGACAAGAGATCTATGTTATATAACGTCTGTAATGCTTTTACATCTAAAGAAATGTTAAATTTAGAAACATAATATTCGATCTAGAAAATAACCACAATGCTTCCATTACCTTCGGTAAGCTGAAACATGTTAGTATTACACTAGTAATACATTTAAGCCAAACACTAAGTTATGTATACTTGTTTGTATATTTATTTTATTTATTGACAAAGTCAAGTCATTGTTAGATGAAAATTAAAAATATATAGTTTTCTTAAGAGTTTAAGTGTAAATCTCTATATTGCATTACTATTCCATCAAAAAAACAATATGTTAAAAATTTACAACATTAATTAACCATTGTAGGGTAAAAGCTACAATGAATCTTAGACAAAAAAGTAACAAAGGAAATAAGTTATTAAGCTGTAAAAGTACAAGAACAAGCCTTCATTACAATATAAATTCTACTGTAAATCGTAGAATGTATAAACGAGAAGAAGGTATATAATTATACAAAAGAAAGAAAAAGTATAACAAAGTATACATAAGATAAATAATGAAAAAAAAAGACAAAGTACACCTTGGTACTTAAAAATGTATAAAAAGTAAATCTTTGTACCAGATTAAGACATAATTGGCAATAACTATTTTAAAAAAAAGATTCAAAAAACAGCATTATCTTTACATGTAGCAAAATAATGTAAAATATTATTTCAAAAGAGACATGAACTATAATAAATTTTAACATGGTTGTTGACACATTTAATACCTTTTTTCTTAACATTAAAGTACTCGGTTTTTATTGTATCTTTATTTTTTCTATAAATTAAATTAAAAGAGGGCAAAAAATAAATAATAAAAATAAAGAAAACATTGGTCAAGTTCAAAAATGGATAGAGATTTTAAAATAAATGATTGCAATTAAATTTAATTATATGTTAAAGCCATATTTGTAGTTGTAAATGTCGACGCAACCGGATTCTAGTCATTTTATCCGATTATAGTGGTTTGGGTTTTTTTTATTACTTAGCTTGCTTATTTCTTTTTTTTTTGAAATATCAAATGAATTGTTTATAAGGGGGAGAAACAGTAGCGCAAATTTTGTTTTTTTGGTTTTAAAACAATGTTCCTTTTACTATAAAAAAAATTATTGATATGACAATTTAATTGATTGGTTAACAAATAAGTCAAAAAATTGGTCAGATAAATCGAACAAAACCTTTCTCATAAAAATATTGCTACTGTATTTTTTAAATTCCATATTCATTTACATAATTGATTTATTTTTAAACACAGATTTAAAAAGGTGTTGCATCCGAGCTTACCGAAGGTAAAGAAAGCTATGTGGTCGTTTTAAAGAACTAACGTATCTTAAACAAGTAAGGCGCGCTTCACGTAAGTACGTGTGGGGGGGGGGGGGGGGCGATAAACGCCGGTTTCTGTACATTAAAGTTAAAATTATTAATTTTAATATAATTACACTAATTTTAATAGTAATATTCTTTTATCTGGTAATAGTTGTACTTATTAATTATACCATGTACTTGTAACTAACTATTGTATAGGTGCTTTAACCCAGTAGTCATGCACCTAAAACAACTAAATAAATAAATATTCTTTTATCTACGATTGATACGAAAATATAAACATTGTATCTCTGTTTAGATGCGTAGAAAGTGATTCTTTACGAACTTGTATTCATTGAGCATGCGCGTCATAGTTCTGAAGAATTCCTCTTCTTTACCATCCTAGGACGGTAAAGAAGAGGAATTCTTCAGCTTTACGCACGATTAGCGAGTTTGTTTACATTTAACATAACTAATTTTCTGTTCTTTTATTAAAGTCCCTGTTGATATCGAGTTTTTAGTGAAAAACAATGAGTGAATCAAGAGACTTTGACGAAAATGTAGAGAATAATACTCCTCCAGAAATAATTAATTCGGCAAAAAATACAACTCAAGAATTAATGCCATCTTTATCAAGAGAGAGATACGAACTTACATACAGCAAGTTTATTTTTTTCTGTATTTATTATTTATATCTAACAATCGCGTAGATAAAGTACGGCACGCAACTCGTGCGAAAACGACATTTTGCATTCCTCGTGTGGTTTTACTACCCTCGCTCTCGCTCGGGTGCAAACTCCACACTCGCATGCAAAATACTACTTTCCGCACTAGACGCGTAATGAACTATTTCTACTCTTCGAGACCTTTAAATTGATGTATAACATGTTATGGTAACTAAAAAATGTTTAGTCACCCACCATATTGGCCGCCATCTTGAAAATTTTAATAAATGCGTATTCTTTTTACACTTTAAGACCTTTAAGTTGATGTACAACAGGTCATAGTTACTAAAAACTTTTTTTAGTCGCCCGTCATCTTAAAAATGTTACGTGTGAAATTTTAATAGTTGCGTGTTCTTTTTCATCATTTTAAGACCTTTAAATTAGTATATAGCATGTCATTGTGACTAAAAACTTGTTTTTATTCACCCGCCATATTGGCCGCCATCTTAAAACTTTTAAGTGTAAAATTTTAATAATTGCATATTCTTTTTCTACACTTCAAGACCTTTAAATTGATGTATAACATGTCATGGTGACTAAAAACTTTTTTTTACTCGCCCACCATATTGGCCGCCATCTTGAAAATATTAAGTGTGAAAAATCCAAAATGTGTCCAGTTGTCCCAAATGCCGAGATGCACCTGTGTGCCAAATTTCATGTTCCTAGCTATAGTAGTTTATGAATTGAAACAAGCAACGGACAGACAGACAGACAGAGCCGTTATACAGGGTGTCCCAACTTAAGTCTGCCAAAAAGAAAGGGCATATAGGGGACCCTAATAGGAATCAAAAATATTATATTAACCTATGTCCTTTCGGGTTTCATTTTCTGACTGGCGCCATTTTTAAAAATTTTGGGCTAAGCTTATTTTTTTACACTTAAACAAGTGTATCTCGAGAACAAAGCGGGATAGCTCATCATTTTAGGTATCGTTGAAAACCTAAAAACATTTGCTAAAGGAAATGTTATTATCAATTTTCATTTATTTTTATTCCTTCTAGTTCAAATTTAGCTCAAAATGTCTTTTTTTTTAAATAAAAAAATAAAGAAATGTTTGACGGCCCATAGTGCTTAAACTAGTTACATCTTGAATTGTTCAGGCAATGGAAAAACTTCTTTATTTAATAACCTTTTCATGGATACCCATATCATTGTATGTTAAATAGGAAATTTTTTACGTTATAGGCACATTTATTGAAAAAAACTAATGTAAATATGAGAAAAAATTACTTTTTATTTAATATCTCCCCTTTTGAACGGTATAATCATTTGACTCGACTTAATCATAATCACTTTCAAAGTAAATGTGATGAAATGTGATGAAATAACTATTGTTGGAGTATGACCAATAACAGGGGGGGGGGGGGGCACCTCCCCCTTTTTAAAATAAGTATACAAAATTAAAAATTAAGGCTGAAAACTGTTTTTTTTACTTTAAATCAAATTATAATAAATTATCATTAACTACGGGAGACATACAGAGAAAAATATACCCCAGCATCGGGACCCCAGCTTGAACCACGGGCCTCCTTTTTTACTACGTTTTTATTAGCTTGCATTCTTGTTTGTTTGTTTGTTTGTTTGTTTGTTTGTCCGGTACAAATCTGGCAATCGATTTCTAACTAACTTCCCGAATAGCTAGACATTTGAAACTTTTAGCATAGCTCAGAACACGATGACAATGCATTATTTTAATACTTTTAGCCATCTTTCAGCAGAATTTAATTGGTTTTTAGCAAATTTTGCTGTGCGGAAAGTTAGTTCGGAAAAAATCCGCAAGTTATTTTATATGTTTTGCCATATCCAATATTTACGCAATCTTCATTTTGACGGGTCTCAAATTTGTGATAGATAAACATTGAATGACAGCAAAACAGGAAATATCGATTATATTATTTAAAATATATCGATGGCATGCTTTAGATTTGGTGTTGGGGAGATCCGTTGTATAAAGATTTATCCTTTTATAGATTTAAAATCAGCTCTCTAGATGCTTGTCATTTATGTGATGTAAATAAATTCGAAAGTATTTTTTTTTTTTCACTAACATTATATTATAACAATGACAATTATATTATCAACATTACATATGATTTAACAGAAAATTTAAAAACGTAATTTATAAAAAGTTCTTTTTATCTTGTAATTTTTATACATACATTTGTATTCCCTCATATATAAGAAAGATTTTAAAGCGCAGATTAAGGATATTTATTGTTTTTAATATGTTTATACGCATATTTAAGATCTTCTTGAGATTCCGAGGGGATAGTTTTTGGATAATTAAGATGAAGCTGCCAAGAAAACCACGCTCGTTGTCCAATTAATAATTTTTCCATTTGATTATAAACTTAACATAAGAATATATTTGTATTTGTTTCAGTCATTCTTCGGAAGGACCTTCAACAACCAGCATTCTATATCGGAGTGCAAGAACAACGGGCAGTGTGTCATTAACAAGAAGAACAGAACGTCGTGCAAGGCTTGCAGGCTTAAGAAGTGTCTCACAGTAGGAATGTCCAAGAGTGGCTCACGTTACGGCAGAAGAAGTAACTGGTTCAAAATCCACTGTCTTCTCCAAGAGCAGCAAAGTTATCAAGGCAATCATAACAAGTGGGAACAAGAGGAGGGTAATAACAACGTCGTCATGGGTGCTCATCTTTGGCCAGAACGACCGCCGTTGGTCTGGCCGTTACCACTTCTAATGCCTCTCCAGAGTATGCTTCCAGGTCCTTTAGTGTCGTCAGCACCTCCGTTACCACCACCGCCGCCATTACCTTCCATACAAGATCCTCTAACTCGGTTACAATCTTTAGGACCTGTACAAGATACACCCATAGACTTATCGAAATCTTCGTCCAAGTCCCCACCAGTCACGATAATAGAAAGATGCGAGAGGCCGCCAAGGCCGTCGACACCTAACTCTTCATCGTCTTCAAGATCGTCATCACAAGATCAAACGACAGCTAATAAAACACCATTAGATCTGACCTGCGTCAAATGACAAACGATTTTGTCCTCTAGGGATTTCAAATTTTTACTGTAGCCAGATTAAGGACATTTCTGTCAAGTCAGCGTCTTCCTTATCAGTTATTTCAGGTTAAAATGGCGCAAGTAAAAAACTAAGACGGTAAAGAATATCTAATAATTTCCTTATTTTCTAAAAACGAGGGATTACATTAAACAAAGATTCGAGAAAGCATAAGATTGTCGTAGCCGATCCTCAACTTTTGTTTCTGACACCTTCAGTTCTGAAGGTGACTTCTGGCGAACGTTTTCTAACAATCTTGCTACAAACTTAAACGTTATACATTTAAAATAAAGAGTGTACATTCGAAGTAGGAAATGTTTGGAAGGAGATGATAGAAGACGCAAAAATTAGTTGGGCAGAAAAGAGAACACAAAAAGATCATCACAAGCAAACAATTAATATGGAGATAAAAAGCACTTGTTTATGAATCTTAAGTTGTTTTTTTTTTCCAAAAATTATTTTTAGAATGTTTCTTCAAAAATGTTGAAGCCCTGGAAGACGCTAGCAAGAGCAGATGTAATTTTAGTTTAAAATCAATTGTAAAATATGACAAAAAGGCCAGTATTTTAAGGGCATAAATATGGACAGTATTTATTTCAATGAGCATTGTTAAATAAAGATCGTTTCAGACAAGTTGGTTTATTAAAAAAAATAAGAAAATATGCTTAAATTTTGGAATGCCAATTATAAGGTTTATACCCAGGTTAGGTATATAAGGTATGTTGTTTGTAGATTTGTAGAATTGATTATAGTTTGACAGGCCTAAGCATTGATTACAGTTTCGACCAGCGATCATAGAATCCTTAAACGGAAAGATTTCCAACTCGCCTCTTTATCTACCTGTGTTAGACTAGTACCACTGGTCCAGCTATTTGGCGGTTAAAATTTTAACTAAATCTTTTACAGCGTTCAACAGATTTTGAGCTTCTTAATTCAAAGAAATAAATTAATTTGTCAGTTAGCTGGATTCGAACCCGGACCTTTTGCACTTGCCACCGAGACTCGTTTTTTTTTTCATTTATTTATTTATAAAATAGTACAAATGTCTGACAGCCAGTATTTGTTTATATCTGAGAATTCGAGGAATGTCAAGAGATCATAAGTAGTTTACAATTTTAACCGCTCAACAGCTCGACCAGCGAGTGGTGGTCTTTACACCTCTAGAGTACTGGAGTTGGATACCCCTGGTTTTGACAGACCTAAGCACTGATTATAGTCTGACAGGCCTAAGCATTGATCATAGTTTGACAGATCTAATCATTGATTATAGTTTGATTTATCCTAGTTGTCATATCATTAAGTTCCATAACTTTTCTAGAGACGAATCGACGCATAGTTAGAAAAAACACCTGATAGGGAAAAACTTTTTCAGCAATATATTTAAACTGTCAGGTTGGGTTGGCGGGGTGAGGTGTCACCCCATTTAACCCGACTGTGTGAACTTCGACGAACGATGAGACTAAAAGACCTAAAACTTCAAATTATGATAGCAGTAGTCCAAACTAGCAGAAAATAAAGTCAGTGAAATGTGCACAAAATTAAGAAAATTTGTTTAACTCAACTGTCTCAAACGATCTTTTCTTTGTAAATATATAATTTCTATTGTGATTTTAGTGAAGATTTATTATGTAATAATTAAACTCAATTATAAATAAAGTTTGAACTGTAGGATATATTATTTATTTATTTGTATTTATAAGGAATAAAAAGACGATAATGAAAAGAATAAAAGAAATATTATGTGCAATGTAGTGATTAATAAAAACAATTATATATATATTTTGTCTCTTATTATAACAAGTATAAGCCCGATATTTAATGTCCACACTCTTTAAGAGCAAAGAGCATAAAGGCAAGACTTAGTGTATGCCGATTCCAATTCATACTCGAAAACAGGACATACTGCAAGCAGATACTGTACGGAAATATTTTTCCAGTTATCCAATCGAGCTGAAACTTGGCACAAAGACTCTCTACCAATACAAAAACATTTTAACAAATTAATTAATTAATTAATTAATTTTTAAATTTAATTAATTACCTTTTTAAAAATGAATGGATTAATTAAATATTAAAAAAATTAAGTATGATAGAGATTTTTCTTTTTATCTCTTAAGACCCACAGCTCCGAACCAAAAAATGTAATTAATTAATTAATTAATTGGTAGGTATATAACATCTTTGGACTAGTTAACCCTTTTCCAGTTATCCAATCAAGCTGTAACTTGGCACATAGACTCTCTACCAATACAAAAACATTTTAATAAATAAATTAATCAATTAATCAATTAAATTTAATTAATTAATCAATTAAATTTAATTAATTAGTCAATTAAATTTAATTAATTAATTCTTTAATTAAAATAATTATCTTTTTAAAAATGAATGCATTAATTAAATTTAAAGAAATAAGTAATAAGGATAAAATAAAAATTTAATTAATTAATTAATTTGGAGGTATATAAAATATTTGGAGGGCGAGTTAACCCTCTTACAGTCATCCAATCGAGATTAAACTTGGTACATAGACTCTCTAGCAATACAAAAATATTTTAACAGATTAATTAATTTTTAAATTTAATTAATTTCTTGTTGAAAATGAATGGATTAATGAAATTTAAAAAAGTAATAAAAATAAAATTTAATACATTAATTTGTGGGTACCTATACCAAATCTTTGGAGGACGAGTTAACCCTCTTCCATCGAGCATCCAAGCGCGCAGAAACTTGGCATATCGACTCACTACCAATAAAAAAACATCCTAACAAATTATTTAGTTAATTAATTTTAATAATAAATTTAAATTTTAAATAATTATTTAAAATTAAAATGAATTAGTACCAATACTTCCCCTCACTACCAAAATGCAAAAATTTAAAGGATTTATAATAAAAACTTGGTTTTTATGGGCTGGTATTATTTATTTTTATACAGAAGAGTTTATATCCCTTAGTCTAACTACCTAATTAGACAAAGGGATATTCAGACCAATATGCTTTGGGACGAAGGAATATCACACTTGTACATAAAAAAGTGCATATTTGGTTGTCAGAAGGTTTATCAGATTAAAAAAAAGTGGGGGGCCCTTTTCTATAAAAGTGCCCTTAGTAGTTGGTCCGTCCGTCGTATCTTGGATCATATCTCCCTACCTATTATAGCTTGAGATTTGAAATTTGGTATACAAGTAAAACTTGTTTGCCAAAAATCAGGAGCAATATTGCGAACTTGACAACTCGAATTTTTCTTCGATCAGCAAGAAATTGCAAATAAATCGCAATTGCAAAATTTATAATAAAATGTTTTAATTGTAATTTTTGAGTGGGGTATCATTTTAAAGGTATTGAAGAGTAGATCATAAATATATATCAGGGTCCAAAATGGTGGCCATTTTAACCCCAAAATTTCAAAAACTTGATGAAGGTTAATAAAATAAAACATTTTGCGATTCGTTCACAATTACACGCTGATCAAAGAAAAATTCGAGTTGTGAAGTTAAACCCTGGTCCTAAAAATACATAAATATACTTCTTTGTGGGCCATTGATAATTTCGTCAGTACAAATAAAAAAGGTAAATTTTAAAAGTTTCAGATTCGCGTAACAATGGTGACCCTTTTTTTTGTAATTTTAAGTGGGGTATCATTTTAAAAGTATTGAAGAGTAGATCACATCAAAATGGCGGCTATTTTACCCCCCCCCCCCCCCAAAAAAAAACAACAAATAAGTACCTACCTAAAATGCTGAAGGATAATAGGCACACCTAACAGCAACTTTTTATAGAAAGTTTTGTTTTTTTAAAAACAAAGAAAACATGTGTACCAAATTTAACCAAAATCGGTCACCATTTTACTCAATTGATCGTATCGAGTTTCAAACACACACACACAGACAGGATGAATAGTTTGTTGAATGCGTAAGAACTTACTGCAACTATGCAACTTCAGCCCACCTATCGTCAAAATATTGTACTATAAAATGAAAACCTATCGACCTCCTGTTAAATTCTAACTTCCTGGCTCGATTTATAAATGCGTCACACAGTTCACGTCGTTTTTGCGTGAAAGAAATTTCTTCTGTCCCCCATAGCTACAACATATCCAGACAAATCAAATCGAAAACAAACTAAAACCAAAGGGCAATTTTGTCCATAACGAAGAAATAGAATATATCAAAGTAACATATTCTTTTTTTCGGAAATCGACGTTCCACTGACAAAATTTAGATTTGATTTTAACAGATCCTTCCTGCACGATTTGCTTCCAGTCAGTATTATGGACCGTGGGAAAGCAGAACATATACTGTTTTAACGACTATATTGCCTCAAGCTATGTTTGTCTCAAGTAAGTAGGTAAGAAAAAGGAAATGCTTACAAACTTCTATTACACAAAAAATGTAAAACTTAAAAAAAACAAAATATACTTACTGCATATTTTGTACGCTGAGAAAAAATAAAGAAGAAAGAAAACGGGGAAAAAGGTAGGTAACATGATATTGAAGTCTTAAAGAATGTATGATAGAAGAATGAAAAAGAACATGATACGTTAATATTACAATATATTACTGTTAGTATGATGTAATTCACAAATGGAGGAGATCTAGGCATTCTATATTGACAGGCAGTTCACTTGATATGTCTTAAACAAGGAAGATGACTAAAATAAGAGAAAAAACATAAACAAGTAAACGATCACGAAGTGTGCCGTAAACTTTAGGCAATTCGTTAGACGTCACGTTATTCGGTTTTACAGAAAGAATTACGAATGATGTCTTAAAACACGCGATTTTGAAAGGAGATTTTACCATAGAAGTATTTAGAGAAGACAGCTGAAGAGTGAAGAGGTCCTTTTCTAAAATAGTCTGTTAATTGGTGTGGCACATAGCTCCTTGCGTCCGTATATTTTATGCTATTACAACCTAATATTGTCAAATTTATTTAATTTTCCCCCTGATTTTTAAGTATGTAAAAAATTGTTTTGATTTTGCTTCCAATCTCTCTGAAGATAAGCACGGGCCGAAGAAGCTATGTGATCGTTCTGAAGAAAGAAAGTTTTTGATGTTTCTGATTTTTAAAAATTCCAAGACAGAAATCCGTTTCAGACATCAGGGAACATTTTTGGTTCCTTGTCTGTCTATCGGTGTGTCGAGTGTCGCTCAATTTTTGCGAACCATCACATCTTAAAACCTACTCGTCCGATTTTGATGAAATTTGTAAGGTAGGTCATAATTCTTGCTTATTGTAGGTCCCTCATAAGTTTTAACCATCTGTACCGATATTTTTTCTTTATTACAAACATTAATTTACACCAATATCTTCAAAATTAATCATCTGATTTTTATAAATGTGGATGGTTTGTCGAAAGTAGCCCGCAGATAGTCACATTAAATATTGCTAAATTGATACTTTTTATTCGTGTACAAAAAAAAAAAAAAAAAAAAAAAATACAGATTTAAAAAATGGAGGGAATAATTTAATCAATTAGATTAGACAATAATGGGGTGTAAAAGCATAAAATCATTAAAGTATACAAAATATGTGAGGAAGCTATGTGCCACACTAATTGGTAGACCATATTTTCTTTTTAATACCATTATTAAATATAACTATAAATTATCTATATATATAAAATCCAAATACCACTCACTCACTGACTGACACATCACGATATCTCTGAAACCACTGGACCTATGACCATGAAATGTTATAGGTGTCTTCCTCTTACCTCCTAGGTGCTCGCTAAGAAATTTTTTAAAATCCGCCATCTTGATTCAAGATGGCGGCCATTTATATAAAAAATTCGACAAGACGATATCTCCGGAACCAATTGCACTAGATCCTGAAATTTAGAAGTTAGCTCCCTTTTATGAAAGTAGAAACTTTTGATAAATGGTTTACCAATCGGGCGTTTTAATTCAAGATGGCGGCCATATATATATATATATATATATATATATAAATATGTGTATGTTCTTTATACAAATCTACAGTTTTAGTCCGATCTCGAAATCTCGATGAAAATTTGCATACTTAACCTTCGAAGCAAGGGGGAAATCACTGTCTACATGAATTTTTAAAATTTAAATATTGGTACACAGGGGTAAATATTGGTTACAAGTAATGAATACGGGGTCAAAGTAATTAATGCCTTTTATGATGCATATCGTTAAAAAGCTCTTTAAGAATATAGTAATTGTTGTTATGTACAGTTTTATCATATTTTCACTTAGAAGGGGGGTAAAATGGAAAAATATAGCTATATCTTACAGTTTTAAAATATGTAAAAAGTTATAGTTCTTTAAGTAGTAATAATTAAACATTAAAGCACATAAAAGTTTCTCTCCACTAAAGAACAATACTCCTGAGCTGTAAAGTGGAAACTAAGTATCCAGAACATCAGACTAGCTTCAAATTACCTTCTTTCTTTATTTGCCCATAAATCAAAGTTATTTAATTGTTTATAGTCTGAAAGAATGCTATTTTCAAAATATTTAAAGTTCTAGAGCAATTGGTTCAAGAAATATCTTCAACATGAATTTATCTTAATAGCCGCCATTTTGAATCAAGATGATGGACTGTATAAAGATTTTTTTTAGAGATGACTTAGAGGCTATGAGGAAGTTACCTAAAGAAGTTCATGATTGAGGCCAAATGGTTCCTGAGAAATCCAATTTGATTTGGAACATCTTTAGACTGTTACTCCCCTTAAAAAAAAGTCCAGTCATGCACCATGACTTAATGAGCGAATTTTCAAAGAAATCTGCGTTTTATTGGCTTATGATAATATAGGAAAATTTTGGTTTAGAATTTGCTCGGGTGAAAAAAAAATTGGTACACAGGGGTACGGGGTACAAAAGTCAAAATAGTATTTACCCTTCAAGATGCATGTCGTTGGAAAGCTCTTTTAGAGTACAGTAATTGTTGTTATTTACACTTTTATCATATTTTCACATAAAAGGGGGGTAAAATGGAAAAAACACGTTTTTTGACACTATATGGTCAAAATTTGACCCCTAAATGGACTCCAAAAATTCTGGCCAACGAACTCATCCTTTCTTTTGATATTATTGACATTTTAAAATTTGTTTGAAATTTTTAAGTGCATCCCAAGGGGAGATATCGTCTGGAATGACACATATATACATATATACATACATATATACATACATATTAACATACATATATACATACATATATACATACATACATAAAAAAAAGTGTTAAATTTCAGGAATCGATTCAGAATGGTCTAAAACGGATTTCCATGGAAAAATTCGCATTACAAAAATTTTGAAGCCATTGCAATAGCGTAATTTTCTTTGAAAATTCGCTAAAACAGAGAGGAGTAACAATGTTAAGAAGGTGTACGGATTGTTCTTCTTTAGACTGTTACTCCCCTTATAAAATCAGAAGTGTGATATTTCTTTGTCCTAAAGTAAATTGGACTAAACATCTCTTTGTCTCAATAATTATTTAGTCAGTCATTTATATTCTAAAAAAAAACATAGGGGAGTAACAATCTAAAGAAGTACCTTTGATTTTATATATGTATAAAGATTATTTTCCAATTATTTATATTACCCCATTACATATTCACTTACTACAGTTAAAGGTGATAAAAAAAGTTTGCTAAAAGAGGTAAATGTCACAAAGAATATTGTAAATCATTACCGGTTCTATATATTTGCATCCTAACAAAAAGAAAAGGAAGAATGTGGAAATCATAAAACACCTCTAAAAAGTTTTAAAGATGTTAAGATGATCCTGCTAAAACAACTTTAAACCCTGCGTTATGAAACCAAGACAACAACCTTCAACGTATAAATTGAAATGTTGTTTGGACAACAAAAAAAGAGAAAAAAGTTGTTAACATTGTTAGAGGAAAACAATGTTGTTAAACAACACTTTCAGTTTAAAGGGTTTATTTCTCCGAGCTCGACTTTGAAAGAGGGAGAAAAAAAAACCAATTTAATTCCAAGTGACAGATTTTATGCGGCCTACACGCGCGAGACCAATATGTTTATAGACTTGTGACAGGTCTTTATTAGAAAATGTAAAAATTCGAACGAACACAAGTGCAGAACAAAAAAGGATGAAGATGGAACGTGAGTCAATGAAAAAAACCAAGATAATTGTGTCATGGTTATTTATTGTTTAAAAGGAGGAAAAAGATCATGTCGTTGTTAAAGAAAAACAAAATTATAACTAGATAAATAAATGTATGTACTGACAACTGACAAAAGACGAAACAATTCGAATCAAGTTAACAGTAATAAAATAAAAAAAACTAATTACTTGTTGTTAAAGGTTCGTGGCTACAGTTTATCGAAATATATTATCATTTAGATGCTGGCTTGTAAGAATAAACTAGTCGAGTTTCACGTGTAGCAACTTCTTTCGTCATAATTTTTACTACCTGTTCTTGCACATTCCTAATCAATTGTCTTCATTTTTATTAGCTATACATGTTTCAAAATAAGGTATATGTCACATCATTAGGAGTTACTAATAAATTCAGCATATCATTAATCCGTAGTTTAAATTGTAAGTAACAAAAGGTGTTTTATGATCAGATACATCTACTTTTATCTGTTTTAGCAGAGTCTTAATCTTTAGACTAAATTATAATTAACTAAAGACTTTTTAAGATCAGACACAACTACCTATAAGAACTAGAAGGTCGGGCCATCAACTAGGCAAATAAAGACGTCGCTGGCCCCACCTCTCCCAAAGGGCTAGTGGCTTTATTCTTTTTCCTCATTGAAGTTGGCCAATCTGAGTGTTAAAAGTTAATACTAATTGTAAAATGATTATAACTAAAGACGTTTTAAGATCAGATCCAACTACTGTAATCAGGTTTATCTGTTTTAGCACGTTCTTAATTTTTAGTCTAAATTATAATTAACTAAAGACGTTTCAAGATCAGATACAACTACCATTATCAGGCTTTACTACCTGTTTTAGCAGATTCTTAATCTGTAGACTAAAGTGTAATTAAAATATTTTTACAATTATTATTACTTATTGACAGTGAGGGAAATTCGAAAAATGTGGAGGGGAGCCAATGAGAGGACTGGATTTTGAATTTTAGAAGGTCGGGCCAACTAGACAGATAAAAAATGTCACTGGCCCCACTCCCAAAGGGTTAGTGGCTTTATTTTTTTTCCTCATTTAGGTTGGCCAATCTGTCTGTCAAAAGTTAATACTACTTGTAAAAAGAGTATAACTATAGATGTTTAAAGATAGGATACAACTGCCATTATCAGGTTTTACAACCTGTTTTAGCACATTTTTAGGGTCCGTAGGCAAAACCAAGGACCCTTATATTTTCCTGCGTGTGTCTGTCCGTCCGTCCTCTCGCGTGCTCTCACGACTATACCTTTCGTCCGATCACTTTGAAATTTGGCATGTATGTGTCTTGTACCTGCCCACATATTTTAAAAATATAGCGACTTAAAAAAATATTTTTCAAAAAAATTAGGGTAAAAAAACTTAAGGGATAACATTTTCTTTTTTTTTCGACACCGTGAGGGGTATCATATGAAAGGGTACGTCGAGCTGATTACAAAAATATATAATTCTTTGGATATAACTTTGATAGGGCGAGTGTAGGCAAGTTTGAAGCGGGTTTGAAACGTGTCCCCCCCCCCCTCTATCTCGCTTATGTGAAGTGCAAAAAATCTGAAAAAATTCCTGAACATTCTTCGACCAAAAGTAAAGATACCACTTTTTTGAAATTTCGAAAAAAATATTATTTTATTTTTTATTGACAAAATACGTTTTTTTAAAATTATTGTCTTTACGATGTATTTATATGGTTGTAGTCCGGTTTAGTGGCAAAAAAATACTTTATCAGAGTGTGTTTTGAGAATATCAGACCCTTAGAATGGTTCAAAGTAAGCTTTTTAGCATTTTGAAAAAACACTGTTTATACACTTTACAGTTAAACACTATACAGTGTGGCCTACGGACCCTCGCTGTGTGCTGACTAGCACACACTTGACCTGTTTATTAATCTGTAAACTAAAGGGTCATTAACAGTGGCGGATCTAGATCTTGCGGGGCCCTGGGCGAGACAAAATGGCGGGGCCCCCTAGGATAGAGCGGGGATTGCTGATAAAAAACAATAAAGTAACCTAATAATATACCACTTATAGCTTGATCCTATTTTACGGCTAATTCCCTTCACTTAGGGCTAGTCAAACCTTTTTCTCGACCATAGAAACGTTTTTGCTGTCAAAATAATTCAAAACTTTTAAAATATGTAATTACAATTCTGCTCATGATTTTAATCTATAACATAAACCCCTCAAATGATATAGTTTTCAACTAATCATCATTTTCTTTGCAAACGTAGGCGAAAAGAAACATTTTTATTGTAATAATTAAGCTCTGTTATACTTAACTATTTATTCTTCTTCATGATGTTTTGGGTTTTATGGTTAAATTATCATTGTAAAGAAAAAGTTAAGCTGTGTTATTTGTGATCAGTTCTATAATTTGAAATCTACACTCGAGCACTTTAAACTTACTCCCAGAATTCACCTTCTCAGCTTATAACTTTCCATTTTAGGGCCGAGTTTCTGGTTTAACATTTTAAGGGGGGTCCGGGGGTCCTCCCCCGGAAAATTTTGTAAATATGACCTCTCAAAATAGCGTTTTTATGCATCTCTGAGGTGAAGTTTCTCTTTGACATCAATTGGTAAAACTGCACTAATTGGCCCAATTATTTCGTACTGTCCGATTTACTTAGTTTTTTTACTATTCCTTTTACAGGATTTGTCTTTTTTACATATCTCTGTACATTGTCAAACGATTAAGGCTATGTAGTATCTCGATAAATTCAGTGTTATATTTATTTATTTATTTTTAAAAATGTCACGTTTTATAGGGTAATGATAGAAGGTTATTGTTAGGTCAGGTCAAAGAGTACTAAACTCAACCTAAACTTACCATAACGATCCATACTTTTCCCTTAAATTAAAAAAAAAATTGAATTTATCGAGATGCTACAACCGAAATCGTTTTTGTAATGCAAAAAGGAATAGTTTGGAAAAAAACTGATTAAATTGGACGTTTAGATATAGGTGGGGCAAATAATGAAGAATTACCCCACACAATAAATAACAAATGCGTCATTTTAAAAAGAGGGAGGGTGAAAAAACACTAGGACGTTAACTCACTTAATTTTATATGGAGCGGGGCCCCGCGGGTTATCTTAAACATAAAAAAAAAATTATATATATTTTATAACTTATTTATTTGACTTTTTTATAGCGAGGGGCCCCGCGAAAAGGTAGTTAGGTATTAGGCTCTACCATGTAAACTAAATTCGACTGAATTTTATAATTATAATATTTCATGTTTTGTACATGGCACGGGGCCCCGCGGACAGTCTTCACTATGAACTATAAATTTGCCTGTAAAGTATAAGTATTTTATTTTAATTTTCTATGGCGCGGGGCCCTCCAAGGCGCGGGGCCCTGGGCGGTCGCCCCCCTCGCCCCCCCCTGGATCCGCCCCTGGTCATTAATTAAAGTCGTTTTAAGATAATCTACAACTACCATTATCAGGATAATACACCATTATACAGGACCATTATCAGGTTTAATCACCTGTTTTAGAATATTCTTAATCAGTAGTCAAAATTGGTTTAAAATACAAATAATACAACACATGTTTTAGCAAATCCTTAAACTGTAGTTTAAATTGGAATTATGTAAAGCCGTTTTCAAAACTCGTTTCACACCCACTTCAAACTTGCCTACGCTCGCCCTATCAAAGTTTTAACCAAAGAATTATATATTTTTGTAATCAGCTCGACGTACCCTGATCGGACGAAAAGTGTAGCCGTGAGAGCATGCGACAGGACGGACGGACAGACATACGCAGGAAAATATAAGGGTCCTTGGTTTTGCCTACGGACCCTAAAAACAAAAAAAAACAATATTGTTGAAAAATAAGACTCGTTTTTTAAAATGGTAAGATATAAGATTTACCATAGTCAGTACTATTACATATAGGTTTTCGCGGTTGGTCTCATTATAAAGTTATAGGTCATTCTGTGGTGAAGGATTATGTAGGTTTTTGATTCAGAAGTTTCGCACCTAGTGTTAAGGAGCGTCTTCAGGAAAGCACATATTGTCCTGGTGAAGTAACAACGTCAACGTGGTAGTATGATGTGGTCACCATCGGATGACCAGCAACTTCATACCATGGTCAGGTTTACCACCTATTTTAGCTCATCCTTAATTTTAATTTACTAAACATTGCAAGTTCAAATACAACAACCATGATCAGGATTACCTGTTTTAGCTCATCCTTAATTTTAATTTACTAAACATTGCAAGTTCAATACAACAACCATGATCATCTGTTTTAGCTCATCCTTAATCAATAGTCTAAATAATAAACTTTTCAAGATAATTTCATTTAAAGACGTTCCACACATCACAACTGATTAGGACCTCACACAAAGAAATATTAAAACGAAAAAATGAAATATACAACTGAAACAGAGACAGACAAGAATAATAAAATAAGAATCGTTTATTAAAAGAAAAAAAGAAGAAACATATAAAGGTGTCGACTTTAAGCAAAACTAAAAAAGAATTGTGTGAAACGGATATGCGATAATGAGAACGGAGAGAAAGAATCGATCATAAAGAATCGGAGTAACAAGAAGAAAAAAAGTATTAAGAGAAAACTAAAGACAAAAATTAAAAAAAAAATAAAAAAAAAAATAAAAAGGATAATAAAGTAGATGAAGTAACAAGATCCTGTCAGACGTTACAGGTGAAGACCAAAAAGGTTTTTCAAAGGATGCCGAATCTTTCTCACCTCGCTCAAAGAGGGATTTGAACTTCGAACCTTTGGGCTTTGGAAATCCTTAACGCACCAAGACTTTTAACATTACCCTCAATGCATGTCGTAAATCATCGACTGAGATCGGTCATGATCGGTTTTTTTTTCCTTTTTTCATAACCGTCACATGGTTCACGGAGCTATATTGGTTAGTTGAGTCGGACAGGATGTTTTTCTTGAGAACATACACGGAGACAAATAAAAAATAGTCTGCCAATTAGTGTGGCACATAGCTTCATCGCGTACTTTAATGATGTTATGCATTTACAACACATTATTGTCAAATTTATTTAAGTTTTTCCCACTTATCTTAAATCTGTTAAAATTGTTTTGATTTTTAAATGAATAAAAGTATGAATTTAGCAACATTTAATGCGCGCTGATGGTTGAAATGATCGTGGGACCATCGGCGGGCAATACTCCACAAACCATTCACATTTCTTAATAATTAATATAAAAATGCCATTTTTCAAAACTGGTCTTATTTTCAACCTTTTTTTTTGGTTTCTGTATTCTTCACCTTAGTTGTATCTATGTGCAAAATTTGGGGAAGATTGAACGACGGTAAGTGGTTCAAAATTGGGGTAATAGGTGTGCGATGAAACTTAAAAAGCAAATAAATTTGACGCCATTTTTTTTTTTTTTTTTTTTTTTTTTTTCTGTATTCTTCACCATAGTTGTTTCTAAGTGCAAAATGTGGAGAAGATTGAATCACGGGAAGAGGTTCAAAATTGGGGAAACGGAAATGTGCGATGAAACTTACAAAGCAAAAATTAATATAAGACGAGTAAAAATCAGATGATAACTTTAAATGATAGTGTTCATGGATGGAAGTAGGTGTTGATGGATATATTTTTGGCGAAATATAGCACTACAATGAATATAAGTGAAATCCAATCTACCTCCTACGATATTCAAACTTGCTTAAGGAAGTTGCTCACAATGAGAATGAGTTATTTGGTGGCCCGACTTCATCCGTCAAAATTAAAAAGAAAGAAATGCAGGTATCAAAAAACACTTGTTCTTAAAGCGAAACCACATTGCAGCCATTTTGAATCTAAATTTCGTATTTAAAGAAAAATTAAATAAATTCATTTTCATGTTATATCTAACCTCTGAACTATGTTTTTATTTAAATACAATAATTCAATCATTTTTAATTTGTTTTTTTAAATTCAAAAAGGCCGCTATCCGTAGACAATAAATCAACAAACCAGCTTCGTTAGGTATTTTCCACGCCCTAGGCCCTCCTATAAGTTTGCCAAGTTTCAGCTTAACTTAGACAGGGCTTCTGGAAAACTCAGATAAACTAAACACTCTAACATACTTTTTCAAAGAGCATCTTCACACGTCTGTACAGAATACAGACAGACATTTTTAAAAAATCAATTTTTAGGACTCAGGGGCACTTAAAACGTGAAAACCCATTGAATCTCAAATTTTCGCCATTACAATACTTTTGTGTGTATATATATATATATATATATATATATATTTATATATATATATATATATATATATATATATATGTATGTATATATATATAAATAACGTATATAAGAAAGTAAAAAAGAATAATACCAAATGAACAAACTGCAAGAAATAAATTATCGTTTAAACCCGAGTAAAAGTTACAAAAAAATAATTAACCGTATATAAACAAAAAGAAATTCTAAAAGTGTCCTCCATAACAGTTCCTCCTGTAACTTATAATAAATATACTGCGTTATTAAATTTCCCTACATTACTCGACTCTGAAATAGAATCTAAGGAAAGAAGACTACAAAAGAAAAGAACGGGAGGAAAAAAGGACAGCGTACACATTTCGAGTAAAAGTTCTTAGCTAAAAGGAAAGAAAAAAAAAAGTTTGCAAGAAAGAGCTGTAAATCATCTTTCATCTTTTCTGTTAAAGGAATTTAATAGTCAATTAGAAGACCTCGGAAAGACTTTTAGAAGACGCCTTCTTGAGTTGAAGCTACGAGAAGATATAGGGATTGGTTTCTGTGAGATACCAACGCCTTGCCATGTGGTAGAAGATTAACCGCGCTTCCCTTGCAAGCGTGAGCCGTGCTTGTGCCTCTATTTCTCTTGTAACTCCACCTTTTGAACCGGCATAAACCGTTTTGTACTGAAATTTATAGTTTTGTAATCCCCCCACCATCCTATTTCTTTCTAGCTCTATCGCGGTTTTTTGAATAACCCCCACCTACCACGGGGATCTCATTAAACAATAAAGTTTCAAAATAATAAAAAAAATGATAGATAGTTGGAAAGAACAGGTAAAATTTCGATAAACTATAATTTAGTTGATTTTTTTTTCACTTGTTAAAAGTTTAATTAAATTATACGAACATTTTGAAGGTATGATTATAAATTGCACTACACAAATTATCCTCTTAAATCCGAGGAACTCACCAGAAATTAATTTAAAAAATAAAATACGAGTATATTCAAATTAAGATTATTTATAAAATTTCAAAAAAGTGATGATGATTTAAATTTCTGGAAATACACCATGTCGGTCCATCTCTGGACCTATACCAGATCAAGATGATCAGAGACGAGCGTGCTCTCATACCAGCATTCTTGCTTGGCTGGCAAAACATTTCCATATTAGTTAGACCGGCCACACGGGGCGTGATTTCACGCCGAAGGAGAGAGACAGGGCTGCGTCTTCAAGGTCGCCCGCAAACAAATGAGCCGGGGTCCATTTGTTGGCTGGTTTTCACGCTGGTAAGGTGGCCACACGGGCGTTTTTTCACGCGCTACTCTAATAAACTCTAAATATTTTTACTTTTCTATTTTGTGGCTTATTTATTTCAAAATTGAGTTCATTATTAAGCACCCGTGGATTTATGACATTAGGCACCTCGATTATAAAAATCGAATTAAGAAGAAAGATTGTAACAAATTTATTTTATTAATGGGGTAATCACCGAGGTATAGGTTTTTTTTAAAAGAAAATTAGTGGTGGATTCAGTTTTAAAAGTTTATAAAAAGTTTATTTAAATAAATCATAATTAAATACATCAATAATATAATAATATTCTTAACTTAATAACAATAATAATTAAAATAACGTGGATCAGTTCCTTTAATAATTCTTTGGACAATAGTTGCCCTAATATAATTTAATTTCCGGTAAGAGAGGTAGAGCCTATTGAATTTGGGGCTACAAGATTCGTGGATTTTAGTGTTTTTTTAGAAGCACGAATTTTCCTTGCTCTAACTTATTATGGGATGAATGCAGTACTCTTTCTGGAGTCTCCGGCCACCTAATGCAACTACTATATCACTTGAAATGTTATTCATTCTGCTTGTATATATTGTAGCTTCCAATCACCGACAATGTTGCAAGTATAACCACAATTGACAAACTGCCCTGCCGCGGGACAAAACGCCCATGTGGCCGGCTTCGGCTTGATTTCACGCGGCGTGTTTTCTCGCCAATGTGGCCACCTCACCCTCAGGAATTCACGCGAATGTTTTTCCCGCATCAATTTGGCGTGAAAAAACACTCGTGTGGCCGTAGCCTAACAGTTATTTATGCACCTAGGGAGTAAAGTAAGCCATTGTTCCCTGAGCGAAAAAGTTGGTTCTTGAGGCGAAGCCGAAGGAACCATGGTCCCTAAATCCCGAGGCGAAGCCGGAGGGAATTTGAGTTTTTAACTCCCGAGGCACAGCCGAGGGAATAACGCTAATTAGCGATAGTAGATAATTATCGCGAGGGGAATAATGACACTTTACTCACGAGGTACATACAATATTTTATCTCCTGTAGGGAGAAAATACACTATTTCGACCATTGTACAGTTTTTATTTATTATTTTAATAAATAACAATAATAGCAGATATAAGAGATTCAATATTAAAAACAAATAAGAATTGGAATTAAATTCAAATAGAAGGTTATTTAGATGCAGGTTATAAACAAGATCGAAAAAGCATTGTCGCCAACCTGATTTCAACAACTTCATTACATTAGCCATTCATTTTTTACTATTTATAAAATAATTAAGTTGGCAATCCTTACTTTTTCACCCTACTTTACTTTTTCACCATACTTTTACTTTTTCTCCCTACTTTTTGAGTTCAGGGAAGAAATTGCTTACTTTTGTCCCTCTAAACTAATGCAAAATCATAACTTTTTTCTCCCTACTGGAGATTAAATTTATTTTTTCTTTTAATAGGTACATAAGAGTACATTAATCCTGTAGTGAAATCAGATTGTGAACATATTTCCTATGAAGACAAAAAACGTATTCTAAGGAATTTTTCATGCCCTGCATAGTTTGTGAGAATTTAAAAACTGGTTGAAAAAATTTTTCAACAAACAAGTTCAGTGAGAGTGATAATATACTAAACTGTGTGTAAGAGAGAGGAAGAGAGATACCCCCCGAGAAGAGGAGTTAGACCGGTAAGGGGGAGGAGACGGTGCTGAGCGGAATATCAGGGGAACTGTGAGGTCATTCCTGAGGGAAGAGGTAAGCGATCCTAGCGGACAAATGTGCTACTTTGATTTGAAATCTGTAATTTAATTCCTTAAACTGCCACTAGGTGCAAATATATTTTTTTAATAATTGTAATAATAGTAAATAGACTTAAAATAATTCGAATACTCTATACTAGACAGCGGCCGCTTTGCGGGGGTTGACTAGTTTACATTAAAAATAGCCTGTAGTATTATACAGTAGATTAGTACTGGGGAAAAAAATTAAGTGATTTAGTTTTATTATTTAATTTTCTAAAACAAATGTTTCCCATATCCCAAATAAAAAAAAAAAAAATAAAATAAAATAAAAAAATACGAAAAGCCATTGTTCTGATCTAAAAGAATTGGAAATTCGTCAAGATTTTGCTCCATCGACAAAGCACTTAGCTATATTAAGTGCTCTTGAAAGAATATTGGTATTTTTTTTTTTATTGTATCATAGTGGTTATTTTGATTTTGTTTTATTTTTCGGTAACATGTAATTTTAATCCCAAAGTTTGTTTTTCGTTTCTTATCTTAAATAGCTGTTGGAAGCAGCTAAAGAGGCAGCCTCTCGTGGGAAAGTCACGATTCGACTTAGTTCTTACTAATCAAATCTATCAAACCTTCAAAAATATAAAACTATATATATATATATATATATATATATATATATATATATATATATATATATATATATATATATATATATATATATATATATATATATATATATATATATATATATATAAAAGTCAACGTATGTGTGTGTGTGTGTGTGTGTGTGTGTGTGTTTGTTCTTTATACAAATCTACAGTTTTAGCCCGATTTTGATGAAAATTTGCACACTTGACCTTCAAAGCAAGGAAAAAATCAAGGTCTACATGAATTTTTGAAAGTTAAATTTTGGTACACAGGGGTACGGGGTACAAGTAATGAATACGGGGTCAAAGTTATGAATACCCTTCGTGATGCTTATCGTTGAAAAGCTCTTTAAGAGTGCAGTAATTGTTGTTATGTACACTTTTGTCATATTTTCATTTAGGAGGGGGGTAAAATCGAAAAATATAGCTATATCTTATTTGTTCTTTATACAAATCTACAGTTTTAGTCCGATCTCGATGAAAATTTGCACACTTGATCTTCAAAGCAAGGGGAAAATCAAGGTCTACATGAATTTTTGAAAGTTAAATTTTGGTACACAGGGGTACGGGGTACAAGTAATGAATACGGGGTCAAACTAATGAATACTCTTCGTGATCCATATCGTTGAAAAGCTCTTTAAGAGTACAGTAATTGTTGTTATGTGTAGTTTTGTCATATTTTTATTTAGGAGGGGGGTAAAATGGAAAATATAACTATATCTATATATAAAAAGAAGAGTATCTATATGAGAGAATGTCTTTTACACAAATCTACAGTTTTATCCCAATTTGATGCATTTTTACACTCTTTTTCTTCAAAACAAGGTGAAGGTCACTGCCTACATGATTTTCCGAAATTAAAATTTTGATACACAGAGGTACGGGGTACAAATGTCAAAGTAATGGATACCCTTCATGATGCATATCGTTGGAAAGCTCTTTAAGAGTGCATTAATTGTTGTTAAGTACGTTTTTGTCATATTTTCATTTAGGAGGGGGGTAAAATGGAAATGTATATCTATATCTATAGAAGTCAACGTATGTGTGAATGTGTTTATGTTCTTTATACAATTCAACAGTTTTAATTTGATCTCGGTGAAAATTTGCTCACTATGTACAGTTTTGTCATATGTATTTTCATTTAGGAGGGGGTAAAATGGAAAAATATAGCAATATCTTATAAAAAAAGAAGAGTGTCTGTATGAGGGTATGTCTTTAAATCTACAGTTTTATCCCAATTTGATGAATATTTACTCACTTTCCCTTCAAAAGAAGGGGAAAATGACAGCCTACATGAATTTTGGAAATTTAAATTTGGTACCCAGGGGTATGGTACAAGTACTAAATACGAGGTCAATGTAATGAATACCATTGATGATGCAAAAGCTCTTTAAAAGTAGAGTATTAGTTTTTATGTATTGTTTTGTCATATTTTACTTTAGGGGGGGGGGGATTTAGGATCTTTAAAATTAGCTTATCAAAGAGGAGGGGGTATAGAAATAGGTGGGAGAGATAGAATCTAGATATTCTTGCATAGTAAAATAATTTATATGTTTCATTATGGTTGTTTATAAACATATCTAATTATAATAACACTCCGTAGCGAAGCACGGGTACCCAGCTAGTATATATATATATATATATATATATTCTTTTAAAACCCAATCATTATTTGTTCGCCTTTTTTTATTTTATTATTCTTGACTTAGATACAGTTAAAATTGATTTTCAGATGGAGATAATGAAATCATTTCGTTTTTTCTTGTTTATAAAAGAGTTGTTTTTTTTGAAATGATAGAAAATACAGAACAGTTTGTGTAAAGAATGATTATTATTTATTTAAAAGATGTTATAAACAAACATTGAGAGAGTTTGGAAATATATGAGAAAAAACAAATCTGCTAATTTATGTGGCACATAGCTTCTTTGTGCTTTATCATTGGACGAATTGATTGGATAAAATAATGTAAAAAATGGAGTGAAGATGGATAACAATGATATAGATAGATGTAACTAAAAACAAAACAGTCACCATGACTTAATGAGCGAGTTTTCAAAGAAATCTGCGTATTATTGGCTTATGATAATATAGGAAAATTTTGGTTTAGAATTTGGATGGGTGGAAAAAAAGAAATTGGTACACAGGGGTACGGGGTACAAAAGTCAAAATAGTATTTACCCTTCAAGATTCATGTCGTTGGAAAGCTCTTTAAGAGTACAGTAATTGATGTTATGTATACTTTGCGTTATTTTTTTTTTATATAAGAGGGGGTTAAAATGGAAAAAACACATTTTTATGTTATTTTTTACCCTAAATTGTCAAAATTTGACCCTTAAATGAACTTCTGGCCGTAGAACTTATCCTTTCTTTTGATATTATTGACATTTTAAAATTTGTTTAAATTTTTTAAGTTCATCCTATTGGAGACGATATCTCCAATATATAGTGATATATATCTCCAGTATGGAGTGACACATATACATATATTATACAAATATCGACCGCGAATAGTTATTAAAAAACTGAAGAAACCCAGGGTTCGGTCACAAAAAAACCAACTCACACTACTCAAAACATGCTCAAAAACCTGACGTAAAAAGGGTTTTATTGGTATTCTTACCATAGGGGGGGGGGGGGGGGGGGGGGGGGGGGGAGACGCAAATGTTTGATGCATTTTGGTAAAAGGCGTGGAAAATTAAACAATTAACAGGTGATATACATTTTTGTAATCTACTCTTTAATAACTTTGATTTGTTGCCCTACACAAAATTTCAAAAAAAAAAATCCTATTTTTGTGGTGGGAATTATCCGCCATATTGGATTCCCAGTAAATTAGTTAAAATTGCTATTCTAATTTTTCCTATGGTCCAGCAAACCACTTGGCATATTTTTTATACTTCTAGTAACTGCAGAAAATTAAACAATTTTCACGTGTTACAGAGGAAGAGGTTCCTGGTTCAAACCCCAGGGGGGTCACAATGTTTTTTATTGGTAATAACGAAAAGGTTCATTAATTTTTTTCCGGAAATATTCATCAGTCCACCTTAGGGTATAAGCGCGATTTATTTTAACATTTTAAGAATAGGCGCTATAGAGTAGTTGGTGGGGGGACATTTGTATTTTTGTGTATTTCCATTTATAAATACAAAAAAAATGTTTTTATATTTTTGTAATCTACAGTTCAATGCCGTTTATTTGATACCCCACACAAAATTTTAAACAAATATTTCGTTTCGAGTGTCATGAATTATCCGCCATCTTGGATTCCCAGTAAATCAGATCAAGTTGCAAATCTTATTTTTTCTATGGCCCACCAGACCAAAACTTTTGATGTTTCTTGACAAAATGGCGCCGAAAATTAAACACTTTCCCTAAGTGGTATATATCACACAAATATTATTCCGAATTTTATCGGAGTAAAAACTGAAAAACTGAAGTAAGAACTATTTAGTTAGCGCTTATTGATACCAACATCACGTTTGTAGTTGTACTATATCAATACCACAATATTAAATTGTTGTAGTTTAACAAAAACTGGAGTTACAGATTCATGTTGACAAGCTGTGCGCTCATCTTTATAACAAACTTCAGGTATACAACCACTTGATGTAAACAGATTTCAAAGTTAAAGAATTGGCCCCAGATCACAGACGGCAGAATTTTTTTTAAAAACGCTCTCTCAGACTGAGGTGAATTTACATCTCGGTCAAATGCTGCGAGCGGATTTTGTGTGTATTCAAATAGGTGAAATCGGAAATATAAATAAATAAATTTGCGGATCAGGTCCAGGTAAATATAGTAATTTAAGGTAATTAATAATTGATTTGGATCCTCAATTTGAAGTTTGTTGAAACCAAACTGAAAACACAGTTAAATTATCTTGAGTTAAAAATCCTAGCATCTTTTTATATGTTTTTCTTTTGCCATCAATTCACACCTACGGTGAGAGGAGAAAGGTGTTATGAGTCTCTCACTCGAAGGATAAGGCAATAACAGACGATAATAGCATAATAATCTTATAAAAAAGTTCTCACTTAAAATCAACCATTTATAAGTCATTGAAAAATTACAAAAAGTGCGAGTTACGTGTTAAATTATGGAACTTTGAAGTGTTTTTCTTTAGTTAAATCTAAAAGTGGTCTGTTTTTCTTTAACCTAGACACTTTCTTATTGTCCACTTTTAGCACTTTAAAAGCACTTTCTAACTTTACTTTAAAAATCCACTTTAAAGTCGTAACTGGTCTAAGGAGAGGAAGCGTATTGCGTTATGTTGGTGTGCGTTTGGTATATTATAGCGAGGCGGGTTTTATAGCTACCTTTTCTCTTTTGTGGTTACTTTTTCTATTAGTATGGTTACGATGAGAGTTAAATCGAGGAAGCTATTTCTTTATTTCCTTAAGTCCATCGACTTTTAAAAGTGTTTTGTTTTACTGCTTAGAACTAAAGTTTCGAGAAATCGTTGTCAATCTTTCTTAACATTTTTGTTTTAAAGGTTAAATTTCAAAAGTGACAAAACCTTCATCATAAATTGTACGAACTTTATGGAAATTTAAATGTAAAAAGAACCATGAAAATATGAAAATAATTTATTAAAATAGTTCTTTTTTTTTATTAATCTGTAAAATAGTTAATAATAAAAACAGGGAACAAGTTTTAATACGGCATTCATAAAAATTTTCAACTTCAAAAATAATAGTATAAAATATAAAGTAATGATATACTAAACTGTAGTCAAGCCCATAGTGAAAGATGGTAAATATGCCTGGATTGTCTTGCCCACGGATGAAGAAGTTTTAAGAAAACGAATAAGAGAAATATAGAGAAAAGTACTATCAACGTAACATGATGATTAGACCAAATAAAGGAACCATATAGAAAAACGGGCATTTAATTCCAGACGGAAAGATGCCAAAAAACTAATAGATGAGCAACCAGGAGGTAGAAGAGATGGCTCGAAGTGGTTGAGGAACTGAGGAGTATTGGTGTCCAGAGCTTGAGGGATGGGGCACAGGATAGCGATGACAGGAGATGCTTTGCTAAGAAGGACGGACTCCTACATGATCTGCAGTACCTAGGATGAAACTTGAGAATCGGAAAAAATAGAGAACTTTAGAGAAAGACGACTTTGAATCTAATGCCAAAGCATGTTGGACATGATGGTTAGATCATTGGTAGAGTGAATGGTCGGGCAGCCCTCTACCAAGCTGCTAGCTTAATGTAAATCGTAGAGTATAGCGGATGAAATTTGCTAGAGTAAATAGGATAGTGCATTGGTAGAGTGACTCTACCCCCACGTCCCCTCTTATTATTAACTACCTCCTCTCAGTAATTTATTTTTTAATGTGTCTAGGCCACCCTATTTTGTTTATTTTTCACGTATAAATTTCGTGATGAAGTGGTCCGAGTCGGAAACTTTAAAATAGTAACATTTTATGATATGGAATCTCCCATAAGCGTGTCACACTTCTTGATTATAGGTGTAATCATGTTCAATTATAAATTACATTTTCAGATTCATACTTAAGCACAAAATTCTCTAGGATAGACTGTGGTACATTTTTTTTCTTTTCCAGAACTTCTTCTATGGCCTCTAACAGCACATCTGTACATTTTGATATATATTTTTAACGCTTAAAACTAAGCTAGTGTACTCTGCCACTTACTCTACCAATTAGGCTGAAAACCTAGATTAAGAAGGTAGAAGGATCCACCTAAGCAAGATTGGTCTCGGAGCTGGAGGCGTCAGAAACAGGATAGATATGACTTAAGAAGCATGCAGGATGCGAAAAGGATAGCTATATACAAGGATAGGGAAGGTTAGGATTGGCTCGGGATAGCTAAAGCATAAGCCCAAGTGTACTTGGCTAAACATCAGTTGGACTAACTCGAACAAAACGTTCTCTTAAGCGGAGTTTATAAGATCCAAGTATTCTTAGTCTAAGTAACACATCCATTTGATCCAAGTGTTTGTGGATCTTTGAAGTAAGGTTTACACGATCCAAGTATACTTGGTCCAAGTAGTGGAACTTTGATACACTATAAAGTAGAGGTTAAGATACATTGTGTGAAATACTTTTCCCCCTAAAACTTTCAAGTTCAACTGTACTTATTAAATTTAAAACAGTAGTGATAAATAACCTTCTTGTAAACATAACCCAGCACACACTCACAACTTGGTCATTTTTTGACAGCTCGTTCTCATGATTTGTCAGGTGGGCGCCATTTTCGCTTTTATAAAAGTCTATTTTGATAAAAAATGGGCTGAACTACAGTGTACCCCTTAACACGTTACCTATTTTGAAACTTTATATATTGATATATTTTGTCCGTTAAGATGCGATTCTTATGCTGCGGCTGTCGCATGCGTCTGACGCTCACGGCTGACGCAGTGCGGCTGACGTAGGTTATAGGGTTTCCTATGAATGCGTTCAGTTGGTAGTGAAAGGGTGGCAATAATGAGTGTCCGCGGTTTGCTTCTCTATTTGCACTTTGAAGAGATTAAAAAAAATGATTGCAGCTAAGTCAGGGTAATGCTACAGCACACCCTATTTTCAAATCAAGGATTCAGGAAGGTTGTTTTGAGACACTTATTTCTCAAAAAAGAAATTCCATATTATTTATTTTACTTAAACATTAGGTATATTATTATTTGAATTACTGTATTAAAGTATATATACATTTATAATTAAAAACAAAAAAAATCTAGCGGACCCCCCCCCCCTGCCTCTGTATTGTTCCACTGTGTTGTACATGCTTACTATGTCATTGAAAATCATATTTTGTAATCACACTCAACTATCCACCAACTTTTCATTTTCCTCAACTTTAAACAGAACTTTATCCGACATAACTGATTTGATTAAAAAACAAACAAAAACCTCGAAAAGTAACAATAGATAAAGTATTAAATATTAGGCACTTTTTCACAATATAACGATACCCGTTCTCCTTCACGTCTGCGTCTACACTGCTCTCGAACCGGTACGGCCGCACGGCCGGAAGAACCATAGGAATCCCTCCCATTGAATAACATTATAGCAGTGCTCTGCATCTCACGCACTGAGTCAGCCGCAGCATAGGAATCTCACCTTTAAACTCTTTTGTTCTTCGATTTGGACCTCTACCTGGTCTATATGCAGGAGGGTTGTTTATCTTCAGAAAATGAGCGGAGCACGCGAAGCTGTGCGGAGATTGAAAATTCTAGGTCACCACAAAATTAAGGTTAACAAATTGCATTCTAACCCAAAACAAACAGATATTTGTTAAAACGTGTAAAATTTTGCAAATCATGCATTGCTTGGATATATTGATGTATGACGTCATTATAAAAATCGATAGTACCGACTTGCGATATCTAGCAGGGGCACCACCATCGTACACTGTAGTTTTACCAAAAAAAGAGATGGGGCCCTTAGAACCCAACTTGGACGTCCAAGTTTTTTACCTTGTAGTAGGGTTAAAATTAACTTGGTCCAAGTATACTTGAATCGTGTAAACGGGTCTTTATCCATAGTGATACTGAAGTTAAAATCATATTTAATACAAATTTCGAGCAGAAAAATTCATAATGAAGGTAAACAATTAATAAGAAGGTTGTAACTAACAAACAAGTAGTACAATCAGTATATTTTCATAAACAACAAATACCTAAAATGAAATGTAGACCGGTTTTAAAACATTGCAGATGTCAGCTGTGTAGTCGAAACAGGTGTTTGTTTCATTATTTTATTTACAGTTTATGACAGTATATTGTAATCTTAACTTAGTTCCTTCATTATAAATAAATACCATAAAATCTTCATCAACACTGTAAACTACATTAGAATTTATAAGTTTATGTGAGTCGTCATTAAACTTTTATTATTTTACTACAGTAGCGTAGCAGTCATAAATTTTATAATTATCGATAAAAGTTGCAAGGGAGAGCCGATTTTCATTTATTTAACAATATTGTCATCATATATATAAAACAGAATTAATTGGTCTAATCCACTTAAAAATAAATCGGTTTTAAAAAATCAAAGAGAGATTTGAAATCATTTTGAAAAATACAATCGGGAGTAGAGTAAGTAAGTCGGGCGGAAAAGGTCGTTTGAAATTAAAAGAGAAAATTACTAAAGTCCAAATCAAGTTAACAATATGGGGCTTCAAGAGCAGACAATAAAATTAGAAGGTTTGTCCAAAGTCGCGCGTTAAAAGTAGCCGTCGTTAAAAAATACCATCGTTAAACCTGATCTATAAGTGAAGTAATTTTATAGTTGTTTCGGAAGAGAAGGGTTTTCGAATCATTGGCTTTGATTTTTTAATGATCAACAACTGCGTCGGAGTCTTATTACTTCTGTGGGATGGCTCCCGTAACCCAATTACTCGACTGCATACCTTCTATAGAAGTGGCAAAGTGATGTCTGTAAAGTACAGCAGGACTAACACTCCCACAACTCACATTCCACCTAATTAAAAACTTGTTCCAATAGGCTACGCAGTTGAGAAAAAAAACTACTCTTGCACTTAAAACAAATCTCTAACATGTTACATTCTAAGTGTCAACTAAGTAGTTCGCATAGTCAACGCCATGGAAAAAATATTATCTTGGGGAGAAAAATGGTTGGAGGATTTACAAGTTTTAAAACACATTCACACTATACGTACAGCAACTGTCACCGCCATGGAAAAAATATTATCTTAAAGAAGAAAAACTACTCTTGCAGTTAAAACAAATCTCTAACATGTTACATTTAAGTGTCAACTAAGTAGTTCGCATAATCAAGAAGGAAAAACATATCTTGGTGAGAAAATTGTTGGAGGATTAACAAGTGTTAAAGCCAATCCACACTATCTGTCCAGCAACTGACGCCATGGGAAAAATATTATCTTTGGGCGGAAAATGTTTGGAGGATTTAAAAGTTTTAAAGCAAATTCACACCATCCGTCCAGCAAAAATAAATATCTTGGGGCGGAAAATTGTTGGAGAACTTACAAGTTTTAAGGCCAATTCACACTGGGTACTTGCTACTAGCTGCCAGCTGTTATCCTTTATTTACATTGTTAAACTATGAACTTATTATCAAAAATTTGCGTCCTTGAAAGGTAGGAAGAAGAAAAAGACTAATACAGTTTCATGCTAGATGTCAACGTTACTACTCGAGCCTAAAAATTATATTTATTTATTTATATGAAGTCAGTTCTTCGTAAAGCGAAGAACAAAAAGTTTTAGTTTGGGGAGAAAAACATTAAAGGATTTACAATTTTTAAGATTATTTATCCGTCCAGCAACTACCAACTACCTCTTTCACACGATACTTTTGTGGCGCAACTCTATTGGCTACGTGAGAAGGGGGTTTTTTGGCGGAGCTGCCAGATGCATGGTGACACGACAATTGTTGCTCGCGTCAAGCAGCCTAAACGCATGGAAACCTGGATCGCCGATCTCAGTTTCTCAAGAATCAAATAGTGGAATTTTAAAAAACCATGTTCTGAAGAACAGATTGAAATTTAGTTCACCTATTCGACATCAGCGAACCAGATTCCCATGTGTATAGGGCGCTTTCAGGTCAACTCACACTACCCATCTAGCTATTGTAAGGGTCACACGAAATTACATGCTTCAAGCTGCCAATTATTGTTTGCTTGCTAGTACGCTAGTATGTATGCATTGTACGTATTGCTACTGTTTTAACATAATGCCGAAATTCAGTAAAGAAAAATTAGGCGACAATTTCTCATCTCAACTGCCCCGTTGAGAGCAATGGATGCTACAATTTTAGTATCCTCAAATTTAATTCCCAAGGTGCAACAGCCAGTAAAGTGCTTGGGCCTGCGAAATGGCTTATACATTACACAAATTATGAATTTAATAGATGACACGAGGTAAGTTTGTCGCTCCACCAGCTATATATAAGTGGCATTCGTAACCAATTAGATCAACTACCCATTTCTATGGCAATGCCGGGTGAACACTTTGTCGTAGTACGTAGTACGTAGTCGGGAATCGTTCCCGACCTCCTGCGTAGAAACGAAGACGGGAGAAATGAGCTTCATCTCAAATTTAATTATGCTTCCCAATTGCATAGAAGCAGATACAGTTTAAATCTAATTAAAGTACAGTTACTGTAGGAACGCCGAGAGAATGTGCGTGGAAAAATCGATCTTGGGTCGAACTTTTAAACTAACTATCGACTTCGCTTCTAGATATATCGATGTTCCTCTAGGCAGAGTCCCCTCTAGGTGTGTCGACCTTTTCTACCTTGTTTAAAAAGTGACATTTTTTCGGCACATTTTCACAATGCCCGACTTTAACATCTCACTGCTTTAAGAGTTCTTATCCAAATCAAACCAAATTCACAGGGTTTTTAGAACTCATATAAATGTAGAAGCCTACTTAGTTTCAAGTCAAAAAGTTAATTAGTTTGATGTTAATTAACGGATTGAATGGGATCTGATATCCAAATAAACCCAATGAAGGTTATTATTAAACATTATTTTTAACATTTGTTGATACATTATTAGAAAATAATAAGTAATATTATTATGCTATCAAAGTAATAGTTTAAAACGCATGATATCTTACTAATTTTAAAACTTAATCTGATTATAGATTATAAAATAATATTTATTTTTAAAAATACATATATAACATTTTTAAGAAAACATTAAGTATACAAATTGTATTAAACATATTTAAAATAAATTCGTTTCTTTGAAACGTATTTTTTTCTTTATTTTTCTGTTAAGGTTTTGTCTTATAAACCAGTCCTATTATTTTAATCCATCTTTGCTATCAAAGAAATATTTTAAAACGCATGATGTCTTACTAGTTTTAAGCAGCACTGTAATCTTTATCTGAATAATATGTTCTCTAAATATTGATAGGGCATGAGCTACTTAACGGGCAGGTAGGATTTATGATTATAAAAAGCGGAAGGATGAAGGAATGGGATTAGTTACTTTTGGGGGGTGATTGACCTTAGTTTGGATTGGGATAAACCCTTTATTTTTTAAAGAAGTGCAATCTTACATGGAAAATTGTAAAAATTTATACATATTTGCAAGAAAATAATCTCATAATACAAGCCGCTTTCCTTTCAACAAACTGTCCAGCTAAAAATGAAAAAAAAAAAAAAAAAAAAAAAAAAAATCAACATATGTTTCAGTCATTTTTAGGACAATCGCTTTGTCGATAACATCTTATATATCCGTGATCATATCCATATCTTTCGTATTTGGCATCTCCTTGGAAAATTTGAACTGGCACTCTTACTTGGATTTCTCTGCTCAACGTTTTGTTTTTATCTGTAAGTACATAAAATTACTTACTTTGGTACATACGAGTACATCCCATCTCAACGTATAGTTTTTTAGTGCGTGTTTCTCATTTTCGCCTAATTTTCAATTGTCATATATAAATAGTTCTACATTAAATTATAATGGATAACAATAGAAATATTTGTAAAAGAAATTGCGATTTAAAATATTACTTTGATAGCATAATAATATTATTTATTATTTTCTAATAATGTATCAACAAATGTTAAAAAATAATGCTCAATAATAATTTTCATTGGGTTCATTTGGATATCAGATCCCATTAAATTCGTTAATTAATGTAAAACTAATTAACTTTTTGACTTGAAACTAAGTAGGCTTCTACATTTATATGAGTTCTAAAAACCCTGTGAATTTGGTTTGATTTGGGTAAGAACTCTTAAAGCAGTGAGATGTTAAAGTTGGGCATTGTGAAAATGTGCCGAAAATATGTCACTTTTTAAAAAAGGTAGAAAAGTTCGAGTACCTGGAGGGGACTCAGCCTAGAGGAATAGCGATATATCTCGAAGTAAAGTCGATAGTAAGTTTGAAACTTCGACCCAAGATCCATTTTTCCACGCACATTCTCTCGGCGTTCCTACAGTACCTATTTTTCATTGAGTTAGATTTAATTCTATTGTCGAACAAATGCATAGATCAATTACAGTTTTCTTTTATCATTTAAACTGATAAAGTCAAATTTAATTAAATTCTTTTATCGCTTTAAATTATCCTTCTAGAATTATTTCATATGTTATTTACACTTTTGTTTAAGTTCTTACACATTTGCATTCTTAATCTTAGTATGTTTATACTATTTTTCATCGTTTGAATAAACATGAGCTAAGCATCTCGATTCTAACTCACAGTTCAACTTCGAATATCAATTGTAAACACAAGAAACTTTCGCTAATCTTTTCCTCGAAAGGGAGATAAAGATAATCTTGAAGACTCACAGAAGAACCTCTATCAGTTAAGTAAAATATGGGATTTATTCAATTCGCTTATTTGATTAATTGTTTGTTATTTATTTTTGATCTCGTAATTTTGATAACTTACTTGTCAATTTCCTAATTTACTTTTGATTAGTCGTTTCTGTTTTACACGCTTACTTTATTTTTGTCTTGTTGAGTTGTTACTGCTTTATCAAAGCAGAGTGTTTCGTATGTTTTATTTTATTTTTTGACTTGTTATTAGTTTTATTGTTTTTTGACCATCCGTCACCGTGATAGTGTTTTTTATTGATTGGTTTTAATTTTTGTATTTAAGTTTCGCTATATTACATGGTTTATCACATCTGTTTGTTCTTTTAGGCACTGATGATGGCCTTATAAGGCTGAAAGCTGCTTTGGCTATTAAAAAGTTAATTTTTAAGTGGAGAGACTTTTTCATTTTTCCTCTATCAGTTAAGTTTGAAAAGAAAACAGTAGTTTGGAATCATCGAATGGAATACAGGTACTTAGAATACAGGTACTTACTTGATTCAATATGTTTATGAATGGGATTACAAAATCTTTCTCTCGTTTCGTCTCCACGCTCTTTTTTTATTCCTCTTCTCCTCTGCGAATTTGTCCTTCCCATTTAAAAACCAGTTAGATTAGACTAATAAACTCGGTTGATTCAAGGAGCCCATGTGTTCCTTCTTGTTTAGCTAATTTAGATCTGAAAGAAATGAAAAGAGCTTTTTGAAAGTCGTCCTTTTTTTTTTATCTCATTGAGGATAATACATGCAAATTTCCAAGTCTTATCTTCTCAAGCTAATTAGCAAAGCAAATAGCCTTCTAATAGGGTTCATTTGGTTCTATAAACCCATTCTTATATGGATTTTTTAAAGCTTGTTTTCTTAAAAAAAAGAAGAAGAGAAATGATAATCTAATTATTCCGTACAGATGGTTTTACTTATAAGAGTTACAATCCCATTGTGAACCAAATCGTTTCGGTTTTTTTTTTTTTAATTTTCAAATAGGGAATTGTTGATTGTATAACGAATCTTTACCTAGTACCATTTTTTTATCGTGTTTGCGTACAACATCGTACATAATCCGGTTTTAACTCTTTTATGTTTTTGTTTAAAAAAAAGGCTGTGAATGAGACCTCCCAAGTTGAACAAATCGAAATCTGTTATTCTTTTGCTTCTTTCCTTCTTTACATAGATCACTGATTTTTACACTTTTTTGTATACATTTAAATATGTAACCTAAAAATAAAACGCTTACTAATTACACTTACACTGCCCTGATATCACGAGTACTTTTTTACCTTGTCATATGACCACCCCGAATTCGGGTTCTACCTAATTCGCACTTTTTTTACTTGTCCTCTCCTTCTCCAAAGGTATATATATTGTTTGTAAGTATGTTTTCACCCAAAATATCCGAAAACGAGATTACAACGGAATTATCGGGTGTTTTTAAGACAATTTGAGTGGTTTTTAGTAATTCAAATTATTAAGTTTTAGGTACTATTCATACTACGGAAAGATTAAATTTTACTTTAAATCAAATTATAATTATCAATAACTACGTTATTGATAATAATAATCATTCATCTCAGTTGGTAAAAGCGCCTGTAACAGATTAATAGGAGGCCCGTGGTTCAAGTCCCGGTGAGGGGGTCTATTTTTCTCTGCATGTCTCCCGTATTATTGATAATTATAATTTGATTTAGAGTAGTTTTAGCAGCATGTCAGTCTGTCTGTTTGTCTTTCTGTCTGTCTGTGTCACACATAACTCCCACAGTTATTAAGCTAGAAGTTCATGGGACAAAAATCAGTCTTTACACGTAGCTGTGCTGCCCGGAAAATCAAAAATTTCCGCCATTTTGAACTCAGTTTGCTGAGTCAGGAAAAACTTTAAAAAATCATAAAAAATCGAAACTCGACATCCCTAGTGGTCTGATCGAGTAAATTTGGCATGAATGTACCTCTTTGAATGACAAACAAAACCGGCAAATTTTATTTTGATATTGGCCACCATATTTGAATTTTTTAAACTTAGACGGTTAATAATACCAAAAGTATAAATACGTTTTTAACAAATAAGCACATCGTTGGAACCGGTAAAAAAAATAAGGAACAAATATAAAAAAAAAAAAACCAGATGAAATTCCATTAACTAGTTTAAAAGTTATAAGCGAACATAATTATTTATTAGTGGGATACTTAAGTTTGTTGTCTAAATACCGCCAAAATTCAAATAATTAAAGAAAATAAATAAAATAAATAAAAATAATGTATAATTATTTTTTTGAAAAATGATAATGAGCAGGAGAGGCCACTTTAGGAGCCTCCGAAGTGAGGAAAAGTTCCTACGTACCCCGTACCCGATTTTTAAATATAGTTATTTCTGCTTAAATCTTTTTAATTCAAATTTTTGTTTTAGCTATATGTAATTTCAAATTGGAAGGTGGTAATTAAATTTAAATAATCTTTAATAAAACATTGATAAGGACTGAGAATAAAGATTTTTTCAATGGAGATCTTAAAGCGTTTACTACTTCTCATATTATCCGACCATTCAAGTTTCCAATATATTCTTCTTTTTTTAAGTTCCCTTTAAAATGTTCTTTATCATTCCTCTTAAGGGAAACAAACTTCTTTTTATCAGCAAATGTATGCTGAAATCATAAATCTTATTTGATAATTCTCTAGTTTTATCCGCCAGTTTCGTCTATACTTGAACTATTTCGACTGATATAGATGCGTTGCTCATTTTAAGGCCAACGTCATATACGAGCGGGGTACGGCGCTACTAGGCGACGGGATGAGGGTCTAGGTAAATAGTGGAAGCGGTCAAAACGGTTTTTTGACTGTGGATCATGCCCCCATAAAAAAAAACCCCATCCCCCTTTAAGACAGCAAGCCCAACTTTTGGCCAACGTTTGGTGGAACATCGGAGAATGACCATTCGAAAATTTCCTGGGTTTTGGACTTACAAAGTAGCCAAAGCGCGCATTTTCGAGGCGATATCGCTAAAATGAAAGGAGCTGCCCCTGATAAAACCTTAAAAAATCGGAAACATTATTGTTTCTAAAAAAAAAAAAAGGCGGTTCTGACTATTTGAATTAACAAATTCTAAAACGGAGTCTATTTAAATACGAATTTAACCGTACAAATAGTTTTCCAGTGAAACCATACATTTCTGAGACATTATAATCAAAATAAATGTGTTCCTCCTGAAATTGAAACCAAAATGTAAACAAATACCTGTTGAGCACATTATTATAAGTGTGTTTAATAATAAATTAAATTTAATATTATAGGGATTGAAATTCAGTATTACTATATACATATGAGACATTTTTGTTTGAATTTCTCGGAACGATTTCTTTTTAAAACAAAAAAAAAACTAAACAATAAATAATAATAATAATAATAAAAACATGATAGTAACATCATTATAGATCGATAAATTACCCAAAGACCGCTATAAAGGTTCTCTGCATTAAAGAGTAGGGGAAAAGGCGAAAGGATATAAAAAAAATACTCTATCATGAAAATGATCTAAGTTAAAAACCTGTTAATATTTTGAACACCCTGGTAACAAGGTATAATAAAATATGAGAGAAAAGAAGGCTCAAAGGAAAAAGGAACAAGACAAGTTAGTTAAATAACCGGTAGCGGCAAGATGGTGTCTTGTTCAACACTGGTAGCCAGTTTGGTTGTTTAGAACCGAGTTAACCTACCCGCTTTTATTCCTTTGACGCTATACTACAGCCGGAACCTATCCTCCGGCGCTTTATTTAGAAACACCATAGTCTCCCATCCATCTCGACATTGCTTCCATCCTTCTTTTTATTCTCTTCCTTTTTTATCATATTTCACTTTAAATCCTTTTTCATTTTTTTTTGGATCGAGACATTAAAAACATGGAAGCTCTTTTGTTCTCGATAATTATTTGGGTTTTATTATAAAACACGTTCATCTCTTAGGCAGGTTACACACACGGCGGATATTTCCGTGGCGGGTAATTTATAGTCGCCGCCGTTCTATCAGTAGTCTACTGGAGTAAATTAGAGCTTGTCATTAGACGGGAAAATACGATCGGTCAATTTGCCGTCGGCAGTCCAATGGAGCCACCCAATAGAGATCGGACCAATGAAGCCGACGGAAGTTTTACCAAGGCCTTGAACTAGGTTACACACATTGCTGTTTTTCTACCGGTTTTGGCTCTGTGTTATTTGTACTTTCAATATCGACAATATTAATATTAATATTTTCTTATAATGGTTTTGTGAACATATGGGTGACATTATTGAATTTGAATTTCTAAATTCAATATTCCAGGGAACGGATTTGTGGGTGTAACTCTCGACAATTTTCAAGGATAAGAAGCGCTACCAGAAACGCTTGGCATGATTTTCCTTCGGTGTTGAAGCGACTTCTATCAGTTGGAAGAAAAGTCTATCTTAATGAAAGAAAAAGTTAAAAAACAAAACATCAGCATCTGCAAATATTTCTGAGTAAGTTGTAAAGTTGGGGGAAAACGAATGTGAAAGAAGTTCTTCAGTAACTTCATCATTCACAGTATACATTAATTTCTAATGGTATATATTTGTGAATATTACGTGTTTTTGTGTTTATAAAAATGTTGTTCCAACCAAGCAGTATAACGTCGGCGGGGTCGTCACGGTTATACGCAATTGATTAATGCCTTTCCAACCTGCCACTGTTATCCGGCCACTTTAATCATCTAATCGATGAGATCATCAGTGTGAAACATGTCTCACCCCGCTGGGATTCGAACTCACAGCCGGGGTTTAGCCTTGGTTTCAGAGTCGAGTGCGTTAACCCCTCGGCTACACCGGCCCTGTACATTTATTGGAGTTTTCAAACTTAATATTTTCAAGATGGCACCCAATATGGCAGGCGACCAAAGACATGTTATACATCAATTTAAAGGTCTTGAAGTGTAGAAAAAAAATATGCAACTATTAAAATTTTACACTTCATAATTTTAACTTAATCGTACAGAAACCGGTGATTATCGCCTCAAGTACTTACGTGAAGCACGCCTTGGTTTTCTTATTATATTTATTACTTCCGAGCTTTTAAGGTCCTCCAAACTGTTCCAACCTGACTTGTGACAGTGTTTCGTACCGTCCTCCAAACTGTTCCAACCCGCGATGAGATCGTTTGTGAACCGTTTACTGTACCGTCCAAACGATCCTCTGACAATACTATATACTAGCGTTGGGACAACCGACTAGAAAAAACAACCGAATGAATAAGTCGATTCGGGAAAAAACAGTCGATTGAATTCAATCGACTGAAAACAGTCCCATAGCGGGTGTAGGATATATAGACCGAGACTGAACCCGCAAGTTGAATGTTTCAATCGAATGGTTTTTTTTATATAGGAGTAGTACGGTGGAGGCCGTAAAGGCCTCAGAGCTGAGGGGGGGTGAGAGTGAGAAGGCGCTTGACACTCGTTATCTCGTCCCAAACTACAGCCTGCTACAACATCGTTTTCATTCGAATGAAAAAATATAGACTGAGACTGAATCCAGTCGACTTTTTCATTCGAATGTTTCATTCGGATGTTTTTTGGTTTTAGGTAGGGGAAAGGAACGACGGTGAAGGGCTCAGAGCGGAGGAGGGGTGAGAAGGCGCATGACACTCGTTATCTCGTTATACACACGTCCACATATACACGTCCGAATTACAACTAATACAACTCCAAACTATAGACTGATATCATTCGAATGAAAACTAGATATCCACAACCGAATGAATGAATATTTTAAAACAACCGTTTAGTCGACTTTTTTCAATCGATTGGTTCCCAACGCTACTATATACTGGTGTGCATGGCATGCGCAGTCATGTCAATCGTGACTCATATCAACAGGAAGGTTCTCTATCAGTTAGGTTTCCTTGAATGTTTTAATACGGTGCGAATTAGAGTTCCAAACCCGTTCTAAACTGATGATGTTTAATTTCAGCACAGATTTTAGCGCATGCGTAAACTGATGTGAATTGATTTGAAGAAGAAACTTAATTGCATACACCAGCTTACTCGTACGATGGCGATGGAAATTTTACACTTCTTTGACCACCGATGGTAAATTCTTACGTTAAAATCCGCCCTGTATGTAAGCGGGCCTTAGGCCCCCGTTCACTCGAGCGGGTGGTTTTTGTCCACTTAGCCGTGGCAGGGAAACAACCACTTTTGTGAAACACATGAATTCAAATGGAAGCGTACGCAAGAGCGGCAGAATAACTGTGGCGGTTTTAAAAACGCGACATCTTACGTTTTCAAGGTGAGATAACCGCTATATGGGGAACGTTCGCACGAGCGGTTTATCAGCCACTTCTCTTCCTTACATTCAGTTAAAAGGAGCAGTCTCTATTTCACGATAATTTGTTCATAAAGCTTTAAAATGAAATTTTATTTGTGAAAACGCACTAGTTTTCTCCTTGTCATGATATCTACGAGTTTAACATCCAAGCATTTTTTTCAGATGAATAAATCATAATCAAATATACAATTTTGTTTATTTTAATCAGCTTTTCAACATGAAAATCTATACGCTTTTTTTTAATCATTTACTTAAATCTTCACTTAACATTCGTTGACTTATAAGTGGATGCACCCAAACCTTAAAATTTACGCTTTCTCAGCCGGCCCACAAAAGCACATAAAACAACTAATTTTGCGATGCCTGTTCATTTTACCCATGGTCAAGGAAGTAGTGACTGACCGACTCCGCTGTTGTTTAACTGCTCCAGTCCACACACGACATTTGAAGCGGGTTAAAAGACGCGCGGTCAAAATGCCACTAGTGAGAACAAGGTCCTTTACACAGGTCCTTTAAACATTGTAGTCTGCAAATTATGCGGTATAATTGTTAGGGTTAGCTATACCGCAACGTGTATGACCGGCTTAACAACCAACTCAAAACAACATTTTCACATACACAAACTACTATTGAAATAAAATTTAAAATTGAATAATAGTACATTACGCGTAGAGTGCGGAAAATAGCATTTTGCATGCGAGTGTGGAGTTTGCACCCGAGCAAGAGCGAGGGTAGTAAAACCACACGAGCAATGCAAAATGCCGTTTTCGCACGAGTTGCGTACCGTACTTTATCTACGATTGTTAGATTTAAATAATAAATACAGAAAAAAATAAACTTGCTGTATGTAAGTTCGTATCTCTTCTCTTGATAAAGATGGCATTAATCTTGAGTTGTATTTTTTGCCGAATTAATTATTTCTGGAGGAGTATTTCTACATTTTCGTCAAAGTCACTTGATTCACTCATTGTTTTTCACTAAAAACTCGATATAAACAGTTACTTTAATAAAAGAACAGCAAATTAGTTTTGTTAAATGTAAACAAACTCGATAATCGTGCGTAAAGCTGAAGAATTAATTATTAAGAAATATGAGACACGCATGCGCAATGAATACAAGTACGCAAATAATCACTTTCTACGCATCTTAACAGAGATATAATGTTTATATTTCGTATCAATCGTAGATAAAATATATATTTAATATTATGTATACATCAAGTAAAAATTTGTCGATGAGAACGCGAGGAAGCTAAAGGAGACTAGCTAAAATATATTTACTGTTAATATTAACAGAAAAGCATATAATTTTGGAAGACAAATATCTCCTTAACACTAAATTATATAATATAAAGTACCTACATAAAAACAACAAAACAACAAAAACAACATTCTATTCAACACTTTAAAAACATCAACAGCCATCTAGATCCCTTATGTTCTTCTGTTTTTTACCTTTTATACACACACATATATATATATATACGTATATATATAAAAGGAAAGAAAAGATAGTTCGTGAGCATACTCAAAACTATATCAAGATTTTTCGACTCTGCTCACTTAAGTTCGAAGTGGCTTCATGTGTGAGAAATCGTGTTAACTTCTTTTTCAAAGCTTCTTTCGCTTATGTTTGCTCTTTTACGATGCTAATCTCCTTTTAAAAAGAGGAAAAAAAGTGCAATTGCTCGAACAAGAGTATAAAACTCCGTGGTCCGTATCTTGTGCAATGTGGCGACTGCTAGCAAAGATGCAAACTGACATAGTGTTTTGAGATTGCAGCAACCAGATCAACCTGTAAGCTTGTCTCACGATGGTACCCGCAATCTACCTTTAAATACCTTTCAACCCTTCGCATTCAAACAAATAAAAACAAGTAAGCGGAAAAAGGAGCTCTTCTTTATCTCTTTTTAAAAGACATAAGGTAGCCTTTTATCTTTTGTGAATAATATAAAGTATAAATGCAATAAAAGTCTTACTAGCTTGGAGGATATCTGATTGTAGTTCACAAGTTAAGGATATGTCATTTTTAGAGCCACACCAAACACCAACAGATATAAGTATTCAATAACAATAGAATTTTATCTTTGGACAATAGAAAAAGAAAAAGGTAGAAACAATAAGATTTTGTGCTGAATTTTACAAATAAATGTCAAAATCAGAAACACAGACGAGCATGTAATAAAACTGGTAATTACTTTTTTAGTTTAACTTGAGATATGGAGGTAATTTTAAAGAATAATATAAGTTAGCCCTTCACGTAAACTGACTCATTTGTTTATTTGTATTCTACAAAGCAACTTTCACCCTTCATAACAACATCATCAGTGTAGGAATGTGGAAGTTTCTTAGTTCAACTTTAGATATGGCAGAGTATATTGAGGTCATTTAAAGAATAATGTAAATTATCGCTTCACGTAAACTGACTAATTTGTTTATTCGTATTCTGCAAAGCAAAGACTGTAGGAGCATGAACTTGTGGGCCGATTTTAATAAAATTTGGTGTACAGGTTCAGAAAAATGATACTCCGAGAGAGAAATTGAGAAATTACTTTTAGCTCTTAAGTTGGTAGCACTTTCTCCCAAACTCCCCCCTCAAAAAAAACGGGGGAAAACTATTTATCGAAAATGGTTCCGACGATTTAGAGTAACATTTTTATTTTCTCATACGAGGAGAAAGTATTGTGATGGCACGAAAATTCTATTTTGAGATTTCAACGGATTAACACGTTTTGAGGTCCCCTGGGTGCAAAAAAGTGTCTCATTTACTAACAAGTTGTTTTAAAAGGGAAGGTATGTTTAATGTCACTTTTATTATATTAATATTTGCAGGCACTTTTATTATCAATTTTTTTTTAGAAGCTTGCATAGTGAAGCATGTATGAATTTCATACAAAAAAATAATCACATTAACTAACCATTTGCTTTAAAATAAAAGTATGTTTAATGTCACTTTTTTTCACTTTTTTCATTGATAATAAATGTTTACAGACACTTTTATAACATTAAGTTTTTTAAAAGCTTGTTTAATGAAACATGTATGAATTACATAAAAAAAAAGTTTGAGTCACACTTTTTTTTAAAAAACTTTTTTAAAAAAGAGAGGTATGTTTTATGACATTATTATATTAATATTATTGTTTACTGACACTTTAATTACATTCATTTTGTTCAAAAGCTTGTTTAATGAAACATGTATGAATTACATTAAAAAAAATAAATATATAAAGTCACATTTACAAACCATTTATTTTAAAAGGGAAGGTATGTTTAATGTCACTTTTATTACCTAAATCTAACACCATTTTCTATACTTATTCACACTGTCCCTTATTAGTATACAAAGCACAGGTGTATACAATATATTTTATACAACACTTTTACGTCCGTGATTATTATATACATATATATATTTAAAAATATCCAATTACTACAATATATGACGTTGTGCATCTAATATGTTAGACATTTTAAATATCCTTTTACAGTAATATATATATATATATATATATATATATATATATATATATATATATATATATATATATATATATATATATATATATATATATATATATATATATACATTATAAGAAAAGAAAGGCTGAAGGTAGAATTATGTGGGTTAGGTTGTTTTTTCGAGAGAGGAGTTAAATAGTTCTCATAATTTCGAGACACTGGATGTTAGATCGCGTTTAGAATACAAAATAAGCCAGACCCCCAACTCATACGATTCTCTTAGAATCCTTCCAGAAAACATAAAGGCAATATGCTTTCAACCTAATAATCAGACTTATGCAGAGTTTTAATGACGAGCGTAGTATTTTTTTAATACATTTTTGGCATTTCTTTAAACTGTTACTCCTCTTATAAAAAGCAATAGGGAGTAACAATCTAAAGAAGATGTACGGAATGTTCTTTTATCTCCTAGTAGGGATAAAAAGTTATGATTTTGAATTAGTTTAGAGGACTAAAAAAAGGTCTTTTCATCCCTGAACTCAAAAAGTAGGGAGAAAAAGTAAAGTAGGGCAAAAAAGTAAAGGTTGCAACTTAATTATTTTATAAACAGAAGAAAATGAATGGCAAATGTAATGAAGTTGTTGAAATCAGGTTGGCGGCACTGCGCTTTTTTGACCATGTTTATCATAGATGCATTGTTTATAACCTGCACCTAAATAAACTTCTATTTGAGTTTAATTCCAATTCTTATTTGTTTTTAATATTGAATCTCTTACATCTGCTATTAAAAGTGCTAATAATTACTGTTATTTATTAAAATAATAAATAAAAAGTGTGCAATGGACGAAAATGTGTATTTTCTTCCTACTGGAGATAAAATATTGTATGTACCTCGTGAGTAAAGTGCTGTTATTCCCCTCGCGATAATTATCTCCCTCGACTGCGCCTCGGGAGCTGATTAGAGTTATTCCCTCGGGAATTAGGGACCATGGTTCCTTCGGCTTCGCCTCAAGAACCAACTTTTTCGTTCAGGGAATAATGGCTTACTTTACTCCCTAGGTGCATAAATAACTATTTTTAGAGTATTTTTTATAATGATAGTTTATATATGGACTACTCTCCATATAGAAACAGAAGTGTGATATTCCTTTGTCCCAAAGTACATTGGACTAAATACTTGTCTTAATAGTTATTTAGACAAAGGAATGTATAAATAATTATATCCATTTATAGTCTATAAAAAGTAGGCAAAAAACCATCTCAAGAAGTATCTTTTAGCGAATTTTCGAAGAAAATTGAGCTATAACAATGGCTTCAAAATTTTTGAAAATTTTCTCCATGGAAATCCGTTAGACGATTCTAAATCGATTCCTAAAATTTAACACTTTTTTATGTATATATATGTGTCACTCCAGGCGATGTCTCCCCTTAGGATGCGCTTAAAAATGTCAAACAAATTTTAAAATGTCAATAATATCAAAAAAAGGATGAGAAATTTTGGAGTCCATTTAGGGGTCAAATCTTGACCATTTAGGGTCAAAAATAGCATAAAAACATGTTTTTTCCATTTTACCCCCCTCTTATATGAAAATATGACAAAAGTGTACATAATAACAATTACTGTACTCTTAAAGAGCTTTCCAACGACATGCATCTTAAAGGGTTTATATTATTTTGACTTTTGAACCCTCATACCCCTGTGTACCAAATTTTTTTTTTTTCACCCATCCAAATTCCAAACCAAAATTTTTCTATATTATCATAAACCAATAATACGCAGATTTCTTTGAAAACTCGCTCATTAAGTCATGGTGTATGACTGGACTTTTTTTTTAATATACTACGAATAATTGTAACAGAAGCTTTTATAGGTTTGATCTCCTTACTACAAAAGCAGTTTAAGATAAATATAATATATTATGTATTTGCAGTCAGTGGATATATATATATATATATATATATATATATATATATATATATATATATATATATTTATTTATATATAATGTTTTTGGTATCTTAACTCAAATAAGACAAAATGTAAAAACCCCCTAACTAAGAAGAATCGGTTAAACAAGATCATGATAAAACTTTCAAGACATAAAGGCAGTAAGTGGGAAGATTGTAAAGGAAACTTAAAGGTGTAATGTAGTGGCGATAAAAAAAAAAATAGTGAAGAGAAACAACACAAAACAAAACAAAAAATAAACGTGAGGTAATTGAAAAAAAAAGTAGTGGAGGAGTTGAAAATCGTGATATTTAAGTGGTCAGTGTCTATGTCCTGGTTGTTCTTGTTTTTTTGTGCTGAAAAGCGTAGGTGTTTTTAAGAGAATTTATGTTAGGAAATAGCGATACCATTGTAACGACTTACTGGGGTAAAGTACAAGGAGAAAATTCGATTTACGTGAATGCTTACTGCTTACTTATCTTTTTATAGTTTAGGATCCTGGCGTGTTTCTTATCAGAGTAATCAAGATCCTCTGATTATAGTTAAGATTAGGTAACAAGACACGATAACTAGATTCTTCCAAGTTATAGAGTTTGGAATTTTTATAAAAATCAAACATGAATACAGTATAAATAACTAGTAGATGCTCGCCCGCTTTAAGGACGACCAATGTTAGCTTTATGATGACCAATGTTAGTTTTATGACGACCTATCTAGCATCTATGCTAGCAGGTTTTGATATTATCCAAGTTCTAGAGAAGACCTAAGTCTTAAGAACATCATGTTTTCAAAATAAACAGGTCAAGTGTGTGCTAGTCAGCACACAGCGAGGGTCCGTAGGTTACACTATATAGTGTTTAACTGTTAAGTGTATAAACAGTGTCTTTTTAAAATGCTAAAAAGCTTACTTTGAACCATTCTAAGGGTCTGATATTCTCAAAACACACTCTGATAAAGTATTTTTTTGCCACTGAACCGGACTACAACCATATAAATACATCGAAAAGACCATAATTATAAAAAAAACGTATTTTGTCAATAAAAAATAAAATATTTTTTTCGAAATTTCCAAAAAGTGGTATCTTTACTTTTGGTCGAAGAATGTTCAGGAATTTTTTTCAGATTTTTTGCACTTCACATAAGCGAGATAGAGGGGGAGGGGGGAGGCACGTTTCACACCCACTTCAAGCTTGCCTACGCTCGCCCTATCAAAGTTATGTCCAAAGAATTATATATTTTTGTAATCAGCTCGACGTACCCTTTCATATGATACCCCTCACGGTTTTGAAAAAAAAAAAATGTACCCTTAAGTTTTTTTACCCTAATTTTTATAAAAAATATTTTTTTTAAGTCGCTATATTTTTAAAATATGTGGGTAGGTACAAGACACATACATGCCAAATTTCAAAGTGATCGGATGAAAAGTGTAGCCGTGAGAGCACGCGAGAGGACGGACGGACAGACACACGCAGGAAAATATAAGGGTCCTTGGTTTTGCCTACTGACCCTAAAAATATTTGAAAAACTCGTATTATAATACACAGTGTGTCTCAAAAGAAGAAAAACAGTATTTAAAAAAAATTAAATAACTATGTCGTTATAAAGTAAATAATATAAATTGTCTCTCCATGTCAACTGGCTAATTTGTTTATTTTAAATAACAAAGCAGGTTTCAGGTTTCAGCCTTTATAAGGCCATCATCAGTGCCGGAATGTGGAACAAGTAGAGTTACTTTATATAAATGAAAAGTTAATGATTGAGTCCAGTCTACTTCATGTTGGAGATAAGGTAAGACTAATAGTCTTAGCTGTAAGTCTACTTCTTGCACATTCCGGCACTGATGATGACCTTATGAAGGCTGAAACCTGCTTTGTAATTTAAAGTAAACAAATTATAACGTGAAGAGACAATTTATATTATCATTAAGATGACCTCCATGGACGCTCCCATATCTTCAATCGTTATGAAGTATTTGGGATCTATCATGGTCTATAAAAGAAATGGATACTGATGCGACGCTTATTTCGGCGAGGAAAGTAATACAAATGTTTAACGGCGTTCTATGCTGCAGGTCCTAACGAATAGATACCAAAACTAGTATTCTGCGCGCTATAGTGGAGAGTAACTAGATTTATGGAGCGGAAGCGTGGATCCTAACGGAGAGGCAAAATAGAAGAATTTGGACGGAGATTGACTGAAGAAGAAGAGACGGACTCATTGAAGAAGCTGTTAAGCATCGCGACTGGACAGAGTAAAAGTGGGCTCATAGCATGCGTTTTTTACGCGCGTTTGGGCTATATAGATCAAAATACATTCAAGAAGCCAAACAGACGTCACGGAATGTTTTCCCCCACCCTTCCTTCCTTGTGCACTAGCGCAGTATTCCGTTCAGCTTGTAAATAAAGCCGAATTTATTTGTTAAAATATAATGCAAACTTTCTACAAGGATACTTGTAAAATGAAGAACAAGTGTATATTTAATTTAATATATACTAAGTAAATGGATGACTCAAAAATTAAATCAAATATACAGGGTGACCTTTCTTATAAAATGCCATAACGAAACTGATGGATTCTATGGGTCGAATGCAACAAAAAATGTCGAGTAAGCATGTGCTCATTATCTCAAACACTAAATGAGGGAGACAAATAATTTTTAATCACCTTTTTAAATCACTCATTGATTTTCAAATTATCAGCTGCTAAGCACATTTTAAGTCCTGTTACATTTAAAATTTTTGATTTCTTTTTCGAAATACCAGAGCTTTCTATTCTTAATTGAGAGATGTTAGAAATGTGGAGAATTCAGGAAAAACGTCTTTATAAAAAAACAACCAATTCTTGAACAAATGCAAAAATAATGTCCCCGGACGAAACCACTACACTTAGGGTTGCTTATAGGAAATTTGACGCTTAACAAAAAAGTTCCTATAAAAATCGATTCGAAAAGGCTTCGATTACGAGATATTGACAAAAACATTAAAAAACACAATTTTTGGAAGTTTATCCTTAAAATTGCCAAATATTACTCTTCTTACCCTAAACCACCTTGAAGGAAACCTTGTAAAGAATATAATTGTTTCGTTGAATGGTATCCTTCCCAGCTCTGCACAACAAACCCCACACTTTTAGCGCAATTTCAAAGTTCTACGTGCCTATAAGTCTATCCATTAAGATGATCTTCATCAACGCTCTAATTCCTAAAGGATTTTGATGTAGAAAACTAAAATTAGTCTGATTCGATTCAGACTGTGATTCTGTTTTATTCAAATATCTTTAATACCACCTTGATTTAGTCTATGTTCCATTCAAAGATTGTTTAATACAACCTTTATTCTGTCTTATTTAAAGATCTTTAAGTTCAAATTGATTCTGTTTTATTCAAATGTCTTTAATACCGCCTTGACTTAGTGTATATTCCATTCAAAAATTTTCTAATACAACCCTGATTTTGCCTTGTTAAGAGATCTTTAATTCCAAATTGATTCAGTTTTATTCAAATATCTTTACTACCTTGATTTAGTCTATGTTCCATTCAATGATTTTTATTCTGTCTTGTTTAAAAATGTTGAATTGAAACGATCTAAGTGTTGGATCTTTCTTTCCATGCGGTGTTGTTATCTTTCAATGTAAAGAACATTGATTCTTAACTCTGGAATCAACAAGTTGTAAGTCCATCCTCTTTATTTTGTCCAAATCGGGTCATCTATCTTCAGAGAAAGAAAGATTTATCGGAAAAGGATTTCCATCTTTACAAATTCTCCTGCAGGCTGTAAAGATGGGATTTCAAATCGGATTGATTTATGATCTTTTAAAAAAATAATCACACCTCCTAATTCGGTATGAATTGAATCTTTTTTGTTTTCAATATATATATACTCCCGTTCTCTTAAGCTGGTATCGAGTTTAAAGTATTTTTATATGGCAATTCCGCTGTCGTGGGACTTGGTCGTAGCACGAACCTCAGGTACTTGAAACAAGTGAGGGTAGCCGGCATGTCTGCGAGATGTTCTACATCAGATTAGGAGTTGGAGAACAAGGGTGATATCTGGTCTTAAAACACCATCCTAAGTGTTTTCTATATTTTTTTTTCTTCTTTCTTTAGGACAGCCACACTTCAAGCCACGATCTTAGGACGTGACTTACCTACTCCGGCCTCCTTCTAACCTAAACTTCATCTTTCTTCACCTGTTACACCTTACCTTCACATCTGCGACACCTTTCTCGCGTTTTCTGTTCTAGGTCTTTTTTTCTTCTTCAACTGCAGCGGAACTGTCTTTGTTCTTTTTCTTTTTTAAATTTCTAATGAAGGTTTGCGTATGAATTATTTACATTTCTAAGTACTTCTTCAATTCTACTTTGCTAAATGTGTAATAGGAGGTACCGTAGTTTTCTTATTTTGTTTTCATAAAAAAGAATCCTCCATTTCTATTAACAAATAGCTCAAGACAAGGAGGTTTCCGGAGTTACCATAATAGGTTCAAAAGAATAGTACACGTCAATAGTACCAGCATGATAGCAGCCGGCAAATTAAAAATATTTTGAAATAATTTCCCTCATTATTTGTGAAACAATAGTCTGTGCCAAATGAATCTTAGTGAGTTAACAGCATGGTAAATTAAAACAAAAATGAATGGAGGTAAGAAAGCTATGTGCCACAATAATTGGCAGAATATTTTTAAAATATGTAAAATGCGTTCAACAGGTGGTTGTTTACTTTTTGTTTTCGATTTTCAACAAAATCAGATTTAGTTCCATAAATATCTGGGAAACTAGATTTTCCCCCGGAAAACTGCTTATATAGTAAGATTTATATTTAAATGGACTACATTTAAGAATTGTTTTGCACGTTTTTTCAGAATTTTTGGGGCCTTCAAATTCGGAGCTAAAATTTATCGATTTCGCCTAGGGGTATGATTTTTCTGGACATGGTATACCAAATTTCGTCACAATCGGTCCAGTAGTTTAGGCCGATTGTTAGGCAGTAGTTTGCACAGGCGACTGACAGACAATCTTTAAAAACCACTTTTCTAGACCCAGGGGACCTGAAAAATGCGAATTTTCGCGCACTCACAATGCTTTCTCTTTATACTAAAAGTAAAAATGGAGTAAGGTGTCAATGACAGCTAAGAAGTTTATAATCCTGAGCAAATCGGGATGAAATTTTTAAGTTTAACCTCACCGTTAAATTTCTACGGCATATGTTAATTACAAATCTCTAATATAAGCGGCAAAGTACTGATTGACTGATAGAATCGACGTACAGCAAAATCTGCTAAACCGAGAAACTTGAAATTTTGAGGATATAATCTGTTCATATCATAGACACCCACTAAGAAAGGATTTTGCGAAATTTTGACTTTGTACACAGGGGTACGGGGTATAAATGTCAAAGTAATGAATGCCCTTTATGATGCATATCGTTAAAAAACTCTTTAAGAGTACAGTAATTGTTATGTACATTTTGTCATATTTTAATTTAGGAGGGGGTAAAATGGGAAATACAGGAAAAAATAGACTGCCGATTAGTGTGGCACATAGCTTCCTCGCATCCTATCATGTACTTTATTGTTATATTAACATTAAAATTATTGTTATATTACTTTATTGTTATATTGTTTATTGTGTAAAAATTATTAATAGTTTTAGCGATCTTTAACACTTTATAGCGGTGTCGCTGTTGGTTTTACTAAAAAATTGTATTTGAAAAAAATGTTCGTCTCATTGAATAGATAAGGTTTGATTTTTTCCCCGACCGAAAATTCAAATTTTAAATTTGTAGTTCACGTTTACGCGAGCGTTGCGCGTGAACGCTTGAACAGATAACGTTGTCCAACGAACTCGACCTGAGCATTGGTAAAATAAACATGTCTACCAAATTTCATCAAAATCGGGCAACATTTACTCAAGTTATCGTCGCACGTTTCACGATTCGCGGACACACAGACCGACAGACAGACAGACAGACACGGAACCAAAAATGTTCCCTGATGTCTGAAACGGATTTCTGTCTTGGAATTTTTGAAATCGGAGGCATGAAAGTTTTTTGTTCTCAAAAGTGAACACTATGCTTCCGTTACCTTCGGTAAGCTCGGAAGCAATATTATAATCTATATCTAAATAAATAAAAATGAATATTTGTTTATCTGTACGTCTCTTATGTCAATATTGTATATTGTAGAAGTATACATTGCAAATTGTAATACAAATTTTTCATCTTTGGCAACATTATTTAACTAAGTAAATTATTAATAAGATTATTAAAAGGTAGCAGCTATGTCAAAGTAATGAAAACCCTTCATAATGCATATCGTTGATAAGCTCTTTAATAGTACAGTAATTGTTGTTATGTAAAGTTTTGTAATATTTTCATTTAGGAGGGGGGTAAATTTGGGACATTTGTAAATTATCTTATCAAAGAGGAGAGGGTATAGAGATAAGTGGGAGGGATAGAATCTAGATATTCTCGCATAGTAAAATAATTTAAATGTTTTCTTGATGATAGTTTATAAACTTATCAAATTAAAATTACACTCCGTAGCGAAGCACGGGTATCCAGCTAGTATGATATAAACAAAATAGTCCCTATAAGTAAATCTCCTTACTTATAGTAAAAAAGCCCGAAGATAATTGAAAAATTAACATAATCTAAAGCGGTAGAGAGTGAAATAGTTATTTATGTTCGTAAGTTGGAACACTGGAGTACGGAAAAAATAAATTTAGAAATCTACTGTTTTGAGTACTATTTTAAACGGCAAGAACAAATACTTTGTCGACAAAAACAATATTTTTGAGGAGGAGATGGAACATTTAACTAATGCAAGCTTGATGAACTTATGCTTGTAGCATGTAGGTAAAAGTCAATTTGGCTTGAATGTAAAATGTTACAAAAATAACACCAATTGGTCATTTGAATTGTGACGAGGAAAGCAGCTAAGGACCTAATAGACACAAATGAAGGCCATACTGAAAACTAACATCTAACCAAGATAACAAGAATAATAAACTTCCACGATGAGCAAAAATGTTAAATAAAAAATATGTGTGGTGTCGCGGGACACCCGGTAGGAACGAGTTTCCTTACATTTTTTCATTTAATATAAATTATAAAATTACACTGCTAAGTACTTATTCGTTGCTAACTACTTATACATGGCGGAGTTTGAAAAGAGAGAAAATTAAAGGTAACCAACTATTTGTACCTAGCGGAGTTAAGGCAAAATTAAAAAAAACAAAATAAACATTATTTTTATCATTAAAGCAAGCGTCTTACAATAAACATGTATTGAATATTGAGAAAAAGTTAATCATGATGAAAAGAGTATGTTTGTAGTTGGTAGGAAGTAGGACTGTTTTTTTACCTACCCGGCCTAGTAATTTAAAATATTATAAAATATATCTCTTCCCTACTCAAAAACGTCTGCTTGTATCATTATGTATGTGTCAGTGGCGGATTAAAGGGGGGGGGGGCGGGGGTGGCGACCGCCCCCCCCCCCTTGATTATACTTTTTTCCAACGACTACCAAATTTCACATCAGAAATGCATAAAAGCGCTGATTTGAGAGGTAATATTTTCAAAATTTTCCGAGGGAGGACCCCCGGCCCCGCAATATATCCTACCCCCCCCCCCCCCCCCCAATAATTAACTTCTGACGACGCCAGGCGTCCCGGAGTTGTCCCGGTTTTGGACTTCCCGAACTTGTCTCCCGAAAACACTTTTCGGGACGCCAAAATGTCCTAGTTTTCAATAGAGACGCCGATAATAGATTAATTCGTTTAAACAAATCCACATATTCTGATAATTAATTTTATAAAATAATTATTTATAGATGCGTAGTTTTAGCAAAATGTTTGTTATTGCCAATCTGAATCAACCGCATTTATTCCAATAAAAATAAGTACGAGTATTTGCTTTGATTGGATGGTCTTCAAATAGATATAATAACTTATCTAAATTAATTTACTTAATTTAACTATTTTTTTCTAAATATAAAATTAGTCCGTTGCCATGGGCTTAACAGCTCGTAGATGAATAAAACGCAAATATTAAAAATCCCCCTTTAGCTTTCGAGCTTACCGAAGGTAACAAACTGTGATAAATTTTCGTTCTCAAGAACGAAATTTTTTTAGGTATTTTAGACAAAGGGAATGATTAGGTGCACAACTTTTATTGTGTTACAATAACTATACTTTTAAGTTTGTATTATATTTTTTTTTTAAAAATGTACTTGTGTTTATGTTCTGTTCATATACTTGTTTTCCAACAAACTAAACCATATAATCGAGCCAAAAATTACCCTTTTTAGACTAAGTATTAAAATCAAATTTTACATCAGAAATGCATTTAAGCGCTGTTTTGAGAGGTCATATTTTCAAATTTTTCCGGGGGAGGACCCCCCGCTATATGCACCCTACAATAATTAACTGCTAACGCCACCTTATGACTTACGGTTAAGATATTGTACTGCAGTCGGGAGGGAGGGATCATGAGAACTCCCCCCCCCCCCCCCTTTCCTTAGGGCTTTCCATACTCCCGAAACCCCTTGAAGGGTCAGATCGCCACCTCCTAGATGACACTCTTAATCCCCCACTGGTATGTGTATTACTTTATATAAATGAAAAGAATGATTGAGTTTAGTCTACTTCATGTTGGAGATCAGGTAAGAATCATTTTGAAGGCTGAAAGGTGCTTTGTCATTTAAAATAAACTAATTAGCCAGCTTACTTGGAGAGACAATTTATATTATTCATTAAAATGACCTCTAAAGACGTTCCAATATCTGCAATATCTTCATATAGTTATTGTAGTCTTTTACATTATTATCTTTATATAGCCTTCAATATTTCTAACACTACGTCCATATAAACAAGCAGTAGTAAAATCCTAGTACTACTAGTACTAGACGGGTAGGTCGAACCACTAGTTGGAAGCTAGCAATTAGGCCATTTTTTAGGCACATTCTACTAGCCCCGTGGTGGAGGGTTGCAGCCACTTCACACATCATACCTTTGTACATTGTACCGCTGAAGCGAGTATGATGTGATCATTAGTGAGCCATATAAATCAAAGCATCACGGCGAGGGATCGAACCCACGCTCTCGTACCGCCCTTGATTCAGTGATGGCTGAGCAGACGTGGTATAAGTAATTTAATCCACACGGCCACGCCGGCTCTCCCATATAAACTAACTCAGTATCGTAACTGTCCTTGAAGGGCTTAGGCCAGCCAAAGGGTTATTTAATGGATTACACGGGGTTAGCGAATCACTCCATTAGCTGTATACTCCTAAGTCAACCAGTACAAGCTGTGCCAATTGGCATACATAACCTGCGTCCATTATAATATTCGTAAATTTCAGTTAACAGTTTTCATTTAACAGTTTTAAGGCTCTACCGCTCTTTGAGGTTAGGAAAAACAGTAAAATTACAATTATACTGGTTCTAAGCAAGATATCAAAAATCTAATCACAGGCTTCATTCCTAATTTTAATTGTGCACAATTTGAGCCCTATTTCAACTTTCTATGATAAATTGTACAGGCGGCATTTCAATACAACGAGTTTTATCGTTGCTTAGAACCAGTATAATTGTAATTTTACTGTTTTTCCTAACCTCAAAGAGCGGTAGAGCCTTAAGTATGGAAGGTTACATATGAAACTCACGGAGCACGCCTATTCTTCTATAAATTGCTCAATTGTTATTCATTTAACAATTTTTTCATTTCAACAATTAACACTGTCCATCAGTCTTTTATTTAGTATGCGTTAAGCTTGCTTATTGTTAACTTATCACATTCATCCGCACGTGTCCAGAAAAAAAAGTTTAGTTTTGAAAAAAAAAAAAAAAAAGTGTATTTAACTTAAAATTAGAAGAAAACAAAGGAATATGTTGTATTCAAGACAACCAAACACATCTGTTGAGAAGGAAAAAAATAGAATTTTCTAATATTTTTTTTTTAGTTTACTTAAATTATTACGGTTAAATCTTACAAGTTTATTTCTTTTTTCAACAGTTCTGTTTCAGTACTTTTGTTTATTCTGTTTTGTTTGTTTGTGTTTTCTTCCAATATTGAAATCACAACTTTAAGAAGAAACAGTGTTTATCTTTTTCATATTGTAGGAATCCGAAGCGGACTCGTGCCTCGAAGGTGGGCTTAAGTTATTAGTAGATGACCTCGCTTATTTATTTTTTATTTTCTTGTATTCGGTGAAGTGTTAATTTTTTTCTCTGTCGGTGGTGTTCTTTTTTTTCCTTTTTACTTTAAGATGCGGCAATAAAGTTAATGATAGTTGAGAAACTTTGGTACATGAGAACTTTTGTACACATGCGAAGTTGTTTATTGAAATTATGAGATTTATATTGGAAGAAAAAGGATAAAAAGTTGCAAGAAATGTCAGTTATATCTTGAAAATAAATTCTTTTGAAAGAAAGTTAGAATCATGTTTGATGATTTAAAAAACATGACAGATTCGAACTTTCTGAAGAGACCTTAACTCCTTTAAAGTTCACATACACATACTGTACGTCCATGGATGGACTTGCCAACACGTGTAAATACCAAGAAATGTCTCTAAAGTCACTCTTCATAAAATCTCCTACTTAATATTAAATGAAGATTTATTAATAGTGTTACTTATTGTTCAAAATGTAGGGGAAAGTAGGGCAAAACCGGGTACCATAACTGTTTTCCCCATTTATGAACTCCTGGGAAACGAAAAAAATATCATTTACTAACTATTTTATTTAGACACATTTGGACTACCAAAATTTAACTAATTTTGACAATATAATTTAATTACAAGGTCCTGAGAATAAATTTTGTGGATTTAGTCAAAATCAGAATTTTGATGAATGGTAGGTTAAAACCGGGTACTTAAGAAAATCAATAATTTTTAACTGCTATGACCGATTTATAGTTAATTTATTTATTATTTATAAAAATCTATCATGTTGGAACATTAGTCTGAAGTGACATTTTCACACAAGTCACAAACAAATCTTCCCTCTCCCTCATAAGCGCTACATTGCTCATGAGCCCAGAGGTTGAACTCGTTACACCTTATCCACCCTTCTCCACAAGCACAGTCAGAATAAAGTTCATTACAAACGATATTATTTATTGATTAATAAACAAAACAGTTGTTATTCACCATACAAATATAATGTAGTACAAATAAACGTAATGTACTACCCGGTTTTGCCCTTTCTATTGATACCCAGTATTACCCCAAGGGCAGTGGCGATCCTGGGTCGAAAGTTCTGGGGGGGCTAAAGCCCCCCATGTTTTGCGGGTGTAGTATACATTTTAATATACCAGGAAGAACTTATTTGTATGTTATATGTTCTTGCAGTCCTTCCCAGAGGCAATTCTATGCAATTTTTTCGTGAGGCTAAACAATAAAATTCATTCAAGAATGTTATAATTGCCATTGAACTGGGACTGGGAAGTTCTATTGTAAGTATAGTTGGAGGCTTATTTAAACAGTCTCCCATGATACTTACCATATCAACACAGAAGAGAGTATTGGTCTTTAAATAATAATAATTTTAACATGAGAATAACAAAAGGATTGGTTTAAAAACTGTATAGGTTAATTAAAAATGCATAAATTGTCAGAAACAATATAATATTTATGGATAACAAAAATGTTAAAATTAACATGGACGTCGACAGCAGTGCATTATTGGAAGGAAAATGTATATAATATGACCTCTCAAAACATCGTTTTTATGCTTCTTTGAGGTGAAATTTGATTTTAATTCTTTTTCATAAAACAAATTAAACTACTTTCGTTGGCACAAAAGTATGCACAAGTATTTTTAAAAGAATTTTAAGTTTTAAATTAAATCAAATTATAATTATTATTAACAACGGGAAATAGACAGAGAAAAATAGACCCCAGCACCGGGACTCAAACCACGGGCCTCTATATTTCCGTTACAGTGCTCTGACCAACGAAGAAGTTTTAATACAAACTTAAAATAGTAATTGTAAAATAATAATAGGTGTGCACCTAATCATGGTAGATTAAATAGATCAGGTAATTTCAATTATGCAATATTACTTCACATCAATAATAAACTGTCATTTATTCAATAGTTGTGGAAAACATGTTTTCTTAGGGTGCCATAATATAAAGTTAAGTCCAAAATGGGACATTGAATTTTGGGAAGTTGGTCGAGCTATTGTAGCCCCCCGACGAAAGTGGGGGCCCTAGCAAAAATTTGGATAAAGTTTAAATTTGATAAAGAAAAACTTTAGATTAAGTTTTCGGACATCATTGGTAAAACTGCAACTACACTATTTCCCACCAATTTCGTACTGTCCGATTTACTTAATTTTTTTAAAATGTTCTTTTTTACAGATTTTTGTCTTTTTTACAGTATCTCTGTACAAAAACGATTCCGGTTGTAGCGTCTCGATAAAATCAGAATTATATTTTTTTTTATATACGGAAAGTGTCATGTTTAATGTGGCAATGATAGAAGGTCAAAAAATTCTAACCTTAACCTAAACTAACCATAGCCTTCCATAATTTTCCATAAAATAAAAAATTAAGTTAAAAAATCACGGGGAAGTAATTGCGTCCAAGTACTTTTTAGGGTTTTGTAGATGATTAAGCATACCCGTTATATAATTAATTTTTACCGTTATATATTTTTTTTCTGACCTCAAGGCCCTGGTTCGATCCCCCCAAGGGGTCACAATGTTTTTTATCGGTAATAACGACAAGATAAATTACAATTTTTCGGAAATTTTCATCGCCCCACCATAAGGTATAACCATGAATTATTTCGAAATTTTAGGACCAGGCGTTATATAGTGGTTGGGGGGGGGGGGGATATATTTGGGTATACTTTGATTTATTTTAACCAATAAGGAATGTAAAATTTAAAAAAGCAAATATATATTTGTAACTAAAGATTCAGCAGCTTTCATTTGATACCTATACCTACTAGAAACTTTAAAAAAAATTTCTGAGTTTATCACATTTTTGCGACTTGCACATGCGCATATTTAATTTTTAACTTCTGTATATTTTTCCTGTATTTGGGTCAAAAAATTGCATCAGTGTTTTAAATTTCAGCACTTTAGCTAAAACGGTTCGAGCCCTATAAACCATAGAGCGATGGACGGACGGATACATCACCCTCGGCATTAGGGTTGAAGAAGTATCTACAATACCCTAAAAAATAAGATTGGGTTTATCGAGACGCTACAACGGAAATCGTTTTTGTAATGTAAAAAAGAACAGTCTGGAAAAAAACAGAAATAAATCGGATATTTAGAAATAGGTGGGGAATATTCGTAATCATCATGAACCTGTGTTTCGTATTTTGTTGTTATAGCTTCAGTTTGTTCTTCACAATTGTTATTATTCCCAAGCTTCATATTTGATTTCTTTATCAACATTAATTATAGTTAATACTTATGTTATCTTATTAATATGACACATAGTAATTAACTATGTTATATTAATTAAGATAGTATTTTAGCAGTTTCATTTTTCTGCTGCCTGTAGATAAAATATTTTATGCAACAGCAACAAGGCAGCAAAGGAAATATTTCTTCCTCGTTTATTTATTGCCTGTCCTCGCCTTCGGCTCGGAGGCTAAACATAATAAAAATAATAATAATAAAATATATATTTCTTAAAAAAAAAAAATATAAAGGTGGGCTAATTTTCTTTCGGGGCCTAATTTTTTTCCAGGGGGGGCTATAGCCCCCCCTGCCCCCCCCCCCCCCCCCCCCCCTAGGATCGCCACTGCCCAAGGGGTGTTTTTAAAAAACAAATGGCTGTCATTCATCAACAGGTGATTGCAAAAATCTCACACTGGTGTCTAATAATTCTATTTAAACTACATATTAAAGAGGTTTACTTTCCACGTATTAAATATAAGAGCTCTTTGCTAACAACACAAACAAAGTCTGGTAAAAAAAAAACTGGTAAAAAAGTTTAAGTACGTGCTGAATAAAACAAACTATGCTTCGTCTTTCATTAACTATCACAAACCAACCGAGAGGCATCCAGCACTGAGTTGACTGCATCACTAGATAGATAGCAGCACTAGTTTAGGAAAAATTGAGGTACCCGGTTTTACCTTACTTTCCCCTACCCTGGACCCAAACAGTACAATTATCTACAATCGTATCAAGAAGCAGCCAGGAGCGAAGAAAGTAGTCTGACTTCGTAAAGCTCCTTTGCTCCTACACGGAGTGACAGCAAATAAGCAAGACAAGAGGAAGAGAGTCATTTGGGATATCCAAACTTTGATGAAGGATCATATAGCTCTAACTTGTTAATATTTATTAATTAATTTTTTGTAAAAAAAAATACGTGTAGTATCGCGGGATACCTGGTAGGAACGAAGTTCCTTACGCTTTTCATTAAATACAAATTATAAAATCCCACTGCTAAGTATACGATACTATCTGCTTATACATGGTGGAGTTAGAAAAGACACAAAATTAAAAGTAACTAACTATTTGTACTAGCGGAGTTAAGGCAAAATTAAAAGAAAAACTTTTTATTATCTTTGAAGCAAGCGTCTTACAATAAATAATGTATTGTATATTGAGAAAAAAATTAATATATGATGAGTTTATAGTTAAAGCAGGTGTTTTTAGAGACGAAACAGGACTGTTTCCTCAGACTCCACCGGCGTATTACTCCAATTAAAATATTATAATATAAAATATAAATCACCAACACACAAAACCGTCTGCTTGTATCAGGTTAAAATTTTACATGCCTGTTTAAATTGTAGATATCGGTAAAAACATAGTTTTCTTTATTTTAAACATTTAGGTCCGCTTTATAATAAATTTAGCGATATTTATCACTTCATAGCAGAGTCGGTGTTCGTTTTACTAAAAATAATTATTTAAAAAAGTTGTTTGTCTTATAAATAGATGAAGTTAGAATTTTTTCCCATCCTAAAATTCCAATTTTAAATTCGAAGCTTACGTTTACGCGAACGTTGCGCGTGAACGCTTGGGCGGATAACGTTGTCCAAGTAACTCGTCCTGGGTATTGGCAAAATGAACATGTGTACCAAATTTCAACTAACACGGTCATCTTTTACTCAAGTTATTGTCATCGGTAGATTTCGTGACGCTCGGTTTTGTGACGGTCGTTTTTTTTTTTTATGGCTCCAGAACATGTCATAAGGAACTTCGTTCCAAAAAACTAAATTGTAAAACATTAACGATATAATCCTGATGATCTCATCGATTAGATGAGTAAAGTGGCCGGATAACCCCCGTCCTGTAATAACCCTGGCAGTTGATCGGGACTAAAACCCCAAAGAAAAAAAAAAAAAAAAAAAAAAAAAAAAAAAAAAAAAATTAACGATATAATTCAGAAACAAACATTTGAGGTTGAATCAGCGAGTTCTAAACGCCGACCAAGAACTCATGCCAATCTGAGATCTGCACTAGAGTTGTTATGGTGACCACCTTCTTCTTAAAGGGCAACAGAACATTAACACACAAAATACAAGCTTTGATGTTAGTCCAGTCACTTTTAAATATCTCCTGGACTATACGAATTTTAATGATTTTTGGCTAATATAGTTTATAAACATAACAAAATAAATTTATTATAATACATCTTCGCAAAAAACCTAACCGTTCCAGACCCTCACCCAAAATAGTCAGCCTATCAAAGTAGTCATATCTACTTTTTGGCCAAGTCTATTTTTACTTTCTCATATAAAGAGAAAGTATTGTGATGGCACGAAAATTCGATTTTGAGATTTTGATGGATTTACACGTTTGAGTCCAAAAAAAGTGGTTTTGGTCGGACAGACATTTTTTAATGTCAGTCCGTCGTCTGTCTGTGCAGACTACTAGGCCTATTTTGACGAAATTTGGCATACATGTTCAGAAAAATCATACCCCGAGGCGAAATCGAGAAATGAATTTTAGCTCTAAATTTGGGGGCGCTACCCCCCAAAAACTCTGAAGAACATGAAAAAAAATATTTCTCGAAAACGGTTCCGACGATTTTGATTAAAAAATTCTATAATGTAGTCCATTTGAATACGAATCCAACGATATAAGCCGTTTTCCCAGGAAAAACGGCCAAGAAATCAGCTTAAAACGCGGACGGAGAGAGCCCGGGTTCGATTCCTCGCCTAGGAGAAGTTATTTTTATGATAAATGTTGATGAAATGTTCAATAATATTTAAATGTACATTTGAAAACTAATAAATGGAAACACTGGGCTAAGTAATTATAAACTCGTATATGAGAAAGTTTGTCTGAGTTGTCTCGGACCGATTTTTTTTTGTAGTATATAACCTCACTTCACTGCTACTTTCATGAGCATGACTCATCTTTTCTTTTTATTGCTTAACACTAGGCCAGTTTCTGAATGAGTCATTATTTAAAGGCATTTTAAATGAAAAATGTCAACTTTTTGGATTTTCCCTGTCAGTTAAACGGCTATATCTACAAGTGTACCAAATTTAAAGTTTCTAGCTATTCTGGTCGTTGCTTATAATTCTGATGAAGAGTGAGTGAGTCAGTAACAAAAATGCAAACTTTGAAACTCTCTCCTGTTGTAAAGGCTGAATTTTAAGGGCTAACTTTATTACAGTGTCCTAAGCTAGTTAGGCCTAATCTATGTTTCAAATTTCAAAAGCCCATCGTTAGAGAAAGCAGAGATATGAGGGTGAGAAAAACCGGGGGAATTGGTTCAAGTAAAGGTACACTGCGCATGCTTACTGAAGCTTGGCCTTGCGCACTACCGTGCGCTCAGATTCCGCAGAAATGCAAGTGCTTTACACATTTTGATAAATAATTTTATTTTAATCAATCTAGGATAGTTGAAATCATGTGAAACGTCTAGGCAAATGTGTTTCTTTTTTAATTTTAAAGCTATAGGATGTAATCTCAGCCTGTAAACTTTTAATTTCACTTATCAATTCAATTGAGTTGAGGAGGAAAAAAAAGATTTCGACACAGAAGCTACTTTAATTCAAAAGTTTTCTAATTCTATTTCAGCAAAGATAAAAGAAAAAGTATAATCAGTTTTTTATTCCGAGGCACAAAAAGAGACACGTATCTTGCAAGCAAATATTGATCTTTTACGAGTCTGTTGTGCACTTGCGGTAGAAGCCAAATGGTTTTTAATATAACGATCGAAACTTTAAGGTTGCTAGTGAGGTTTGGAAATGTTCACTTGAGCTACACCTTTTAAAAAGTTCATTGCTTTGACGTAATGCAAAGTTGCGGTTTATTCTTCTCCCCGCTGAGTTACTACCGCATACGGTTTAGGTATTTTTTTTTTTCCTTTCGAATCTCTTCTTCGTCTCTCTCGAACAACGTCCAAACACCTAATTAACAACAAACCCGAAGACGCTCCCGGTTAGGAAGCCAAGTCAGGATGAGAACGGCTGTAAAAATCCGTTTTACGATTCCATCTTCAAGGGTGGTTGGTTGAAGGTTGTCAGTCGTTGGAAGATTCGGTTAGGCACCGAGTAGGGAATACGTGGGTCGAACCACTTAAAGATGTATAAGGTAAAGTAAGGTAGCACAGCTACTTGACAGTTATTACTATTGTCATGCGAACGGTTGACAATGTTTTGATTTGCAATGCAGTAACCGGAGGAGTGGTATGCAGAAGAATGCCGTAAAGGAAAAACTTAAAAACATCTTCGATGCAAGACGGTAGTCTCGCAAAACAAGATTTAAAATCTTTACCGAGAGATATACGAACCTGCAAACTCTCAGGCATTTCCAGCCAATTTAATTAATCGAATCTTAATGTCATCCAAGACCTATGATATATGAAGGATGCAAGCTATGATAATTTAGGGTTTTATTAGTTAGAACCCCAACAAACCATGAAAGCCCATAGTGATAAGAAGTTATACGGCAAGGACGAACCACTTGCTGGAATCTAGCAACTGGGCCATTAGGCTAGTCGCACACTGGAGACAAAATAATCTGCACTGTTTTGTCTCCAGTGTGCGACTAGCATTATTGGTCACATTATGACTATCCCCGTGCTACTGTTCCGTGAGCCAATTCACACATCAATGTACCACAGAAGCAAGTGTTGTGTTATCATTAGAGAGCCATGTAAATCAGTCATAGGTTAGTCATTAAAATATTACTCCAAATCAAAATGATCAAGTGACGAAGTAACATCAACTCTAATTTTAGTCTACTAACTAATTTTGTATTCACGATCATATTGTCCACCAAAAAGGGCGGGACATGGCTGCTCTCCACCGGTTTGTTTTTTTCAAATGCCTATTGCCAAGCTACGTCCCGCAGACGAACTTAGCCGACCACATATTCTTAAAAGGCACCAGAGGATTAACTTATACACAAAAATTAACTTTAATTCATGAGCATACCTTAGAGTAAACAAGGTATGCAAAGCAAGAAGAAGGTTCAAACTAATATAAAAACCATTTGAGAGCTACCTTCATTCACCATCAACATTTATACATATAAAATTAAAGTTTTGTCTGTACATTGGTACATGGTTCAGAATTGAAATTTTTTTTTGGATACTTTTTCAGTTTATACATTCCAAAAACCGAATCCGGCCTTAACTTATTTCGAGTATGTGTGTCTGTCACACCAGTCTGATTTTATAGGCGCAAAAGTGGCTAAATAAAATCGAATAATTTTTCTTCAGAGCTGAGTGCATGCATGTTGCGCAGTTTGTAGGCTTGATTTCATCTATAAAATATTGAGTAGAACCAATGTTATTAACCATTTTATAAAAAACATAACCTAAAACTAGACTGTAAATTGGTGTGGCACATAGCTTCCTCGCATGCTATCACGTACTTTTTGATTTTATGCTTTTACAAGCCATTATTGTCTAATTTAATTAATTGTTTCCCCTGTTTTTTTAATGTGTCAAAATTGTTTTGATTTTTTACTTGAATTAAAGTATCAACTAAGCAAAAGTTAAAGAGCGCAGACGGTTCAAAGTAATCTGGCGCTATCTGCGGGCTACTTTCGATAGACTATAAAAGTTTCATACAAATCAGATAAGTACTTTTGAAGCTATAGGTGTAAATTAATGTATGTTTGTGTGCATGTGGAAGAGAAACAAATAATCGTAGAAAGTTGAAATTCTATTATATGGGACCAAAAATGGGCTACTCATGACCTACTACCTAATTTTCATAAAAATTGGACGAGTAATTTTAAGATACCTTGGTTCGCAAAAATTGAACGACAGACCGACCGACGGACCAACAGACCGACAGACAGACACGGAACCAAAAATTATCTCTGAAGTCTGAAACGGATTTCTGTCTTGGAATTTTTGAAATCGGAGACCTAAAAATTTTTCGCTCTTCAGAACGATCACATAGCTTCCGTTACCTGCGGTAAGCTCGGAAGCAAAATTAGGTTGACCCACCGTAATCAAACCCCACAGACTCGCTATTCACAATGTTTGGGTACTTCTAGACCACCTAGAGACTCGCGGTTTTTTGCGTTTGGTCGAAAATTGTCCCAAACCTACTGGAAAAATTCGAAAAGTTAAAAAAATATATTTTTATCCCCCTTAAAAAATTTAAGATGGCGGACGCACTTTAAATCTTTTTGGAGGCTTATTGTGGCTAAACGGTAAGTCGTAACGACAAGCTGATTGCGCCAGCGTTACTGATTTTAAAAGATCTACAACTTCGGTCCTATGACTCTTTGTCGTACGTCCATCGGTTCTACCTTAAATAGAGCTAAATTTATTATTTTTTTTTACATTTTTTACTTTGATTGCTTATGGGCGTCTGCAAATGTTGACCGATTTAATTTCTGATTAGAGTGCTTAAACCTCAAACTAATCTTTTAAATCGAGTATTAATTTGTGCTAGAGCTAGAGTTATTTATTATTTACTGTTGCAACTGCCGTATTGAGAGAAGAGGCTGGTAATTAACTTGATGCACCATCATGGTTGATGATTATTCAATGACTTCCCAGTCTAATTGGTTTTGTCTATGTTTATGTTCTTATTTATTACAATTTTTTTGTAGCATTGTTAGTTATTACTATTTTACTTAGTTTCTATTAACTGTTTTTTAACCCTAGAAAGGTAACCTGGAGTCAAAATGACTCCCATTTTTTTTAAACTACGAATGCACGGTGTCTGTAAAATACAGAACTCCCACATCTCAGCTATGCTATCTCCCACCCTTGAATGACCCTTCTACACTTCTATCAGTTCCACTTTCAGATTCTAAAGAGGACATATCGTTTGTTTTTCTGCAGTCACGGAGTCATTTTGACTCCTGTTTAGTCTTACACGTAAATTTTTTGTAGGTCATTTTGACGCAGAATAGTATTTTTTAGAATAGTATGTCGTGTTATTGTTTATTTGGTCATTTCAAATCTTATAAATTAGATATTATATAACTTTTAATTCAATAATTATTTCAAATTAAAGGCAATATAATTGTAATTTATTCATTTATAAGTATAAATTGTTATATTTTTTTTTGTCTTTATATGTCTAAATTAAATAAAGTTAATAGAATATGAATATAGTCTAATAATGGAGAAAAAATACAATGATCCAAACGACATTTATCGCTCGATGAAGGAAATGACCGATTCAGATACCGATTATGAAAAAGAGCGTATTCGACAATAATGGTGACGCTTGTGATTTGGACCCTGATTTAAAAAAAGAAAATGCCTTTTTTAATCCAGTCTCAGCGATGATGAGGAAAATGATAAATTAATTGAAACAATTAACGAAATAGAAAAACCAAAGGAAAGGAAAGAAAAAAGTTACATAAGAAAAAAGTAAATAAAACTACTCCGGTAGATAACAATACCGGGATATGTAATAGTAGTCCAGATTGAAAAACCGGAATTAAAAGGAAAAATTTGATTTTTATGGCAAACAAAGCACCCAAGAGTCCCATCAACTAGCACAAAAACGTGTTAAAAAAATATTATACATATTAGGCCTTTATATTTTAATAAAACTGGCTATAATAGATTAGGGAGTCAATATGACTCAAGGTTAGTCATAAGAGGTTAAAAAATATAGTTAGCGTTCTAGGGTTAAATATATAGATAGACTCCAAACTACGATTTGGAGTGTATTATATTCTGAGTAATGGAATTAATGATGTGTAATATGGCTTGGGAAACAAAACTATTTAGGAATTTAATTTAATTGCTAGGCCTACATGATTATAGGAATCATAGCTACTAATACGAAGCATGAGCCTCGCGCGGAGCGCGGTGAGACAACTGGTTAGATCTGAAATCAGGAATGAAAAAGCCCTTAAAATATAGGGGAACAAATAACTGATGGATAATAATGACATTTATAGTTCAATTTCTGTTTTTACTTTCTCATATAAAGGGAAACTATTGTGATGGCGCGGAAAATCCATTTTGGTTGATTTTGATGGATTTACACATTTTAAAGTCTCCTGAGTCCAAAAAAAAGTTTCTAAACAAAAGTTTGTTGTTGTTTTCTGTGCAGACGCGTAGAGTCTAAACTACTGGGCCTATTTTGACAAACTTTGGCATATAGATGTTCAAAACAATCATACTCCGAGGCGAAATCGAGATATGAATTTTAGGTTTAAATTTGGAAGCGCTGCCCCCCAAAAACTATAAAAAAAAAAATATTTCTCGAAAACGGTTCCGATTATTTTAATTGAAAAATTCTAAAATGTAGTCCATTTATACGAATCTATTAATTGAACGAGCGTAGTGAGTTCTTCATTTCAGAGACTTGGGATTTGAAAAGTTTGTTTGTTTGTTTGTTTGTTTGTTTGTTTGTTTGTTTGTTTGTTTGTTTGTCTAACGATAACTGGAGTAAAAATTGATCAACTTCAGCGAAATTTGGCACGTAGATGCATCTCAGCATTTTTGAGAACTGTATAGTTTTTGAATATTCCTCACAAAACATTTCCAAGATGGCGGCCAATATGGCGGACGACTAAAAAAAAAGTTTTAAGCCAGCATAATGTGTTATACATCGTTTTGAAGGTCTTTAAGAGAAGGAAAAGAATATGTAACTAATCAAATTTCACACTTCATATTTTCAAGATGGCGGCCAATATGGCGGACGACTAAAATAAAAAGTTTTAGTCAGCATAATGTATTATACATCGTTTTAAAGGTCTTTAAGAGAAGGAAAAGAAAATTTAACTAATAAAATATCGCAGTTAATATTTTCAAGATGGCTGCCAATATGGCGGACGACTAAAAAAAGTTTAAGTCAGGTTAATGTGTTATACATCGTTTTAAAGGCCTTTAAAAGGAGGAAAATAATATTTAACTGATAAAATTTAATACTTCACACTTTCAAGATGGCGGCCAATATGGCGGACGACTAAACAAAAAGTTTTTAGTCAGTATGACATGTTATACATCAATTTAAAGGTCTTGAAGTTTAGGAAAGGAATATCTAAGTTTCAATAACTCTATTTAATAAATATTTACAACAAATTCTGAATCAAACAGGCGAGCGTAGCGAGCCTTCTTTAATTTGATTAAATAATTACTATATTAACTGTATAAACAGGCGAGCGTAGCGAGCATGCAATAACTTTATTTAATAAATACTTACTACAAACGCTAAATCAACAGGCAAGCGCAGCGAGCCTGCAATAACTTTATTTAATAAATATTTACTACAAATGCTAAATCAACAGGCGAGCGTAGCGAGCCTTCTTTAATTTGATTAAATAATTACTATATTAACTGTATAAACAGGCGAGCGTAGCGAGCCTACAATATCTTTATTTATTAAATCTTAACTACAAATTCTGAATCAAATAGGCGAGCGTAGCGAGCCTTCTTTATTTTATATAATAATTACTATATTTCCTTGCAAACAGGCGAGCGTAGCGAGCCTGCTATAACTTTATTTAATACATATTTCCTACAAACGCTAAATCAACAGGCGAGCGTAGCGAGCCTACAATAACTTTATTTAATAAATATTTACTACAAATGCTAAATCAACAGGCGAGCGCAGCGTGCCTGCATTAACTTTCTTTAATAAATATTTACAACAAATTCCGAATCAAACAGGCGAGCGTAGCGAGCCTTCTTTAATTTTAATGAATAATTCCTATATTAACAGTATAAACAGGCGAGCGTAGCGAGCCTACAATAACATTATTTAATAAATATTTACTACAAATTCTGAATCAAATAGGCGAGCGTAGCGAGCCTGCTATAACTTTATTTAATACATATTTACTACAAATGCTAAATCAACAGGTGAGCGCAGCGAGCCTGCAATAACTTTATTTAATACATATTTACTAGAAATGCTGAATCAAGAGGCGAGCGTAGCGAGCCTGCGTTAATATTATTAAATAATGATAATGGACAAAATCATTTTAATGATCTTTTCAGGTTAAATAAGAATGTCAGGTTTAAATAAAAAGTTATATCCAGCATAATGTGTTATACATCGTTTTAAAGGCCTTTAAGAGGAGGATAAGAATATGTAACTAATAAAATTTTACACTTAATATTTTCAAGATGGCGGTCAATATGGCGGAAGACTAAACAAACAGTTATTAGTCAGTATGACATGTTATACATCAATTTAAAGCTCTTGAAGTCTAGAAAAGGAATATCCAACTATTCAAATTTCACACATAATATTTTTAAAATGGCGGCCAATATAAAGAAAACAAAAAAAAGTTTTACATATCTGCATAACATGTTATAATTCGTTTAAAGGAATTTTAAAGGCTACAGATTATGTACTAATACTGTATAAAAAGGCGAGCACAGCGAGCTGGCATTCATTTTATTATATAATTATTATGTACAAATACTTTTACAACAGGTGAGCGTAGTGAGCCTGCAATAATTTTATTAAATAAAATATTTACTACAAATGCTGTATAAACAGGCGAGCCTGCAATAATATTATTAAATAAAGATTATGCAGAAATGCTTTTATAACAGGCGAGCGTAGCGAGCCTGCATTAATATTATTAAATAAAGATTATGCAGAAATGCTTTTATAACAGGCGAGCGCAGCGAGCCTGCAATAATATTATTAAATAGAGATTATGCAGAAATGCTTTTATAACAGGCGAGCGTAGCGAGCCTCCATTAATATTATTAAATAAAGATTATGCAGAAATGCTTTTATAACAGGCGAGCGTAGCGAGCCTGCATTAATATTATTAAATAAAGATTATGCAGAAATGCTTTTATAACAGGCGAGCGCAGCGAGCCTGCAATCATTTTATTAAATAAAATATTTACTACAAATGTATGCTGTATAAACAGGCGAGCCTGCAATAATATTATTAAATAAAGATTATGCAGAAATGCTTTTATAACAGGCGAGCGTAGCGAGCCTGCATTAATATTATTAAATAAAGATTATGCAGAAATGCTTTTATAACAGGCGAGCGCAGCGAGCCTTCAATAATATTATTAAATAAAGATTATGCAGAAATGCTTTTATAACAGGCGAGCGTAGCGAGCCTGCAATAATATTATTAAATAAAGATTATGCAGTAATGCTTTTATAACAGGCGAGCGTAGCGAGCCTGCAATAATATTATTAAATAAAGATTATGTAGAAATACTGTATAAACAGGCGAGCGTAGCGAGCCTGCATTAATATTACATTTATAACAGGCGAGCGTAGTGAGCTTGCAATCATTTTATTAAATAAAATATTTACTACAAATGCATGCTATATAAGCAGGCAAGCGAAGCGAGCCTGCATTAACGTTATTAAATTAAGATTATGTGAAATGTTGTATAAACCGGCGAGCGTAGCGAGCCTGCATTTATATTATTAAATAAATATTACGTACAAATGTTGTATAACCAGGCGAGCGCAGCGAGCCTGCAATCATTTTTATTAAATAAAGATAATGTAAAAATGCTATATAAACAGGCGAGCGCAGCGAACCCGCAATATTTTTATTAAATAAATATTATATAGAAATGCGGTATAAATTGGCGAGCGTAGCGAGCATGTATTACTATTATTAAATAAATATTAGTTACAAGCGCTATATAACCAGGCGAGCGTAGCGAGCCTGCATTAATATTATTAAATAAAGATTATATAGGTAAAAACTGGTGAGCGTGGTGAGCCTGCAATGACTTTATTAAATATGGATTATGTATGGATGAATGGAAAACATTTTAGCTCCTGAGAACTTGCGAATTTATACGAAATTTAATTCGGCTCACATCATCTTGGTCCTATAATATGACGATTAAAGAGGAAGATTGTAGTCAGAATGATATACCATACATTGTTTTAAAAGGCTTTATGAGTAGCAACGTTATCAACAAATGTGACCGAGATGAGGGTGTTAAAAAGTAAGCTTATTCTTATTGCTGTTTTTCGTAAAATGATTTTAAACCTGTTTTGAGGTTGAATAAGAATATGTTAGGTTTTCACCGAAAAATTATCCTGGTAGCAATATTGAGAACATAGTATGGGTGATGTACTCATAAGACCTCAATCTATGCGAGTTCTTTATGCACCGCATCACTAGTTATAAGCCGTGTATAAGTCGTTTACTCGAGAAAACTCTAGTTTTCGAGATATTGGTAAAAATAAATCTGATTTGGTTGAAAATTTAAAACAAAAATTTATTAGGATCTTGGACTGAGATAATATGTGAAAGTCAGTTTGAGTTGTCTCGGACCAATTTTTTAACTCCACTTTATAGTTTAATTTTTTTTTTTTTAAAGAAAAAGGGCTTTTTAAAAAAAGATTTAATAACACCTTACATTTTATCTTTGAGTATACAATTTCAACGAGTACAATTTTTTTTTAATACTTTAAATATTTAACTTAAAATAACTACGTTTATATAAAATGTAATCTAGATCTGAGGCAATCGTGAGACTTTCTTTTTCATCAATTTCACAACCATAAATAAAACAAAGCTAATAATATAAAAAAATAAATAAAAAATGTTCAAGTATTTGTTAAAGAATGCATTAAAATAAAAATAAAATACATACTATATCCAACTAAATAACATCTTAACTATAACTAAATATAAAGATCTTGCTCACTTAAGAAATTCCATTTGAAGTAAGTTTTGAATTTTATTATACAAATATAAATCGTCTTTAAAATATTGATCGAGATTACTTTTCCCACGACAAGTAAAACTTTAAATAAGTCTTATTATTATTATTTAAAAAAAAAGAATTCATTTTTTCTTGAGAGCAGAAACGTTGTTATCGACGCATTGTAATCAAATTGTAATAAATGAAAAAAAAGGTTAATTGCCATCTTAAAGAAAGAATAACTTATGATGGTTTCTTTTGATCGTTAGTTTGTAAAAAAGCTGAATCATCTATGCTTCCAGCTACTTTAACTATCTAGTTATCTAGGGTCACGGCAGTGCCTCTGCCAAGTCGAGCACAGCTGTACCATCTGGAACTGGAACCATTTCAAGGCATTTTGGAACCTCCCTCTATAATCTTATTGAGCTGAGCAAAGCGAAGCTCTTATACTACACTTTACATTTTTTCTGACGCATACTCCTCCTGAACGGATTAACCGATCTGCACACAATTTGACACGGTCATAGTGACCAACCACAGGAAGGTATAAATCTGATATGGTCCTAATTGGTACACAAGGGTACGGGGTACAAAAGTTTCCTCCTGTAACGGCTGAACCGATTCGCACGAAATTCGGAACGGTTATAGTGACCAACCACAGGAAGGTATAAATCTAAAATGGTCCAAATTGGTACACAGGAGTACGGGGTACAAAAGTTTTCTCCTGAACGGCTGAACCGATTCGCACGAAATTCGGCACGGTCATAGTGACCAACCACAGGAAGGTGTAAATCTAAAACGGTCCAAATTCGTTCACAGGGGTACGGGGTACGGGGTACAAAAGTGAAAATAGTATATGCCCTTCACCCTTCATGATGCTTGTCGTTGGAAAGCTCTTTACGAGTACAGTTATTGTTGTATATGTTCACTTTTGTCATATTTTAGTTTAAGAGGGGGTAAAATAGAAAAACAGGAAAAAATGCTTTTTAATTAAAAATAGAGATTTTACTATTTTTGATCCGATTTCAGCAGTTTATAAATACAAATGTTTATTGTTTAAGATTAAAATGCACGCTCAACTCAATATTGCAAGCAGGCAACTGCATTGCACACCTAGTTAATTATACTTTGGTGAAATTCAAGTTTAGTACAGACTGAACCAGAAATATACATTTCGCACCTCTACCTAGATTGGCTTATAAGATATATGAACCTAAAGCTATGTTATGTTGTCACTGACTCATCATAATTCTAAGCCACTTCTAGCAATCCTAGAAACTTGAAATTTAGTTTATAGGTAGAGTTTATTCTACAAATAAAGGAAAAATTCATAACTCCGCAAAAATCTGTTTCTTTGCCCATCTAAAGGCCATTAGAAAATCCGCCTATACGAAATTAATAAAAAAAATTAAAACTTGCGCTGCCTAGTAGAGAACTTTAAAACGAAATTTAAAAAACGAATTATTTTACTCTAATTTATAGAATTAGGTTGACACTGATTTGACAGTATATTGATCAAGATAATTATTTGGTTCAATTTGAACAGCCACCACGTTCCATACCTTGTCTTTGTGTTTCCAACCCTTTCTTCTAAACAATTCTTATTATTCCTACTACTCTTTATTCCCTAATATTTCTTTCATTATCTTTCTATTATATACTAACAAATAGAAGTGAAAATCCCAACAAAAACACTTAAGTAAAAAATAAGCCAAGTCTCGCGTAAAAAGTTGTTTGATCATAGGTGTAGGCAAGTTTGTCTCGTCCTTGTAAGTTCTACTAGGTCTGATTTATACAGTACAAGTAAATGATGTCACTGTCCCCCCTATCTCTTCTTTGTACCTTCCAACATATTTCAGAAAATGTTTTTAAATTTTAACATGAAGGAAAAGAAAATGTTAATGTTTGTGAGGGACAAAGAATAGAGAGGGGGGACAGTCACATCATTTAATTTACTTGTACTGGATAAATCAGACCTAGTAGAACTTACTTGGACCAGGCAAACTTGCCTACACCAATGATCTCACAATTTTTTACGCGAGAATTGGCTTATTTTTTACTTTCTCATATAAAGAGAAAGTATTGTGATGGCGCGAAAATTCGATTTTGAGATTTTGATGGATTTACACGTTTTGAGGTCCCCTGAGTCCAAAAAAGTGGTTTTAAAAAATGTGTGTCTGTCGTCTGTCGTCTGTGCAGACGCCTGGAGCCTAAACTACTGGGCCGATTTTGACGAAATTTGGCATACATGTTCTGAAAAATCATACCCCGAGGCGAAATCGAGAAATGAATTTTAGCTCTAAATTTGGGGGCGCTACCCCCCCCCCCCCCCCAAAACTCTGAAAAAACGTGAAAAAAATGTATCTCTCGAAAACGGTTCCGACGATTTTGATTAAAAAATTCTAAACTATAGTCCATTTAAATACGAATGTAACGATATAACCCGTTTTCCCGGGAAAATTCTAGTTCCAGAGAAAATAGCTTAAAAAGCGGACAGGGAGAGCCCGGGTTCGATTCCCCGCCAAAGAGAAGTTATTTTTATGATAAATTTTGATGAAATGTTCAGTAATAATTAAATGTACATACAAAAACTAATAAATGGAAAACACTTGGTTAAGTAATTATGAACTCGTATATGAGAAAGTTTGTCTGAATTGTCTCGGACCGATTTTTTACATAAGGGTTCTTGTTGGGATTTTATGTACAGTTTAGAACTCGTGTAATCTTTAGTTCAGGTTACTCGGAAGTAAATTAGAATGTTTTGATACTTGGCATAGATGTTTATTGATGGTTGGAAGCCAGTGTGGCCACTTGTTTGCTTTTCTTGTTAGAATAAATAGGTCAATTTCTTGTTAGAATAAATAGGTCAATTTCTTGTTAGAATAAATAGGTCAATTTCTTGTTAGAATAAATAGGTCAATTTCTTGTTAGAATAAATAGGTCAATTTCTTGTTAGAATAAATAGGTCAATTTCTTGTTAGAATAAATAGGTAAAATAATCACTATTTGTATTCAGCTGAATTGTTCCTTTTTATAAATCCCACACATCTTTAGACACTTGCCACGTCTGATCGGCCATTAAATGATGAGGGCAGCACGAGGTCGTGGGTTCGATCCAGCATCACGGCCCTCTGATTTACATAGCTCACTAATGATCACACCTTACTCGCTTCGGCGGTATTTTGTTCTTTGTTGTAGTTGTTTATTGTGTGAAGTGGCCGGAACTCTTTACCATGGGTGTAAGTAAAAAGATAATAAGGCCTTGTGATCCCTAGCTTCAAACCTAATTAGTGGTTCGTCCTATCCATTACTACTATTACTAGTACTAGAACCTACTACTTATTGATGCTTGCAAATGAAAGTCCTGTAAATTCTAAGAGCAGTTTTGGCCACCATTTTAGAAAATAAGTCACATTTATGATTCCGAGCTTACTGAAGGTAACGGAAGCTATGTGATCATTCTGAAAAACGAACATATTTCATGTAAGAAATCCGTTTCAGACATCAGGGGACAATTTTTGGTTCCGAGTCTGTCTGTCAGTCAGTCGCTCAATTTTTGCGATAAAAACTAAACGTCTTTTTTTTAATGAAATTTGGAAGGTAGGTCACAATTAGCTCACTGTTATACCCATATCAGTTTTAACTGTCTGTGCCCAATTGTTTTTCTTCCACATACGCACAAACATACATTTATTTACATCTATATCTTCAAAAGTACTCATCGGAATTTTATAAAATTAAGATGGTTTGTAGAAAGTGGACAGCAGATAGCCCCAGATTACTTTGAACCGTCTGTCTGCGCTCTTTAAATTTAGGTAAATTGATACTTTAATTCATGCAAAAATCAAAACAATTTTGAAATTAAAGCAAGGGGAGAAACAATTAAAATAATTAGACAATAATGGCTTGTAAAATCAATAAAAATACGTGCTAGGATGCGGGGAAGCTATGTGCCACACTAATTGGCAGTCATAATATATGTATTACTTATACAAAGAAAAATTGGTATAGGAAAAAAGTCATTCTATACATAATTAAAGCTCTACAAAAAAAGGTCTATAGATTTCTTGATGACGCCTTCAATGAATTGTACTGATGAACTAGTAAACTTTATAATATTACAACATATATTCTATGTTAAATAACTTTTATTCAATTAAAAATGTTAGATTCTTAGAATAAATCGGTTTTAATATTATTTTGTTAGACTAAATAAGTAAATTACTTGTTATGTTAGAATAAATAGGTCAATTTCTTGTTTGATTAATAGGTAAATCTCTTGTTAGAATTTAGAATAAATAGGTCAATTTCTTGTTTCATATATAGGTAAATGTCTTGTTAGAATTTAGAATAAATAGGTCAATTTCTTGTTTGATTAATAGGTAAATGTCTTGTTAGAATTTAGAATAAATAGGTAAATTTCTTGTTATATTAATAGGCAAATTTCTTGTTATAATAAATAGGTCAATTTCTTGTTAGATTAATAGACAAATTTCTTGTTACAGTAAATAGGTAAATTTCTTGTTAAATTAATAGGCAAATTTCTTGTTACAATAAATAGGTCAATTTCTTGATAGAATAAATAGGTAAAGTAATCACTATTTATTTGTATTCACCTAAATCGTTCCTTTTTATAAATCTTTCGAAGCTGTTAATTATACCCTAGACGATTTCCGGAATTAGAATATGCACAACATAATATTAAATATTAAGATTATTACATTGATAAAAGAAAGTACGAAATGAAAACAAACTATCCGAAAAATATAAATTTTTAACGAATACCAAATTCCGTAGAAAAACGTGTAAGGAAAAAGTTGTGGGGCACGGTGTAATTTTATTCTTAGGTCCTCTTAGTCGTTCTTAATTATCTACCGAGCTTAAGGATAATCCTAAGGGTAAAAAGCACGGGGTTAAAAGATCCTCGGTGCGATAATTACCTAGATCTCATTAAAGAGTTGTTCGTACCATATCCTTTTTAATCCACCGTAGAAAAAAGAAGAGCCTTTAGAAGAGTTCAAAGTTCATCCGCAAGAGGTCATCTCAAGATAATCCTTTCTTCCTTCATCCTTTATCTTTCTTCTTTACTCCTGAGGACCTTTTTTTTCTTAATCCTTCTCGTTGTCGAGGATGAGGAAGAGGGAGGATGGTAGAAGTTCTTATAAAAAGATAACCATTAGATAACCTTAAGTTCTCACGCATACCCTTGTTTTTATATATTGGATCTGGCTTATAGTGGCTAGATACTTCATGAAGAGCAACCCGACCATTTGTAATACATTATCAAACCCTTTAAAAATACAGCCAGCATTATATAAAGAGAGAGAGAAGGGAACAGTTAAGAATCGAAATGCTTGTTTAGGTACCTTTTGTTCCAGCGTGGAGTACGGTTGAAAAAAGGTGTTTTATTCTTGTAGGTACTAAGGTAACACGATAACAAGTTACAAGATAGGACGGTACAAGTACACCACCACCTAGAGGTTAAAGTGTTTGTCTCTTATCTGCCATCTAAAGCTTATTCTCTATGGTTCGCACCTGGGGCTCTTTTGCAGGCGACACTACTGTTTTTCCACTGTGGCCTTCCACGCTCTTAATAAGCGTCTTAAAAACCGTTCCCTCGAGGTTCAACGCCTCCCCATTCCCCTCTTTATAAACAAAACCCATCTTGCTCAAACTAAAACCAATTAAAATTGTTTTTTTCGTGTCTTAAGGCGATTCTAATCAAATTTTTTTTCACATGGACATAATGGGCTAATGAGATGATGCCTAATGGATAATTTCAAGGGATGTTAAACATGGGTTAAATTGCGAAATTAAACTTCGGAAAGTAGTTTTTCGGAGCAAGAGCTTATACAAGTAAATTTAATTTAGATCAGGTTCACATTAAAGGCATTTGCTTTCGTAACTTTGAGGTCAAATTATATTTACATAAAAAAAAAAAGAAGTTAATTAATAAATGAGTAAATGAGGAGTTAATACCGATAGTAAGACAAAAAAGAACACCTCCCTGCAAACAATAACTTATACGTCAGCAATGTAATACCGTGTTTTTGCACACTGCAATAAGGTACACACTTTGTGTTAGTAAGAGACACCAAGGGATGTGCCGCGCAAGCGTGACACATAGGAACTGTTCCAACATTAGACTATACGTCAAAAAGATGTTGGCTCGGCAATACGCCATGTCCTGCATCGATGCAGGAGTGTCTCTCACTATCACAAATTGTGTAATAACTTATACATTTAAGAGCCAGCTTTCGGCTATCATCTATGCCTGCGAAGATAATTGCGATGATTGTTGCTTTTCGTAAGCTTTGATGAGGCTCATTCTAAAAATTAATGTTGGTGCAGTGTTCGACGTCCAGAATCGCTAACATAATCTGGCTCTAGTAAATAATGGATGCATTCACACGGAGACGACGGAGGTAGGGGCTTGAGATGCTAAGAATATACCGCAGTTGTCCCACGAGCGCCGTTTTAGATGGACGCCAGACACCACTTATGAATGAATCTATAAAAATAGTTAAGGTTTGTAACCTGTTTTGAAAATCTTATTGTCTCAGTGGAAGTTAATTACATAAGAAAATGCTTCTAATATTAGGAGCGAAAAGTCGAAATCTACAATTAATGAGGAGCTAACTTCACCATAATGACCTAGAACTTCATGATACTTAGAGCGTAAAGTCGAGAACTACAGTTAACGAGGACCGGCCCTACATAGGAAGTCTTTAAAGCTTTATGATTTAAGTTGGACAATGTTAGAAGTAAGACTATAGAACCGACAATTAACCAGAAACAGTCAACACGAGAGAACTTAAAACGGCATGATGTTAGCTAACAAAAAGTCTGAAACTACAATCCACTCGAGAGGGTCTACGGTCCTAGAACTACAAAAAATTGAAAACTACAATCAACAAGAAGAATTAAAACCTTATGATATAAGCTAATAATGGAAGCGAAACGTGGGAAACTAAAACTTATTTGAAGACTTACAACTTTATGTTTAAGATCGTCTATTATAAACCTACTTTTAAAAGATTTAAGTGTTTTATATTCCTCATCTCCAAAGAGCCATAAACTTACTTGTTACCAGCCAACGCTCAGTTTTCGCCAAAGGGCATTCGTGCCATTTGGCGAAAACATATTGACCACAACAGTTGGACTTCGCGAAAAAGTCGGTTCTCGCCCCTCTAGCAATAATCTAGGCCTGTGCTGTGCATTCTATAACATGTTCTGCGTCTAAGAGAAAAGATCGATAAACTAATACCAACTTTGTCATCCTTCCACCAAAATATATTTATGATAACAGATAGGACACGCGCGTTTTACATAGATGTGAAAAGTGTCCAATTCCTCCGTATCATAATGACCTAATTTTATAAATGACTCAAGTTTTGTTAATCGGGACATAAAAGAAAAAAATCAAGACAAAAAATGACAGAGATAAAAACACATTAAAGATCTTTCTTTAAAAAACGACATATTATTAAGATTGATCATTATAAGAAAAAGAATCGATCCTCGATCTAATCTGTATCCAATTTGCCTTCTATCGATCAATAATAGATGAATTTCAAGAGCAACAAGAGTGGGGGGGGGGGGGGGATTTTTATAATTAATGATACATCGCAACAGAAAGGAAAAAAAAAACTTTTTGAATTCCGTATGCCGTGTACAGTTGAGATCTTTCGGCGAGACCCAGATCATTTCACACGAGAAACTCCCGATCCCAGATGTGAAGAGACAAGATCAGGAGAGAGAGAAAGAAAAGACGTATGAAGATAAATGATCATATCAGATCTTTTAAAACGTGTCATTATCTTTCGGCATAAGGTGAACTAAAGTTTGAAGAAATGATAGCCACGAAAATAAAACAGAAGAATTTGGAAATATATATATATATATATATATATATATATATATATATATATATATATATATATATATATATATATATATATATATATATATATATATATATATATATATATATATATATATACATGTATTAAATAGATTAAAAGTAAAAGTGTGAAGAAGATAAGTTGATTAGATCTAAGATTAAACCAGAAGACAATTTTACAGATCAAAAGATCTCTAGATATAGTTATTTCATTTTATTTAAAGTAGATACTTCTAATTTTTCCTGTAACAGAAACAGAACAGAGGTTTAACAAATGAGCAACACTCACCCAATCATCCTTGGTATGTTAGACTTTTAAGGGTTACTAAATGTATTTGGTCTTTTGTAGCTATTAGAAAAAAATGGGATGAGACAGAATGAAAGATTGTGTATAAAAACCCCTTACCTTCCATCTCCCATCACAGGTGTAAAAGAAATTGGTAGAGCCAATGATTGATATTAACATACACTACCACAAAGAAGATCTACTGAATTGATTCCTTGAGAATCAATCTTGAGATATTATCTACGTTAATAAGAATAAACGAGAACAAGATTAAGTAGATTCGTTAAAATTAGGAAGGAGCGAGATCCTAATGAAGCGTGATCTTAATGAAGTGTGATCTACTTGTAAAGCGTGATCTTAATGAAGTGTGATCTACTTGTAAAGCGGGATCTTAATGAAGTGTGATCTACTTGTAAAGCGGGATCTTAATGAAGTGTGATCTACTTGTAAAGCGGGATCCTAATGAAGTGTGATCTACTTGTAAAGCGGGATCCTAATGAAGTGTGATCTACTTGTAAAGCGGGATCTTAATGAAGTGTGATCTACTTGTAATGCGAGATCTTAATGAAGTGTGATCTACTTGTAAAGCGGGATCTTAATGAAGTGTGATCTACTTGTAAAGCGGGATCTTAATGAAGTGTGATCTACTTGTAAAGCGTGATCTTAATGAAGTGTGATCTACTTGTAAAGCGTGATCTTAATGAAGTGTGATCTACTTGTAAAGCGTGATCTTTATTAAGTGTGATCTACTTGTAAAGCGTGATCTTTATGAAGTGTGATCTACTTGTAAAGCGTGATCTTAAGAACACGCGTTATCTTAATTAGCAAACGTATTATTTTATAATTGACTTCTTTAACACAATTAACTCAATCCTTTTTTTTTTTTTTAAATAATTATAATAAATGTTTGGTGCCTCTGGAATATTGGCCCTTTGGAAGCAGGTCCGGTTGGATTCCTGTACTCCAAGAAGAGGCCCCAAGTTCTATATCTATACAGCACCCAAGCCAAATATGTTACACACTGATCATCCCATCGAGTTGGTCTTTTAAAACCTTATATCTTTTATATTTTAGATAAGTCTAGTGGCCAATCCTTAGAGACGTATTAATGTAACACAAATATCTGCCTTATTATTGTGGCACATAGTTTAATGTGCCACAATAAGTTTTTTTTAATAAGTTTTCAAATAATCTGCCAATTAGTGAGGCACATAACTTTCTCGCATCCTATTGCGTACTTTATTGCTTTATTCTTTTACAACCATTTTGTTTTTGTTTTTTTTACATGAATTAAAGTCTAAATTCAGCAAAATTTATTAAAAGTCGTAGACGGTTGCAATCAATCTGCGGGTTACTTTCAACAAGACATGAATATTTCATAAAAATCAGATAAGTTTCATATGGTTCAACATATGGGTATAAACAAATGAATGTTTTTGTGCATGTGGGGGAGAAACAAAGGGGTGAACCAGTTGAAACCTGTTGTGGGCTGAGTATGACTTACCATATAAATTTCATTAAAATCGGACGAGTAGTTTTTTAATATTATGTTGGTTCGCAAAAATAAAAAATAAAAAGACGCGGAACCAAAAATGTGCCCTGATGTCTGAAACGGATTGCAGTCTTAAGGCCCCCATTTAAGATTCTGACCGTGTATGTGGCTGCTTGATGTTTGCGCAAACATGATGTTTGACGTGTATGACCTAAATTTGCCCGACATCAGGTTAGCCCTAACATTTTGCGCAAAATGTTTGATCGTGTATGGGGGCTTTTAGAGACAAAAATTATCTGTTACCTTTGGTAAGCTCGGAAGCAAAAAATAAATAGTTGAATTGGACATCTTATATTTTTTTTTCTTTAAATATAAAAAATTCAAAATTACAAAAATTCCCCTACAAATTAAATAAAACATGAGAAATTTCTTAATTACTTTAGTGTCAATAAATCCTTGTCTAGAGTCTAGAGTCTAGAGGGTTAGATGTCGGTTATTCTTCTTAACTTTCTTGATAACTTTACTGCCAATAAAGCCTTAGATATATCTAGTGTGTTAGGTGTCTGTTCTCCTTCTTCGTGTAGATTACTATTAATCTTAAATTCGTAATAATTATATTGTCAATATAGCCTTAGAAATGTCTTGTTTGTTAGATCTCTATTCATCTAGATTGCTATTCATCTAAACTTTTGAAATAATTTTACTGCCAATATAGGCTTAAAAAATGCATGTAATGTGTTAGATGTCTGTTCTTCTTCTTTGAAGATTGCTATTTCTTTTAAATTTCTTGATAATTTTACTGTCAATATAGTCCTAGATCAATATGCCTAGAGTGTTAGATGTCTGCTCTTGTTCTTTCTGAATACCTATCCATCTTAACTTTGGTAATAATTTTATTGTCATTATAGCCATATATATAATGTTTCAGATATCTAGACAAGGCTGATTAACCTTCCTGTAATAACCTAATGATGTGTTGACCAAACGTAACAAAGAGAATATGTAATAATAAAATCATGATTGTAAAACAACCAATAAATGACCTTACATCGTATTCCATTTTGTGATAACTTAAACACATTCCTCTTCATAAGAGACATTACTGTAAACTACAGATTGTTTAAGCAGCTATTTATTTAATGGACCATATTTGTTAAAACCTTCTTTATAGACAATATTGGTCTTGTTGAACAGCAAATCGTCACGAGTTTGAATTTATCCGATAGAACACCCCGCCGATTTTTCTTTCCCCTATTACACCAATCTTTTCATAAACGATTCAAATACTTAACCTGACTCAGTGTTGACATAATATTTACTTGTTTATCAAGCTATTACTTCAGTTCATCTTGTTGTTTTACAACTCTGTCAAATCAACAGATAAGTTCAATGTCTTTATACAAGACTTATGTGGGAAACATTTTAGCTAAATGATTTTAAAACAGTTTTAGAAAACATGAAAAAACATTATTTCTTTAGATCTAAGTTAGGGTCCCCAAATGAGATTTTAATTTTTTTTTTGTTTAGTCTTGTAACGGAGAGCGAGAAAACATCACCTTAGGGCAAGCGTGATCACAATTCCCTATTAGGTCACACATACATTGTAAAAGATAAATTATATATATATATATATATATATATATATATATATATATATATATATATATATATATATATATATATATATATATATATATATATATATATATATATATATACATGCTATTTGCTATTATATAAAGATATGACTTTTGTATCAGGGTCAAGAATATTCTAAAAATCTACTTAACCGAATTCAATGTGTACACAACGAATTTGGGGATCTTTGTAGCTGAGAGGTACCGCATTCAACTTAAAAACCAATGTCCTAATATAGAAATATTTTATTTAAGCCTCATTGGGGCAAGAAATATTTTCACAAGAATAACCCCGTCAAGAAGTGTAGAATGGGGAAGTGTTAGTGTTGATCAATCGATGTTTTCAAAGAGTTTTCGGCCAAGTCAGGCAATGATCTATATAAGATACCTTGTCCTAGATCTAGAAGAATACAACTACGAAGGAGTGGGATATTATATTTAGAACATACCATTCTATGTTCTTAGAACATGAAGTGAACTTAGAAATTGAAACTGCTGAAATGGGCATTGTCGAGCTGAGCGAAGCGAAGCTCTTATACCACACTTTGCATTTTTTCTGATGCATACTCCTCCTGAACGGCTGAGCCGATCCTCACAAAATTTGGCACGGTCATAGTGACTAACCACAGGAAGATAAATCTGAAATGGTCCAAATTGGTACACGGGGGTACGGGGTACAAAAGTTAAAATAGTATATAGTATATGCCCTTCAAGATGCATGTCGTTGGAAAGCTCTTTAAGAGTACAGTTATTGTTCTTATGTTAACTTTTGTCATATTTTCATTTATGAGGGGTCACTATTGGTAAAATAGAAAAAAAAAAAAAATAAATAGGGTTAAAATGCACGCTCAGCTCAATATTGCAAGCATTGCACACCTAGTTTAATTTTTAAAGAGTATGAGATGTGTTTGTACCAAGGGGAAACCGTCCTGAAAGGCCCACGAAATTGAATAAGTATATAATAAAAAGAAATAATAATAACAATTGAAAAATGGACTGCATTTAGTTCACATGAGTATAATCATAATATGTACACATAATATGGTAATAATGGCCTAGAAATAAAATAAATTAGGTGAATGGGGAGGTGGAGTAGTGCGAGTGGAATATGCTGCAAATTGAGGGTAGTTTTATGTCTTTCTTCCCATGGACAGAGCACCAAGGCTGCATATATCAGGGTTGCTTAAAGTACGTAAATAAAATATTTTATTGAAAGGGCACATAGGATTTAAGAAACTTAATGTTGGGATAGTCGGCTTGACTTTCGGCCAATAATCATCATCTTATGTAACTGTGATATTTTTTTACACTCCTAACTGTTTGGTCCTGTAATTTCTAAGTTCACTTCATGTTCTAAGAACATACTAAGGATGTTCAATACGTTTGTTTTGTTAATATCTTCATACGAATCAAATTTACTTCTAAATTGGTAATCAGTTCCTAGATATATCACTACATCCTCATAGTAAATAGTATAGCTTATTTAACGCTAACCATTCTATACCCATTTACAAGTTGTCTACTTGCTAAACATATATCACAATCTCTCAAATTCATTTTAGATGTATCAGTATCTAGTAGTATCACTACATTCTAATACTAAATAGTATACGTTATTTAATAAACATATATATAATATATTTAATTAATTTGTTTACCTAAAACAATTAATATGTTTTTTAAATGTATTAATCAATTTAAAAACTAACATCGACAAAACCTCACAAGAAATATAACCTACAATCGGCACGCGCTGGACCCCAATTAAAATTAATATAAATATATATATATATATATATATATATATATATATATATATATATATATATATATATATATATATATATATATAAAAACTAAACCAGTTTATTCTGATTAAGCGAAGCCTTCTAGCGTATAAACAGTTGACGCTCCTTCTTGTTTGATCTTAATGCCACCCGAATTCAACTTTATTAAATTAAAAATTCCAATCCGTTCCGATTATAAATATGTATATATATATATATATATATATATATATATATATATATATATATATATATATATATATATATATATATATATATATATATATATATGTATATATTACATTCTCTCCTTTTTTTTAGAGATGAAATTAATAATTTAATTTATTTTAACATCTCTTTACTAATAATAAGGAAAAAAAGTAAATAAATGTATTTTAAAAGAAATAAATTAATTGTAATAAATCTTTTTAATTATAGTTCGCGCGTTAAAAGTTATTTAATTTTGGTTTCTTAATTATATTTAATTTTTGTAGTTTTTCCTTATAGAATAAGGGGATCTTTTTCGCTTCATCAGATATCAGTTGGATCGTTATTGGTTTATGGTCCGGTGAAGTCGAGAAAATAAATAGAGAGGGATGGGTCGCAATTAAACAAAATAATAATAAATATATATATTAAATAATTAATCAATAATGAAGTCATCAATTTTCATCCTTAATTTAGTATTTTAGAAGTTAAAAAGGCTGTATATATATATATATATATATATATATATATATATATATATATATATATATATATATATATATATATATATATATATATATATATATAATTAGAGAGAGAGAGAGAGGAGGAAAGAGAGAGAGAGAGAGAAAGAAGAAAAGAGAGAGAAAATGTATAATGTCAATAGCCTTTGATGGACAACTTTCTCTACTTCAAATAATAATTATTGTAACTTTAGAAGCCACGGCCACGGATAGGAGAAGGTAATATAATCAAAGAGAGTATTATTTAAACCAGGGAAGTATTCATAAAAAAAACCTATTAATCTACTTATTACTTTAAACAAGTAAGGCGCGCTTCACGTAAGTACGTGGGGGCGATAATCGCCGGTTTCTGTACATTAAAGTTAAAATTATTTTACACTAATTTTAATAGTAATATTCTTTTTCTACTCTTCAAGACCTTTAACAATGTTAAGTCGCTCGCCATCTTAAAAATATTATGTGTGGAATTTTAATAGTTACATATTCTTTTTCTTCATTTCAAGTCCTTTAAATTGATACATAACATGTCATGGTGACTAAAAACTTGTTTTTATTCACCCGCCATATTGGTCACCATGTTGAAACGTGTAAGTGTAAAATTTTATTAATTGCATATTCTTTTTCTACACTTCAATACCTTTAAATTGATGTGTAACATGTCATGGTGACTACAAGCATTTTTTTTAGTCGCCCACCATATTGGCCGCCATCCTAATGTGTAAATCCTAAATGTGTCCAGTTGTCTCAAATGCCGAAATGCACCTGTGTGCCGAATTTCATGTTTCTAGCTATAGTAGTTTATGAATTGAAACCAGCAACGGACAGACAGACAGACAGAGCCGTTATATAAGGTTTCTTTTTGTACTTTGTACAGAAACCTGAAACTACGGGTAGGAGAAGCTGACAATTAAACAGAGTATTGTTCAATTTAAAAAAGATTAATAAAAGTCTTATTAATCTAATTATTACTTCAACAGCTACGAGTAGAAGAAGGTGACAATCGAAGAGATTATAATTTAATCTAGGATGTTTTTGGACAAAATCTTATTAATCTAATTACGATTATTAAATTCTTAAAACATCCTTTTACTATGGGTAGTTATAATTCAAAATTAACTTACAATAGATGATCAAGTCATAACTGGAACAAGAGAGACCTGAAACAGAAAAAAAGAAACAAACATTAATTAGACATTTTAATAAAAAAAAATTCATATATTACGATCTTGGTAGTATTCATACTACGGAAAGTAAAATATGAATTTCTAATTGATTGTAATAGGTACAGGTACTAATTGGGTACTTTATAATTATAAGCGTTATTTCTCGGTCTAGTTCTATGTCATTAATGTTGACTTCTCAGATTTGTGGAAAATTGAAAGCTTAATTTTGGGACAAGGTATCAATAACGTCAGAGAAAATCATTCTCCTGCGTAGCTTAGTTGGTAGAGCGCTATACTGGAAATATAGAGGCCTGTAGTTCAAATCCCAGCGCTGGAGTGTATTTTTCTCTGTCTGTCTCCCGTAGTTAATAATAATTTTAATTTGATTTAAATTATAAAAAATTACAATTAGTGTAGACAAATAATGAGTACAATACATATTTATATGTACATAACAGGGGTGGGCACGCATGAAGTCAATGAAAACCGCATTCCGGTTTTTCATCTATTACAAAGAGCCACACCATAATTATATAGTATTAAATACAGAAATTAAAATTTAATTTAATTAATATATTTGCACATTCTAACGCAAGTCTTAAGTGCTATGTAAAGTACACATAAAAGAAAATACAATTAATCTTAGAAATATTGCGTGAAATTTGTTAAATACGTCCGCAGCAATTCTAGTTAAGTTAGGCCGCTCCTTCACTTGTCGGTACGGTATCGGTAAGCTCGTTCGCTCGGTACAGATTCTTTAGCGAGCGCCTTTATCTTAATGAGTCCTCCCTGACTAGAGCGGTATGCGTGGGATCGGGATCGATTAGAATGGGCTACATTTTAGAATTTTTTAATTAAAACCGTCGGAACCGTTTTCAAGAAATAATAATTTTTTCACGTTTTTCAGAGTTTTTGGGGGTAGCGCCTTCAAATTTGGAGCTAAAATTAATTTCTCGACTTCGCCTCGGGGTATGATTTTTCTGAACATGTATGCCGAATATTGTCAAAATCGGTCCAGTAGTTTAAGGTCCAGGTGTCTGTACAGACAGATATTTTTAAAAAACACTACTTTTTTTGGACTCAGGGGACCTCAAAACGTGTAAATCAAAATCTCAGAATTTTTGTGCCATCCCAATACTATACACAAAAAAAATCTGGACGATAATCCCTTTTAGACATCAGGTAACACTTTAGACTCGTGTCTGTCAGTCGGTCTGCCATATCTTAAAAACGTATCGTCCGATTTTAAAGAATTTTGGGATGGTAGATCATAATTAGCCTATTTTTGGTCCTCTGTTGATTTAAACTTTTTACCCAAATTTTAATATTGTTTAAAAATAAGTTTGATTCGACTGGGAATCGAAACAGAACCAAATCTCAATTGAGCATTCGTCTCATAAATCAACTTAAGGAATTTATACGTGACACAAATTGACAAGACTATTTTATATAAAATTCAACATTAAGAATATAAAAGTTGTGGAAACATTCAAAAAGAAACATTTATATACTCAAAGCAATTTATTTATTATTAAGACAAATTGTGGACGGTAAAATTATTGAGGTAAAAGGATTCAGTCGCAACTGGATTTACCTGCATTTAAACGGATCTGTTAAAACTTTTATATCTTCTTTACTTGAGAGCGTAACTACTAGTTACATTTATTAGGTCATTTCCTTATCTGATGAGTTCACGTAATAAATCGACAATTATTCTGGTTTTATTTTATTTTTTAGTTAGTTAAGACTTAGAAATGAACGTTATTTAAGTTTAATTGTTGTTATTAAAATGTCTTTTCAAAATGGTTTTTCTTTATTATCTCTTTTGGGTTATTTCTTTGTAATTGCTTAATCTTCATTTTTTGATTGCTCCGGCAATATATATTTATAGCAGTTAAGGTATATTGTCTTTTTTTAAGGTATGTGTCTATCCAGGAAATAGGTATATAGGTTGTTTTGTTTTTTTTAGAAAAATCAAAAATAGATAAATTTCAATATTTTAACAAATAATGTTATATTATATATAACTTTAAACAAATGAGCGTAGAAAACTTAAGAGCATATAAGTGATAAATCATTGAGCTTAAGAACATTGCTCAAAGATTTAGATAACAACAGGGGTTGCATATCAGCGGCAAAACATACAACTGTTATCAGCATTTGGTAAATTCATATTGTACGTGACAGGCCAAGATTTAGAGCCACCTCTAACTATCACTAACCACCTCTAACAACCTCTAAACACCTCTGACCACCCTTTAGGAAATTTCTCTGGCACGTACAGTACGAATTAGCGCAACATTTTTATATTTTATCATTATTATCACCATGAAATGTTTCTTCAAAATCTAATTACGTACATGCTTAATAATCTAAGAAACCCTAATAAGTAATTGGATGCAAGATGTTTTCTTTTATCATGTTTATTTATTATTAAAAAGTTTTGCAATCATTAATCTTTTTAACAATTTGATCTTATATAAATTGTCTATAATTAATTAATATACATATTGCGTATTTAATACCCTCGACCTTGTTCGTAATATTTATCTGTTGCTATTAAAATAAGCATTGCCAGCCTCTTTGAAGGTTTTCTTATCTTTTTTACCGTTTTATAAAACTGTTCAATGTAGGAATTATGTATTTCCCATTCTAAAAAATCGGTCCGAGACAACTCAGACAAACTTTCTCATATACGAGTTCATAATTACACAATTTGTGAGAGACACCAAGGGATGTGCCACGCAAGCGTGACCCATAGGAACTGTTCTAACTTCAGACATTGCGCCATTAATATGTTGGCTCGGCTTTACGCCATGTCCTGCATCGTTTCGTCGCGTCCGACTCATCAGGGGCCCGACGAGTACAAGTATAGGTCCAGAGTTGGGTGAGCATCGTCGGGCCCCTGATGAGTCGGACGCGACGAAACGATGCAGGACATGGCGTAAAGCCGAGCCAACATATTAATGACGCAATGTCTGAAGTTGGAACAGTTCCTATGGGTCACGCTTGCGTGGCACATCCCTTGGTGTCTCTCACAAATTGTGTAGCCTATTGCAATGTGCAAAAACACGGTATTACATTGCTGATGAGTTCATAATTACTTAGCCCAGTGTTTTCCATTTGTTAGTTTTCGCAGTTATTTTTAATTATTATTGAACATTTAATCGAAATTTATCATAAAAATAACTTCTACTCGGAGGGGAATCGAACCCGGCCACATTTAAAGCCATTTTCTCAGGAACTAGATTTTTTTCCGGGAAAACAGCTTATATTAGATTCATATTTAAATGGACTAAACATTTTAGATTTTTTTTTTTAAATCGTAGTAAACGTTTTCAAAAAAAAAATATATATATATATATATATATATATATATTTCATCTCTCGCTTTCCCCTCGGGGTAGGATTTTTCTGAAAAATCGGCCCAGTATAGTTTAGGCTCCAGGCGGGTGGGTGCACAGTCGACAGACAGACATTTTTAAAAACCACTTTTTTGGACTCAAGGAGCCTCAAAACGTGTAAATCCATCAAAAAATTTTAAAAGCGAATTATCGCGCCATCACCATACTTTCTCTTTATATGAGAAAGTAAAAAACTAACAGCCCTTGAAGGGCCTAGCTTTTCCAGGGCTGATACAATAATATAAAATTTAAATGGATAACTAAGGTCAGTGTGTGATTCCATGAGGCGTATAAACCTTATAATTGGCATACGCTCCCAATTAGTCGCCATTTCACATAGGCAGTTAACTGTTTACATGGTGGTGATGCTGGTTCAACTCCAAGCGGAGGGGGGAGGGGGAGGGGGGAGTCTGAAAATTTAACCCAGATCTAACATCATCCCTATCCAAATTTTAACCACGCCCAGTGCCTTTTAAATTGATTGATAGAGGTTCTCACTGCTCTCCCTTATGATCTACCGAGGCCTCCTCTTTTCCATTCATCTATTACAAAAACACTTAAGTTACTTATCTCTATAAGTTTACTTTTCTTTAACAACAAGTTTCTAAGACCACTAAAGTCACCTTTTACAATAAAACATTTGTTCAATCATGTTATAAATCATTTGATGTAGCAAAAAACTGATAAAGTAAATTTACTTTTCTCTAATTACAAGCTTTTAGCACCACCAACTGTCACTTATTACAATAAAACTTTTGGTTTAATCATCTTGAATCATTTGATATCATTGAAAACTGATAAAGTAAGTTCACTATTCTCTCACTACAAGCTTCTAGCACAACCTTCTATCAACAAGGTTTGAGCCACATTTCAATGCAGTATGCTTCCACTACAGTTTGTCTGCTCTTTATCATAATTAAAAAATACAAAAGAATGGGAAGTGGAAAGGGGAAATCGCATTTTTTCCAAGACTACGTTTAATAATCGAATATAATAATGGTTCTGGGATAATGTGGTTTAAATAATAACCTATTATATTTATATTCCACACCCTATATCTATAAAGTTTATAAAGCTTTTTAAGAGTAATATATATATATATATATATATATATATATATATATATATATATATATATATATATATATATATATATATATATATATATATATATATATATAAATGATGGTGTTGACGTTTCTTAAAGATTATAGGCAAACGTGGGTTGAAAAGGTCAGGTTATATTTCTACATTTACCCATTTAAAAGGATTATAATTGGTATTATAGTTCTTTTTATAAAAAAAAATAAGTCTGACTTGGAACCAAAATGAGTGGTGAGGGGGGAGGGGGGGGGGCGTTTCTTTGAGCAGAAACATGCTTGAGAGGGAGAATTGTTGGGTATATGGACTCAGGTATATATAGTATATATAGCATAGGAAGGCGATTCTACCTTCACTCAAGACCTCTGACTACGTGGCGGGTCATGGGAAATGAGAATAACATCTCGAAAAAATATTTTTTTCGAATAGAGAAAGAATGGGAAAATAAAACCCTCCATTCAGACGAAGAGGGAACAAACGGACTAAAAATCTATTCTTTAAAAAAATAAAATAAATATACAACATGTTGATTAATAGATTACATAAAATAGATGAAGGATACAGATTAGATACAAACGAAACGAGAAAAAATAAATAGAAATATCAGATAAATAATGTAACAAAAGAAATAAAATTAGTTTCTAGGGTTTCGCGACTAGAATAACAGAACAAACGTATTAGGATTTAATTTTAAGAGATTTGAAGGATATGGTCAATAGAAGAAGATTTAATTTAGGTGTTTTGAAGGATATGGTAAATAGAAGAAGAGGATTTAATTTTAGGAGATTTGAAGGATATGGTCAATAGAAGAAGAGGATTTAATTTTAAGAGATTTGAAGGATATGGTCAATAGAAGAAGATTTAATTTAGGCGTTTTGAAGGATATGGTAAATAGAAGAAGAGGATTTAATTTTAGGAGATTTGAAGGATATGGTCAATAGAAGAAGAGGATTTAATTTTAGGCGTTTTGAAGGATATGGTAAATAGAAGAAGAGGATTTATTTTTAGGAGATTTGAAGGATATGGTAAATGAAAGAAGAGACTTCAGTTTTAAGAGATTTGAAGGATATGGTCAATAGAAGAAGAAAATTTAATTTTAAGAGATTTGAAGGATATGGTCAATGAAAGAAGAGAATTTAGTTTTAAGAGATTTGAAGAATATGGTCAATGAAAGAAGAGTCCGTCTGAGGGTCATATACTACGTTCACACATCGTTTTGAAAGCGTTTCGGATCCAATTCGCTTTCAAAACGATTACCGTTCACACAACAAAAAATACAGGTGATCGAAATATTTGTTTTCGAAAAACGGTGGCGTCACAAGTAATACCTTCTTTCTTGTTACCTAATATGTCCACGAATTATTACATTTTATTTACAAGTTGTTTTTACAGGTTCTTTATAGTATTAACTTTTGTTTAAAAACGTTTTTGCAGTTTAAAAAAAAGAAACGGAAGCTCACGAAAACTTAAAAGCTTTAAGAACTTAAAAAGTGGATAAGAGTAAAATAACCTGATATCTCGATCCCCTCCACGACCTGTTCATACGAGCGTTTTGAATTTCGATCCCCCGATCGGATTACGAATTTTTGGTGGAGCGGATCTAAACCGATACGATCCGTCGATCTCCGTTCGTACAGCGTTTTGAACTCGCGGATCGTTTTCAAAGCCGTTTCCAAAACGATGTGTGAACGTAGTCATAGCTTGGCAATAGGCACATGAAAAAGACAAACCGGTGGAGAGCGGCCATGTCCTGCCCTTTTTGGTGGACAATGTTATTTTCATGATCCTGAGTACGAACTTAATTAGTAGACCAAAAATCAAGTTGATGGTTGTTTGCCACTTAATAGTTATATAATATTTGACTAACTAACCATTCAAGGGTGACTCACCCTCACCACCTGAGGGGGGGGGGGGGTCAGATATAAACCGATTAATCCAACCAAATATATATTTTCATATCTGCTCATTCCCTATTACAATAAACACTGAGACATAATTTGAAATTAAGTCTCTTCCAACCACCTCATTCTTTTTTACAAGCTTTTATTTAACTATGTTCAAATCTTGCAACTTTTTTAAAGCAGTCATCCTCAACCGATTGAATTGAAATGTTGCATACACGTTTAGTTAGTACGGTTAGCTAAGTGACGTCATTCTAAATCCAATATGGCGAACTAGTTATTTTTTAAGCACGCCTAAGATATGGGTATCAAATGAAAGGGTTTGCTGAGAAGAATACGAATCAAAGCTTGTTATTAAAAATGTTTTTTCCTATTAATTTTTTTTACAAGAATGCAAAATAAGGTTTAAATTTTTAAACTTCAATCTTAACAATGTCTCAATGTCATTCATATTTCATTAATGACAGGTATCGAAGATGAATCCTTGAATTTGAAAGCCGACGTCGTACAATAAAGTATTTTTTGTGGATAAATATATCTGTATTATTTTCTCATTACAAGACCAGACAGTATAAACATTTAAATGTAATTAATATGGAACTAAATAAAAACATATATTTAATTTAATAAGCAGAAAGATTAACTATACGTTAAAAGATAGAAGGAGAAGAAGAAAAGTTAACACATTCCTCTCATCTATTGCTTTTAAAAGCACGGGGTGTTATTTAACCTGGGTGTTATTTAGTCTGGGTGTTATTTAGTCTGGGTGTTATTTAGTCGGGGTGTTATTTAGTCTGGGTGTTATTTGGTCGGGATGTGTTAGATAGCGAGACCGATGCCTTATTATAGTTCCTTTAAGGGCAATAATTTATCAGGAGTTATTAAAAACCATCTTCAATCTTATTATTTTTTCAAAAAAAAAGGCTCCAATAGAACAGATTATTAAGGCTTTCAAATCTCTCACGGATTTGGAAGAGATGAAATAAATTCAAAAGGAAAAGAACCTTAAAAAATTCACACGTAGTTCATTTGTAAAGAAATAAAAACAAATCAGATCGTTATACGCTTAACCAAATCACACACGTATTATAGGTGTGTGTGTATATATATATATATATATATATATATATATATATATATATATATATATATATATATATATATATATATATATATATATATATATATATATATATATATATATATATATATATATATATTAAAGAGAACTCCTACGACTCAACTCGGGGGAACGGTCAGGGTAAGGTGCTAAGAAAAACTTCACAATTCCATCAGCCAACGTTTCGGCAACTTTATGATGTTGCCATCATCAGGGCAAACTGAAACATACAAATATAATAAAGAGCTAAATACATAGAGAAAGGCAGAGAACATCAAAAACGAACCGACAGTAAGATCGCGATTACCCGTGACAAAAAGTAGGAAAAATAAAATTGCAAACAAGGCAACTTACATGAGTAAAGGGAAGAATAACACCGGAAAATTTTAAGTAAAAAACTATTTAAGAAGTGTAGAAAGTAGACGAGAACGAGAGAAAACGACGTTCCTGCAGACTCTGAGAAAAGTAAACAAAGGGGCGAGATGACAGCAGCTCGACGCGCCAGGTGAAGCTGGTGGCGGAAAACGGAACTAAGGTGACGTCTAGCCTCCAGCTCCCAATGGTACGATCTAGCGGCCTAGCTTTCGGCCTCTATAAGGCCATTATTAGAGCCGAAAATTATGAAAACGTGAATTAAACAAAGGATCAGGTAGAGCGGGGTGAGTCATGCAAAGCCAGACACTGCCACAAAATCAACTTGATGTTTATTTATCACTTGAAAGGTTTGTTACTCAAGAATTTCTTCAAATCATTGTGATCACCTTGAAAGTGATAAAACATCGTCAACTTACAATTTGATCTACTAACTAATTTTAGTTATTTTGTACTCAGGACCATTTGTAAACTCGGCCAATGAGAGAGCGTCCTGGTGCCTCTTTTTTAGGATTACGATAATCCTAGGATTCTAAAGATTTTGCATCTCAGGTCTAGTCTAACCCTTGGCGGCTGGTATCAATATATATGTATTTTTGTTGTATAAGTCATAGGCAAGTTGCTTCTTTAGGTTTTTTTTTTTATAAAAAGAAGCTTAGAACTTTTCATAACAATCGCGGTTATTGAGTTTTACAAGCATCGCGTTAATCAATGTGTGTTAGGGTTAGTTACCTTAACATTTTATAGAATGTTATTGTACAGGTACAAAGGGTACATCTATGCGTGCCAAGTTTCACCTCGATGAGATGACTGAAGAGGTTAAAACATACTGTATTCAAAATTCAAGATTTAACTCTTTTTACCATTTTTTAAATTTAAATTACTTGATGATAGTAAGGTCAAGAAATTCTTAATGATCCTCATTAATGCAGAAATCATGTCTAATATATTAGCTTATTTGAAAACTCGAAAGGCGCAAAAAGTATTAATATTGTCATGATTATTTATATAAAATATGTGTATATTATAATCAAGAACTGTTCATATTAATCAGTGATTAGAGAACGCCTTTCTCTCTTCGTTCGTGGCTCAGCGTTAACCCTAACATCAGATTTAACAACACTCGGTTCACGCTAAACACTAATTCAACGTTTGCAGATAAAGCATTTCAGGTACTTATAAAGACTCTTTTTTAAAGTCCTCTTTTTCTCCCTTCTGGAGGTAAAATCTTGTACGTACCTCGGGAGTAAAAATCACATGCACCCTCGCGATAATTAACTCCCTCGGCTTCGCCTCGGGAACCAACTTCATTGCTTAGGGTGCAATCACTTACTTTCCTCCCTTGGTGCGTAAATAACTATTTCATCTGAGATATATTTCATATACGAGCAAGATGGCATACTGTTTTATAATCTGTTAATAATAATAAATCCGCTAATGGATTGTTTGTTCCAGGACCAGACCCCCAGATACTCTAGCGATAATCGCACCAAGCCAAACGGAATCGTATAAGGCACTTCTTTAGATTGTTACTCCCCCTTTAAAAACCAGAGGGGAGTAACAATTTAAAGAAGGTGTTTCGATTCTTCTTTAGACTGTTACTCCCCTAAGAAAAACAGAAGTATGATATTCCGTTGTCGCAAAGTACATTGGATCCCTTTGTCTTAATATTTATTTAGTCAAAGTCATTTATATTCTAAAACAAACCAAAGGGGAGTAACAATTCAAAGAAGTACCTTATATAAATAAAACAATATAATTAAATTGCACTTCAGGACGATCCCATCAGCCGCTCCCATATATCGTACCTTAATACTCCTTTATTTTAATATTTTCCCATTTTTTTTCCTTTTTTCCAACATCGTCCTGTTGTTCGATCTTATAATAATATTTTATTTTTCCAGAGCGTCTAACCAATATTTTTCATTATCTTACCCCGTCTCGTTCTCATATATAGAGAATAGAAATAATAATGTAGGAAGACAATAATTTATAATAAGGCGGTGAGGTGCGGGGTCCGCTTGTCCGTAGTTTCCCCCCCTTGTCCGTGTGATATACCGCTGCCATATTGGCGCTTCGAATTTGACCTCTGCCCTGGTTTGAAGGTATAAGCTTCGAGTTCTAAAGCCAATTTATAAACTCGCATTAATTACATTCTTTTATTCCATTTCATTGCCAAACACCCTCCGACCCTCCTCTCCAACACCCCGTTAAACTAAGTGTTGTTATGGGGTCTCTCCTACATTTTTTATTTTTTATTTTTGTGACAAATTTTTCTTTTTTTATTGTCGATTTAATTTCATTCATTGCGAAAACCGAATCTGGCCTTAATTTTTTCCGTGTATGTATGTGTATTTGTCACCCCCAATCTGACTTTATAGGCGCAAAACTGGATAAAGAAATCGATTAATTTTTTTCCAGAGGTAAGCATAAACATGTTGAGCATGTTCCAGGCTTGGTTTCATCGAAAAAATTGAGTAGAATCAAAGTTATTAACAATTTTATAAAAAAAAATAACCTAAACAAATTATGTTGACCAAGTATTATATTGAAATCCCCCACTGACTCTCTAATCATAGTACATTACGCGTCGAGTGCGGAAAGTAGCATTTTGCATGCGAGTGTGGAGTTTGCACCCGAGCGACAGCGAGGGTAGTAAAACCCCACGAGCAATGCAAAATGCCGTTTTCGCACGAGTTGCGTACCGTACTTTATCTACGATTGTTAGATTTAAATAATAAATACAGAAAAAAATAAACTTGCTGTATGTAAGTTCGTATCTCTTCTCTTGATAAAGATGGCATTAATTCTTGAGTTGTATTTTTTGCCGAATTAATTATTTCTGGAGGGTTATTATTCTCCACATTTTCGTCAAAGTCACTTGATTCACTCATTGTTTTTCACTAAAAACTCGATATAAACAGTTACTTTAATAAAAGAACACCAAATTAGTTTTGTTAAATGTAAACAAACTCGGTAATCGTGCGTAAAGCTGAAGAATTCCTCTTCTTTACCGCGCTAGCGTGGTAAAGAAGAGGAATTCTTCAGAACTATGAGACGCGCATGCGCAATGAATACAAGTACGTAAATAATCACTTTTTACGCATCTAAACAGAGATATAATGTTTAAATTTCGTATCAATCGTAGATAAAAATGTTTGAGTACTTTAGACCACAATAGAGACTCGTGGCTTTTTGTTGCGTTTGGTTGGAAGTTGGCCCAAACTGACTGGAAAAATCACAAATGTTTTTAAAATATTATTTTTACCCCCCTTAAAATATTAAAAAAGGCGGACGCAACTTTAAAGTTTTTTGGAGCCTTATTGCGGCTAAACGATAAGTATATCGAAAAGCTGATTGCACTAGCGGTATCTGATTTTAAAAGATCTACAACTTCGGTCCTATGACTTATTGCGTTACTTCCTTCGGTACTACCTTAAATAGAGCTAAATTTGTTTTGGAAATCATTAGGGTCCTTGGTTTGACCTCTTATTGTTTTTAATATGCAATAAGTAAAACTAAAAACTAATAAAAATAAATATAAACTAAACACAGCAATATGTATAGTTTTAAAATACAATTTATATTATAGAGTTTAACAAAGGTTATTGCCAAGATAAATATAAAATGTAATAGAATTATTTAGATTTTGCCGCAATAGGTGTGTAGTACAGTTAGAATTCTTGGCTAAGTTTAAAAATGTCCAATAATTTTAAACAGACTATATAATTTATCCTGGCTTATTATGCTTATTCGTATAATAACTTTATAGCATGAAGAAGACCCTAAGTTCACTTGTATTATTTTTTTTTTTTCAATTTCTCACAAGATTATAAATAGGGTAGGGTAAAGCATGACCCCTTGCAGTACACCGTACTTTATTCGGTCTGTAATGTACTTAGTGAATTGACTTCACGTACCGCTGTTAGACACCTAACAAAAGTTATTATGCGGTTTGAATACATTAGAAATTCAAGTAATAGGTAAACGTTGGTTTTTAATATAAATTCTTAAACGTGACAGTTCAAATTTCTTTTCAGGTACTTTTTCGATTAAAATAACGAATTGGTTTATGAGGATCATTAGAACTTATGTAAATTAAAGAAGGGATTCAAATAATCGTAGGTGTGGATGCTTATGATTTGTGATTTAACGTATACAAGCAAATATTTATTGTGGGTAAGGTACGCTTCTTTGGAAAAATTGTTTTTACTTAATATTAAATTGATTGATAATTTTACTTAAATAAAACAAATTCAAAATTAGGAAGATAGAGGATGGAGGACATGGGGAATTTGAAAGTTGTTTAAAATTGCATAATCAGATTTTGATGAAATTTGGTTAGAATGGCAAAATTAGCCCACAGGTGGTTTTATTTTAATTTTCTGCTAACATTTTTTCCTCTCAAAAAAAACTTTTTTATATTAACAATTTACATGTTATTTCAACTAATCCTTGCTTCTTCTCACTCATCAATATAATTTTTAGTAACATCCTAATAATTGGTAAATAATTTCCCTTCTAATTTTATTCATAATCGAGTGACAATTCGTCCAGTGGAAGGACGCGCGTAAGCTATGTGCCACACCAATTGGCAGACGTTTTCTATTAATGTTGACGAATAAATGTGAACAAAATTAACATGTTTGAGTCTAATGATAAACGAGTTATGACACGTGATATAAATTAGTATCTTAGTCAGTGCCGGATTTACCACTAGGCCGACTAGGCCGTGGCCTAGGGCCGCTGTCTTAGGGGGGCCGCAGGTATGGGCAATATATTGATATGGCTTCCCGCTCAGAGGCTTTGACACAGTATATTCTAAGGAGTATTTCTTGAATTTGAGTATGATCCTGAGTACTAAGTTAGTTAGTAGACCAAATATTAAGTTGATTTTAGCTTGTCACTTGATGGTTAGTTATTCAATTACTACTCCAAATAAGAGTGGTCACCAATCAATTAACAAGCTAACATTATCTTGATTTTTGGTCTACTAACTGGGTTTGTACTCAGGATCATTAAAATCACATTATTCACCAAAATGACCGCTCTCCATCGTTTTTTTTTTTTTTTTTTTTTTTTTTTCTTGTTCTTTTCAAATGCCTATTGCCAAGGTGACGAGCCTATGTACGGGCAGATAAACTTAGCCGACCACATATTTTTTACAGGCACCAAAAGATTATATTGATGTTAGTCAATCACTCTTTTGCACGCTATCTCCTGAGCTATACATTTTTTATTTATAAGATTTTAAAAAAAGGTTCTACAAATAAATAAAATTTAAGTCACAAAAAGAGTGAGTTTTATTGGCCTACTTATGAAAACCTAACCATATATTATGTAGTACGTAAAACCAATTTATTTATAAAGTATTTCAAGAGTTAAAAAAAAATGTCCAATTCATTATAGTTTATTATACTATTTTGACATTAGTTAAGTTAAGTTAGGCCTACGAATATTAACTTAACATACGGTTTTGTAAAAAAAAAATCCAAGTAAACCTAATTATAGAACTAACCTAGAACTTCTATAGTTCATAAAAACTAGGATAAAAAAAACAATGTGGGTGGGTAAAATTTGGTTCTGGGCCTCAAAAGTCCTAAATACGCCACTGATGTTAGTATTTATCATAAGATGAGAGGTGAAATTACTTGATTAATAATAATCAATTTTCAAGCTCTAGGGTTGATTCACTCACTTAGGCCGTCCGCACACGGGGCGATAGGCAAGCGATACAACAGCAATGCAACAGCGATACGATATCGCCTCCCTGTTGCTTCCTAGGTAAAGGAGCGGGGACCCACCAACGGAGCGATAGGGAGGCAATCAGTAGGCGATACACTCGGCGGGTGCAATACATGCAACACGTGCGACCTGCAAGGAAGCAACCTCAAAGCGATATTGCAAGTGTTGCATTTGTTATATGCTTTTACCCTCACGGAGTATTCCAGAAGTAATGTGACTGCGATAATCTTTTTTTTTGTATTACTTTATAATACAAATACATAAATGAATGGAAGCATCATTATATTTATTTTACGACTAAAATTTAAATAAATTAACTTTAATAATGCTGATTAGTATTTAATTGAAAAAATAACTAAAAAGGGAAAATAAAGTTAAAAATATATGTTTAGCTTGTAATTAAATAAAACTAATATAAAAACAAATAAATTTATTTTTACCATTAATATAAAATACATATATACGAGTATAAGATGACTACATTTTCCTTTATTTATTTGAAATTTTTTTTTTTTTTTTTCGATTATGTTTTTTCCCTATTAAATAAATAAAAATAGGCACTTCTTTAAAATGTTACTCCCATTATAAGAAAATCGAAGGGAAAAACAATCTAAGAAGGCGACGGAATGTTCTTCTTTAGACTGTTACCCTCCTTATACAAACAAAATTGATTGGACTAAACATTTATTTTTTTGCCAAAATTATTAATATTCTCCTCAAAGATTACTGCAATCATTAGATTTCGTATATTTTATAATCTATTTAAACTTATAACTAATAATTATATAATAACACATTGAAAATGAATAAAATTAACAGAGTATCAGGTATGAGTTGACAACAAAATATCGCCCCGTGTGCGGATGCCCTGTTTTTAGATCGCCGATATCGGCGATATTGGCGATATCGTATTGCTGTTGTATCGCTTTCATATCGCCCCGTGTGCGGACGGCCTTAAACATTTCAACTCGTCTCACCAGCACTGATGATGACCACTAGTATTGATTCATTCGCTTGAGCATTTCAAATCATCTCACCAGCACTGATGATGACCACTAGTATTGATTCATTCGCTTGAGCATTTCAAATCATCTCACCAGCACTGATGATGACCACTAGTATTGATTCATTCGCTTGAGCATTTCAAATCATCTCACCAGCACTGATGATGACCACTAGTATTGATTCATTCGCTTGAGCATTTCAATTCATCTCACCAGCACTGATGATGACCACTAGTATTGATTCATTCGCTTGAGCATTTCAATTTGTCTCATAGGCACTGAAGATGATTACTAGTTATTGAAAGCAGGGTTTGTGCAATAACCTTACTTCTAACGGAGAGATGTCTTAAAATATAATTGATCTATCTCCTATCCATTTAATATCCCATTAAATTAATCACTGAATATATAAAACAGCATGCTTCAATTTTAAATCGTTGTTATTAGCCGTCCCTTTCTATTGTTTGCTAAAGAAAAGGATTTGTTTTCAAGACTTGACCACGTCTTTTCAAAAGTTAAGACAAGGCCCGTTGTTCAGTTTTGAAGATTGAGTCGTTTCGTTTAGTTAGAAGTAAATAAGTCCTAGGTGCAGAGAAGAGACCTTGCCCCCTCAAGGCAAATCCACACCATCACCCGGGCTAATTGCAGTTCGTGTCTAGACAATCTAGAACCCGAGCGGAAGAGAGCCGACGAAAATTCCGTGACAGCAAGATCCCAGGCTTTTGAGTTAAAACTACCCAACTCCTATCATCACTCCTAATTCAAACAATCCCCCTCTCTCTCTCCCTCATCTCCTCTTCTACAACTTCATCTCTTTCCTCTATAATATATCTAATAAGAAGCAGGAAAACATTAAGTTAAAATACTTTTAAGTTTGTTAATTCAATCAGAAGGGTCGAATTATGAACAAGGTTATGTTCTTAAAGATGCACGTTTCAAAAATAATTTTATATCTTTTTCTCTTTCAGCAAGCTTTGAGAAGAGTACCGTAAATACCAAGAATTGGTTGTCTAAAAAACTAGTCTTATACCACAATCATGAAAAAAAAAAAAATCGGTCCGAGACAACTCAGACAAACTTTCTCATATACGAGTTCATAATTACATAGCCCAGTGTTTTCCATTTATTAGTTTTCGTATGTACATTTAATTATTATTGAACCTTTCATCAAAATTTATCATAAAAATAACTTCTCCTGGGAGGGGAATCGAACCCGGGCTCTCTCCGCCCGCGTTTTAAGCTAATTTCTCAGGAACTAGATTTTTTTTTTTTTTTTTTTTTTTTTTTTTTTTTTTTTTTTTTTTTGGCATTGGCTACATATCGGCCATACAGCCATGATTTCATTAAAACAAATGTTTCTTAAATGTTAACTTTTACACTATTTAGGAAGGAACTAGATTTTTCCCTGGAAAACGGCTTATATCGTTGGATTCGTATTCAAATGGACTACATTTTAGATTTTTTTAATTAAAATTGTCGGAACCGTTTTCGAGAAATAATTTTTTTTCACGTTTTTTTCAGAGTTTTTGGGGGGTAGCGACCCCAAATTTAGAGGTAAAATTCATTTCTCGATTTCGCCTCGGGGTATGATTTTTCTGAACATGTATGCCAAATTTCGTGAAAATCGGCCAAGTAGTTTAGGCTCCAGGCGTCTGCACCGACAGACGACAGACGACGGACAGACATTTTTTAAAAACCACTTTTTTGGACTCAGCGGACCTCAAAACGTGTAAATCCATCAAAATATCAAAATCGAATTTTCGCGCCATCACAATACTTTCTCTTTATGTGAGAAAGTAAAAAAATTATAATAAATAAATAAAACGGAAAAGAGAGAAGACCAAATGCAAAATTATTAAGATTTTACGGAGGCGCGACTTGGACACTAAAGCGTGGGCCTCAAAGTGCATCCTAGGCCATTCGTAGGAAAACGTTTTGTTAGATAATATGAGAGCGTCTATAGAGGTCATCTTAAGAGGTCGAAATATCGTGAAATTTAGCTAATTAATCAAGAATACCTTAAAAATATCCGTGGCACAACACCCACAAGGATTTAGCCTATTTTTCAGACTGTTTTTAAACTTATATATATATATATATATATATATATATATATATATATATATATATATATATATATATATATATATATATATATATATATATATACTCTATGTATGTACAGCATGTTATAAAGGAGTAATAAAATAATTGTCTCTCCACGTAAATTTAACTTTTTACTACCCAAATTAGCTTTCAGCCTTCATAAGGCCACAATCAATGCGAAATAGAGTTATATTAGTAACATGAACTAGACTCACCTTTCGCTTACTTCCTGTTACTAATGTAACTCTATGTCTTTCATATTTCGGCACTGATAACGGCCTTATGAAGGCTGAAAGCTGTTTTGGCTGGTAAAAAGTTTAATTTACGTGGAGGGACAATATTATTATTCCTTAAGATGACCTCCATAGATGCTTCCATATGTAACTAACATTTTAAGCGTTTTCCAACGAATATCCTAGGATGCACTTTGAGCTTTAAGTCCCACGCTTTAGTGTCCAAGTCGAGCCTCCGTAAAATTTTAATAATGTTTCATTATAACATGGTGTATTGAAAACGACCTGAACACGGTATCTTCTCGTGTAAACAACACCATATTTAATCTAGTTAATCTGTATCATTGAACTATTGAAAACACCTGATTGTATGCAGATCGTATTAGGGCATGCGCGGTTTTATGTTTTCCCCTGGGTAACCTGAAACATCGACAGTATAAACCAACCTTCTTTCACAGCCATAATAATTATCACGTTTCAAAACCAGCTGTTTTAAAATTTCGTAAAAACTGTATGCAATATTTTCAAATAACTTAATACGGTCTCGTAAACAGACATCAGTTGAAAGCAGTAACTGTATTGAGATCTTTTTCATTACATAATATAAACAGAGCTATAATTGATAAATGACCAACAGTGAGCTAATTTTGCCATCCAAATTTAATTAAAACTGGACAACTGATACGCGGTGGTTCGCATCAAGCTTTACAAACAGATACCAAACTAAACATGTTTGCTGATTTATGAAACGGATTTCGGTCTTGGGTTTTTTTTAATTTGGAGACAAAAACAAACATCTTCAGTATGATAACATTTTCCGTTACCTTCGATAAGCTTGAATATTGTTGAGTGATATTGACTTCTTTGGGTTCCATTTATCCATATAAGTACTCCGTTTTCCCCACTTAATTATCCCCAACTTAATTATAAAACAAATTATAAGTATGGAAACTTATGACTATTATAGGAATAAGCAATTATATTAAAGTACCAATAAAATGATTGAGACATTCAAAAAATTATGACTTTTACATTGCGTCCTAAGCTTTAATTTATTACTGAATTTACAACAGGTGTTAAAAAAATGTTTATAAGATAATGGTCTTAAAAATTAGAATTAGCTCGAGGGTATAATCTGGATGCCTTAATTGCTCCGATTAAACCACTCTTTAACAGTTGTGTAACATTAAAAGCTCTGTAGCGCGATTCAACTAATGTGTTCTTAAGGAAGATTCACCAATATACACTATAAGAAGGAAAAAAATGGAACATCAGAATGAGAGAATAATGAAGTGGGAGTAGGGATGATGCCGAAGTAAAAAAAAAAATAAGTTGCCTTAGAAAGAAAATAGTGTTCTGAGAGTAATAGAGACATTAGGAATGAAACGATGGGGTGCTCTTGTAAAACGGTGTTAGTTTGGACTTCTTCCAAACTCTTCAGATCATGTAATGACCGAATAATGACTCCTAAGACACCTTCTTCGAGGCACAAGAGAGAAAAAAAGTACCCGTCCGAAGTACACCAACTACAAACAGAAACACGAGTACCATTTAGTGCGGGGTACAAAAGTTCTGACTAATCTTCGAGATACTCCGAAACGAAATAAAGAACACACGATTCCGAAGTATGTTATATACGTCCGAGTACTTACACCTAGGTAATCTGGTCATTTTTAAATCGGCATTTTGTAACAACTCTTAAAAGATCATTGGAGGTGTTAGATGAGACACAGCCGAAGGGCTGTAAAGATGAAGCAGGACATTAAGAGAAGGCGTTATTTTCTCACCGCCTTGAACCGGATCTTTTCATTTCAGTTGGATCCTCTGAGATTTCTTTTTTTTCGGCTTAATCTCTTTATAACAACAAATCGTCCGGTTTGTTTTATTTTTTTTTCAAAAACATGAATGTAGCTTAATAATCATTATTGTTGTATCAACAAAAACGAATAATAGTTATTATTTTAAGAGGATTTTCATTCAATGACAATTTAGCGCATGGATCGGTAAAGGTATTGGTGTAAGTTTCTATCTAAAAAGAATTTAATTTCCATACAAACGCAATATCCGTGGATGAACTAGGCAGACATCCACTAGAAAAGATGGAACAAAACTTTCTCATGTACAATAGATCTAATTAAACTTATGTATTATTAATCATATAAGAAGTGTTCAACAGGTGTGTAACCAGGGCGCCGCCCTCCTGGCTACTGGAAAACATCCCAACGCTTAAAGCCCCGTACTTAGTGAGTGAGCGCCACGAGGCAACACAGTCGTACCCCTAGTAAGAACGTATTTGCAACACGAACAGAACAGTTTTAACCAAATTCGAACAAACCAGAAATTAAACAGTTGCGACCAGATTCGAACGAACAGAGAGTAAACACTTCTGACCAGCGGTGGTCTCCTGGAGCTCGGCCCGCGGCAACACAAACGAGCACCCGGTAGGTGGTAGGAATTGCATTTGCAACCCAAACTGAACACCTTCAACTGGATATAACTCACGTACTCGAACAGAACCTCGGGAGCTATAAGCTATACAAGGGCCGGCAAGAGGCAGTCCAAAGTGAGTCGTTAGTCAGATGCGAAGCCGTCATAAGTGAGTATCGAGGCTTTGTGCCAATATTGTAAAGAGTAGGCTGTGTGCCTTGAAGTGAGAAGCAAGTCTTGTACCAGAGTATTGGTGGTAAACAAGCCGGTATTAATAATTTTAAACTCAATATTACTGGTGAAATCGGAGTACGTTCAGCATGCGGTGTCCGACTAACAAAGGACTAGACAAGGTGCAATCGGAGGTGAGTACAACACTTAATATTTGGGCCCGACCGCCGAGGAAGAATCTGCGGGGAATCTGCACTGTTCCTTGATAGACCATCTAAATTTTATAAAAAACAGAACAGAGCACTTTTGAAGATATAGGTGTAATGAAATGTATATGTGCATGTGGTAGAGAAACAAATGGACGCAGAAGAGTGATTCCGTTCTTGCAACTTTATTGATGTTATCATTGGAAGAAAACCTTCTTAATATATTTTAGCAATCGATTTTTACTTAAATCAGATCCTCAGCAAAAAATTAACCGTGAAAAGAGGGCTAGGTTCCAGACCCTTACCCAAAAAGTAAGCCTACAAAAGTAAGCCTAGTGATATCTTCATTGTGGTCAAGTCTGCTCCTTCTTATTACCCACGTAACTACTATGTGACTACCCATGATACTGATGTTTTGTGCATAATTCAGAAACTTTTAAAATATTAACACGAATATATTTTAGGGCTGAAGGACAAAAGAAATTCCCGTCGCACGAAAGACGACATAAAATGGAAGCAATTTTTATTTTTATTTTTTTTATTATATATGGGGGTGTAATGGTTGGCTAAAATTAAGCGCCGCTAGATTCAATACCAAAAAACAAAGCTATGATTACATTCTTTTTATGAAGAAGAGAAAATTTTAACACTCTCTTACATCTGACTTGATTTTTATATGAAAGCTTATGTACATGGTTATAAACATTGTATAATTTAAATAAATAAATAGATAAGTGATATTTTAACTCAAAATCTATCGATTTCACCTCAAGGTATGATTGTTCTGAACATAAACAATACATTTTTATCAAAATCGGCCTGGCATTTTAGGCACCGTGCGTCTTTCCAGACAACAGACAAACCACATTTTGGACTCAAGAGAACTTAAAACGTGTCAAAATCAAAATATTTGCGATATAACAATACCATCTCTCCACATTACATCGATAACAAAGAATATAACCTACGGGTGTACAACTAAGGTATAGATGAATTAAGATAATGATTTGGGAAAAGTTTTCCGACTTTTGTCTCAAATCTATTTTTTTACTACGTTTATATTAGCTTGATTTCTTGTTTGTTTGTCCGGTACAAATCTGGCAATCGATTTCTAACTAACTTCCAGAATAGCTAGACATTTGAAACTTTTAGCATAGCTCAGAACACGATGACAATGCATTATTTCAATACTTTTAGCCACCTTTCAGCAGAATTTAATTGGTTTTCAGCAAATTTTGCTGTACGGAAAGTTAGTTCGGAAAAAAACCGCAAGTTGTTTTATTTGTTTTGCCATATCCCATATTTACGCAATCTTTATTTTGACGGGTCTCAAATTTGTGATAGATAAACATTGAATGACAGCAAAACAGGAAATATCGATTATATTATTTAACGATTATATTATTTCTAATATATCGATGGCACGCTTTAGATTTGGTGTTGGGGAGATCCGTTGAAGAAAGATTTGTCCTTTTATAGGTTTATGATCAGCTCTCTAGATGGTTGTCATTTATGTGAAGTAAATACATTCGGAACTATTTTTTTTTTTTTTTCACTAACATTATATATTATATAATAATAACAATTATATTATCAACAGTACATACGATTCAACAGAAAATATAAAAACGTAGTATATAGAAAGTTCTTTTTATCTTGAAATTATTATTCTTCACACAGTTTTTTGCAATTTTTATTTTTTTTGCTCCTAGTCAGTTATAGATCATTTCCTACCAATATATTAGAATGGTTAAAAAAACGTTTAGCACAGGATATAAGTCACTTCTTTGAAAGAGAAAAGAAAAGAAAAATGAATCCATCAAAGCTTTTTTTTTTTTTTTTGAAAAAAAAGAAAAATATATATATGAAGCCTTATATTATTTATTCTAGCTTCTGGTTCCTTCCATCTAAAAACGAAGAAGACGCTTTCCGACCTGTTATTACCCATCTTGGTATCTTAACGACCACTGTCTTACCATGTTCTTCTTCATCTTCCGAAAAATAACTCCTAGCCTAAGTCTTAATGAAGTCATCTTCTAACTTTTTTTTTAAAAGTGGACAAAGGAATTATCCTTTTCAAGCTACTAGTCTTAACACCTTCAAAAAGAAAAAAGTTCTCGACCCCTTCTTTCAACTTGAAGAACAGATCATCAGTCAATGCGACACTAAATTCTTAAGGCGATGTGGCACGCTACAATTATCCTTTTTAAGATACCCTAGAGCAACTTCTACAAGTCTATTATCATTTTTGAGGTGTAAAAGTACAAGATGGAAGGAAGACCTCGCCGACAGATTAGCTTGTTCTTTTCTCTCTCGAGCGCCGGAGCCTTTACATCCATTTGTAACCTGATGACTTTTTTTTTTCAACAAGGAATTTAAAGCGGTTTAAGCATTAAGTTGTTTTTTAAACTGCACTAGCTTACACTAATTTCTATGAGAATGTCTTGATGGAAAATGGCCAATATAGGTTTTTTATTTTTTTATTCCACAGAGATAGTTTTTTAAACGACTGCTTTAATTGCAACGTTAAATTAAGTTATTTTATTTTTTTTCCCATGGTTAAAATTAGTTCTTTGATACTTAAGAAGAACTCAATTCTAAAGAATTAGTTAATACCACGTTAGTGCTCTTATGCGGTTTATACATAAATCTTTCTCATTAATTCTTCTATAATTTATGTCCTATATATTTACGATTTTACAAGATGTTGGAAAGAGTCACTTAACACTTCTACGAAATAATTTTTTTCAGATCAGATTCAAGCTCTGTTGTCTTCAACCCTACACTGATTCATTCTCTGGTACTTCTTTAGATTCCAATCTACCTCCTAATATATTCTAACTTCCTTGCATGAAATGTAAGAGCATCATATTTATCTTGTCGTTTTTTGCGTGATGGAAATATATTCTGTCCCACAGAGCAAATACCGAACAATAACCGAACAAAACACTTATCAATTGTGAAAGACATCCTTTCATATAATCCTTATCATTAAACGTAAAATTCTCCCCCAAAAAATGTTAATCGTAAAGTTCTAAAAAAAAAACTTCAGGAATAGGCCAAGGTTTCGTACATCAGAAATCTACGATGAAATCAAATTAGATGAAAAGTCCGATCACGTAGATGATGTCTTAACATCAATTTCTTCAAGCTAATATTTTACATCTACGAAAAATTTCAACATTCTTTTATCCAATATGATAAAATAGCAGATGAGATGAAATTTTCGATTCTTTTATGTTGCTAAAAATCTGGATTTGTTTATGGGGTAAAAAAAATTGAAAAATCAGTTATTGATTTCTTATGGATGTTTTTCATCTTATGGATTTCCGATGGGAATAACAGAAAGAGGTGAAATCTAGAAGATTATTATTCTTTTTTTTTCTTTTTTTAAAAAAAAGTTGAGAGAAGAGGTCAGGTCAGGTAATTCTATGATAACCCTTGTTCTTTAAGAGTGAGGTGAGGTCGAAAGGTTGTAAGTAAGCATTATCAAACTTGTGTTAGTACGCTACGTGCCGGCGTTGCAAACTCAATTCTCCTCTTAAGAGACGTCCCACAAGATTTTCTGCCTTAAGATCAAGCGTAGATCCAGATTACAGGTTATGTGGACGTCGTTCTTGAAATAAAGATTCACCACGTACTTGAGGACGAAACGAACTCTAACCTTGTCTTTTTTACGTTTGGGTTGTTTTTTTTGTAAAAGAAGAGAAAGGTACAGAACAAAAAAAAAAAACGAAAAATGATATGAAAGTTAGTGTCGGCACCTTTTTACATCTATAGGACTGGATTTGTATCAAAAGTATAAGAGATTATTTTTAAGATTTCTTCAGGCACAATTTTACTTTTTTAGGATTATAGCAATCAGTGTTCAAAACAAAAAAAGATTGGGACAAATTGGACAAGATGGTACCGTCACAGTTTCTTTTTGTAATTTGAACAAAAAAAAGAAAAGAGCTTTCTTTAAAATACAAAACTGTCAGAATGGTACATACAAAGTAAGTACGAACAGAGTGGTATCTGATTTCAATTCAGGTTCAGATTCCGAAAACAGGCGAGGGCAGCGAACAGTATAGTTAAAGTGGAGTAGTATAAGTGAAAGCAGGTGTTACGGTTTTAAGTTTATATTAAACCCGTAGGGCTCATTATGTATTAATTATTAGGGCCTTTATTTATTTTATCGTGTATACTGTATACCAGTCGCCCGAGATAAGGTGACGATCGTTGGTTTAAAGCAGGGAACGGGCCTGTCTTTGTTGTGTAAAGATAAGCGTTCTCTGTTTTGGTCCAACGTTCGTCAAGGTAGTGAAACCGAGGGATGTGCCACTGGGAGCTTTCAGGAGTTGGTCCCCAGACCTGCTCTTGACCACTGGCTGTGAGTGTTTGAGTGAGAGACCAAGAAACGGACGCAGACGCAGGCGCTGCTGTGATTGAGTCCCCGTTTGCGGTAGAGCTTGTCACGGGACTTCTCAGTTCAGCTAAGTGGTTTTATACTAAGTTTGTAGGAGGCTAGAAATACGAGTCGCACCTGCAGACCGAGTCGGGTTGATCAGCGAGTATCGGGTTAACCACTCGACCCCATAGGGGCCAAATCGCCGGGTCTGAGTGGAGGGACCCCACCAACGGACGGCTCTCTTCGCAACAGTTCCCCATTTAGTGTGCTAAGTCATCTTATTGTGCATAGTAGTTACTAATAGTATTAGGTTATCTATTTGTTGGTTAAATATATTACCCCTCTTTGGGATTTAGAACCAGTATTGTACCTTGTCGCCTACCTTTATATTACAACCCCCACGCCCATAACCGTCTGAGCTGGGCCCATGTATTATCTGTGTAACACAGGTAACTGGTTGCACAACCTGCACGCTGGTTTTGGAGGCAGATAGTTTACCGGAAAGTTTAGGCTATTTCTTATCTCCGATTGTAAGAGCAATCGGTACTTACACACGGACTGTATGTAGTACGTCCTAATAAGTGCATTTTTGGAACGAACGTTGGCAACGTCTGGAGCCCGGAAGTGAATCCAAAAAAAAAGACCGCCAGTAAACAAAATATTTAATGAAAAGCGTAAGGTACTTCGTTCCTTAACGGGTGTCCCGCGACACCATACGTATATTTTTTCTTTCTTACTTCCCCCACCCAACCTTCCTTGTGCACGTGCGCAGAGTTCCGTTCAGGTTATAAACAAAGCTAAATATACTAGGCATCGCGTGGCTCAATCATTGAAGCGAGCGTGCAATAAAATTCTGACTATTGAAATTTGTTAATCATGATGAATGTCATAGTTGAAGATAAGTGGAAGAGGGCAGTGTGGAGTAGAGTGGGGGTACTCGGTACAAAGCTTTACTTCCTAAACTAACCTACACACAAGACGACTCTAACAATCTTAACCACCCGTTGTAGCTTTTAAACAATTATTATAAATGTATCACTTTATTACTCAAATACTACTGCTTGTATCAAGTTGAAATTTTACATACTTGTTTCAATTGTACTTTAGACGATGTACATGAAGTTTTAATAAAATCGTTACGTTAGAACGTAAGATAACGGTAAAAAGGTTGTTTTCTCTATTTTAAACGTTTAGGTCCGCTTTAATAGTTTTAGCGATCTTTATCGCGAGCATAGCACGCGAACTCTTGGACGGATTCCAACGAATTTAGCCTGAGTATTAGTAAAAGGAAGATGTATACCAAATTTCAACTAAATCGGTCGACTTTTACTCAAGTTATCGTCGGACACGTAAACGTTACACACAGACAGACAGACAAGATGCATATTTCGTTGAATGTAAGAAGCTCGCTTCAATTATTAAAATTCGATACTAACTTTCTAAAAAATATGGTTTGAAAATGAAAAAAAAGTGTGTATTTATAATATTTACTATGTAAATGAATGACACGAAAAATGAAATAAAAAATATAAACAAAAGGAAAGAGGACGGGCAGGTTTCATTTAGGTTAGCTTCAACGCGAGAAAGTTGGTTTCGAACCAACTTTTCTCGTATCATATCATGACAAGTCTATATGCCTCGTTTACATTTAGATACTTCCACTGCTCCTTATGCTGCTGTATTTACTCCTAAAGTAATTCTGAGGCAGCATCAAAGGCAGAGTGTGTTTACATTCTCTCTTACTTGCTTCCCATGGTACACGGGTCATGTCGAAGAATTTGTCGAAGAAAATTCAGCTTTAGCGACATATTGCATTACAAAACGTACAAACCTTTATATTATACATAGTCCACAGGCCACCATAAGAAGTGAGTCGCTGATTGATAAAGTTTTCTTACCTTATGGAATCGCTTATATATGCCTTGTCCACCGATGAATTGGGTATATGGCAACTGGGCGCTGGGCCATTTATTTTTTGTTGACATGCCAAACTTGCCCTTCTGCGGGAACATTGAAAAGAGATAGATAAAGTTTTGATTTTCACAGGATCGTTTAATTAAATTATTTCAAAAACAGTGGTAAAGGTGGCCACCGATATGAGTGGGCCGTTTGGGGTGGCCACCGCTCCAAACATATCACTCTGCGGGGATGTTGAAAAGAAAACGGCCCACTCGTATCGGTGGCCACCTTCACCACTGTTTTTGAAATAATTTAATTAAACGATCCTGCGAAAATCAAAACTTTATCTATCTCTTTTCAATGTTCCCGCAGAAGGGCAAGTTTGGCATGTCAACAAAAAATAAATGGCCCAGCGCCCAGTTGCCATATACCCAATTCATCGGTGGACAAGGCATAAATAAGCGATTCCATAAGGTAAGAAAACTTTATCAATCAGCGACTCACTTCTTATGGTGGCCTGTGGACTAACAGTTTGTATCGTAACTTTATTTGTGGATATTGCCGAAAAAGTTCAAAAATGATTTAGTGTTAAATTTTCAAATGCGGGTATTTTAAAAATGACGGCAGATATCAAAACAAAATGCACTGCGGGAATGTTTGTCTTATAAAGAGGTATATAATAGGTTTGTTCCAACCACACTTCAAACTGGTTTGGAACTGTTCGACGCATGCGCATCGGACCAAACTTGAACTTTTTTGCTGATGCACATGCGTCGTACAGTTTGAAACTAGTTTGAGGTGTGGTTGGAACAAACCTAATTGCTGCAATTATCAATGCAATCGGGACATTACTTTATTTTTACTAACACAGCAAAATGGATGTAGGGAAGATTAGAAGGAGCAGAGTGTGAACACTCCCTGCCACTAGCTCTGCCTGTCCATTGACTTCCGCACGAAAATCCGCCAAACGAGGGGTACAACGGGAAGTGCGAGTGGCAGGAGCATGGGCAGCGCAAGTAACCTGTTTGCATACTTGCGCTGCTCAATTGCATGCCCACTTCCACGGAAGTGGGCTGATATAAACTTGGCAATGGATTATTCTGAAGCTGGTAAAGCAATGTAGGCTATGAACCCACTTTTATATCGTTATTCAGGATTTTTATCTAGTAAGTATATATTAAAGTAAAATCAATGTGACAGCGGTGAATCCTCTTGTCCTACACCTTCAACAACATAATTATTGTATAATAAGCAAAAGTTGAGGTCTGAGTGGACCGAAAAAAATTCACGTTATGAACACTGGATTCAGGCGGTCCTCACTATAAAGTTTTTTCCCCGTAGAAATATCCTAATTTATCTTTAAATGGAAAAAGACATGTGGTTGTGGGTAATTACGAACATTTCTTTTCAGGGGTACGAGAATGTACGGTAATCGCAACCCTAGTGTGCACCTCCATAGCTTTTATTGAGTACCGGACTGTCTGCAGACAAAATTGTCGGAGGCTGACTGCTCTCTAAAGCTTTATTTTCTTAGACGCCATTCTAGCGATAGTCGCTCAATCGATAGTCTCCGAGCGACTGTCGCTGAGGACTCCTCTTTTGAGTTTGCATGCACCTCCTCGATAGTCGCTGGACGACTATTGCTCAGCGTCTATCGCTGGAATCTAGAAAAACGTAACTTAAGTCTAGTCTTGACTTGTGGTGTTGCGTATCTCCATTTACATCAATGTACCATTTAGACCAGAATGTTTGACAAGCGCTCAGACACTTGTCTGGCGCATGTCTTGACTTATGGTGTGCGCACCTCCATTTATATCATTGTTCTTTTATACCAGACAAAACAGTGTGCAGACAAAATTGTCGCAGACCGTCTGCCGAGCTCTTAGACACTTTTGTCTGGAGCATGTCTTGACTTATGGTGTGCGCTCCACCATTTACAACAATGTACCCTTCGGATTAGACAAAACAGTCTGCAGACAAAATAAGTCTATAGGGTGCGGGGTCACAAATGTAAGTCCATCCAAAATTGTACAATCCATTTAATAAATGCAGATAATAGGTTTGTTCCAACCACTCTTCAAACTGGTTTGGAACTGTCCGACGCATGCGCATTTGGAAAAAAGCGTTCCAACGAGCCCAAACTCAAACTCTGACTGACTCCGACTGTTAATCGGCTGTTCCAACCACGCTCTGATTAAATCACGGATTAGTTTGGAACCAGTCAGAGAAGTCAGCGATCGGCGGCAGGGACTAGTAGTTTGGGATTGAGTTTGGGTGAACAGAAACGTAACCTTCCGCTCCACTTCATTGTTTTCGTTTTGATTTCGCTCGTCTATTATTCTCCTTTCTTGAGAATCGATTCTTCTTTTTAAAATGTTTTTGTACGAATGCGACGATGAATTTTTGTGCATATAATGGCATTTTCTAGATATTTCTGAAAAAAAAAAAAAAAAATTGGACCTATTTTCCAAGATGGACTTTTGATACTTATTCCATTTTCAAACAAATATCGAAAGAATCCGATTTATTTCCGCAATATTTCTTTCGTTAACTGAACTAAGATTAATATTTGTTTTTTAAAACAAAAGAGCATTCAGGACTATATCAATAAAAATACGAGTGTGCCGTGAGTCTACTAAAACTGGCTCACCTCAGTAAGCCCGAAAATTGTGAATTGCGTAAATCGAAATGAAATCGTGAATTCATGTATTAAATAAACATTTCTAAAATGTGTGCATGTATTTTCGTCATATCCTCTATGAGTACGTAGGTTTTACTTCCAAATTTCGAGCTTAATTAGCATTAGAAAATGAAACTTTTGTTTTATGGCCCCCCCCCCCTTGTTGTGCGAGCCCTTAGGTGGCCTAAATCAGGCCCTGATTTAAGCAACTGGCACTTATCTTCATCAATTATTGACTCATCCATCATCCATATCTTTAATATTAATAAGTTCAGGTATTTTTGGTAGCACAGGAACGCAAAATCACATAAACGATCAACTCAAAAAGTTGTTCTGATAAGAGTGCTAAATCCTACCACGGCAAACAGTTTGGTTCGAGAAAGGAGCGTTCCAACAAAAACGAAATCACAAATCAATTCCCAACGGTCAGTGATCGCGCATGCGTATTTCGTCAATCACGGACTAATCCGAAACTGATTTGGAACTGGTGGTTGGAACAAACCTAATATGTACAGAATTGTCAGTATGAAAAACCTAATTATATTCTTTTATTTCCACGCCAAGCTGTGCTTTTTTAATTGCAATTTTAGACCTTATCCATATATTTTTTTCTAATTCTCCTCTGTTAAACTTTAATTTCATCATAACATTAACATCGTAAGTATTATTCTAATAAAGGTTTTCTTATTGTTAAGTCCGAGTTAACATTCAAGTTAACATCATAACCTTATAAGATAATTTGAAGACAGACCAAACCCGACTGAAATCAAATTAACTTGAGACGCTGCATTTGGTAAAGGTTTCTATCTTAGTTTTGATTAAAGCAAAGAGTGAAACAAGATGCTACTGTCGGCTACTGTTTTAGTAAACTTTACGATCTTGAAACATAGTCCTTTGTTTTTTATTCTTATTTTATTTTTTTAAATTCATCTTCATCTAAAAACCATTTTAGTTAAAGGTATGTTGCTTAAAATGGCTCTGGTGGAATTCATACAATATTAGTTATTATTAAAAACTTCCAAACACTAAAATACTTACTATGGATTGGTTTTATTTTTTTTTTAAAAAAAGATAACCTGACTTAAAAGCCTTTTCTATCGATTTATAGCAATGCTTCTGAATTTGGACTTTCAAGTAATTAAGATTTTTCTTTTTGTTTTTGGTTTGAAGTTTTATGAAATGGTTAATTTCAACACTTGAAATGAACCGACATGATATTTTTTTAAAACAAGAATACATTTGGAAGCGGTAAATATTACGACTTCAAATTACCTTAGGTAGAAATAAAAATAAATAAAAGTGGCAAATGGAGGAAGAATATTAAGTAAAGATTCTTCCGTGTTTTATTGGCGATTTATTCGTCGAGTCGTAAATTCTTTATTCTTTTGTACAAAAAAAAATTCCAAACCGTTTTTCCATCATATTCATGTAGATTTCTTACTTTTATTTAAAAAATGCTACAAAAATGGATTCGGAACAAAGAAAAGCGTTTAAATAAAAACGAACATCGGATTCAAATATTAATTAACTAACCTCACCGGGGCTCATGCTAATAATCAGTGGTTACTTTTCCAGGTAATATTGCATTATTATGTACGCCTAAGCCATTAATTGAAATATCTGAAAAGTTTCGTTTTTAAAGCCGTCATAAAAAACTACCTGATTAGAACTAAATTATATGCATTCCTAATTAAAATATATCCCTGTAAATCACACATGCAACAAACCCTCTATACTTTATTATTTTATTTAATAACCATTTTAAAATTAAGTATGAAGTAATGCTTTTTAATTTTGTGTGTAATTTGTTTTAAAACAACCATGGTTACTTTCTCTTGGTAACAAAAATTGGATGTCTGAAGAGCACCAAACATTTTTTGAGGGTAATGTTTTCTATAGGTAAAGAGGGTGGTTATCTATGGGAAAGAATTCTATGGTTTTCCCAACCAAACCTATCATATATTGATAAGGAATGGTTCAATTGACCTGAAACATGTCTCATTCCATTTAACTCGATAAAATCCATAGAAAAGAACACCTCTCTTGTATCTGATGCAGCCTCATAATAATTATACACATTGATTTTCCAACCATATTTGCATCTTATATATATCATAAGCCTCATTTTTAATTAGCGAATAATTCACAACCCCCATCATGCGGTTACCGCACTCGTTCAGTGATAATGCCTTGTATATAATGCTCCAGTGCATATATATATATATATATATATATATATATATATATATATATATATATATATATATATATATATATAAACACCATTAAGCGGTTCTTCTTTAGATTGTTACTCCCCTGTGTTTGATAGAATATAAATTACATACTTTGACTAAATAACTATTAAGACAAATGGATGTTTAGTCTAATGCACTTGTCCATTGTACTAATAGACAAATGAATATCACACTTCAGTTTTTATAAGGGGAGTATCAATCTAAAGAAGTGCTCAACAAAAAAACAATTTACTAGGAAATAAAAAACAAGAATAATTTAAAGAGAGGTACCATCAATTAGAGAGGGTTTAATATGTTAAAGTGAAGGCCAGGCGTGGATAACAGCTTCAATTTCCTAATATATGGGCTTCATATTTCAAGTAGGCACACACGCGCATAAGCCACACAACATCGTCCGCCGTGGTAACGAAAAAAATAACAAGGGCGCTCAAAATTAAATTAAATTTTCAGTCGGACTCTCCGTTCCTTTTATGTTTTTTTTGTGACCGAAGGCTCTTCTGTTTTATTTTTTGTTTTTCGTTTATTTGAAAGGAATACACACACACTCTCGTGTATATATATATATATATATATATATATATATATATATATATATATATATATATATATATATATATATATATATATATATATATATATATCCCTCAAGTGCTAGTATATAATTTATTTATTTTTGTTATTTCATTTGGTGCTATATGGATTTTCACTATTCAACAATATGTGTTGCCCTTTTAAGTCAAACATGAGTTTGGTAGAAAATAAAAACTAAAAACAGACAATACGCCACAATATACATATAAATATATTTAGTTGTATATTGTATAACAAATTTTATGATTTAAAAGTGTGAACTGAGTAAATTTATAAGATTGAACTTGTACATTCGTCACTTCTTTAGATTGTTACTCTCTTTATAAAAAAACAAAACAGAAAGGAGAAACTAAAGAAGATGTACAGAACATTCTTCTTTAGACTGTTTCTCCCCTAATAAAACCAAAAGTGTGATATTTCTTTGTCCCAAAGTACAATGGACTAAACATCCCTTAGTCTTAATAGTAACTTAGTCGGTCATTTATATTCTAAAAAAGGGAATAACAAACTAAAGAAATACTACCCTACTTTCTATATACGACTACATATTATGATACTTTGTTAGGTCCAGTGTTTTCCATGTATTAGCTGTTCCGAGTCTTCGTGGTTACATTTAATTGAAGGGAGCGTAAGCGAGCTTCTTACATTCAACAAACTATGCATCTTGTCAGTCTGTCTGTCTGTCTGTCTGTCAGTAACGTTTACGCGTGTGACGATTTAGCGAACTTGAGTAAAAGTTGACCGATTTAGTTGCAATTTGGTATACATGATCCTCTTACTAATACTCAGGCTAAGTTCGTTGGACAGCGTGATCCGTCCAAGAGTTCGCGCGCAACGCTCGCGTAAACGAGAGGTACAAAAATTAAATTGGAATTTCAGGACGGGAAAAGATTCTATCATCATCTATTCGATGAGACGAACATTTTTTTCAAATAGAATTTTTTGTAAAACCAACAGCGACACCGCTATGAATTAATAAAGATCGCTAAAACTATTAAAGCGGACCTAAACGTTTATAATAGAGAAAAAAACCTTTTTACCATATCTTACGTTCTAACGTAACGATTTTAATAAAACTTCATAGACACCATCTAATGCACAATTGAAACAGGCATGCAAAATTTCAATTTGATACATACAGTAGTTTTTTTTGTAGCAAAGAGATACATTTTATAATAATTGAAAAGGAGATATGTGGTTAGAGGAATAGTAAGAATGCGGGGTGGTTCCCTACTACAAGCCGCTGTACTACTACTATACCCATTATCTATCAACTCATCATGATTCATGATAATCTATATTTTCAAAAATCAATACATATTTATTACTATACGCTCGCTTCAATGATAGAGCCACGCGATGCCTAGTTATTATTGAACATAAAATCAAAATTTACCATAAAATAAATCTTCTCAGGCGGGGAATCGAACCCGAACTCTCATCCTTTGCGTTTAAAGATATTTTTAGGAACTATATTTTTCCCGGGAAAACCATTTATTCGGTTAGATTCGTCTTTGAATAGACTGTATAAAAGATGTTTAATCAAAATTTGTCGAAACCGTTTTTGATAAATACTTTTCAGGTTTTTTCAGAGTTTTTGGGGGTAGTACCCCCCATATATATGTATAACTAAAATTAATTTCTCGGTTTTAGGTTTTACCTGAGAGTGTAATTTTTCTGAAGGTGTTTGCTGACTTTCATCGATATCGGCCTAATAGTTTAGGCTTAAGATGTTTGTCCAGAAAAAAAATTATACTAAAGGGAACTTAACAAGAGTAAATCTATCAAAATGTTAAAATCAATATGTTGCGCTATCACTCTACTTTCTCTCTAAATATAGCAAGTCAACGTGACAGTGTAAATTTAAACATTTACTCATCGGAATGGAGGGCAGTATGAGATCGATCCCGCTCCAAAATGCTCAGATTTACATATAAAGCCGAGAACAGATCAAGGTAAAGGAAACCTACGAAGGGGTCCCAGGGAACAGTACAGCGGTTCCCAGCTCGAGTTGCTCTAATTTATACCTGTAAGTCGAGGGGGGTACAGTGTCCTGGGGATGCCCCTGTACCTTGTGCTCCATGACTCACTAATGATATTAATACGGGGTTTCTTTTGTTTGTACCTTTTTAGGGTTTCAAGGTCATCCTAGTAATCCTAATGCTTTTGGTAGTTCGAACGTCCGTCATATCTTGGATCATATCTCCCGACCTAATGTCGCAAGAGATTTGAAATTTGATATACAAGTAATAAACAGGCCAAGTGTGTGCTGGTCAGCACACAGCGAGGGTCCGTAGGCCACACTGTATAGTTTAAGTAGAACCCTATTGATGGTGTTTTTAAAATGCTAAAAAGCTTACTTTGAACTCTCCTATGGGTCTGTTATTCTCAGAACACATAAACATACTTCTGATAAAGTATTTTTTTGCCACTGAACCGGACTACAACCACATAAATACATCGAAAAGACCAAAGTTATAAAAAAAAAAACGTATTTTGTCAATATAAAATAAAATAATATTTTTTTCGAAATTTGCAAAAAGTGGTATCTTTACTTTTGGTCGAAGAATGTTCAGGAATTTTTTCAGATTTTTTGCACTTCACATAAGCGAGATAGAAGGGGGGGGGGGGACACGTTTCACACCCACTTCAAACTTGCCTACGCTCGCCCTATCTAAGTCATAACCAAAGAATTATATATTTTTGTAATCAGCTCGACGTACCCTTTCATATGATACCCCTCACGGTGTCGATAAAAAATAAAAAAATGTTTAACCCTTAAGTTTTTTTACCCTAATTTTTTTGAAAAATATTTTTTTTAAGTCGCTATATTTTTAAAATATGTGGGCAGGTACAAGACACATTCATGCCAAATTTCAAAGTGATCGGACGAAAGGTGTAGCCGTGAGAGCATGCGAGAGGACGGACGGACAGACACACGCAGGAAAATATAAGGGTCCTTGGTTTTGCCTAAGGACCCTAAAAATTGTTTGCTCAAAAGCAGAGGAAATCGTTACACACAGCAAGTATTTTTGCATAGCTATTACAATCCAAGAAAGAAGAGGTGATGATGATTAAAACCCTTTATAGGGCAAGTCAAAAATTTATTTTTTGTCGTTAACGGTCAGTGTCCACTTAAGGGGACACCCTGAAAAACCCTTGGTTTAGTTTGTCTCAGCTGTTTATAGTCTGATTTTGTAATGATGGATTTAAAAAGCATTATTGCGTCGATATAAAGACGTATCGATAGTGTTTTTGTTTGAAAACATGACATATTGTTTTTATTTTCTCTTCTAGAACTATATTTACATAGTAGCTATACATATCAATATATATGTCTTGCCCATTCAGGGTGCCTCAAGAGTGTCTAATATATTAGACACTGACCTATAAAGGGTTTTAAGTATATAAGTAGGTAAGTTATTGCTATAACAATTTAATTAATTAAAAATAAGTAAAATATATTGAAATACTAATTGAAAATTAATAATTACCACACTGCCAGTGCCCACGTATTGAGTGGGTCTCCACTGTTAAATATTTGGGAGTCACTATCGATAACTGTTTAAATTGGAAGGCTCATATTAATAAGTTGAATACAAAATTACGCGCGCTAACATTTATATTCATGAAACTAAAAATGTATCTAAGTATCTCACAGTTGAGAGTTTTGTATTATGGCATCGTTGACTCCATAATACAGTATGGACTTCTTACTTGGGGATCAGCTTGTGACACTATCAAGGAAACAATATTTTTAAAGCAAAAAGCAATTTTAAGAATAATTTTAAATAAAAAACGAATAGAACATTCAAAGCCACTATTTAAGCAGCTCTCGATACTGACTCTTAAACAGATGTATAATTATAAATGTATAACCCACCTTAAGGAAGAAAAACATAACATAAAAAGAATTGACCATGCAATTATGACTAGAGGTCAAATCAGAGGAAATTATATAGTACCAGCTCTCAGAACCTCTATGGCCCAAAGACACTGGACCTATTGGGCAATAATACTGTTCAATCAACTACCTGATGAGCTTAAAAACATAAAATCCTTGGTACTATTCAAAACTAAAATAAGAAAATATGTTGCCGACATACACTAGATTTATAAATATACTTTAGCTATTAAGATAAACTAAAAAAAATAAAATAAATAAAATAAAATAAAATAAAAAAAAGTGTAAAAACTAAATGTATATAGTCATTATCATTACTATAAATAACTAAAACTATAAAAACTAAAATAATATATAATAATATAAATATATAATTAAAACTAAAATAAATATATAATTATGTAAAATAACTAATTAATCCTTTTAAAATAATTATTGTTGTACAATGTAATATACATAACAAACTGTGTAAACTCTCTCTCCACAGCTCAGGACTCCATGTTCTCTAGTGGAGAGATAACCTAATGTAGTATTAAATTGTTAAATCAGCAAAAAAGATAACTCGATGTAATGGAATATTATTATGTATTAATATGTTGTATTTTTTCTTATTCAATAAAGGTAAATTAAATCCAAAAAAAAAAAAAATAATAAAAACTATTTTTTATTAAAATATGTAATAGTGCATTTTTAAGCCATTCTTAAACGATAAAGAAAAAAATCAATCATTAATTTGTTTAGAGGTAGTATGAAGAATTCCATCATTTATTGCGACATTGTTTTCCAAATAACTTTTGTTCAAATTCATTTAGGGGGGGTTGAAGCAAAATAAAAATAAATAGGCGGCACATCATCTTCATGTGACTAATGTGCAAAAGGTCAGATTGTAGACGCCGTCGAATCCCGTAAAAAAAAAAAAAAAAAAAAAAACATTTGAAACACGCGCTTCAGGATGACCTCTGTTGGGAAAAGATGCGACACTTGCTGTCAAAAAGGTCACGTTATTTCTAAATGGTGTCATTGTAAAGGGAAGAAGAACCCGTCTTCGAAAAAACGTCGATTTCGAATTCATAATTTATGGACTCCCAAGTTGGCCCTCAGGCTTCTTTCAATCTGTTAAAGGTGACATCATTTGGCCAATGGAAGAAGGGAGTTTCGGTTCGCATATTTTTCTTACGCTTTGAGTTGGAGGGGTACAAGTGGAAATGATGAGAAGTGCTGAGGTGAGGTTTGAAGCAAGGCTCTGAGCTACATCCATTAATATCCTTCGTCTTAAGACGCCTTCAGGATACAAAATTATCAAGGTAATTAGTGATGGGGGCAACAGTCCTCGTCTTTCCTAAGGATCCTTTTCAGACTCAGAACATATTAATTTCCGACCGAGGTCGTTTTCTCACACCTTTTTCCTGATTGAAGAGTTCCTTAAGGATTGATCCTGACCTCTGGAGGAATACTTTGGAAAAAAGAACTTCTCAACATCAAATATCCTAAACATAAAAATATCCCTACAGTGTTTTTCAAACGCTGAAATATACGGAAATATACGAAACCGCACGAATTAAGACACAGGGTATAGGGTAGTACTTCGCCACGCGTGGCTTACCCCACGCTAGTAGACCTGGCGTTTCAAAGCACGTGATCTCGTCTGAGGTTGAAAAAACTGTGCTGCCCTGTCCTGCGTCTCAATGTGCGCCCGGCTTAATAACTTTAATAAAGATCTGTCAAGAAAATAAACAAGTAAGCTTCACGTAAATACGTGAGGCGATAACCGCCGGTTTCTGTACGATTAAGTTAAAATGATTAAGTGTTAAATTTGAATAGTTGCATATTCTTCTACACTTAAAGACCTTTAAATTGATGTATAAACATGTCATGGTGACTAAAAACACCCGCCATCTTGAAAATATTAAGTATGAAAACTCCAAAAGTTGTACAGTTGTCACAAATGCCTAGATGCACCTTTGTGATGAATTTCATGTTCCTAGCTATAGTAGTTTATGAATTGAAACATGTCAACAGACAGACAGACCCGTTATATAAGGTTTCGTACTTCGTAAAGAAACCTAAAATCATCTGCGGCTTTCATCTTCGCTATCAGTCTACCAGTTCTGTCTGCCAGTTGCACTGGTAGATAAGCAACTGTCAACCAGTTCAACTGTCGGATTTCACATACACGATAACCATTAAGTTCTTACGACTAAATCGGATCAATTCGTCCGACAATTTTCATCCGAATACGAGTTTGCTGAAATCGTATCCTTTCATAAATATAGTTCATAAGAGCTTTAAATAGTAATAAATTTGTACATTTTTATTGTAAGCAAGTTAAGCTTAAAAATCCGCGTTTTATAAAAATGTACTACTACTACTAGCTACTTAATAATTCTTTTTACAGTATATCAAAATAAAAAAAACAACAACCTCTACCGCTTTCCTGTGAATTGGAAGCCAAGAGGAGCAATAACTACAAATTTTTATAACGATACATACAATATTTCAAACACACACACACACACTTTATATATATATATATATATATATATATATATATATATATATATATATATATATATATATATATATATATATATATATATATATATATATATATATAATTAAAATTTATTTCTAAAAAAATGACAAAATATCATCACCTATCGGCAATTAAAAACTCGTAAGTCGTTGCCAAAGGCAATTTAAAGATTCTCATCTCTTAAAGGTTTATAACATGTTCAAATTGGCCCACTTAAACACCGATAAAACCAACTCGGATTTCACAAAACCGTGAAAAAATCCCTCACTCGACAAGATATTATTAGACCCTTCAAGTCTATAACTAAAGAGATACTCGGTGGAATTTTATAAGGAGTTTTACTGCGTTTTCATTCGGGCACTAAACAACACGAATAAAAACCAAACAAAATAAAATAAGAGTAAATTAAACGATCGGCACCAAAAAATAACACCTATTTGCAGTGAGATCCATCTATAAAATACACTTAGGTGTAAGTAGTTCGGATCAAAAACACCCTGTTATTTAATTTGATTCCTTCTATATTTATTTTGTTCTGAAATTAAGAGTAACTCTACCCTTTTTAAAGTTGAAAAATATAATTTCTTCTGTAAAAAAAAAAAAAAAAAAAAAAAAATCTAACCATTAAAATAGGTAAAAGGTGATATTTGAAGTTACAATTAGACGAAATTAAGCGTATCGTTGTCAAAGCAGTTGGAAATACTTTTGTACATAATCGGTGTTGTAAGTACATCCTAAAAACCAGGTAATTAGTAGAGACAAAAATAACACCTAACAACACGTATTTTATCTGTTTGTTATTATTATTTTTCTTTTTTTTATTGAGTGTATGTATTATTTTCACTTTTTCAAAAAGTAAAATAACTGTATAAATGGTGCAGTATTTGAGACATCGACCAAAGGCGATAAATTAATAATTAAATCTGTTTGTTTTACTCAATGCTATGTCATACATTCTTACAAAATTAAATGTGAATGCTCGGAATTAAGAATTCTAACAAATGACAAAAACAATGAATAGCGTCCCAGGCTTTTATATTTAGTGGCATACGCATATCACAGTATTGTCGCTGTTATTTTTCGCAGTACTGCGGCTGTTAAACGATTTATTTTTCTCCTTTTTAGTGAATGTTTTATAAAAGTGTGTTTTTATTTATTTTTTAAATATATTATTTTTTAATTTTTAGTCTTCGTCATACTAAAAGGCATTGTCAACCGTTAGATACGTTATTTATTTATTCCTTTTAAAATTAAATGATTTAGCAGAAGTAATCGCACTTAAGCTATGTCGAGGACTTAAGCTGGACGAGGACCTGTCACTGGCCGTCGTTTTACTATTTTTTAAATTGTACCGCCCAAAAATTGATCGGAAATGTATTGATTTATCGACTAATATAATCGATATTGTAAAACGTATGACTAATTATTGTATTGTCATCTGAAATACTTAATCTGTGCATTCTACGTTCTAGGTAGTCGGGAAAAGGGTCAAATTGAGGTTACAAGATTTGTACCGGACAAACATGTAAAGCTAATTAAAATCATGTAAAAAACCCTATTTTAATGGTAATATTCATCGCTTCATTATTTTAACTAATTTAGCGACTTCGTGCAACAAAATCGTCAATGGTTTATTTAATTGTAGATTCAAAGAATTTAAGAAATACAAGACGTAACTCTTCACCGTGTATGGGGAATAAAAAAAAACCACTGTGTGCTTCTAGGGTCAAAACGGTCAGGTAAGCAATTAGACGTTGGAATTTCGTTCATTATCGGCTAAACTCGGATGTTTCCGCGTACTACTCGTGATTTCGTCGGATCTTATCTGAGGTAAAAGTAAGCATTCTTTTTCCAAGACGATAGATAAGTATGTAGTAGATAAACTGTATTTTCTAAGTAAATATATTATTATTTCTTTGGAAAGCTTACTTCAAGCTAAAATTATGTCAGTGGAAGTTTCGTACGTCGAGTCCAAAGTGTAGTAGTGGACAGAGAATCCCTTCTCCACATATATATATAAATACATTTGGAGTATTTTTTTTTAAAAGAAGGCAAAAATATTGACCCTTATTTTATTTGCAAAGTGAAACCCTCTAGAGATTTTTATTTTTTATTACTCTCGAAACAATTTTATAAAATCGGTCCGAGAAAACTCAAACTTTTAAACTTTTGACGAATCATCAAATTTTCATAAAAATCAAACAAGTACTTTTGAAGATATAGGTGTAACTAAATATATGTTTTATGCGCATGTGGAAGAAAAACAAAAGGCTGCATAAGGTTGAAACTTATATTTATATTAGGTGTTATTTAAATTGTTGGTTTTAACCAACAATGGGCTAATTATAACCTACTATCCAAATCTGAATAAAAGCAGACGTGTAGTTTTTAAGATATGTGAGTCGCAAAAATCGAGACGACAGACAAGGAACCTAAAATGTTCCCTGATGTCTCAAACGGATTTCTATCTTGCAATTTTTGAAATAGGAGACCTACAAATGTTTCGTTCTTCAAAAAGATCACATGGCTTTCGTTACCTTCGGTAAGCTCGGAAGCAAAATCGATGCCAGATTTAAAAAAACGGAATAAAATAAGATAAATTGGACAATACTAGGTTGTTAAAGCATAAAATCATTAAAGTATATGAAATATGATGCGATGAAGCTATGTGCCACACTATTTGTCTGACTGTTTTGAATGTAGAGCCCCTAAATTTACAGCACATTTTTTTTTTCGATTTGCCTCGCATAATGATTTTTCTTATCATGTATGCCAAATTACACAGAAACCGGCTGAAGACTCACGAGTTTAGGCACAATGCGTCTTTTAATAAACTATGAATAGAGAAATGCACCTAAATATGTAACAATGAAACAATCTAAAAATTAAATCTGTATAATTTATACTTGTCCTTTTTAAAAAAAAAAAAAACTGATAAAAAAGAGAAAGGCCGTGAAAAAAAAATTAAATATACATCTATTTCTCCACATTTTCAAGATCAAAACCGGAAAAAGTAAGAATGAAAAAAAAAAAAAAAAAAAAATTGGACAAATGTGAACACTCAAATGTGCTACAGATAAAAATTGATAAGGGGAAGAGGAAACTCTGTTGGAGGTCTCCAACATATATAAGTAATTTGTCAGAACCCTTAGAATCTTGTTGACTTGTCCAAACTTAACACTTTATTCAATGAAAAAAAAAAGTTTATATATAATATAATATAAATAGCAGCACACCGGTAGAGCTTATTTGTCAAGGCAATACATCGTATCCTGGTTATTTGTTTGAATGTACATATATATATATATATATATATATATATATATATATATATATATATATATATATATATATATATATATATATATATATATATAATGTATATGGCCACTTATATAGGAGGATGGGATGTCAAGCTGACAAATCAGCTCTACTGGTACGGTGAACAAAAAGGATGATTAGTGTTAGGTGCAGGATCTAAGGCAGACTGAAGTGAATAATAGGGGTTTTAATATGTTACAGGCCTTAGGTCAATGTAGAAATACAGAAATGCTCCTTAATCCTTAAAAATACAAATTCTACAATTTTACCATCAAAATCCTAGAAAGAAAAGAAGTTCGAATTGATTTTAGAGCAAGATATTTTAACATGGATATGTAGCTTTTAATATGGATATGTAGCTTTTAACATGGTTATAATGTAGCTTTTAACATGGATATGTAGCTTTTAACATGGAGATGTAGCTTTTAATATGGATATGTAACTTTTAACATGGAGATGTAGCTTTTAATATGGAGGTGTAGCTTATAAGCAGCTTATAACATGGATATGGATAAGTTAGCTCTTTGGGACAGAAGAAATTTCCGTCACACAAAAAACAACATGAAAAATATAACGCTTTTATAAACATCGAGCCAGGAAGTTAGGTCGATATGTTTTCATTTATAGTACAATATTTTGACGGTAGGGAGGCTGAAGTTTCAATAAACGACAAATGTGACGCTGTTAAGTATCGTGCCAGGAAGTTAGAATACAACAGGAGGTAGATTGTGTTTCACAGCATTCATCGTAGTACTACATTTCGCTTACATCTCCTTTCTACGTTTAAAATAAAATGATATCAGAGCTCCGAGTGGACCAAATAATAATCACAACGGATTAATGTTTCATCAAATCATGGACAAACATTGAATTGTTTCTATTCAATTTTATAAATTAATTTTTTTTAAATGAAATTAAAAAATATCTAGTAATAGTACCTATCTAGTAAATATCTACGAATAGTAACAAAATATATTAAACGTTAAATTGTAATTCAAGATTAGTAGATAGGAAAAATCACAAACAAATAATAATAAAACACGGCTGACAATTAGATAATTTCAAGATAAAAAGAACTTTTTATATACTACGTTTTTAAATTTTCTGTTGAATCGTATGTAATGTTGATAATATAATTGTTACTGTTATATAATATATAATGTTAGTGAAAAAAAAATAGTTCCGAATTTATTTTCTTCACATAAATGACAACCATCTAGAGAGCTGATCTTAAACCTATAAAAGGACAAATCTTTGTACAACGGATCTCCCCAACACCAAATCTAAACCGTGCCATCGATATATTTGAAATAATATAAAAAAACTGCTGAAAACCAATTAAATTCTGCTGAAAGATGGCTAAAAGTATTAAAATAATGCATTGTCATCGTGTTCTGAGCTATGCTAAAAGTTTCAAATGTCTAGCTATTCGGGAAGTTAGTTAGAAATCGATTGCCAGATTTGTACCGGACAAACAAACAAACAAACAAATAAACAAACAAGAAAGCAAGCTAATAAAAACGTAGTAAAAAAGTTTCAAATGTCTAGCTATTCGGGAAGTTAGTTAAAAATCGATTGCCAGATTTGTACCGGACAAACAAACAAACAAACAAATAAACAAACAAGAAAGCAAGCTAATAAAAACGTAGTAAAATAGCTTTAGCTGTAAGAAAATGTAGCACACTACACCAGTTAATATATTTATGAACACACCAATTAAATATCTATTTGTGATTGCTCCTAATATAAAATTAGAGTTTAACTTCTGCCACGTTATTGTATCTGTGGTTATAAAAGACGACAGAAGTTTAGCTGTAATAGAAATATAATAAATTAGGAACAATCGCAAACGAAGAGTAATAAAATAGCAAAAGTTAAGCAGAAATGCAAGATAAATTAGCTGTTATAGAAGAATAGTACAAGGCAATAAATACAAGGCAGAAGTTTAGCTATAATAAAAAAGAGTAGATTAGGAACAATCGCAAACGAATAGTAACAAAACAGCAAAAGTTAAGCAGAAATGCAAGATAAATTAGCTGTAATAGAAGAATAGTACAAGGCAATAAATACAAGGCAGAAGTTTAGCTATAATAAAAAAGAGTAGATTAGGAACAATCGCAAACGAATAGTAACAAAACAGCAAAAGTTAAGCAGAAATGCAAGATAAATTAGTTTAAACAAAGAATAATAGATTAGGAAAAATTGCAAACGAATAGTAATAAAACAAAAAACAAGGCAAACATTTAGCTGCAATAGATGAATGATATTAATACAATGGTAAACGAATAGTAACAAAATATAGTAAAATATAAGCTGTAATGTAAGATTAACAGATTAGGAGCAATCGCAAATGAATTAATAAAATATGGTAAAAGTTTTAAAGTAATTAAATATGGTAGAAGTTTAATGCAAGATACATGAAAGTAGTTAAGCTGTATTGAAAGATTTTTACATAACAGACTATCGGAATCGGATAGAAACAAAATATGGCACAACTTTAGGAGTAATGCGGATACTTATTAGATTAGGAAATGTAGGAACTAAATAGGATCCAAATATGGCATAAACTTAGCTATAAAGCAAAATTAATAGATTCTGTTGTACTTTAATTTATTTATTTACTTAATTTAAATTATTTATAACGAACTTCCGGAATCGGATATACGCAAGATAATTTGGAATAAAAGTCTAGCTATAATAAAAGATAATGTTGAGAGGAACTATCGCAATTAGAATGTAACAAAATATGGCAGAATATTTTAGTTCATAACATTTGATGTATTGGATATCAGATAATTTGGCTGAACAGTTTAGCTAAATATCGCAAGATACATTGATTTAGAAACTGTCGAAAGTATAATTAACAAAATTTGGCAGAATATTATAGTTTATAACATTAGATATTGTATTGACTAGGAACTATTAAAATAGGATATCAAATAATTTTTTTTTATGTATGGGAAGATAAATTTATTTACAAACTGTCGAAAGTATAATTAACAAAATTTGGTAGACTAATTATTAGGGTCCTGTAATAACCCAATCCTGTTAACCGGGACGTAAAAAAAGAAACAAATAAAACCAGTATTCTTGTACATAATATATGACAAAAGACACGTAAATTAAATGTAATTTGTCTTTAATATGAATTTATAAATTAACCACGGAAGTAAGGAATTCTATTGATTAATTCATTCGTTTCTTCTTCTTTACAAAGATATTTTGACAAATAACCATACAACAGGAGAATTATCAATAAACATAAATAGAAAATTAATAATTCCCCAACCTTAAACTATTACTAATTTAAAATTCATTTCCTCTTTATAATGTTTGTGGAATGACATCATTCACTTAAAAGCATCCAAAAGTGTTTTAGAAACTACCTACTTCTTCGGAATAGATCTTATGAATAATGCAATGAATTCATACGAAGAAAAAAAAATTCAAAATAAATGAAGTGTATGACACGGATAACTTGCTTTATCTCGAGTTTCGCTATTTGCACAGAAGTGAAGTTGAAGTCAATTCTTTAAAATGTAAACGGGTAATCATTTTAGACAGTAGAGTTGTTGACAGAGTTAAGAACCACTTTAACAAAAAAAAAAAAAAAAATCTTGGTATACTTAAGTAAACGGTGCTTCTTGGGTGCTTTAAGTTTATTCAACTTTTTTTTTCTTTTAACTAACATATGAAAGGCTGAAGAACTAATATTGAAGTGTGTGGTGAAAACATTTTTTTAAAGCTGCCTTTCCAATTTAAAACTAAAAATGATGAACTCATTAAGACTAATGGTTTTCTAATTATAAAAGGACCCTATAAATCCGGACGCGCGGTAATTTGGAACCCTCGGTAATCCGGAATCCTCGGTAATCCGGACACTCGGTATTCCGGAACCCTCGGTAATCCTGACACGCGGTAATCCGGAACCCTCGATAATCCGGACGATCATTTACAGAGAATGCAAGCCTACTACAATATAAATTATATCACAAATCACTTCTTACGATCATTTTTTCTTGATCCTGTAAACAATGAAAACTTATAAAATGCACTGAAAACTGTAAATTTTATAAGAAGTGTTCAGTATAGCTAACTGTTCGAAACTGATAGGAATGTTCATATGTATGTTCATTCACATACATATGTAATTACATAATACGTTCATGCTGAACATTTAATTTATCCATACTTATGTCAATACAAATACATTACCTATAAACATACAATTTTTTATAGTGTTAGGAGTTATTTCTTTAAAAACATCGTTAATCCGGAAATCCCACTAATATGGACGACCCTAAATTCGCCCGGTTTAACGAAGTTCTACTGTACTTATTAACATATATATAACTTATATTAACTAGATCAATTATGCCACTAAACAGTTTTAACATTATTTATATAATGAGTTTTAACTCTAATAATATATTTCAGAAGATATTCCCTGAAAATGTAGATATCATTTCTCATGTGCATATAGTCACAACTTTTATGGTATCTTTGCAGTTAGTTATCCCGCTACTTGATCTCCCCTGGAAAACGATTTATAAGGTTTGTAGCATAGAATATGCTTTAGCGATGACCAACCCCGTGAAATCTGAGTGAGCGAGAAAGGCCCGTTGGGCCGGGGGCACGGTATAAAGGGCCTGTTGCCGGCGTGAACCTCAGGCCAAAAGGCAGGAGTTTTATACACTTAAAAATATATATTATGGACCATATTTGCAATTTTGTTTTAGAGGTTACCACTGTAACGGAAGCATTTTATTTGTTCCAACAGCCAATTCGAGAACGGTTCTAGACCCATTTCAGAATTATTTAATGCGCATGCGTCTATGAGGAACAACGAAAGAAACAAGAACTGAACAGATTCGAAAAGAGTAAAAAGACTAGTCCAGAAAGATTCAAATTTCATGTTCACAATACCAACAAAACCCATTTTACGCGAGTCACGCAAAACCATGTTATTTAATTTTTAAACCGATTTAAATATAAAACCTGAGGCGAGTATAAAATAATTGGTTGTTTTGACTGACATTTTGTCATACCACTTCTTAATTATGACTAGAGAGGTTAATAATAAGTAACACAACAATATTGTCACCACAATTTTATATTAACAATCATACGCGTTTCGACATTTATATCATCTTCAGTGTAAGTGTTAGCATAGTGAGTGAAAGACAATACTACGCTATACATATTTACACATATAAATTACATACAGAAATATATAGCGTAATAGTCTTTCACTCATTATGCTAACACTTACACTGAAGATGATATAAATGTCGAAACGCGTATGTTTATTATTATAAAATTGTGGTGACAATATTGTAGTGTTACTTTTTATTAACTTATACTTTTATGAACTCTACTTTTTATTAACTCTCTAGTCGTAATTATGATTTTAATAACCTCATTAATTAAGACTATACATAGCAAGCAAATTAATTAATTAGATAATATTTATTTCCTTTACTAAGAAAAGGTTTTTCTTTAACCATCATTAAAGGTACCCAAAGAAGGAAAAGTAAGGGAATTCTCATTGAAAAAAAGAAATGTCGTTATTTAGAAGCATCCTTAAATAGAAGTTTATGTTAAATATATATATATATATATATATATATATATATATATATATATATATATATATATATATATATATATATATATATATATATAATAGTTGTTAGAATTTAATCTGGTTCTATTGAGATAAGTAGAGGAATTCCTGAACTCTGTTCTGGGACTCATAGAGTCTCCAAGTATCCTTTAAAGTCCTTCGACTCTTAAGTCTGGAAGATTCCTTCACTCGGCAAAGAATTATCGCCCTTGTTTTCAAGCCGTGCTGGAATTTAACTACTGGAAAGCTTCCGTTGAATTCCTCATTCTTCCGAGAGCTCAGTGAATTCCAGTAACAGTAGAAAAGAGTGTTCCAACTCGAGACTTTTAGAATCCCCGAGTTAAGATCTTTAACTATTTAATTGTTAGTTAGGGTTGTGCATGTTAAAAAGCAATTATTGTTAAGCATACAACACTACAGTTAGAAATTCAATGTGCATTTTCTTTTTAATGTTTCAAGAAGAGTACAATGAATAAGAGAGGGACAAACAACAATGGAAATTGGAACATTCGAATGAAACAAACTTGGTCATTTATTTTATCCATAGTCGTGATTATAAGATACTAATCAACAAATGGAAATTAAGTGAAAATCCCCAACTTTGACCCAAGTTGTTATCTATAAGACGTTATTACTGAAGTTGACTCAAGAGCAATGGTTAGTTACTACATTAAATTTAATAATATTAAAAAAAGAAAGACGTCTCTCCACTAAAAGCAACTTTATTGTTCATCTTCAGCGCCGATGAGACGAGAAGAAATGAGACATAATTTAAGCGGTTTATATCTAACCCCCTATCAGCGGTTCTATTTCACAGTAGAACCACACTCGTCTCACCAGCACTGAAGATGACCACTAGTGGTTTAAAGTCACTTTTAGACAATAAACTTACTTTTAGTGAAGAGATATCTTTCTAACTAAAACTTCTAGAATCGCGCGAGACGAGGCAATGTGCCAAGAAGGTTGTAAAAAAGTAAAATTGTAATCAATGGACTTACATTTGAGAATTGATTTAAATCAAAATCGTTGGAATCTTTTTTTATATTTTCTTTTTTCGAGGAAAATTCCAAAAATTGAGTTTTTTTCATGGCGGTTTCACCAAGAGGTATGATTTTTCATGTATGTAATTTTATTTGATCAAAGTCGGTGTTAGTAGTTAGGCTCTCACGACATCACAGACGCAAGAAAGACTTCTTTAAAAACAATTGTTTTTGGATTAATACGGACCTTAAAACTTAATACGGCGCTACACCATCTAACCCCTTAGATAATAATTAATATAAAAATGCCATTTTTCATAAATGGTCTTATTTTCAACTTTTTTTTTTTTGTTTCTGTATTCTTCACCTTAGTTGTATCTATGTGCAAAATTTGGGGAAGATTGAATCACGGTAAGTGGTTCAAAATTGGGGAAACGGAAATGTGCGATGAAACTTACAAAGCAAAGTAATATAAGACCAGTAATAATAAAAAAGGCCATCAATGATCCTTCCCTTTTCAACTCGCGCCTAAACTTTCTTCAGACAATCAAGATTAACGGGGAATATTGTAGCAACCATTTTGTGGGTTCGAAAAGGTGTTATTCTTGTCGACTTTTTGCCTCATGACTCGATGGACAAAGATCTCAACACTAAACGTTATTGTCAAATGTCAAGAAACATCCAAAGGGCTATCAGTACAAGCGACGAAAGTTCTGAGCAAGGGACGTGAATTTGGTGCATGACAACGCTCGGCCCCATCGTGGCGCCAAGTAATTTCAATCTTCTTCTTCATCAGAGGCAAAATTTGGCCGGAAAATGATTGAGGACGCGAAGAACATTTTTAAGGAAGGCGACGGCAGAGTACTATGACAAGGAAATCAATGCCTAATACTACGGCTCACCAAGTGCATCTATCGTAACGTGGACTACGTAAATATAGAGGGGATGTGTGAACCTAATAATGTCATAGGTTTTTTTTTGTAACAAGAAAAATGTTCCTGGTCTTCAAAATTATAAAGATCTCAAATTCTTCTTGGTCTATGGGTTCTGTAAGGTCTTTTAGGCCTTAGGTTCTTCTAGGAGTATTTTCTTGTAGGAATTTTCTTCTTTTTGTTGGCCTTTAATTCTTGGACAACCCCCGTAATAGTTTTCAAAGTGTGAAATCGCTATATTTCTATTTCATGTACAGAAATGAATACAAAGATTCAATATAATCTTTAAGAAATATAATTCCCACATAACTCACTAACTCCATTTGTCATTAGAACACGATCTTGTTTTGTGAAAACATCGGTTCAGTCCACAAGGTACAGAATGTAAAACGATACTTGGATGCTAATTCCCTAGGTGAGAAGTACAAGTGCAGTACCAGGATTCTAATGTATGATAGAAGCTAAAAACCCGACAAGAGAAACAGGTATTAAAAGCACACAGAGCTGTTTATTTTGCTGTTTTTATTTTTTATCTACGAAGGTGGTCCCGTGTTCATCTGAACGTACTTTAACATGTCTAACAACTACGAATGTGGCTCTTAATCAAAATACTCTTTTATCTAACACTTAACCAATTCTCCGTTTCTTAAAAAAGGACAAATGATTAAAAAAGTCTGTCAATTTGTGTGACATAATATATCTTCTCTAGAATGGTTCTCATGAGCATAACATCAAGTTGATTTAAAAATACGAGTGTTTTTGAAAGATTAGGCTTATACATTGCGAGAGGATGCAGAGGGTTTTTGTAATATTATAGGACCATCTTAATTTGGGTTACATTGATTAGTTCTAAAATGATTCCATGCCTCTACAAAAAAATAAAGATCGACAGATCGATCAATCAGTTAACTCGGTGAAAGATTCATGTACATCTGACAAACTAACTAGAAGTACCGATCGATTAAACATTAAATTTGGTGAACGGATCAACAAGTAGCTGACCAACTATTAATACCTTGGTGAATGAAATACATTTTTCCAAGACGTCAGTTTATACATTTTTTTTTATCAGTGACCTAATTCAAGGTATCCTTAATATTATATTTAACTAGCTTTCACCCCGTGCTCCGCGCGGGGCTCATGCTAGGTATTAGCGGCTATGTTGCCTGTTGTCATGTAGGCCTAGCAATTAAATGAAATGCCTAAATTGTTTTCTTTCCAAGCCTTGTAGGAATAAAATCAGGACTATATTAAACATCATTCAGTCCGTTACTAAGAAAATAATTTCCTCCAAATCGTAGTTAAGAGTCTATCTATATATTTAAAGCCAAGAGAAACTATGTAAATAATATGTATATTATTGATAAAAATACTATAAAAGGTATAATAAATAAGAAAATAAATGTCGTAAAAACCTATTAGACTCTGAAGTCATTGAACAATCGATGATGGTGCATTAGGGTGGCCCTTAGCTATAGGGGTGAAAAAAAAATGTCAAAAATTTTGAGCTCCCAACCCCTAATTTTGTTCGAATACATGAAAAACATATTCCATAAAAATTTTAGACCGATTGGAGGCGATTAACCCGTGCCGCCGGGCCTTTAAAGTTTTATAATGGTCAAAATTGCCAATTTTGGTTACATCACTATACTTTTTTAACATTAGGGTGTGGTAAAATAACATATAAAGGTAAATACATACATGTTTTGTAAACTAGACATATTAAACTTATTATCCTGACCTAGAACAAACCTATTATTGGCTTGGTTCGAAATTTAATGATTGACATACATAACTTTTTTCTTTTTTTTCGTATTTTCTAAACAAAATGGTGTACTTATTTGATTTTTTTTTTTTTTTTTTTATTATTTCAATAATATATTGTGTATTCTAATTGAAAAGACAAATAGTTATTAATAACTTCTAATTATTAGCAATCTATGACTTGGCATACAAAATCACCCTATCTTGCAGTAGGTGAGAGTTAATATTGGCATTAGTAAATAAACTAATTTAATTTTATGGTAATTCCTGTTCATCTGCATAGTGTTTATTGCATAAGTAGTTGTAGTATCAGCTCATTTTATTTATGAGATGATGTGCTTTTTTTTATTATGATGATTAAATTGAAATTAAAAATTTGGGAATATTAAATAAAAATAATTTTACTATTCAATATAATATATATTTTATTTGAATTTTATAATTACTACTTTTATCAAAATAATAAAATTAAGTATGTATATATCGTATTACTAAATTATAAAATTAAAAACATTAAATATTAAAATTATTCCTTAATTGTATTTCTCTAATAAAGTGCTTTTTGAACTGCTTTGATATTGTTGTCGATAATCTTTTACAACTTGTAAAATAAATTGTTTTTCGTCATCATTTCTTGTTAAAATGTTGTTGTATTCCTGAATCAACTGAATGCCTCTCTCTGCAACATCGTTGACAACCTCAACTTTCCTCATAATATTTAATCCTTCTAAATATTCTTTATTTTCATACCACGTTGTGGGAGGAGTTTGTAAGAAATCCTTCTTAATGTTGAAGCGACTAAACAGTTTTAATGAAGCAGGTGTTATGAAATCTGAGAGATCTTTAAGAAGGATGTTTGATGCTTCTCTAGGTCTTAGAAAAAATTTATTTTCTCTTTCTTGCTCTTCTTCAATAATTTCATGTAGTCTTTCAACCATTTTAACTTTCGTTTCAATTGTAACTCTTTCGTCAAAAAAACCAAATGCTGCCGTTTCTGGAGCTAAATCCACAAATGGTTGGAAAATTTCTTGATCGCAGCGTTACTAATACTTGAATTTATTTCCACATAATTAACTAATTTTTTAATGAAGTTCAGATCTGATAATGGAGCCTTAATGGCATTTGTAGCTTCATACCAAGCAGGTAAATAGATTCTTACAAGAAACATACACATATGTTTTAGAGAAGACCTCTCTTTGTCCGATAATCGAAACTCATCTCTAAATAAAAAAAATTTAATGCAGTAGATAGCTTTGGCCATCCATCTTGCATGGCTTATAGCGCCTGGTTTCCTAAAAGATATTCCACGAGGTGGAGTTTCTCCAAGAAAAATTACTGCAAGTTCCAAAAGTTCCCTATAATCTTCTCTGAACTGCTTTTCTTGTAACTTATTGAAGATAAAATCGATAAGCTCTTTTTTTAACACCTCTGAAATGGCCTTGTTTACATAATTGTCTTCAATACCAGAAGATTTTTTTTTTGTGTTGATATCACTCCACTTATTTTTAAATCTAGAAAAGATTGGAACTTCAGGACCAGAAGTATGTCCCATTAGCTCATCAAACACTCCTTTTAGTACCACCTCAAAAATGTGATGCCTACAAGGAAGATATAGCAATTCTTTTTCAAAAATGGTTTCAATATTTCTGCAAGCACCATTAATTCTTCCCGTATTTGACGCAGTTGTGTCAAAACACATTGCCTGGACTGAGTCCAAAAGACCCCATTCTTCTAAACTTCTGAACACTGCATTTGCTTGCTCTAGACCACTTGCTTGATTTATACTTGGAGCACCTATCAGCTGTTCCTTCCCATCAAAAGTCAAAAAAATTGCCAATCTCTCAATTTTGTCATCGCCACTAATAGCAGGTAGAAGTTTTCCGTCCCAATGAACGACAACTACTTGGTTTTCGTCTATATTGAAGTTCTTTAACATTTCTTTATATCTCAGAGTTCTAAACTGAGAGCGCTTTCGACTGATAGAATTTCTATTGATTACTAAATTCTTTGTTTCATGCCCCAACGCCTCTGCAGTAGCCATTAAAATGTGTACTGCATCTCGATCACTAATTTTACATCTGTCTAATGCTGCTGCTAAGCGATCATTAAAAAAGTCATGGGTACCTCTTAGACCTGATGTTGTAGGGAGTGCTCCTTCAGCAGCAACTGCGTCGAGAATTCCTTCACTTTCTCCTGTACTGCTACTGCTACTAGTACTCGGTAACAACTCAGCCACCAGACTCGATTGTTCCATTTGTTCCAAACAACGGGTTTTCCTGGCTACCTCTTCTTGTTTACGATCTACATAACGCTTTTCTGCCCGGTGTAAGTTATTATCGACACCCAGCATTATACCAGGTCTCCCTTTCATTCGCTGCATTCGTAAAAATTCAATATCTTCCTGGATTCGCATTTGCTCTTCGGCATCCTTATATGAGCAATGTCAAATAAATCGTCTAACTTCTCAGTAAAAGCGGATCGACTATTATTAGCTGATTCTGATGTCTTATTAGCACTTTTTTGAAGTCCTCTCCACTCATCGTGTAATTTGATAAGCATTTCACAGCTATGATCGCTCCTTTTCATCGGTATCCTAGCTTTTTCCCAAAAAACACTAACCTCTTTTATCACTAAAGCAGCACTAATTTTCACATCTAACTTAATAGTCCTAAGATTATAAAAAAAAACACTCAAGACTTGTCTGTTTGAGGGAAGTTTGCATCCTGTAATCTGGTGGGACACAGGACCAATCAAAAAGGGTTGATTTGAGCGAAGACTAACTTTCTCACTAGACATTGTTATTATAAGCACTAAGCACAAATAAGAAAAAGCACTAATGATCACTATTTGATGTCTGAACCAAGACTAAGACGGTCTCTAGGTATAACTGTTCTTCAAGCTAAAATGAGTCACTCATTGCAATCCAACTGTTTAATACAAAATCTTAGGGGGTTTTCCTTGACTCATTCTTAATACTTTTATCCTATGTCTAGATAAAACTTTTACCTGAAGGTATCTAAGTTAATGTGACTTTTTTTTATCTTTTCAACTTATTAAGGTTCCCTTAACCCTTCAAATCCCTTAGATGGTGTTTTATATGTCAAGCAATAGATGACTAATAATTGGAAGTTATTAATAAATATTTGTCTTTTAAATTAGATTACATAATATACAATAACATAATATATTATTGAAATAAAAAAAAAAAAAATAATAAAGTTTTTTTTTTAATACACTATTTTATTAAGAAAATACGAAAAAAAAGAAAAAAGTTATGTATGTCAATCATTAAATTTCGAACCAAGCCAATAATAGGTTTGTTCTAGGTCAGGATAATAAGTTTAATATGTCTAGTTTACAAAACATGTATGTATTTACCTTTATATGTTATTTTACCACACCCTAATGTTAAAAAAGTATAGTGATGTAACCAAAATTGGCAATTTTGACCATTATAAAACTTTAAAGGCCCGGCGGCACGGGTTAATCGCCTCCAATCGGTCTAAAATTTTTATGGAATATGTTTTTCATGTATTCGAACAAAATTAGGGGTTGGGAGCAAAGAAAAAAAAAAGTTAATAATTAAGGGCCACCCTATGGTGCATTGATTTAATTACCAGTAAGGTTTAAGCACCCCAATCAGAAATTAAATCGGCCAACAATCGCGGACGCCATACGAGCTCAAAGTTTTTTTTTTTTTTTTTTTTTTTTTTTCAAAAAATCAAATTTAGCTCTATTTAAGGTAGAACCGATAAAGGTACGACAAAAAGTCGAATCGACAATCGAGTCGAGAATGGAGTGGGAGAAGGTAGAAAAGTGGGAAGGGATGGGGATGGAAAGGGCTATACCGCTAAGACAGTACTACTCTACTTAGAATAGACTGAGATGGGACCTCAGGAGATGGGCCTTTCCAATACGGCTTTTCAATGCTCTTCCCAATACGGCTGCTGCACCAGTAAATATTTAATAACTTTGGTTCTACTCAATATTTTTTGATGAAACCAAGCCTACAAATTGCGCAAAATGTTTGCGCACACCCCTGAAAAAAAATTAATTGATTTCATTTAGGCAGTTTTGCGCCTATAAAGTCTGACTGGGGCGACAGACATACATACATCCCACATACACGAAAAAAGTTAAGGCCGGATTCGGTTTTCAGAATGTATAAAATGAAAAATTATCCAAAAAATTTTCAATTCTGACCAATGTACAGACAAAACTTTAATTTTATATATATAGATTCACAGTAATCTGTGAGCTTTCTTCGACAAACAATCCACATTTCTTCAAAATTGGATGAGAAGATTTTTTAAATATTTCAAACATTAAGGCATAAAGGGCTTAATATTGAAGTATTTTTTAACGTAAAAGCCCTTGGAAGTCTGACAATAGTTATAAAGTCGATTAAAAATAACTAAAAAAAAAAAAAAATATACAATTTTTTTTTTTTTTTTTTTCTTCAAAAATCGTACTTTTGAAGATATAGTTTTAAATAAATGTATGTTTGAGCACATGTGGATGAAAAACAAATGAGCCAGAAAGTTTAAATTTATATGAGACCAATAATGGGCTAATTATGACTTACGATCTAAATTTCATTAAAATAGGACGTGTAGTTTTTAATATATATTGGATAGCAAAAATTGAGAGACAGACAGACAGAGAAACGGGACCAAAAATGTTCCCCGGTGACTGTCTGAAATCTGAAACGGATTTCTGTGTTGGAATTTTTGAAATCGGGGAAATAAAAAATGTTGGTTCATAGGAAGAATCACATAGCTCCCGTTACCTTGGATAAGCTCGTAAGCTAAATTGAAAAATAAATAAAAAATACAGAACAAACCAAAAACAAATTATACGATTTTTACTATGAAATTAAAAATTCCCTGCCAATGAGTTTGGCACGTAGCTCCCTCGCGTCCAAATTCGTATAATTCAATGATTTTATGCTTTTACAGTCCATTATTGTCTAATTTAATTAATTTTCACCCGACTTTTTTAAAACTGTCAAACTTGTTTTGACTTTTACATAAATTAAAGTATCAATTAAGCTAAAGTTAAAGAGCGCAGAGGCTTGAAATTAATCTGGGGCTATCTGCGGGCTACTTTTGACAAACCTCCCAAATTTCCTAAAAATCAGATGAGTACTTTTCAAGATATAATGTAAATAAATGCATGTTTGTGCGCGTGTGTAAGAGAAAGGCGCAGAGGGTTGAAACTTATATGGGACCAACAATGGGCTAATCATGACCTACCTAAATTTCCATTAAAAAGGACAAGTTGTTTTTAAGATATGTTAGTTCGCAAAAATTGAACGATAGACAGACAGACATGGAATCAAAAATGTTCCCGAATTTCTGTTTTTGAATTTTAAAACGACTTTTTTGATCTATTAATCTGTTTTCAAATTGAGAATTGTCGAATTTAGTGGTATCCAAGTAGATAATCATTATAAAAGAAGTGGCAGTTAATCAACAGCGTAGATCTTAATAAAATAATCAGTGTGACCTATAGGCTTTGAAATAAAGCTTTGAAAAGTTGTTATTAAGGAATCAATTGCTCATTTGCTTTTCAAATGAAACAGGAGGAATTTGCGTGTGAGAACGGCTCGAGAAACATTTCTTGGCGACCGGAGGCAGTAGGGGCCAAAGTTTTCTACTCGGAGTGACAATGATAGATTTCGTTCTTGTTCGGTTTCTAAACACTTTGTTGCCTGGATGAGAAGGTGATTTTTTCCTCCGAACCCGTCTAGAGGTACCATTTAATGTAAATAAACATTTAGTAGATGCTGATGGGGCACCTAAAGAGCTGAGGAGAAAAGGTATTAGCATCAGCTCGTGGCTTCTGTAAGCCTCGAGACTTATAATAAGTAATGGACGGAAGAATAAGGCGCTACTGTCAACTTTTTCCCTTTCTTGAAGGAAGGAGAAGAAACGAGAGGGGTTTTAAGATGCTTAACCTGCCGCTAGGAAAACACTGATAGCATTAACAAACAATGGAGCCGAGTTCTTACCAGGAGTTCCGACCGTCCCGAGACGTGTGACGGCCCAGCAGTCGAATGGGATCTCCTCTACGGTGTCCATACCCGCGGCCAACCCCAGCCATAAGTCTTATTTCTTCGTGAAGAAAGGCGCAAAGAAGAATCGACCCGGAAAAGGACATACATCGACATTTTCTCTTTCTCTACGTCCTTCGATCTTGAATGAGAGGTCAAAGTTCGATAGAAGCTTTGAATAAATCAAGAATAAGAGTGACTTTTTTGTCCTGGGGAATTCTGTTGCTAGAAAACCCCCACATGATTCTTGTATCAACTATAACTATAATTCATTTGGAAGAAAAAAAAAATCAATTTGACTTCTAACATCAGACATTGTAAATGACAGTCAAAACCATGAAAACAACTTATTCTTTAGCATTTACTTCTGCTTAAGTAAATGCTGTTTTACTTCCTCTACAATCCTTATGAAATGTTAAGAAAGTTTGAATTTACTGCAATCCATCCTTTGTGACTTAAATAAATGATTAAATTTAAATATTAAAGGAGAAGTGGTCACTATAGAGCGTACCTCTATATATAAACATCAGTGGCACTTCTTTAGAATGTTACTCCCCTTATAAAAAACAGAGGGAGTAACAACCTAAAGTAGGTGTACGTAATGTTCTTATTTAGACTGTTACTCCCCTCTTAAAAAAACATAGGGGAGTAACAATCTAAAGAAGTTACACGGAAAGTTCTTCTTCAGACTGTTACTTTCCTTATAAAAACAGAAGTGTGATATTCCTTTGTCTTAAAGTATATTGGACTAAACATCCCTTTGTCTTAATATTTAATTAGTCAAACTCATTTATATACTAAAAATAAACATAGGAGAGTAACGATCTAAAGAAGTACCGCATCATTGTATCTCTTATCTATTTGAGTTAATTAATGAAGTTGAGTTGCTATTAAATTGAAAAAAAACTAATGCATTGCATTATGTTTAACAATTTGTCACTCTTCTTTAAAATTAAATATTAAATAAAAGTTACATTCAAAATTATTACTCACTGTTACTGCAAAAAGTTCCATTGAAAAGGCTCACCTGAAACAAAAATAGTCGAAATTAGATAAATATACTCTTTATTAAAACAAATAATTCAAAATACAACAAACTAACATAATATATAAAAATCTTGATGAGTTCTATTCAACACAAATAAAAATGAAAATAGTCTTTCAATCAGTGGCACATTGCTTCCTCGCACATTGCTTATCACGTATAATTAAATATTTTTATGCTTCTACAACCCATTATTGTCTAATTAATTGAATTCCCCCCTTTTGTTTCCAAGCTTGCCGAAGGTAACGGAAGCTATGCGAGGGTTCTGGAGAACGAAAACTTGTTATAATTTCTAAACAGAAATCCATTTCAGATAGCCAAGAACATTTTCGGTTCCGTGTCAGTCTGTCGTTCAATTTTTTGCGAACCAACATATATTAAAAACCTATTCGACCGATTTTAATAAAAGGTTCGTCACAATTAGCCCATTGTTGATCTTAAATATATATTATTGATAATATTAGGTACTTTAAGGTCTTCTGAATAATTTTTTTTTTAATTAGGTATGCTTAGATCCGTCGTTCGTGAAAAAACATAAGTACAATTTGAAAAAACTTAATTTTATGATAAATTGATGAATATGTATAAATGTTTGACATGATTAAATAGGTATAACACATTTTAATAATAAGGCATACATAATTAAATAGGTAGATAAATAAAAAAAATCGGTCCGAGACAACTCAGACAAACTTTCTCATATACGAGGTCATAATTATTTGGCCCAGTGTTTTCCATTTATTATGTTTTCGTATGTAAATTTAATTATTATTGAACATTTCATCAAAATTTATCATAAAAATAGCTTCTCCTGGGCGGGGAATCGAACCCGGGCTCTCTCCGTCCGCGTTTTAAGCTTATTTCTCAGGAACTAGATTTTTCCCGGGAAAACGGCTTATATCGTTGGATCCGTATTTAAATGGACTACATTTTAGAATTTTTTAATCAAAATCGTCGGAACCGATTTCGAGAAATATTTTTTTTTCACGTTTTTTCAGGGTTTTTGGGGGGTAGCGCCCCTAAATGTGGAGCTAAAATTCATTTCTCGATTTCGCCTCGGGGTATGATTTTTCTGAACATGTATGCCAAATTTCGTCAAAATCGGCCCAGTAGTTTAGGCTCCAGGCGTCTGCACAGACAGACGACAGACGACAGACGACAGACGACAGACGACAGACGACGGACAGACATTTTTTAAAAACCACTTTTTTGGACTCAGGGGACCTCAAAACGTGTAAATCCATCAAAATCTCAAAATCGAATTTTCGCGCCATCACAATACTTTCTCTTTATATGAGAAAGTAAAAAGAAGTTCAAATGTCTGAAGTAAAACTCTTTGCGGTGCGGTAGGCTTGGATGAAACGAAACTACATGTAACGAAGTTGGCACTTCTTTAGATTGTTACTCCCCTTATAAAAAAATCAGAGGGGAGTAACAATCTAAAGAAGGTGTACGCAATGTTCTTCTTTAGACTGTTACTCCTCTTATAATAAGTCAAGTGTGATATTCATGTACCTACTGTTATCTCTTTAATATTATACTTTTTGTTATTATTATTTTCTGTTAGTTTCCGTAAAGATATTTATATTTTGTATTATAATCTCTCGGACCAGTCAAGACGGAGCTCTCGCTCTAGCGCTTTTGTGCAATTGAGAGCTCTCACCTTTATACCTTTTTAAGAATTTATAATTATTGTAAAAGGTGGAAATAAATATATATTATTATTCCTTTGTCCCAATGTACATTGGACTAAACATCCCTTTTTCTTAATAGTTATTTACTCAAAGTCATTTATATTCTAAAACAACATAGAGGAGTAACAATCTAAAGAAGTATCACGAAGTTTGTGATTGAAGTCTATGTGAAAGATTTTATTAGAGGTAAATCAATTGCCGTCTTAAGTCGATTTACCTGTAAAAAATCTATTACTTGGACGAGTCTCGTTCCACCTTCTTCAATTCACAGAATTGGTTTATAAGCGTAATATTATATACGATATAATAATATAATATAATATAAATGTTGTTTTCAGGTATTTTCTTCATTATTCGCTTAAATGTTATAAAAAAAATGTTTTTTTTATTTTTCAATTAAATTTCACATAACTATTTGTTAATGCTAAAAAAATAAAATCGTCAACAAATGCAAAGAGAGCAAAGCATAAAATCAACTGTTTCTAGAACTTAAGTTTCACTTCTAATGCCTGTGAGTCTCGCACACATATTTTTGTTCAAACAAACATGAATTAAAGATATTTAATTTAGGTTTTGTTTCATGAAATGTATTTTTATGAGTACGAACAGAACTTGATCTAGACATGCATTCCTTTAAGCAAATTTAAAATTATCATTTGGATCTAAAATTGAAAGAAAATTAACGAAGGTTTTACAGGTGTAGTCGATCTTCACTTGCCTTTCCATTTACCCCTGGAATGATCCGTGAAATGGATACTTTAAAACGTATAATGGATACTTACAGACCTGATCTACAAACCGAGATTTTCTATTCTCTGAGACTACCGAGAGAATTGGAAGCCATTGTCTTCGGTCTAAGAGCGTTTAAGTCTGAGAATTAGTTTCGGTATGTTGAAGATTCCCTACGATGTAACTTGATTCTTAATTCTCCATGCTTCCTTCCATCCAGTTACCTTCCCACAACTTCTAGTTTTTCACGCTTGGTTGAAAACAAGCATGCTCATTGGTCGGAAGATTTAAACCAATAAGAATAGAAGATTATATTAAAGGATTTTCGTGTATGTAAAATAAAGATGTTTGATTTAACTGGGACAAACATTCTCTTAAATATTCGTATTATTACTTATTTATCCTATTGTGCTACAAGGACGTGAAATATAGCACTAAGAAATGAAAAGTTACAGTTTATTACTCCCATAAAGACCATAGATTGGCAATCTATAATTGATTAATAAAATATTCTGTCAATTAGTGTGGCTCATAGCTTCCTCGCGTTTATTTTTGTATGCTTTAATGATTTTATATTATTAAAACCTATTATTGTCAAATTTATTTAATTTTACCCCGTTTTCTAAAACTTAAAATTGTTTTGATTTTTTACAGTATCAATTAGAAGAAGTTAAAGATTGCAGATGGTTGAACTTAATATGAAACTATCTGCAGGCTACTTTCGACAGACCATCTAAAGTTCATAAAAATACGTGTGGTGTCGCGGGACACCCGGTAGGAACCAAGTTCCTTACATTTTTCATTAAATATAAATTATAAAATCACACTGCTAAGTACGTATACATTGCTAACTACTTATACATGACGGAGTTAGAAAAGAGACAAAATTAAAAGTAACCAACTGTTTGTACCTAGCAAGAGTTAAGGAAAAATTAAAAGCAAATCATTATTTTTATCATTAAAGCAAGCGTCTTACTATAAATATAATATATTAAATATAAGAAAAAAGTTGATCATGATGAGTTTATAGTTAAAGAGTATGTTTGTTAAAGGATGTTGGATTGAAATAGGACTGTTTACTAACTACTCGGCCTATTAATTTAAAATATATCTCTTCCCTATTCTAAAGCTTCTGCTTCAATCCGGTTGAAATTTTACATGCCTGTTTCAATTGTACTTTAGACAATGTATAAGAAGTTTTATTAAAATCGTTATACGTTAGAACGGAAGATATCTGTAAAAACGTTGTTTTCATTATTTTAAACGTTTCGGTCCACTTTAATAAATTTAGCGATCTTTATCACTTCGTTACAGTGTCGGTGTTCGTTTTAGTAAACAAATTATTTAAAAAGTTGTTTGTCTCATTAAATAGACAAACTTAGAATTTTTCTTGGATTAAGTACGCAGTATTATAATAATATATCTAATATATTGAAATAAGCGTCAGCTTAGATTAATTTTACTTTTAACAAGACCGTGATTATATTTTTGATATTTACAAAACCAAGTGACATTTTGACATATTATAACAAAAATAAACAAGTCAAGTAACAGGCTTCCATAATAACATTTTTTTCCCGTCTTTTTGAAGCTTACGTTTACGCGAGCGTTGCGCGTAAACGCTTGGGCGGATAACGTTTTCCAACGAACTCAGCCTGGGCATTGGTAAAATGAACATGTGCATCAAATTTCAACAAACTCGGTGATCTTTTACTCAAGTTATCGTCATTGGTAGATTTCGTGGCGGTTTTTGCGTGACGGTGATTTTGTGAAGGTTATTTTGTGACGGTGATTTTGGTCGTTTTTTTGGATTCACTCCCGGGCTCCAGAACGTGCCATAAGGAACTTCGTTCCAAAAATCAGATGAGTACACTGTTAAAGATATAGATGTGAATATATATATGTTTGTGCGCACTGGAAGAGAAACCAATATGCGCAGAAAATTGAAACTTATTGGGATCAACAATGGGCTAATTATGACTTATTATCTAAATTTCATTAAATTCGGACGAGTAGTTTTCAAGATTTCGCAAAAATTGAGCGAGGGACCGAAAAACAGACTCAGACCCAAAATTCCGTTACCTATAGTAAGCTCGGAAGCAAAACGGAAAGAGCGTTTTATCGGAGTATTTGCCTGAAATAATAACAGCTACAATAAGTAACTATTTTTTAACTTCACACTCCTCTAATACCAAAAATTATTCTTAGCCATAAACAACAGATGATTATAAATAAGTGTTGCCACCTTTTTTTCAATAATATGAAAGAGAGGGAGAAAAAAAAAACCTAGCCTGAAGCGAAATAATCCTTTCAGGAGCTTTAGGCTACCTAATAATAATGCCTATACCCAGACTCCTTTAGCAAATTACTAGTTTTCTCTGTTCGGTTTTGTGTTCGGTACATAATAACAAAAAAACATCTTTTTTTTAAAAAACCACTTTAAGAATCAAGTTGAAACTTTCACACATTGCAACGCTATGTAATTCCGAGCTCAACTAAAACTGTGCCTGTCCTAAAAAAATAAATTCAAAAAGAAAGCCCTAAATTCTAACTGAAGATTATAACCTTTATCAACATAATTAATATAATTAACTTGTTTTTTATTAAAGGTTAATGTCGATATTTCTATCAGAGATTGGAAAGAAAAAAAAGTATTGTTTTTAAATAAACAGTAGCTGATTGTAGTCAATTATGATTATTTGGTTTTTTCCTTACATATTTATTAAGCAGCTGATTGAGAACAAGTTAACTATTGATTTTTTAAAGAATTTATATTAAAGAACAGCTGATTGTAACTAAGAAATGAGATTAACTTTGTTTTCCTTACCGACTTACTCAACAGTTATTGTTCCAACAAGTTAATTATTTACTACGTTCACACATCGTTACATATATTATTTATTTATTTATATATATATATATATATATATAGATATATATATATATATATATAGATATATATATATATATATATATATATATATATATATATATATATTTAAATACTCTGTCCATTAGTGTGGAACATAGCTTCCTCGCGTCCTTTTTAGTAGAATGTAATGATTTTATGCATTTAAACCCTATAATTATTTTATTTATTTAATTTGTACCCCGTTTTTTAAATCTATCAAAAAAAGTTTTGATTTTTTACAAGTATCAGTTTAGCAAAATTTAAATAGTGCAGACGGTTGAAATTAATCTGGTGCTATCTTCGGGCTACTTTCGACAAACCATCAAAATTTCATAAAAATCAGATGAGTATTTTTGAAGATACAGGTTTAAATAAATGTATGTTTGTGCGCATGTGGAAGTGAAACAACGGACTGTTCCAAAAGTCACAGAACCGTCACTTAGACTTCCATAGTGGACCAGGATAAATCATATCCCAGGCATGTCTTTTGGACGAGATGGTTTTCCAGGAGATAGCGTGCAAAATAGTGTCTGACGAACATCAAGCTAGAATTTGTGTACAAGTAAATCTTTTGGTGTCTTTTAAGAATATGTGGTCGGCTAAATTCGTCTGCGGGATATAGCATGGCAATAGGCATTTGAATAAAACAAACCGGTGGAGAGCGGCCAGTCCCACCCTTTTTGGTGGACAGTATGATTTTCATGATCCTGAGTACGAAATTAGTCAGTAGACCAATAATCAAGTCGATGGTAGTTTGTCACTTAATAGGTGACCTCTTTGATTTGGAGTAATATTTGACTGACTAACCTATTATGTAACAAACCACCATCAACTTGATTTTTGGTCTACAAACTAATTTCGTACTCAGGATCATGAAAATCACATTGTCCACCAAAAAGGACGGGATATGGCCGCTCTCTAGTTTGTTATTTTCAAATTCCTATTGCCAAGCTATGTCCCGCAGACGAACTTAGCCGATCAAATATTCTAAAAATGCACCAAAAGATTTACTTATACACAAAATTCTAGCTTGCACGCTATCTCCTGGACTATTACGTCTGAAACACTTTTTAGTTAAACAAATTTTGAATTGGAGACAAAAAAAAACTGCGTTCATTATTCTAAACTTGTTGTCATCTGCATTAAGCATGCGGAATTAAAATAAATTTGACTTTTTCGAAGGGAAATATGTTTCGTTTTGAGATATTTAGAACAATCATGTTTCAGTTAAGTTTTAAGAAGCTGTAAACACAGTTAAAATGCAATCTGGGCTCATCTTGTGAGGTTTTTACATTTTTACTCTTGTCGTAAATTTTGTCTAGGCATAATTTTACTGACACACCCGTAAACATAACTGTTGTCGGTTTACTTTGAAATTAACTTAGATAATTTCTTTTTTCTATTCCACCTATTCTTTTTCTATTTCTTTAAAAGTTATATTTTTTTTCGTGTTGCGGAACACATCTATTCTTTCCCTCTCCTGTTCTACTTAGAACCAAAGCAAAATGAGTAGTAAAAAGTTTACCGGTTTGTAAAGATAGAAAAAAGATTTCCTTTTGAAAGATACCAGGACGAACGTGTTCAAATGTACTTCATGGTTTTGGCGTTTTTCTTCTCTTTTTTTTTCTTTCGACGACTTTAAAAATTTAGGACGAAACGAATTTAGAGGGAGAAGAAAAGTACTCAATCTTTTATTACTGAATGTAAGAATGGAAAAAACAGTGCGGGCAAAATCTGTAAAATGTCTTTAAAAAAGTACATGAAAATAAAAATCTTAATATGTGACCTATTGCTTAAATTTCACACTTTCGTCATAACTTAGCTCCCAACGGGATTCAAAAAAAACAAGTAGCATATATGTATAGTAACATTGAAATATTTATACATAAAACTAGCCATGAACCCGCACTCCACGCGTGATCATATAGGTTAGTTACTATAATCATGTAGGCTAGCAATTTAAAGTAAATGCCTACATAGTTTTGTTTCCAAAGCCTTCTAGGAATGGAATCAGGACTAAATTGTTTCTAAGAATATAATAGTTAGAGGTACGGAATTTTCGCATAAAAAAACATAAATTTCGCGAAATAAAAATTTAAAAGTTCAAAATTTCGCTAAAATACGCATATACTATAGTATATTGTAACAGAATGTTATATTATTATTATAAAGATAAGAAGGTTGTGGGAGAGGGGAGGCTTCCCTAGTCCTCAAGACAACCAGTGAAGACGAGCTCGTCGTAGTGTTAAGAGCATCACTCAGTATTTAATAAAATTCGAAATAATTAAAAGAATAAATTAAACAATAAGTATTTTACTTTCATTAACTGTCAACTGATCACGATCAGTAAAATAATTTAATAATTATTAATGTGAAAATCTTATAATTACAATTCTTTAAACAGGCCTGAATTATTATATTCACAATTATTTATATATTTAAACTAAAGTTGAAATAAATTGGAAGGTTTCAGTTATTAAAATTTGTTGATTTATTATTTATTTATTAATTTAGGTAGAGTAATGTTACAATATATAGATGAATCTGCTTTTCGATACGACTTATCGTTTAGCCGCAATAAGCCTCCTATAAAACTTTAAAGTTGCGTCCACCATCTTTAATTTTTCAACAGGGGTAAACATTTTTTTTTTTTTTTTTTAACTTTTCGGACTTTTCCAGTCAGTTTTAGCCAATTTCCGACCTTACGTAAAAAAGTCGCGAGTCAGTATTAACACCATTGATGGATAATTAAACTTTGAAATCAAATTATTGTTACAAGCTCAGGTAAATAAATTGCGGAAAAAAAAAATGTATAGCACAGTAACGTTCACGTTCTAAAAGTCAGTATATATTAATTCAATTTTTGTTTAAGGGATTGCCGAAGAGGAAGGTCGTTGTTGTTAAGGAGTTCAATTGGTACTCGGTAGAACCTTGAGACAGTACTAACACCCCTGGTCCAGTTTTCAGATCCACTTCTCATTCGTTTTTTCACAACCTCCGGAGACTTAAGGCCCATTAGGTTAGAAGAAGGTGAACCCTGCCGTGTAATAAAGTGTCCGTAGTGGTCCTACCAAGGCAATAAGATCCTGTGAAAGACCATCTTTATGGCTACTTTAGCATTACTTTGAACAAAATAAAAGACACTTGGCAAGTTTCTTTTCAAAGAGATTTGCGACCTTATTTTTCTGCTACAAAAAGAAATGAAAGAGGAACAATACAGTCTGGGAACCTTGAAGCTTGCGGTACTGTTAACTCACATTACCATTACAGACAAATCCCAATATTCCATTATAAATCATAGAAGCACTTTGATGTGTTGCATTTATGTGAATGAATCACAGTTAGCGCTCACTTCTACCAGAGCATAATCTATGTATATAATATGTGATAATCGATGTATATAAAATAGATTTACTAAAAAATAGCCATGAAGGAGAGGAAATTACAGAAGAAACAATATAAATAGTGCAAAGTTAGTTCGCAATTTATGTTCGCAAATTTAGTTGCTTTTAACAAAACTAAAATTAAAACATTCATAAATTAATTGACAATAAATTGGTAAGGCGTGAAGTCTCACGTAAAAAGGGTTTCGTTGGTATTGTGAACACAAAATTAGAAGGGGGGGGGGGGGGGGGGGAGAGAGAAAAGTTTTTTTGACAAAATGGCGCGCAAAATTAAACGTTAACCACAAGTGTTATACATTTTTGTAATCTACTCTTGAATACCTTTCATTTGATACCCCACTCAAAATTTTTAAAAAATATTTTTTTTCGAGTGACCAGCGGAAATACGATTTTAGGGGGGGGGGGGACACGCAAAATTTCGAGGTTTTTTGACAAAATGGCGCCAAATCAAATATTGGAAAGTTTCACGTTTTTATCTCTTTTGGTTCAAAAGTAATTGGAACCGTACAGAGTGACAGACAGACACAGGAACGAAACTATAAGGGTTTCTTTTTTTTTGGTTTTACCAACGAAACCCTAAAAAATCAGTTTACTGAATATTATTAATAAAAGTTGTTAAAACTATAATCTTAAATATACAGTCAAACTTTGTTGATTATGAATTTAAGAATACAGGTTAAACAACTTTTATTCAGGGCCACCCTAACCACAGTGCTAAATTGGCTATAGCCCCAGGGCGCAAGCCTTTTGTGGGCGGCAATTTTTATTAGTGTTATATTTGGTTTCCGGTTATGAAAATTTTAAAGATGCTTTAATAAAATATAGGAAGGAAATTTTCGAAAGGTTGCAACAAATGTTGCCGCCGAGGGGTTGTTAAATGAGTTTAACTCAAGGAAACTGCTTTATGGTAGCATTTTGGAGCGAAATATTAGAAATCATAGATAAAACTTGTATATCACTTCAAAAAGTTGATACTAGAATTGAAAGCATTATTAGATTATACACTTCTTTAGAGAAATTTGTACAGTCCAAACGAAATACAGAATCATACCTTTATAAATTTGAAGGTATAAAATTGTCCGGATGTGATGAGTACAAATGAATACGCAAAAGAAAAAAACTAGGAAAATAAATATGTAAATTACTTTTGCTTTTTATTAATCTTGTATAAATTATTTTTTTTTTTTAGTCTACAAATGGTAATAAATTTACTTTTTTACTATAACTATGCCCCGCTCCCTCCAGCCATTCCGTGTATTTTCTTATGAAGAGGGGTGCATTATTTGTAGTAGCCCACGGGCGCCGAATATCTTAAGACGACCCTGCTTTTATTGATAATATTAAGTAAACTAAACATTCTGAGGGATATAAAATTCTAATAAAATAAATTTTCGAATGCAGAAACTTAAAAACTGAATCAAAAATAATTGTTAAAATGATAATGGAGCACTGAAAGATCAAAGTATAATTAGATTGATCAGGTTCACCAGATAGAAATCAAGTATATCCATCTATATGATTTATTTATTATATTTTAAAATGAAAAAGGGATTTTGAGATGTAAAAATCATTCTTTACATTCAGATGGAAGTTGAAGAGATGAAATCTAAAGCTCGGAATTGTTAAACTTGTAAATAACCATTGAGACTTGCCGTTCTATTGAATCAATTCTGGTTCTCCCATGTAACTTGTCTCAATGCATTGGCATTTCCAGGTGCTGTATAGTGTGTAGTTAGCCAGATTGGGCATTTGTAACAAACTAGGCGGATAAGAGTGGAAAAAGTATAATTTAAAACGTTCTAATGCATGATTCAAACGTCGTACGAACCCTAGCAAGCAAACCTACCTTTATAAACCTAATCGATTCTTCCGATAAAGCCTAATCTTACAACATTTTCAATACATCCCTATTCCATGTGGTATTGTGGTTGTTGATTTTTCTCGTTTTCAAACCCTTATTACACGGATTCCGTCTTGAAAAGCAATAAAAATCTATAACAAGTTTAATGGTTTCTTCACCTTGGTTTGTAAGCCGACGCTAGACGGATTTAAAATGTGGTATTATTTTTTTTTTTTTATAAATAAAAAAGAAACGCTTCAAGACTAGGAAATCAGCTGTGAAAACTTGCCGCACTTTTACTGATGAAGGAGGAATTAAAGCAAGAATCCTTTCAAGCTTTATCTAAGCAGGAAATAATTAAAGTGATACATTTTTACATTCGTAAGAAATCTTTGTTAAAATTCTTAGATCTCACCCTTCACCGACATCAGACGTTTAAAATATTGATGGAACATTATTCAGATCAATTTTGCTTCCAACCTTACCGAAGGTAACGCAAGCTTTTTTCATGTCTGCGATCTCATAAATTCCAAGACAGAAATCCGTTTCAGACACATATTTGGTGCCGTGTCTGTCTGTCGTTCAATTTTTGTAAACCAAAACATCTTAAAAAAACTACTAGCCCGATTTTAATAAAATTTATATGGTAGGTCATAATTAGCCCATTGTTGGTCAATGGGCTAAGTTAAATAATGGGCATAAGTTCCAACTTTCTGTGCCCATTTGTTTCTCTTCAACATGCGCATAAACATACATTTATTTACACCTACATCTTTAAATGTACTCATGTCGGAGTTTCATGAAATTTGGATGGTTTGTCATAAGTAGCCGGCAGATATCCCCAGATTAATTTAAACCTTCTGCAGTCTACAAATATTGCTAAATTGATACTTTAATTCATGTAAAATAAAGATCATTTCAAATCAAATTCAACCATTATATTAGAATTTAAATTCTGTGTGACCGTTCTGAAGAACGAACATTTTTTTGATGTCTCCAAATTCAAAAATTCCCATGACAAAAATCCGTTTCACTCGTCAGGAAACATTTACGATCCCAAGTCGGTCTGTAAAGAATTTATATATAATAAAAACTGTACGTTCGATATTAATGAAATTTGGATGGAAGGTCATAATTAATCCATTGTTGGCCCCATATAAGTTTATACCTTCTCGGCGGATCATTGATTTTTCTTCTAACAAACATACATTTAATAACACCTTATATCTTTGAAAGTATGTATCCAATTATTATGTATACAAATTTGGGTGGTTTGTCTAAATTTGCCTACTGATAGTCCCATAATCGCCGCCGCTTATTAAAAAGGGAGGGGGGAAGGGGAAATAAGTAAATTCGACAATAATAGGTTGTAAAAGTATAACTTCTTCTTCTTAACTTCTTAATTAAACTTGTACGCGAGGAAGCTATGTGCCACGCTAATTGGCTGACTATTGCTTCCGAGCTTACCGAAGGTAACGGAAACTACGTAATAGTTCTGAAGAACGAAAAATGTTTAGGTCTCTGATTTCAAAAATTCCAAGACGAAATTCGTTTCAGACATCAGGGAACATTTTAGGATCCGTGTCTGTCTGTCGGTCTGTCTGACTGTAGCTCTATTTTTGCGAAACAACACATCTTAAAAACTATACGTCTGATTTTAATGAAATTTGGATGGTAGATCATGATTAGCCCATTGTTGGTCCCATATATATAAACAACCTTCTGCACCTGTGCTCATTTGTTCCTCTTCCACATGCACACAACACACAAACATACATTTATTTACACATACAGCTTCAGAAGTACTTATCTGATTTGTATAAAACTTTTATAGTTTATCGAAAATAACCCGCAGATAGCCCCCATATAATGTGAACCGTCTGCGCTCTTTAACATTTGCTAAATTGATACTTTAATTTATGTAAAAAAATAAAACAATTTTGACAGATTAAAAAAACTGTGGAAACAAACAAATTAGACAATAATAGCTTGTAAATGGATAGGATGCGAGGAAGCTATGTGCCACACCAATTGGCATTCTATAATTTTTTCCTAATAAAAATGAAATTGAAGAAGTTGATGAATTTATTTATTTAGAAAGTTTGATTTGTGAAGAAAGTAAAGAAAAAGATAAGGAATTAATGCCGCGTTTAAATTCCGGCATTGCCATTGCTCCTCGTGCTGCTGTATTCTTTTCACAAAATACTTCTAATACTTCTATATCATCAAATGCAGTGTGTGTTTAAATTCTCCCTTACTTGCTTCCCATTCTACCTCGGGCAATAAAGAACGTCGAAAACGATGCAGTTTCACATTTATGTTGCATTTTGTCCTATATGTTTAACATTTTCTATTGATACTTCATTTGTTAAAATTGCCGAAATAGTACCGAATTTATTTAGCCTTAAATTAAAGTTTCAAATGCCGATATTATAAAAATTGCGGCAGATAAATAAAAACGAAATTCAGAGGGAATGATTGTCTTATAAAGTGGTGTATAATTGCTGCAAATTTTAGCTCAATCGAATTATTTTTCGATATTATACGAATTTTTGTATCGGAAGATAGAACCAACGAAAATAAATATGAAAGAAATAAATTTCTTCTTTTCCCAGACAATTGACATTTAAAAATGCTTCTTTATAATAGTGGGAATAGATTAAAAATTAGGGACTTTTGAAAATTATATTTGATATTTTACTGTTTCTTGATTGTAGTCGATAACCACATCTAATTAAAAACACACTTCATACCGAAGCACTAGAATCCAGCTAGTATACAACTATAAAAATCAGTAAATTCATCACTTTCCACTTTTTATATATATATATATATATATATATATATATATATATATATATATATATATATATATATATATATATACACGACATTTTATACTCGTATAGACATAAATTTTTAAATATTTAAAATCACACATTAATCTTTATAAATATAATAATTTAAAAAAATTAAACCATCTAAATTGTGACGATAACTTGACCGATTTTGGTGAACTTTGGTACAAATGGTTGTTATACCAACACCCACGACGAGCCCTCGGGTATATCGTTTGACAACGTTATCCGCCCAAGAGTTCTCGCGCACCTCTAGCGCGAACATTTTCAATTGGAATTTTAGGACGGTAAAAAATTCTTACTTCATATATTATACGAGACTAACATTTTTTTCAAATACAATATTAATATAATAACAAACAGCAACACCGCTATGAAGTGTTAAAGATCGCTAAAACTATTAAAGTGGATCTAAAAGTTTAAAATAGAGAAAAACAACTTTTTCACCAATATCTTACGTTCAAACGTATCGATTTTAATAAAACTTCACTTAAATCAATGTACAATTGAAGCTTCAATGAAAGAGCCACGCGATGTCTAGTTATATCAATTTTAATAATTATTTTTCTATTCTATCAGGTGATAGGGAGTTGCCTACGGGCTGTCATAGTGTGCAGATCGGCTCCGTATTTAAATCGTTTTTGCTCAGTTACAAATCGGTATAGAGGCTTGAAAGTTTGCTGATATATAGTGCATACATTGTTACGCCTCCACACCAAATTTAAGACCCGTAAGTCTAACCAAAGAGGAGCAAGAGTAATTTCAATCTGTGAGTATTTTTTTAGTTTTTCTCACGTTTTAAAGTAAGCGTCGGATACCTGGCCAGTAATCAGAATCTGGATAAGGAGAGGGTAATCAATACAAGAGGGGAGATTACTCCGAGTGGGGAGATTACTACAAGTGGGGAGACCGATCCGGCAGCGAAAACAAAAGTAAACAAACGTGATATCCAACGGACAGTTACTAGCATTAATTACGATCTTCATCTGTTTACAAATAAACCTAACCATAAAACCTGAGAAGAAACTTGTCAATGAATACTCAGTAATAAATTATCTATATTTATAATTTTACGCAATACGTAGTCTAGTGTAAAAAGAATGGATATTGTCAAAATTGAATCTCTCCTATGTAATTTTAATAGGGAATTATCTCTTAAAATTGATACTAGCAGCGAAGGGCTCAGAAAAGAACTAACGGATATAAAACAACTTTTAGCCAATCAATCCTCTACGCTGCAAAACCATGAAAAGAGGATTCTCTATTTGGAGAAAGAAGTCTGCAGAAAAAACTTAATAATCCACGGCATTTCCGAGCAAGGCTCAGAAAGTTACGACCAACTAGAGAATAAAGTATTAAATTTAATAAGGGAAAAACTAGATATAGACATTCACGATTTTGAGATCGACTACATAAACCGATTAGGGAAATCCGAAAAAAGTGACCGACCGATAAGGCTCAGACTTCTGACGCTTAAGCGTAAACTAGAAATATTAAAAAAGAAGTCAGTGTTAAAAAATACCAACATTTTCATCGACGAAGATTATCCTCCAGGTGTTAAGGAAAAGAGAAGAACTCTGTTAAAAGATATGAAAGAAGCCAGAGAGCAAGGAAAATTCGCGATCTTAAAATATGACCGGCTAATTATTAAAGATGGCATTTTCTCTAGAGAGGATCAACTAAAGAGAGATAAAAGACCCTTAGAGCAAACACCTGAAAAATCGAAGAACATAAGTGAAAGAATAGAAAATAAGCCAAAAAGGAAAAATAGCATTGGCAGATTGGAACAAAAAGATCTTTCAAACTTTTTTGGACAATCTAAAATCTCAAAACCAGTTCAAGCTCAGAATATTGTAGGCCCTTCAGGAGTCGAACAGAGAAATTCAAACCAAGAATCCACATAGCAATTAAAAAGGCGTATTCAGACAGAAAAAACATCACAAATTAGTAAAAAAAATAAATTAACAGTACAAGAGAAGCTAATTATACATACTTACAATTGTAGGACTCTGAGGGATAATAACAAGCTATATGAACTATTGGAAGAATTATCACACATCGAATGGGACATCATAGGATTAAGCGAAACAAGACGAGATGACGAAAAATTTACTCACCTAGAGGGGAACAGAACACTATATCTAAATGGTCAAGGATTTCAAGGTGGCACAGGGTTCCTAATAAATAAGACGAACTCAAAGGATATTCGAGCCTTCAAATCCTACTCACATCGAATAAGTAAATTAATTATGAAGCTAGGAGCAACAATTAGAGGAAGGCTGCAAGTAATTCAAGCGTATGCACCCACTGCAGAAGCTGAAGAATCCGAAATTGAAGACTTTTACACGTTGCTCCAATCGGCGTTGTTCGAAGACTGCTGTAGATACACCTTAATTATTGGAGACTTCAACGCTAAGATTGGGAATGAAGTAGACCACGAAGCTATAGGAAATTACGGTTTCGGTGAAAGAAATGAACGAGGAAGAAGACTGCTTGAGTTTGCCGACGGTAATAGTTTATACGTCATGAATTCATTTTTTCCCAAATCTGACAAGTGGACATGGAAAAGCCCCAACTGCTTAGTAAAAAACGAAATTGATTTTGTTATATCAAGTAAGAAAGAAATCGTAATCGATGTTGAAGTTGATAAAAGGATTGATATCGGGAGCGACCACCGGGCCGTAAAAGCCGTTATAAATATTAAAAGGGAAATTAAAAAATGGTATAAAAAGCAAGATAGCAGAAAAAATGGCTTAGATAAGCTAGAATCAAACGATTATGAAGAAGAAATATCAAGGAATTTTAAGGCCGTGTCTTTGAAAGACGAAAAAAACATTGAAACATATGAAAAAGTCATAACACTAGTTATTGAACAAACTTCAAATAGTACTTTAAAAACTATTAATAAAGACGAAAAGAAACAACTAAAACTTCCCCACGAAATACGAAAACTGATGAGGAAACGGAGAAAATTGAAATATTCTGAAAGTAAAAAGAACGAATATAGACGTATGTGTAAAGAAATAAGAAGGGAGATAAAAATATGGAGTGAAAATAAAAAAATAATAGGTTTGGAGGAAGTTATAGAAAACGGAGCGAGTGTAAATAAATTTTGGAGAAGCCAAGCGGTTGGAAAGAACAAAATTGTTGGTGTTAAGGATAAACAGGGAATGCTAGTAAGAGATAAAGGCGGGATAGTGGATGCTATAGCTGAATATTACCAACAACTTTACCACGATAAAAATAGCCTATACAAAAGTGAATCTGCACTTGAAATTAAAGGGCATAGATATCTAATTCCAAACGATGTACCGGAAATATTACTCGAAGAAGTTCAGTGGGCGATAAATAAACAAAAAAGAAGAAAGGCTGGTGGAAAAGATGGTATACTAAGCGAAGAATTGAAGCTAGGAGGAATCACTCTAGCAGAAAACCTCAAAATGTTATTTAATTTATGCCTGGAGCAGGAAAAAGTACCACCTAGGTGGCTTCAAGCTCAATTAATATTACTGTTCAAGAAAGGAGACCCGCTTAACTTGGACAACTACCGCCCTATAAGCCTGTTACCAGTTATCTATAAAGCGTTTATGTCCACCATAACCAGAAGGATAAGTGGGAAAATAGACGAAACAGTGGACGTGTCACAGACAGGCTTCAGGAGAAATATGTCAACCCTCGATCATATTTTCGTCCTAAAGCAACTATTGAGAAGAGCTCATGACTATAAATTACCCGTAGTCTTAATCTTTGTTGACTTCAAGAAAGCGTTTGATTCCGTTTACAGAGAAAATGTTATGGAGGCCATACGTAACTGCGGTATAGAAGGAAAATATGTGAATCTTATAGAATATGTATATAATGGAGCAACGATGGAGGTGGAAGTGAGACCAGAAAGAAAAATCATAAATATTCAAAGAGGTGTCAGGCAGGGGGATGTCCCGTCCGGAAAGTTTTTTATTAAAGTATTAGACGAAGCTCTGAAAAAACTGTGCTGGGACGGTATGGGTATCAAAATAGATGGCGAGTGGTTGAATGCGCTAGCTTTTGTCGACGACATTGTAATTTTATCGAAGGATTTTAAAGAAGCAAAAAAAATGATTTCTGAATTAGTAGAAGTAACTAAGAATATAGGCCTAGAAATTAATACAGCGAAAACTAAAGTCATGAGTGTAAATGTAAAAGCTGTTAGTGAATATGATTACCTTGAAGTAAATAATTATAAAATCCAACAAGTAAATGAATTTATTTACTTGGGCTGTCTGATTTGTGGTGAAAGTGATGACAAAGATAAGGAATTAAGACGCAGAATAGCGCTAGGATGGAGAGCGTTTTATAAATACAAACATTTTTTTAGAGCTGACATAGATATGAAATTAAAAAAGAAATTATGGACCATGTGTATTCGACCAGTTATGACATACGGAACTGAAACGTGGACTCTAAAAGAAAGTACAGATAGAAAAATGAGGGTAACACAGAGACAGATGGAAAGATGTATGCTCAGAGTATCCAGGAAAGATCATAAAAGCAAAGAATGGATAAGAAACCGGACGAAATTAGAAGACATCGGGAAAGTCATAGTGGAAACTAAGTGGAACTGGGCAGGTCATATTATACGAACCAGAGACAACAGGTGGTCAAAGAAACTCATCGAGTGGTATCCAAGGGATCTTAATAGAGGTAAAGGAAGACCTAAATTGGAGTGGGACGAGGAAATGAGAAAGAGTTGTGGAGGATCGACATGGCATAGAGTAGCGCAAGACAGGATTGAGTGGGCCAGGATGAGGGATGTTTATACAAAAGTTTGGCTCTACAATAATTAATAAAATAAAATAATGATTACTAATAATATAGAAGGTGTATAAATATAAGAGAATATTCAAAGTTTAAACCAGTATAAAATATTAGTATAAAAAATAATTTACAAAATTGTATTGGATTTATTGTTATGAAATAGGAGAATGATATGTTATTTTATAAAAATTTGTTGAAAAAGAGAAAAAGAAAAAATAAATTAGTTTTATTCTATATTGTATGTATATGTATGTTCGGATATTTGTATGTATGCATGTGTGTGTGAGAATATGTTATATTCCTATCTTTTTATTAATATCGTAATAGGTTAGCATCAAGATGTTATTATATTTTTCTTATTATTTACAAAAGTAAAATTATATTTTATAAAGAAACTATTTATTTTAAAATTGTGAGAATGTAAGCTACTTAATGTTAGCGGAAAGATGTATGTATATTCTTTTTATAAAATAAATTCCATAAGAACATGGCAACTTCAATGACCATTTATGGTAGCCTCGGCGAAATGCCGATTTACAATAAAGGAATTAAAATCAAAAATTATGTAAAGATACTTACTTATAAAGTTATTGTAATAAAAGGCTATTTATTTTATTTATTTATCAGGTGATAGAACTTCCCATTCTTGATGTTTCTAAAGTAATAATTTTTAAAAAAATCTTTTCAATGACACAAAAATTGAATCTTCTGGCTTCTATAAGTTTAAAAATGTTCTCTCTATTTATAACCTTTCATTCGTCATAACCTTTTATCAATCTCTGAATATTCCATTGTCATAAAAACCAAAAGAAATCAAGTAAAAAATTAAAAGTTTTAGGTCACAAAAGAAACATACATCTTCATACTCCGTTAAGAAAGACAAAAGCTTATTTTTACAACCTTCTTTCACTTACTGCGAGACGCATCTTTTTTTTCGAAAGTCGTAATATTTTAAGCTCAGACTAAATTGATTTTTTTTCTTTTATTTGATTGATGATTTGAAAGAAAGACTTAATACCTCATAGATTTTTAGTATCGAAAGTTTTTGTAAAAAAATGTTTCTTTACCATAATTTAATTTTTAAAGAAATAAAACAGTTTTTTGAATACATTGTTTTATACAATTTCTGTTTTGTCTCTAACACCAATAAATTTGTTACATACATAGTTTTGTATTATGAAGCTATTATATTTTTTAGTATTTTGTAGGCACTTAAGTTCGGTTACAACTGTATTTTTTTAAAGAAAAATCATAGAAGTTTTGGTTAGATATCCCTCCCACCTCTATCTAATTCGTTCCCATCAATAGGTGATAAATTCCAAAAGGGCGACAGTATTCTTCAAGTTTTATTGTCTGAACAGTTAAAAAGAACTTGAACGTATATTCTCTTGGACCAAAAAATTCCAATTAAGAAAGCCAATTCAGGTAGCTACCTTCAAATCTTTTACAACCCTTCTTCAGTTAATATTACCGTCTCATCCTTTTTTAGCCGATAGCCTTTTAAAAGCCGCACAGATTTCATTTTAAAATTGTACATGTTAATTTTTTTTATTTTCCTTTAGACATAATAAACATGCAATGCTGATGGCTCAGTTCGCCAATGCATTGCGTTAATTCCTCCCCCCCCCCCCCTTAATACTTAATTTAAGACTCTGCTATTTTAGCTACCTGACTTTAGTCTTGTTCATATTTCTATGGTTTATTAAACAGTAATAAAATTTAATGATAAAAAAAAGAAGTAAAAATCAAAATTGATTTTATTCCCCATTAACTACCGTACTGACCACACACAGATGAATATACATATACGTAAATAATTACAAGATAAAAAGAACTTTTTATATACTACGTTTTTAAATTTTCTGTTGAATCATAATGTGTAATGTTGATAATATAATTATCATTGTTATATATAATGTTAGTGAAAAAAAAAAAATACATAGTTCCGAATTTATTTAAATGACAACCATCTAGAGAGCTGATCTTACACCTATAAAAGGACAAATCTGTGTACAACGGATCTCCCCAACACCAAATATAAACCGTGCCATCGATATATTTGAAATAATATAATCGATAATTGGTTGTTTTGACTGAGATTTTGTGGTACCACTTCATAATTATGACTAGAGAGGTTAATAAAAGTAACACTGCAATATTGTCACCACAATTTTATATATTTAAACAGACGCGTTTCGACATTATGTAATCTTCAGTGTGTTAACATAGTAAGTGAAGTAGTAGTCTTTCACTTACTATGTTAACACACTTAAGATGACATAATGTCGAAACGCGTCTGTTTAAATATAAAACATTGTGGTGACAATATTGTAGTGTTACTTTTATTAACCTCTTTAGTCATAGTTAATATAATCGATATTTCCTGTTTTGCTGTCATTCAATATTTATCTATCACAAATTTGAGACCCGTCAAAATGAAGATTGCATATGAATATGGGACATGGCAAAACAAATAAAATAACTTGCGGATTTTTTTCCGATCTAACTTTCCGTACAGCAAAATTTGCTGAAATCCAATTAAATTCTGCTGAAAGATGGCTAAAAGTATTAAATAAATAAGTGTTCTGAGCTATGCTAAAAGTTTCAAATGTCTAGCTATTCGGGAAGTTAGTTAGAAATCGATTGCCAGATTTGTACCGGACAAACAAACAAACAAACAAACAAGAAAGCAAGCTAATAAAAACGTAGTAAAATAAACTAAAACAATAATTACTTAAACAAATTTAGAACTAAGGCTTAATTAAAAAATGATTGGTTAGTAATTAATAGAAGACACATTTAAATTTAAATGAATATGATAACTAAGTCAGTGGCGTTACAGCCAGATAAGCCTGTCAAACCTTATACAACTATATAGGTAATGGTAATGGTTAGATAAAGGGTTTGTATGACGCTCCATCGGCTGAATAAACCTTATTATTGGCGTAGTCGCTACCCATTAATCCTTACCTATTAAAATGACAATGCTGGACGAAAACTACTCGTTCCACTACTTGTTACATTGTGTTATCCAAACGAAAATTGGATAACACGATGTATTCGAAAACTTTTTTATTTATTTAAAAATACAATTATAGCAAGGGAACATTATTTCAAAAACTTTTGATAAAAAACTATGAAGTTTTAGTCTTTCTTTCAAATCATCAATCAAATGAAAGAAAAAAATTAATTTTGGCTGAGCTTAAAATAATATTACTTTGCATCCGGCAGTAAGTGAAAATTATTGTAAAAAATAAGCTGTAGCCTTTTTTTAAAAAAAAATATTTTTGTAAAATTGGTTTAAGGTGGTTGGTGCAGCTCGAACCACCTCTAATGACCTCAAACCACCTCTTCTCACCAGTTTGTGGACATGTGGAAGAGAAACAAATGGGCACAGAAGGTTAAAACTTATATGGGACGAACAATAGGCTAATTATGACCTACCATCAAAGTCGAGTAATTTTTAAGATGTACAAAAAATTAACGACAAACCGACACAAAACCAAAAATGTCCATTACCTTCGGTAAGCTCGGAAGCAAAACAGAAAGTTGATTTTAACAACTCAATTTACGGAATCAAATGCACCTAATAATCTTTTTTTAGTTACTTATGGTTCACATATCAAAAAAATGTTTTTCTCGTCGAATAGATGATGAATCTTTTCCCGCCCTGAAATTCCAATTTAATTTTTGAACCTCTCGTTTACGGGAGCGTTGCGCGCGAACTCTAGGACGGATCACGCTGTCCAACGAACTTAGCCTGAGAATTAGTAAGAGGAACATGTATACCAAATTTCAACTAAATCGGTAATTTTTTACTCAAGTTATCGTCGGACACGTAAACGTTACTGACAGACAGACAGACAGATAGACAAGAAGCATAGTTTGTTGAATGAATCAACTATTAAGACAAAGGGATGTTTAGTCCAATGTAGTTTGGGACAAATGAATATGACACTTCTGTTTTTATATGGGTAGATACATCCTAAAGAAAAACATTCCGTACACCTTCTTTAGATTGTTACTCCCCTCTGTGTTTTTAATAAGGAGAATAACAGTCTAAAGAAGAGCCAATTAATATGCGTTAGAAGTAAAAACCATTAAAAAGAGAAAATTATCGAGATCATTAATCATTTGTAACAAGGTTTGAAATAGACGATTGTTTAACAAGGAAACTGGATATGGAAATTAATTTTAAAGCAGACAGAACAAACCAGAAATTGGTTATCATTCATTTAAAGAAATTGTAAATTTAATTTATGAGAAATTATAATTCTTTTGTCAGAGGATTATCACGGCCAAAGACGACAACAAAAACAATGGTTCTAACTTAAAATCATTATAAGAGGTTTTGTCATTTTTAAGGCGCCATACTTAAGTATTTTAGGTCTACATTTCCAATCTCTTAAGCATTTTAATACGCAAATGAGTCTAGTTTTAATTATACAATCGTTTCTCATTCCATTCTATTTTCCAATAACGTAAAAATTTGCTTAAGAGGTTTTTCTTTTACGCTTCGTCCGTCCGTCGCATCTTGGAGTAAATCTCCCTACCTATTGTAGCTAGAGAATTGAAATTTGGTATACAAGTTAAACTATTTTGCCCTCCAAAAAAAGGAAAAAATATTGCGAACTTATAAACCCGACATTTCTTCCATCAGCATTTTAAGTGGGTGTCATTCCAAAGATATTAAAATTTAGTTCACAAATATGTATAGAGTTTCCGAAATGGCGGCCATTTTACCCCAAACAGAACTAAAGAAGTGCATACCTAAGATGCTAAAGGATAATATACCCATCTTTCTCCTCCTAAGTGCAACTTTTTATAAATATTTTATTTAAAAAAAAAAAAAATAATACAGGATATATGAATGGACACGGTCGAACTGGGCCAATGGTCAAAACATTCCCAGGCGGATTACCGTCAACCCTCGAAGGGTCGGAGTTGAATTAGGCCCCTGGTCAGTCGGGCAACAGGTATAATTATTATTTAAACTTACGAATAATTCTACTCAATAACTTAATGTGATCAATGTCTGTTTCAACGCAACATTTTATATCGGAGGAAGGATTTTGCTTCCTAATCACAGTTTTATTGATTTTAACTTTGGGGTTAGGTTGTGATATTGTTGTTAACTTTGGGGTTAGGTTGTGATATTGTTGTTAACTTTGGGGTTAGGTTGTGATATTGTTGTTAACTTTGAGGTTAGTTGCATGGTGTGCATAATCATGAACCGTGCCCGAACCTTCATCGGCATTGTATTTCGAACAGTGTAAAGCGCAAGGCTACAGAAACTTTAACTGAACCGCCCGCAAAAATGATAAAGAAAGAAATCGTTTCTGCACCAGAAAATATCAGTGGCAAAGTAACAACAGACATGGATCGGATACGGAGGAACCTGAACCACGCAAACAGAAGTAAAGTGCTGCCTCTCCCTAGATGTATCGCAGACGTCCACGACACTTTGGCAGTATCCCTATAAACGATGCCATTTTCACATTAGACACGATACGATGCGATTGTTACATCTCATACAATGCGACTGTTATACCAGATACGATGCGATTTGTTACATCAGACACAAAGCTATTTTTATGTCTGATAAAATGAAATTTTTACATCAGACACGATGACACGATGCGATCACATATGATGCTATTAATATACCTGATACGATACGATTTTATATCAGACACGATACTATTTTTGTATCACATAAGATGCTATTTTTGTATCACATACAATGCTATTTTTATATCAGACACGATACATTTTTTAATCTGACACAACTCCCTAACCAAGAATAAACCCCTCCCCCTGCACTGGGAAACGCTGAACTTCTGCATTTTTTACTATAACTGAAACATTTTTCTCTCCTCTGATTTTATATAACTTACTCTAACTAATACTTTAGAAAAAATTTATTCTGATGGATTTAAAATGGTATTGAAAGGGGAAAAAAATACAACCCGTTTGGTTCAAGTATTCAGTTGTTCAAATAATATATATTTTTTTGTACGGAAAAGACTATTTTTTTGTAGTAGAACAGTTGAAGATGCCATAGTGTGATGTCATGTTTGCACCTTTGAACGTTCAAAAGGTTCCAACACTATAGAGAGGCGCCAACATTCATGACAAAGATGAAACTACGGGGATTCAAGGAGGAAAAATAAGACAGGCCATTTCTTCTACTGCTTTGTCAATATTGCACTGAGTCGAGGGTAATGGGATTCTGTCCAGTATTTGACCGGGGCGGCGAACCTTTGGAAAAACTAGATGCCCACTTAAACAGGTTATACAACATAGAAGAGACGGCAAGATGGTAAGTCAACTTGTTTAAACTTTGCCCGAGAACTTTCAAGTTTAAAGTATCCTAGAAAAGTCAAATTCATTTTATTCCACAACAAACAAAACCAATTCTAGGTTAAAACTATACTTTAAAACTTTAGTTACCGGTCTTCAGAATTCAGTTAGATTTTAGTAAAGCAAGAAATCTGTTTGCACGGTAGTGCGCAAGGCCAAGTTGCAGTAAGCATGCGCAGTGTATCTTTACTTGAACCAATTCACCCGGTTTTTCACACCCTCATATCTCTGCTTCCTCTTACAATAGGCATTTGAAATATAGATTCATATTTTACGAATTTGGTAGTATTCATACTACGGAACGATTAAATTTTAATTTAACTCAAATTATAATTATTATTAACTACGGGAAACAGACAGAGAAAAATAGACTCCAGCGCGGGGATTTGAACCACCGGCCTCTATATTTCCAGTATAGCGCTCTAACCAACTAAGCTACGCAGGAGAATGAATTTCTCTGACGTTAATGATACCTTGACCCGAATTTAAAGCTTTCAATTTTTCCACAAGTCTGAGAAGTCAACATTAATGACAAAGAACTAGACCGAGAAATAACGCTTATAATTATAAAGTACCCAATTAGTACCTGTACCTCGTACAATCAATTAGAAAATCATATTTTACGATTATTTTAATACAGATTAGGCCTAAGTAGCTTAGGACACTGCAAAGAAATTTGGCCCTAAATATTGACCCTTTACAACAAGGGAGAGTTTCAAAATTTGCATTTTTGTTACTGACTGACTGACTGACTCATCATCAAAATTATAAGCGACTTCCAGAATAGCTAGGAACTTGAAATTTGGTACACTTGTAGATATAGCCGTGTAACTGACAGGGAAAATCCAAAAAATTGAAATTTTTCATTTTTACACCCCCCCCAAAAAATTAAAAATGGCAGATGCAACGTTATAGGTGTTATAAATTAACGAGTAGTAGTATCGAAAAATAGATTGCACTAACAGCTACTGATTTTTAAAGGTATTTAAGTTAGATTATATGACTTTCTTCGTACCTCGATTAGCTGTACCTTAGTTGGAGCCAGGTTCGATTAATATTTTTAAATTATTGGCTTTGATCTGTCACAGGATCCGCATGAATTATTAACCGATTTTATTTCTGGTTGGATGGCACAAATCTCACACTAATGCTCTTTAAATCGAGTATTTATTATTTTATAAATTCATCTTATTTGTTGAGAACATGAGAGTCAACTTTTTCCCGAGTGCCGAGTCACGCGACTATCTTTTAAAAGAACTACCTCATTCAGAAACTGGTCAAGTGTTAAGCAGTAAAAAGAAAATATCATCAAATAATAATATCAAGAAAATATTGCTTCCGTTACCTTGGGTAAACACGGATGCAAAATATATTTACATTAGATGGGAAGTTCTATTTGAATAAGACAGTAGTCTTTTTCACACTTCCACTTATAAAATAAAGATCAGGAAAGGTAAAAGGTTGAAGAATATATCTCGGATACCTTACTAACACAGTTTTTAGATAGAATAAGACACGATACCTCAGAAACGAGACAATCCAATATATCTTTCACACTTGTTCTAACATTTTTGCTATCCGTTTCAGACATCAAGGAACATTTTTGGTCTGTGGCTGTCTGTCGATCAATTTTTGCGAACCAACGTCTGATTTTAATGAAATTTGTATGGTAGGTCATAATTAGCTCATTGTTAATTCCATATAAGTTTCAACCTTCTGCGCTCATTTGTTTCTCTGCCACATGCGCACAAACATACATTTATTTACACCTATAGCTTAAGTTGTTTTAGAGATTCTTTTTAACATTTTTAAGAGCTATAATGTTGTGTAGAATGACTTTATTTATAAAATTAAAATTTTCTAGTTATTTCCGAAAACCTGACAGAAAATGGGCCTGAAAACAACTGAGCCAAATATAAAAAAATGCCCGAAAAATTTCAATCATATCATCAATAAATAGTTCAGCAATAAATATAGTTTTTAAACTACGATTAGCAGGATATTTTATTATTAAATAAATGGAATGAATTAAGTTCAATATAGTGTTGATTATTTTGCTTGAAGGCTTTGGAAACGAAACTAGCATTTCATTAAATCGCTTGCTTTACATGATATTAGGAAACAGCCACTGATTCCTAGCATGAAGGAATAAAAATGGGGTTAGTTTAAAAAATTTATATATTTATCCTTTTTAGTGCATTTGAAATGTCCGAAGTAACAAGTTACTAAGGATTTGATCATTATTAGTTTACAAGGAGTACTGAGAACATGAATGGACACTTCTTTAGATTGTTACTCCCCTTATAAAAGAACAGAGGGGAGTAAAAATCAAAAGAAGTACGTGGAATGTTCTTCTTTAGACTGCTACTCCCCTTTAAGCAGAAGTTTGATGTTCCTCTGTCCCAAAGTACATTGGGCTAAATTTTTTGTCTTAATAGTTATTTAATCAAAGTCATTTATATTCTGGAACAACATAGGGATAGGGGAGTAACAATCTGAAGAAGTACCCATGATGTTATGTCGTATTATCGAATATTGTTTTCAAGTGTTAATGTAAAGTTGATAAACTTCTATTTTCTCCAATTAAAGACGGTAATATATTCATTCCATTATAAATTCATATTGTCTCAAGTATAATAGCAGTGGCCGCCTTCCGAAAGATTGACAAATAGTCCACGTTCCGATAGGTAGAGGGCAGAGCTTTCTAGTAATTAAAAAAATGTTATACATTTTAATACACTCTGGTAACATAATATATTATAATAAATATATAATGTAAATAAAAAATGAGAATAAAATCAATTAGGTGAGGTAAGGTCGTGTTGGCACTTGTTCATTCCAAGATACAGATCTACCACATCGACAAAAAAAACAACTTTTTCTCTTGGAAAAAAAAAGTCTAGTTAGAGTTGTTCTAAGCCGTAAGATAAATCCGGGGTCTGTAGGTCACGAAGTGAGTAAATCACTTCAACAAGTTAAAAGGAAGCAAACAAAAAGGAAATGAGTGTTTTCTTGTTTCTCTTCTTCTCCCAGAAACCAAAACTAAGTGCAATAAGTAGACTTGATCCAAATGACCATTGCTCCGAGTTAGGACGGACTTAAAAGGACTTAAAGATGTCTCATTAGAAGACGTTAGAAGAAGAGAGATTCTTTTCAGACGTTTTTAAGATCTTTTTAAGTTGGAAAGGAAATCTTTCTTTCCCTTGTAGGACTTTTTTTTTAAAATGCTGTTGGAAGTGGTTCGGAAGAAGGTTCGGATATTACACGATACAAATGTCACTTGATGATCTAACAGACAGTTTCTAGACTTAAAAGTTTCACGACCGTAGCAGGGATTCTTCTTTTAAGAAGAAGTTCCCTTTAACCGATGTAAGTACATGCAAAAACAAGCTGCTACTTGATGTCGTTGCGCTCTTTTACAGAACACTTCAAAAGAGACTTTGCCGCACTTGATAGTTTTAAACACTGAGGTAAACCTGACATGATTTTTTTTTTTGTAAACCTTCTCGGCGGTATCTTACATACTCTTTATAGTTTAAAACTAGACAAGAAACTAGAAGATCTCGTACAAGTAAAAGTTATGTGTGAAGAAAGCAAGAAGTTATTCAAATAAAGAGCCCGTATTTTCAATTTAGTGTTTAACAGAGTTCAATGAGATCAATTTTTTACCAATTTTAATCTTAAGTTAAAACTAATAATTATATATTAGGTGTCGTGGAAGCTGGATTAGAGTTAACAGCATTGAGCGTGGTCACATTTTGGATGGATGGACACAGATCTAGTTCAATCCCAGGAATGGGTCCGCAGTAACGCTGGGTACCCGTACATCTGAAGTGGCGACGAACTGTTTGTTGTAATGGTTAAAACTGTACTAATTATATATTAGGGGCCTTGGTAGCTGGATTAGGAAAGCAGTCGGCTTTTCTATAAATAAAGTTAGTAGGATCGAGCGTGGTCACATCTTACATGGATGACCACAGATCTATGGCTCATTTCCAGAAATGGGTCCTCAATATAACTGGGTACTAGCATATAATGTTAAGTGGCTCAAGTAATTGTTTGCTGTAGTATATCCCCTCTCCATATAATTTATTCTCCTGTGATACTCATAGGATCAAATGCATCATCATCATCATCATCTCTCATTAGATTTAAATACATTGAGTCTAAAATGGACAGCCAAGTTGTTGGCTTCTTAGGCTCACCGCTCAACACATTCCATGACACACTAAGTTATCAACCTTTGCTTCCCTTCCTCGTTTCGTTGAAACAATTCATCTATGAGATAAATAATCTTTAATCTAGATATAATCTATGGTACTCTATTAGATATAAATACGCATTGAAACCTTAATCTAAAACCGACAGTCAATGTGATCATTTCTTCGTATCCCCACTGCATACATTTCAGTTGTGTCAATTGTAAGGTTTGTGCATATAATGGAGCGACACACATACCCCGTGCCATTCATAAAATAATATATATTTTTAATAGCCTCACCCCTACACGGGCTATTGCCTTACAGAATTAGTTAATGCATATGTATATTATTATCTCCTATTATGAATTCACTACTCCGAACTTTGTCATTTGTTTTTGTGTAGTATGTTCTAATTAATTAAAATAGTGTGGCACATAACTTCCACATGTCGCGCATATCGTGTATCCTTTAATGGTGTTATGCTTTTACAAGCCATTATTATCTAATTATTTAATCTTTCACCCTCTCTAATAAATAATCTGTCAAAACTTTCTTGATTTTTTACATGAAAGGAAGTTTGATTTAGCAAAATTCAATAAGCGGAGACTTGTTGAAATTAGTGTGGGACTATCTGTGAGCTGTATTCGACGAGCCATCCAAATTTTTAAAAATAGACTGACAATTAGTGTGGCACATAGCTTCCTCACATTATTGTTTCCCCCGTCTTTGTAATAGTCAATAGTTATTTACGCACCAAGGGAGGAAAGTAAATGATTGCAACCTGAGCGATGAAGTTGGTTCCTGAGGCGAAGCCGAGGCAGTTAATTATCGCGAGGGTGCAAGTGATTTTTACTCCCAAGGTACGTACAAGATTTTACCTCCAGAAGGGAGAAAAAATATGGAAAGATTTTAATTATTATTATTTAAATTAAATTATTCAACAAAAAAAATATATTTTTATATTTATTTAAAAAAAACAACTAGGTATAATATTAACAATTCTCTAAATAAAATAACGTTAAAATTGAATTATAGATAGTAATTATTTGAATTTCAATGCTAAAATTAAATGGGAGAATCAGCTGGAAGCTGAGTCGTGTATTGAATGGTATTGACAACTGATGTATTTAAATATGGATTAGTTAATCTACATTTAGAAATTATGTTTCCACTTTTAACTTGTTTGTTTCTTTTACTGATGAATCACTATGGCAACCGTTGTAGAGGATACATGACATGTGCGAAGATGACATTATAGATTTCGACATTAAACAAAAGTTAGTAAATGAAATGTGTATTAGCACCAAGCTTATTTACTTGTGCTTTATCTAGAATCTAGGGCAACACTGGAGGGAATCATGAGAGTTCATGATTCCCTTATTTTTCATTACTCCCTGTTTAACCCGACCGGGTGCAATGAGTAACTTCCCTCCCTGTAAACTAGGAAGGAATAGTTATTTACGCACCAAGGGAGGAAACAAAGTCATTACACCCTGAGCGTTTTGGCTGGTTCCTGAGGCATAGCCGAGGGAACTATAGTGTCTAAATCCCGAGGCGAAGCCGAGGGAGTTAATTATATCGAGGGTGCTATGACTTTTTCCTCCTGTGGTACGTACAAGATTTTTCCTCAAGAAGGGAGAAAATCAACACAAATAAAACCTAAGATTTTGATTTATCTATTTATTTAGAGGTATTAATAACTAAATTTACAAATGTTTGTTCCTTTAATTTTAACAATGACTTTTAAAAACAATAAAAAAGTATTATAACATCTTATAGTAGAAAAAATAATGTAAATTAAATGTGCAATTCATCAATTACAGCTATGTCTTCTTTGATTTCTACGAGTATAATAACTTTCTATAACTATGTAACTGTAACTATAATAATAATTCAAATGTGTATCACGGCAATCAAAAGTATGTGTTATTTAAACTCTCTAATATATTTTAAAAAAGCTATTAACCAGTCGAGTCATTCAGTTAAAAAACTGCTACTACATAGTTACAAAACAGGCAACACTGATTTTTAAACAATAATAAGTTGGCTCTACTGTTACTTTCCACCACGATTTTTACTTTCCGCCACGATTTTCACAACTAGGCTGTAATGGGATCATTTCCTCCCTATAAACTAGGGTGGAAAGTTAATGTTTTCTCCCTTCTGGAGGAAAAGTTCATTTCCTCCCTGCTGGGGGTTAAATTGTTTTGATTGTTTACATAAATTAAAGTATCAATTAAGAAAAAGTTAATGAGCGTAGACGGTTAAAATTAATCTGGAGCTATCTGCGTTCTACTTTCGACAAATCACCCGAATTTCATAAAAATCAAATGACTATACATTTATTCCTCACATCCTATCACGTACTTTATTGGTTTTATGCTTTTACAAGCAAGTATTGTCTAATTTGTTTGTGTCCCCCATTTTTTTAATCTGTCAAAATTGGTTTCAATTTTTTACATGAATTTATCAATTTAGCAAAAGTTAAAAAGCACAGACGGTTCAAATTAATCTGGGGCTATCTGCAGGTTACTTTCGATAAACTATAAAAGTTTCATACATATCAGATACCTAAGTACTTATGAAGCTGTAGTTGTAAATAAATGTATGTTTGTGTGGATGAAGAAGAGAAACAAATGGACACAGAAGATTGAAACTTTTTTGAGACCAACAATGAGCTAATTATGACCTACCATACAAATTACATTAAAATCAAACCAGTACTTTTTAAGATATGTTGATTCAAAAAAATGTTGGACATTACGACATAGTGCGATACGGGACCAAAAATGTTCTCCGATGTCTGAAACAGATTTCTTTCTAGGAATCTAATCTATGTCTATTTTATTTGATATAACATTATTGTTGAGGTTGTTCAGCCCTGCTTTCTCTTGAATGATTCCTTCTCAAGTAATATTCTAAACGTTTGCTTAAGACATTGTTTGCTTTTTTAAACTTGTTTTTTTCAAGATAAGTTAGAAACGTGTTTAGAACTCCGTGCAGTAAAAACCGAAACACACTAAAAGCTTTAAGTTATTCTGACGAGGGCTACTAAAATACTGTTGTTTTCTTCCATACCACACCCTTCTTAACTAAACAGAGATCTTGTAAAGACTCTTCCCAACATCCATCGATAAAACTATGTCATAATTCTTTAAGGTAGCCGTTTTGTACTGCAAAAATATACATTTAACTGGCGATACGTACATGAAGTAATTAAACCTAAAATTGCGGAGTAGATGTACTGAAATCTTTAGAGTTCTTAACTTTTATTTCCAACTGTACACAACTAGTCTAAAGTCTATAGTAACTCTAAAGCTATAATTATAAAAATTAATAGCATTCTCGAAACAAAATCTAGTTATAAAAAGATAATAGCCAACAAAGATATACAACTTCTGATTGTGTCCGTTCCTCCAACAAGATATGTTTTAACATTAGCTTACACAATTAAATTCAAAAGGTAAAACTAAAGGTAAACGTTGTGTTCCTTTGTATAATACATTTTTAGATAAATATAAACAAATTAAAAAAAACACATTTAAAGTGACTTTAAACTTACAATATTTTTTAAGCAAATGATAAAATAAGTACAAACTGTCTCTTGTAAACTTTCTACACGTAAATAAATACACGAATTATAGATTAGAAAGAGCACCGTTGCAGTCTCAAGAGGCAAACAATTTATAACCTGGTAAATGAAACCTCCCATCGATTCAATAAGATTTACTTATTTCTAAATATTAGAATTATAATTTTTGCTTAAAATAGCTACGTTTATATATGGTATATTGAAAACGATCTCAATACGGTTACTGTTTTCAAGTGATGTCTGTTTACATCACATGACCGTATTGATTTTGTATTTGAAAATGTTTGGATTTAGTTCTGACGTTATTATAAAACAGCTGATTTTTGATAATTATGATGGCTATGAAAGAAGGTTATGTTTGTACGATCGATGTGTCAGATTTCCCAGGAGAGAAACATGTAACTGCGCATGCCATGATGGGGTCCTAATAAGTGTACCGACCTTGAGATGAACTAGATACACTATGTGTGTTTACATGGAATGATACCGTATTTAGATGGTTTATAATGCACCATGTAAACGTAGCTATTAGATTGGTTCCAATTCCCTTATTTGTACCGCCCTTTGTATCGGCTCGTCGGTCGTTCCGGAATCGTGTAAGCCATGTTTTATACGCATGCGCTAACATTTCACTGTAATAAAATCATGTCAGGTTGGAACGGGTTTAGGACTATAATTCTTACTGTATTAAAAACATTCATGGAAACCTAATATGTAGTTAGGGAACCTTCCTGTTGACATGAAAGACGATTAACATAACTGCGCATGTCATACAAACCAGTACTTGGTATTGTCAGAGGATCGTTTGGACGGTACAGTAAACGGTACGGACACGATCCCTGCAAGGGTTGGAGGACGGTACGAAACACTGTCACAAATCGGCTTGGAACGGCTTTTATCCATTGCTCATGGCCGTGGCGATCCCGTGGTCGGTACACTGTTTGGTTCGGACCAATCAATTGTTAGACTTCGGAACTGAGATAAACAAAGTGAAACCTATCCTATAACTTGAAACCTTCCATTTCTTTAATAATAACTAATATATAGTCAATTATACGAAGTAATTATCAGAAATGATATCATCACCTTACAATATATGCCTATGGAGGTAAACAAACTGTACCTGTAACGTGTAACCTTCATTAACGATGAATATACAATTAACTATACGAAATAAATATCAGAAATGTCATATTTAGCTAACAATAGGTATTAGACTTTGGAGGAAAACAAAGTGAAACCTGATGCGTAGGCTTCCGCGGGTAGACTCGTAATAAACAGCTTGGTTTTTCGGTGAAATCCGCGTCACGAAGAGGAAGAAGTCCGACGTTTCGCTTCCACTCCTGGAAGCATCTTCAGGGGTGTGGTCCATCGTGCGATGCACCACACCCCTGAAGATGCTTCCAGTAGTGGAAGCGAAACGTCGGACTTCTTCCCCTTCGTGACGCGGATTTCACCGGAAAACCAAGCTGTTTAAAGTGAAACCTGTCAATACAAATCTTCCATTTCTGTAACGACTAATACACAATCAAGCCAGGGTGGCCGAGGTGCTAAAGACGCAGCACAGCTATCACTGAGTCGAGGCAACTCGAGGTCGTGGGTTCGATCCCGTGCCATGGTACTCTGAATAGCATCTATGAATCGCGGACGGTGCAGGGCGAGGGCACCCCCTTTGGGGACATTCCCCACGCTTTGACGCATGCTTATATAGCTTACTAATGACCACACCATACTCGCTTCGGCGGTACAATGTATAAATGTATGATGTGTGAAGGAGCTGCAACTCTCCACCACGGGGCAAGTAAAAAGGGCCTAAGTGATGGCCTAATTGCAAGGTTCGAACAAGTGGTTCGTCCTACCGGTCTAGTAGGAAGTACTAGGAATTACTAATACACAATCAAAATATAGAAATTAAGACTCACCGCACATTGCAGACTTTTGATCGGCCGACAGTTTAGTCGGTCGTATGTAATCAGTGTCAAGTCTTATGTGAGTGTGCACACCAAGCGATTCTAATCGGCCGATTAATTAATTCGTTGGATAGGCTTCCCAATTCCAATCTAAAAAATTAGCCAACTATCGGCCGACTGCTTATTCAGTGCGGTGAACTATGGGATAGCACAAAATCGACGACTCTTAAATAGGTGACACTTGTGGTATGCAGTGAACAGTGCAAATAATATTTCATAACATTATTTTATATATATATATATTTTAAAGTACAAAAGTTCGGCATCGTCGTTAATTATATACAAAGTAATATTACATAAAATATATTTGATATTATATATATTTTAAATTTTTTAAAGAACAAAAGTTCGGATATTACAGACACATTAATTGAGTCTTTAATTTAAGAGTTCGAAAAGAGACCAGCCTTAATATATAAAAAATAGTACATTACGCGTCGAGTGCGGAAAGTAGCATTTTGCATGCGAGTGTGGAGTTTGCACCCGACCGACAGCGAGGGTAGTAAAACCACACGAGCAATGCAAAATGCCTTTTTCGCACGAGTTGCGTACCGTAATTTATCTACGATTGTTAGTTTTAAATAATAAATACAGAAACAAATAAACTTGCTGTTTGTAAGTTCGTATCTCTCTCTTGATAAAGATGGCATTAATTCTTGAATTGTATTTTTTGTCGAATTAATTATTTCTGGAGGAGTATTATTCTCCACATTTTCGTCAAAGTCACTTGATTAACTCATTGTTTTTTACTAAAAACTCGATATAAACATTTACTTTAATAAAAGAACAGCAAATTAGTTTTGTTAAATGTAAACAAACTCGCTAATCATGCGTAAGGCTGAAGAATTCCTCTTCTTCACCGCGCTAGCGTGGTAAAGAAGAGGAATTCTTCAGAACTATGAGACGAGCATGAATGAATACAAGTACGTAAATAATTACTTTCTACGCATCTAAACAGAGATATAATGTTTATATTTCGTATCAATCGTAGATAAAAAATAAAAGAGTATGCAAATGCTCATTGTAAAAAAAGCGAAAAACTTTTTCGGATACTTAAGAAGTTTAGGATAGAGCGAGTAAAACTTTGCAACAATCTATCACTGCAAATAGGATGCACCCAATATTCACGGATTATCTTCATCATATTTTCCTTGGTTTTATAATAATAACAATAATAACTCATTAATAGCTCTTGGCAACATTATATAGTACTACAGTGCAGAAGTTGAAATCCAAGGCAGTTTAACCACAACTGCGAGAACTGAAAGGAATCGGCCGATAATGTTGGACAGTCTGCACACCAGCAGCCATCAAAATAGTTTAGTCTGCCTAGTGTGCGCTGATGTAGCCCAACCAGACAAAACTATCGGCCGACAGTTCAGTCTGCAGTGTGCAGGGATCCTAAAATTTGCTTCAATAATACTAACAAAGTAAAACCTGTCAATAGAAACCTTCTAATAACGACTAAGCTACAATCAAAATACCAGAAATATTATCATTTTTCTTAAATTATTAGACTAAGAAGGTAAACAAAGTGAAACATGTCCCATTATAACCTTCCATTACTTTAATAACGACTAATATACAATCAAAATACCAGAAATATCATCCTTTTTCTTACATAATTAGGCTACGAAGGTAAACAAAGCGAAACCTGTCCCATTATAACCTTCCATTACTTTAATAACGACTAATATACAATCGAAATACCAGAAATATCATCCTTTTTCTTACATAATTAGACAACGAAGGTAAACAAAGCGAAACCTGTCCCATTATAACCTTCCATTACTTTAATAACGACTAATATACAATCAAAATACCAGAAATATCATCATATTTCTTAAATTATTTGACTAAGAAGGTAAACAAAGCAAAACATGTCCCATTATAACCTTCCATAACTTTAATAACGTCTAATATTAAATCGAAATACCAGAAATATCTTCTTTTACTTACATTATTAGACTACGAAGGTAAACAAAGCGAAACCTGTCAATTATAACCTTCCATTACTTTAATAACGACTAATATACAATCGAAATATCAGAAATATCTTCTTTTCCTTACATTATCAGACTACGAAGGTAAGCAAAGCGTCCCATTATAACCTTCAATATCCTTAAAAACAAGTAATATGCAAACAAAACATACAAATTATACTCATTTCTCAGAAATGTAATCTGTAGCCTTTCTTACAAAACGTAAGTGTTAAAGCAAGAATAACTTCCTATTTTAAACGTCCTTTATTTGTCTCATAAAATTTGAAATCAACAATCCAATTTGAACAAATTAAAAAATTGAATAAAAGGATTAATAAAGTATAACCTGTTACTTGTAACCTTCCTTATATTGAAGAATATACTGTTTTTGTTTTATTGAAATTATTTGTTACTCAAACATTTATTACACATGAAGAAAACATTCAAACAAACTTATATAATTTTATATTCTTCCGTCATTAAGTTCAAAAGACGAACAGAAATATCAATAAACGTTTTGATAAAAATGAAATAATAAGATTTTAGAATATAACGTGTTACATGTAATCTTATTCTTTATAAGTAAAGACTTTATTATACAGCAAACATATTAAATAAATATGAATATCTAGTTATTATATTATGTTTAAAATGTAATAACAAAAGTATTAGAAACAAACCTGAAGAAAATCAGACGAGAAGAAGAAGAGCGAGTCCACGGAAAAAATCACTTTTGTTTTTAGATAGTGCATGCCCGATTAAAAATAATGAAGTTTAAATGGCTAATATTAGCGTATCCATTCCTATTATATCTATTCTTAACTATCACAAAACATTTATATTAAATTAAGCACTTATTTAAATAATAAAACACTATAAAACACACGAAACAAAAGTCCACTAAAACACGTGATTCAAACAAACATGAACTAACTATGGTTTCTCATAATAACCTCTCAACAAGTCTCGTACAGTGCTACCAACTATGCAATAAATAAACAACTAATTAATTTCCTGATATAACTTTCGATTAATTTATTGCTACGAATAACTATAGTGCTTTAGATTTAATTAAAACAATAAAATATACAATAAATGATTAGAAATAATTAGAAATAATAAAATAATGAAAAAATAAAAATAAAGAAAATGATGACTGTAATCACTTCTTATCTATTCTCCAATTATTATATAAACAAATCGAACAACTAAATGGTAATAAATACATTTAAAAAGGGATAATAAGTTAGTTATCACTGCACTGATAATAAATAATATACGAGTGTAATAAAATTCTAGATTGTCAAAAGAATAGAAGTAAGAAGTAACTATACCTAAAAATATAAGATCTAGAGCGTAAGCTTTTTGTTACAAGAGTCTACTACTGTTTTTTGGAGTTTGTAGTTGTTTATGAAACCTTTTTCTTGGATAAACACAAATACTTCTTGTTTGTTTTTCTTTGTTTCGATTTATTTTTTTAACATTAATACAATGAATATAGAACGCTTATCACGAAAGTGTTTAGCTTTATATTCTTTTAAAATAATATAAGTAGATTGTCTCCACTTCCATTCTAAAATATTGAAAAGAAAAGTTCCCTGTAATTAGTTAAGTCTCGAAATGTGGTGGTGTACCCCATAATGCACCCCTTAATGATTAATTTAATAAACAGTAATTCTTTCACGTTTTAATTTTAAATGAACACTTTCTATGACCATAAAAAAGCTCGCTATATCTTCATACGACAACTACTTGAGAGTGTTTACATTTCGACTGCGCCTATTTCAATCTGCCTGACTACGGAAATCACCTGCTTTCCTCAAGCTGACAAATCACGAGCCTGTTTTCGGTGTCTGAACCTGATTCCGAACCAGCGTGCACTCAGGACGTATCCATACGCAGTTTTTGGATTTAGTTAGTTTACCGGAATTGCCTATTCTTGTTTCTGATTCTGATTGCTATCGGTGCGCACGAACTTGGCTTTCTTTTTTCTTAGTTATAAACAACTACTTCTTTTTTCTTCTTGCGAGGAGTTTATTTTATTTTATTTTTTCCTATTTTTTAAGCCTTCAAAATGGAATAAAACAAAGTTGAAGAATCAGTCTAATCGAAATATTACATACTTTTATGTCTTATAAAACTTAGCATAGTAATAATGCCTTTATTATCATCCGTATCAGCCTTTATTATTATCACTCACCCAAGTCGGTCGGCCGAGTACGTCCAACTAAGCTTAAGTCAAAGAAAGGCACCTTCTCGCATACACTTGGCCCAACCAACTCTCTCAAGTGGTCGAACAGATCCAAGTATTTCGGTTTGGTCAGACGTATACGGCCGACCCAAGACTGTTTGGTTGAATTTTCATGAATTTCCATATCATTATGGACATTGAACAACATATTTCTATCGTTTGCAACGAAATTCAAAATATCTCTCTAATTTACAATAATTGTCCATAAAGGTAAAATTCGCAATTGTTTGTCCTAGTGTAGGGCTAAACTAGAACTTCCTTTTTTTCTACTGTCTGTCTAATAAGGTATGAATACTAAATTATACATTTAAATGCTAGCGATAGTGACATCAAGTGGTAAGAATTTCGTCTGTCAGAAATCATGTCAAAACAAATAAAATAACTTGCGGATTTTTTCCGAACTAACTTTCCATACAGAAAAAATTTGTTGAAAACGAATTAAATTCTTCTGAAATGTGGCTAAAAATATTTTAAATAATGCCCCCACAAACAAACAAACAAACAAGAAAGCAAGCTAATAAAAACGTAGTAATAAAATCGTTACGTTGGAACGTATAAGATATCGGTAAAATCGTTGTTTATTCTATTTTAAATGTCCACTTTAATATAGTTGTATGATCTTTAATACTTCATAGCGGTGTCGGTGTTGTTTGGATTTATATCTGTTCATGGAACAGATGAAGTTGGAATTTTTTATGGTCCTAAAATTCCAATTTTACATTTGATGCTTACATTTACGGGAGCGTTCCGCGCGAACGCTTGGGCGGATAACGTTGTCCAACGAACTCGTCATGGGTACTGATAAAATGAACATGTGAACCTAATTTTAACTTAATCAGTCAAATTTTACTCAAGTTATCGTCATCGGTCGATTTCGCGATGGTCTTTTTTTTGGATTCACTCCCGGGCTCCAGACGCTGTAACGCGCCATAAGGAAATTCGATCCAAAATATTTCACGATACAGGATTTTACCGCTTAAGTTTTCTGTGTGAATAACAACAAAAAACTCACTGCCACTACTCTATCCCGTATCCGGTTTACGGGAAAGATATCGTCGTGTGGACCAGGCCTTAAGCTTCTAAGGCCTCTTTTACTTCGACCCTTAATTTTAACCCTAACTAATATGCATTATCCAATTTTTAAAGTCAATATTTGACCAGTTAAAGTAGCGTAACAACTCTGCTAATCAAACACACACTCAAACCTCATTAAATAGCATGAATCAGAAAGTTCAACTTCTAACTAGGAACGTTTCCACAGTTCACTGAGAGAAATTAACAAGGTCGAGCAACCTTGTTAAATAAATCTTCTATGATTAAGTTTACAATTGGGTCCATAGAAGGTTTATTATTCTTTTAAGAAGAGAAATCTGCCCTTATATGATCTGTTGGAACCGTGTTAAACATAAATTCGAGCAAAAACATGAGAAAACAAAATTGAAATGTTTGTCAAAAGTTATACTGCCTTTAGGAATGATTATAATTGCATCAAGAACGAGTTGTTTTTCCTTTTTTCTTCAAACGGGAAGGTGAAAGGTCGGAATTCTAACCCCAAAGACATAGACCACGTATAGGTAGGTCTATTGGTAAAAGATCGGTGGACGGGAAATGATCACATCCACTTGAAACGATCATCAGAGTGAAAAATATCTTACCTCCGTGGAATAACAACTATCACCAGGTATATCTGATAATGACTTTGGTTTCAAACGAGAATAAGCGAGTACGCTAACCATTTTTTCAAAAAAATTCAGAGAGTTAAAAAGTACAAATTAATTCTTTTTAGTACTTAATAATATAATATGGTATGCTAATTGGTGTGGCACATAGCATCCTCGCATCCTATCCCGTACTATAATGATTTCATGCTTTACACGCCATTATTGTCTAATCTGTTTAATTTTGCTTCCGAGCTTACCGAAGGTAACGGAAGCTATGTGATTGTTCTGAAGAACCAAACATTTTTAGGTCTCAGATTTAAAAAATTCCAAGACAGAAATCCGTTTCAGACATCAGGGAACATTTTTGGTTCCGCATCTGTCTGTCGCTCTATTTTTGCGAACCATGATATCCTAAAAACTTCACGTCCGATTTAAATGAAATTTGGATGGTAGATCATGATTAGCCCATTGATAGTCCCATATAACATTTATTTACACCTATAGCTTCATAAGTACTTATCTGATTTGTATGAAACTTTTATAGTTTATCGAAAGTAAGCACATAGCCCCAGATTAATTTGAACCGTCTGCACTCTTTAATTTTTGCTAAATTGATATTTTAATTCATGTAAAAAATCAAAACAATTTTGACAGATTAAAACAACGGGGGAAACAACAAATTAGACAATAATAGCTTGTAAATGCATAAAATCAATAATACGTAATAGGAAACGAGGAAGCTATGTGCCACACCAATTGGCATTCTACTTTCCCCCGTTTTTTAATCGTTAAAATTAATTTGATTTTTTACATGAGTATCAATTTAGAAAAAGTTAAAGAGCGCAGACGTTTCAAATTATGGGGCTATCTGAGGGTTACCTTCGATAAACAATAAAAGATTCATACAAATCAGATGAGTTCATTTAAAGATATAGATGTAAATAAATGTATTTTGTGAGCATGTTGGAGAGAAACAAATGTGAACAGAAAGTTAAAACTTATTTGGGAAAATCAATGGGCTAATAAGGCCAAACCATAAAAATTACAATAAAATCGGACGTGTAGTGTTTAAGATATGTGGGTTCGCAAAAATTGAGCGACAGACAGACCGTTAGACAGACAAATACGGAACCAAAAATGTTCCCTGATGTCTGTCTTGGAAGTTATGAAGACAGGGTCATAAAATATTTTTTTTTTTTTCAGGACGATCGCATAGCTTCCGTTGCCCCCGGTAAGCTCGGGAGTAAAAATTTTAAAAAAATCTCTCTGCAGTCTGATGCAGAGAACCTAAACTGAAAACGAATTTTAATGAAATTTTGTAAAACTGTTAAGAAAAATCATACCCCTAAGAATAAAAAAACCAAACACAACATTTGGAGGCGTTATTCCACAAAAGTTGTAAAAATCTAGAATAACAAAAGAAATCCTCATTCACTTAATAAATTAAGTTTTTACTTTTTTTTCCATAGATCTAACCATTATTGGTATTTATAAATATATAAATATAATTGGTAAAATATAAATGTAATACATATTATATTATATTGTATATAAATAAATCAGAATGGGGTACATTAAAGATGTCAACCATTTCCCGGCCAGCAAAGCATTACTGCAATACATGTGTAGTATGTAAGTTACAGCTCTAAGAAAAAGTTTAAGACAGTTCTATTCGTTATGATATTAACTAAAACTTCTTAATTACCCATTTTATATAAAAACGAAAGGTTTTAAACTTAAAAAAAAGTCAGTTATACGCTGTAAAAAAGAAAAAAAAACGATGCATATGTACTAGTATAGAGTTCAATACTTTAGTCTTTCCTTCTCAAATCATTAGGTACCAAGATAAAACAATTTGATCAGTTCTAAATATGAAGTGTTTAAATGAATAATAGTGATGTCTTTGATGACAAATAATAAGTACGTAGTGAGTACTGATTTTACAGATAAGAAATGGGTAATGCTATAGCTTTAACTACTAATCAAAGGCATGAAGGGGTATTTGATTTGGCACAAATCGTAGCTTGATTACTTATCTAGACTTTAACTACTAAATTAACTTATCTAGACACTAATTAATTAATTTGATAGTAGCTATAGCCTTAACTACAAATCAAAGACATATATAGGCCTATTTGATTTGACACTATTCGTAGCTTGATCTACTTATATAGATACAAATTAATTAATTTGATACTAGCTATAGCTTTAACTAGTCAAAGAAAAATATAAATAGGCCTATTTGATTTGACGCAATTTATAGCTTGGTCTACTTAACTAGACACTAATTTATAAATTTGATATTAGCTATAGCCTTAACTACTAATCAAAGACACATAGGTCTATTTGATTTGACGCTTGTTCTACTTATCTAGACACTAATTTATAAATTTGACACTAGCTATTGTTAAAAGACATATTAGCCTATTTGATTTGACACTAGTCGTAGCTTGATCTGCTATCCTAGACACCAATTTATTAATTTTATACTAGTTATAGCTTTAACTACTAATCAAAGACACATAGGCCTGATGATTTGATATTAGTCATAACTCACTCGTATAATCTAGACACTCATAAGTCATAATTGGTTGCAACACTAATTCTAATTTGATTTACATCAAGTGGTTAAATCGTATTTGCTTTGATATACAAATAATACACTAAATACTTTATCTGCTAATTCTCTACAAACCAAAAACCAACTACCACAGACTAAAATATAATCCGTCCATATATATTCAACTTATTTTTATTATTAACACGTGCCGACTAAATATTTCGATACCAATAATTAAATGAATATTGGTTCCAGCTAACAAATTAATTACAGTTAGTCAACCACTTGAATAACCTTCATAAAATATCTTCTCAGCACGAAGCGCCGTTCTGCAGCCCAAAACAGGCGCCTCATATATTTATACATATACATATATAACAAAAAAATAAATACAAAAAGGAACACCCATATACTAATCTTATAGCATATTTATACAACCGATATATAGATTAACAAACTACACACTAACAGATTTCAAACAAGTATATATATATATATATATATATATATATATATATATATATATATATATATATATATATATATATATATATATATATATAAAGGTACATATGTGGTATATGGTTCCTATAAGACCTTAATGATAGGATATGGGGAGCTCACGTAGACCATCATGCTAAAAGAATAATCTAGACCCTAAACCATTATATTAGTTATACATAATATATATATATATACATGTGTCTTCTTTTGAACACATATAATTATAATAATTATTAATCAATAATCAATTACTTTTTTTTCACTACAAAATTTTTAATTATAGGATTAAAAAAACTAGGAGGGAGATGATCTGAGGAGGCGGATCTGAATCATGTTTTTTAGAAGACGAAGTTTATCGAGTTTGTACGATGTGTATATTTGTGTTTTACTTTATTTGATTTTTTTCTTTTTTCTTTTTAATAGTTATTTTTAATAACATGTTGTTTATATTGTAGTGATGCTATATGGAGTGATTTGATTTAGTTCTTTTAATTTTTTTAATAATTATATTTCATTAACAATTTGTAGAGGTTCTTTGTTCGTTGTATTTTGTAATTATGAAGTTAAAAATGTAATTCGATTTATAAGAATACTTCCTGGAATCGATTTAAAAAAAAAACAAGATAAATATTTTTAGTTTGCCATATCTTTTTCCAATAGTAAAGTTACGAATCAATTTTTAAATATTAAAGTTACGGATATGTATAATATTTTATAAAAAGGCAAGAAAATATTTTCATGGTTCCTCATACATTTTTTAAAGCTATATTTTATTAACAATATGAAGAGGTCCTTTGTTCGTTGTATTTTAACAAAATATCACAATATACTCTTCTTTTAATGTACTTGCAAATTTTCAGGTACGCAGGTTAACATTTGGTAAAAATAACTATTACAAATACACAATAGCATGTGACAACCAGGGAGTTCTTAAAAAACTAGAAAACATTTCACACAACACACTTGGATCACATCTTCATAAATATATTAAACAATATAGCAGAAATCAAAAGAAGCAAGAAAGAAATAGACTTTATATGGGTCAAATTACATCAAGGAATTACAGAAAATGAGGAAGCAGACAAACTTGCCAAAACCCCTACAAAACAATCAGACAAAAAAATACCAACTAGAGATCTAATAGCAGTATCCAAAAAGAAAATGTTTGAAAAATTGAACATGAAACTCCAAGAAGAACCAGAATAAGCAAGAAATTTCAAATCAATTATCAAAAAAGTTCCAATTAAACCATGGTTCTGGAAATCAAAATTACCACGTAAGCATGTAATCAAAATTAATAGATTGAGAAGTTACCATGCAAGATGGATTCAATACCACTATTTGATAGGACTAAGTGATTCACCTATATGCTATACATGTCCAAATAAAGAAGAAAGTATGACTCACATCCTATTGGAAAGTCCTAAGTACAAATCCGAACGGACCAAATTATTCAAACAACTTAAAATTCAAGATATTCAAGATGAAAAAGAATAAATCAAGACCATACTTTTCTCAAAATTAAAAAATATTACACTTACACTAAAATTCGTAAAAGAAATAAATTACTCCCCTTAGCCTAAAATTTTAAATTCTGGAGACCACTCACCAGCAGAAACCCACAAACGAAATAAAAGTAAATCAATAAATAAAAATTACTTAGGGAAAACATAGGAAGAATTTTGGAAGGACTCGGGTCCACCCAACCTAATTGAGGTTTTCTGTGGTTTCCCTCAATTTACTAGGCAAATGCCAGGTTGGTCTACTCTTAAGTCAGTCCACAGACTGCCTATGATACCCGTTTAAATACCTGCAAACAACCCTAACAAAAATCCAATCAAATATTTCCGTTTAGAAAAATAAAATAAAAATATAAAAATATACTCCAAAATTGTCCATTATACCCTTCCCCAAATTTGATGAAAAAGCTCCAATCCCTTACAAAATATCAAAATTATAAAAAGGCACAAAATAACATTATGGCTCCGGTAAACACAAATATTTTTTTTGTTACTTATGCCAATAAAGAATTTTCTAAAAAAAAAAAAACTTGGTAATTAATACAAATAATCTTTAACTTAAAATGGTTTTATACCTCTCCAGAATAGCTTTAGGACATATTTGCACAATGGCAATAGCTCCAGTATACTGACCTTCTCTTAACAGTCTATGTTTGGCAGTTTCCATCAAGACAACATACTCGTATATTAATATAATCTGTTTTATTATCAGAATGAATCGTAAGCGACCTTATAAATCTAATAAACAACAAGGCCACAACGATTTCCCTCTTATAATTTCTATTAGTAGAATTTTCCTTCCACTTGTATAAACCACCTTCTACCTCCAGCTAACCACTCGGCTCCACCGATTCCACTGTCCTTTCCTTTATTTTATTTAGGATTTTCCTCCCAATTCTATAAACCACCTTCTCTCTACCTCTAGTTAACCCCTCGGCTCCACCACCACTGTCCTTTCCTCTGTATTATAGCTAGAATTTCCCAGATTCCACTATCCTTACACTATACCTAGAATTTAACTCCCACTTTTATAAACTACCTTCTTTCTACATCTAGTTAACCTTCGGCTTCACTAATTCCATTATCCTTCCCTCTATTGTAGCTGCAATTTTCCTCCATCTTCTATAAACCACCTTCTACCTTCAGCCAACCACTCGGCTCCACCGATTCCACTGTCTTTTCATCTATATCATAGCTTGAATTTCCCAGATTCCACTATCCTTATCTTTATTATAGCTAGAATTTATGTCCCACTTCTATAAACCACTTTCTACCACTAGTTAACCACTCGGCTTCACCAATTCCAATGTCCTTACCTCGTTTATGCCTAGAATTTTCCTTCCACTTGTATAAACCACCTTCTACCTCTAGTTAACCACTCGGCTCCAACAATTCTACTGTCCTTAGTCCTTACCTTTATTATAGCTAGAATGTTTTTCCCTCTTCTGTAAACCACATTCAACCTCTAGTTAACCATATGATTTCCCAGACTTTACTTCTATTATAGCTAAAAATTGGTCTGACTTTTCTAATAACTAAGGTAGATTATAATTTTTAATATTCTGTTCTATGCTGTTTATTTTCTTCATGAAGAAATAAGGAAGAAGTTTGGTCTTTCTTTGCCTGCATTAGCTACTGTAATATTGTTAACCCTTATCTCTTTGATTTTCCAGACTAATTTTGAATTATAAATTTGTAAAATTAAGGAGTATTCATAATAGAAATGTTAACATATCCATTACAGATATTATTATAAGATCCATTAATGCCTTGGTTAGAAATTTCCTTCTCGAAATATTAAATTTTGTTTAATTACATACTTAATTTACTTTGTTCTATTTTTGATTCAAGGGAGGCAAAGAATAGTTATTTATGTCACTAGGCAGCAAAATGGAAATTTGCTGACAAGTTTTTTAAGTTTTAGTTCCGAGCCGAAGGCGAGAATAGGCTAAACAAATTTACTGACGAGGCGAAGCCGAGACAGGAAAATTACATGTTGACTGACGAGGCGAAGCCGAGGCAGGCAAATGTTAATTACCTGCTGAGGTGTAACCGAAGCTGTAAGGTAATCTTTAAACGAGTCAGGAATGTTTCCTTTGCTGCATACTTAAATACAATATTTTATCTATTTACGGCAGAAAAATTACACTAATTATTATATTCCCTTTTTAATATATAACAGATTTAAAGAAATTAAATTTGTAAAAAAACGAAAGTTTGAGTCATCAAGAAATCAAAACAAAGGCAAAACAATTCAGGGTTGCCACTTTTTTTTACTAACATCTGTTTTTTATCTCAATTTTTAGTGATTTTTTAAAAATAATCATTGTAAAATAGTAAAATTTGTTTGTCACTATAATTATTTAAGTTATTTTCAAAAAAAATATAACTATTTAGCAGAATATTACGCTTAAATATATAAAAATAAACAATGTGGTAGTGTTTATAACCTGCGATGAAGTAACCTTTTTTTAGTAAAATTTTCTTACAATGTGACAGCCTGTTTGTTATTTTGCTGACACTTTGAACTTTTGCTGACACTTTGATATTTTGCTGACACTTTATTCAAAAGAATCAAGAAAAATGACATTTTGCAGACTGAAAACAGTACAACAATGCTTAATTTTGCTGCCGTGAGTAGATAAATAAAATTACATTAATTTATTTTCCTACTAGCGGCAGCAAAATTACGCATTATTGAACTGTTTTTAGGCATGAAAGTTTGCTTTCTCTGAGGAATCAAGAAAATCCTTGGCAAAATCGTATTTTGCTGAGGATTTTTCCAGGCTAAGCCACGCCCACATTCCCCGCTACAAATAAATAAACAAACAACCTATTCTTTTACATTATCTTTAGCCTAAATTATTTGAACAATTTACCTTAAAAATATTACGAATTTATAAAAAAGGGTTTATAAATACTTATTATAGGTCATATTTATAAAATAGAATGGAGTAAAAAGATGGAAAAGAAATAAAAATATTACAAAAAATAGTAGATCTTAAAATAATCATAAATAATAAAATTAGTGGCAACACTGCAGCTCGTCTATTATCATCATTTTGTTTTGTTTTTACTGTATTTCTGTCAATTCATTTTTTATAATTGTATAACATTTGATATTGTTGCTTGTTTTTTTTTTTTTTTTTTAATTTGAATAGTTCAATAATAGTATTTGATAAGTAAGTAAGTATTATAAAGTGAACATTATTTATAGGAAACATTTTTCTGCCACCAGTAGGAAAAATATTGTATGCAACAAGGCAGCAAAGGAAACATTTCTGCCTCATATTGATATATTGCCTGCCTCGGCTTCGCCTCGGCAGTCAATCGAATAAATTACCTGCCTCGGCTTCGCCTTGGCAGTTAATTATCGTAGCCTGACCTCGCCTCCGGCTCGGAGGCTAATTTAATCATTCGTCAGAAAAATTCCATTTTGCTGCCTAGTTACATAAATAACTATTTCTTTTTGAAAAATTGAACACATTTTTTTTATATTAAAATAACACTCTATTATATCCAGGCTTACAATTTCCATATATTATATGAAAGTGTGTGTAAATTTTCCCGGCAATAATACGCTTAAAGTGACTAAAATATTAAATTTATTTAAATAAACAGATTGGAATCATGTGACAAGAAAATTTTCGTGGTGAAGCCCAGACATGTAAGAGTGAAAAATAGATTTTTAAAAGAGATTTTCGAATAAAAAGAGAACAGAATGGAATAATCGAAGCTATGGTTATTTTAAAGTAAAATAAAAATTGTAAAAAATAGCCAAAGTTTATGGGAATCGTTTAATCCTCAAGAAGGTTTATTAGTATCGTTCCATAGGATTCGAAGGTGAAATCATTTTAACAGGTAACAGTCACGACTGAATTCCAAAACACAAGGGAATACAAAAAAAAGGAGCAGAAGTTCCATTCTATTTTTAAAACTTAGAAACCAAAGAATGAGTTAGAAGGGGGAAAAGATGAATAGAAATAACCAAGGCATTAATGGATCTTACAATAATATTCTTTGTAATGGATAAGTGATAGTTATGAATGAACTTGACATTAAACAATGAGTATAATTATAATTAAGAGATTTGACCATTGAGAATTACTAAGTGTACATTTTGATTTGATACAACTGTACAAGCAGAAGAATACATTATATATATAAAATACAAACGATACTTATATATACACATACATACGATTGTTACCTTTAAAGAGATGAGGTTTTTAACAGTTATAAGGATAAACCAGCATGGATAAACCTGTAATGACCTAATGAGCTGTTGAACGGGACTAAAACTACAACCAAAAAAAACCAGCATGGATTTAAGCTAAAAATTTAAAAGCAAATTCTGAAAAGCTTTACTTTATTTTTTCCGTAGCTAGTTCTTATAAGGTTGCCAGCCAATGCCCTCACACACCAAGGATGAACCATCATGGATTCCGATCAATTTGAAATTTGGCATGTATGTGTCTTGTACCTGCCCACATATTTTAAAAATATAACGACTTAAAACAAATATTTTTCAAAAAAATTAGGGTAAAAAAACTTAAGGGTTAAAATTTTTTTATTTTTTTTTTCGACACCGTGAGGGGTATCATATGAAAGGGTACGTCGAGCTGATTACAGAAATATATAATTCTTTGGTTATAACTTTGATAGGGCGAGCGTAGGCGAGTTTGGAGCGGCTGTGAAACGTGTCCCTCCCCTCTATCTCGCTTATGTGAAGTGCAAAAAATCTGAAAAAATTCCTGAATATTTTTCGACCAAAAGTAAAGATACCACTTTTTGGAAATTTCTAAAAAAATATTATTTTATTGACAAAATACGTTTTTTTTTTATAATTATGGTCTTTTCGATGTATTTATATGGTTGTAGTCCGGTTCAGTGGCAAAAAAATACTTTATCAGAGTGTGTTTTGAGAATATCAGACCCTTAGAATGGTTCAAAGTAAGCTTTTTACCATTTTAAAAAAACACTGTTGATACACTTAACAGTTAAACACTATATAGTGTGGCCTACGGACCCTCGCTGTGTGCTGATTAGCACACACTTGACCTGTTTATTTCGTCTTAGAGTTACCACGTTTGCTGTTAATTATTTGCATGTAGTATAGTAACCATGTATAACGACTCTTAATACTATCATCTTATCCTAGTATTAACAATATTCACCCACCTCTATCTATATATAATTAATAGTGTTCCATGCATATATAAAACGTATTATTATCAATAAAAAACAACAAGTATAATTGGAAACATAATCTCGTTGGACAGAAATTATTACTTGCGCTGAAGGATATTGAATGCTCGTCTCCATACTTGCAATTCACATGGAGTTTTCCCCCTTTAATTTAAACCACGGTATTACTTGCAAATCACAAGGATTTTCCCCCCTCTTAATTTAAACAATAGTATTACTTGCAATTCACAAGGATTGTTTCCCCCCCCCCTTAATGTAAACAATGATATTACTTGCAATTCACAAGGATTGTTTCCCCTTTTAATTTAAACCATGGTTTTACTTGCTAAATAAGAATTTGTTCACCTTTTAATTTAAACCATTGTATTACTTGCAATTCACAAGGATTGTTTCCCTCTCTTAATTTAAACAATGATATTACTTGCAATTCACAAGGATTATTTCCCCTTTTAATTTAAACCATGGTTTTACTTGCTAAATAAGAATTTGTTCACCTTTTAATTTAAACCATTGTATTACTTGCAATTCACAAGGATTGTTCCCCCCCCCTTGATATAACAATGGTATTACTTGCAATTCACAAGGATTGTTTCCCCCCCTTAATTTAAACAATGATATTACTTGCAATTCACAAGGATTGTCCCCCCCCCCCTTGATATAACAATGGTATTACTTGCAATTCACAAGGATTGTTTCCCCCCCTTAATTTAAACAATGATATTACTTGCAATTCACAAGGATTATTTCCCCTTTTAATTTAAACCATGGTATTACTTGCTTAATAAGAATTTGTTCACCTTTTAATTTAAACCATGGTATTACTTGCTTAATAAGAATTTGTTCACCTTTTAATTTAAACCATGGTATTACTTGCAATTCACAAGGATTGTTCCCCCCCCCCCCCCCCCTTAATTTAAACAATGGTATTACTTGCAATTCACAAGGATTATTTCCCCTTTTAATTTAAACCATGGCATTACTTGCTTAATAATAATTTGTTCACCTTTTAATTTAAACCATTGTATTACGTTAAAACAAAGAAAAATCTCAACTAAATTCATTTTAAAAAAGAAAAGGTCTTTAATACAACCCATCTCTAAAGATAAACTATAAAAATGAACAACTTTACAGGACTTTGGTTTATCACCGGAAGAACTTAAGTTCATATTTCTTTTTTTTTATTCCCTCGTTGTAAAAAAGAAAGAAGAGAACTAAGAGGATTCAAGTGTACGTGCAATATGGCTATTCTCCTTCTTAAACTTTCATTCTTAATTTGAAGTTATCTCGGGTTTTTTTCTGTCGAAGGTTGTTTGTTTCTTTTCTGGAGTTGTTTCTCTGTTACTCCTGAGGATGGGTTCATTGTTGTTAAGTAGTACTGAGGAAGGTATCTCTGTTACTCTCGAGGGGCTGTATTGTGGGAGAGGGGTCATCTAGAGCTGACACGGCCACTCGGGGCCCCGGGGCGTCTTCACTCCCATCTAATTCTTCTTCCTGACCATTAATGTACTATCCATTAACGCCCCGTTTCACCTCTATCCTTCTTTCGAGCACTCTAGAGGAAAGCATTTTATTATCCTTCATCTTTACGCGTTTCTTCTGCATTGCCCCGTCTTAAACTTCTTTTTTTAACTCGTCTTTTTTTTTTTTATAAACTTCCTTCTTTTCTTTGACATTGAGTCATATTGGAAAAAAAAAGTCTTCATTTTTCATAAATCAACAAAGAATATTAAAATTGATCAAAACTGTTAATATTAATTGAATTTTAAGAAGTCACGTGAAATTATTTTCGAGAAAAAAACACAATACATCTAAACTTAAACAGTCGTCAATAAACATAGTTATAAATCATTTACTTTACAGGAAACCCATTTTAAAAAAATCGGTCTGAGACAACTCAGACAAACTTTCTCATATACGAGTTCATAATTACTTAGCCCAGTGTTTTCACTTATTAGTTTTCGAGTTTTCCTAGGTAGGTACATTTAATTATTATTGAAAATTTTATAAAATTCGTCTCCTCGGCGGGGAATCGAACCCAGCCTCTCACCGTCCGCGTTTTAAGCTATTTTCTTACGAACTAGATTTTCGACTTATATCGTTAGATTTGCATATAAATGGGTTACATTTTAAAATTGTTCAATCAAAGTCGTCGCAACCGTTTTCGAGAAATAATTTTTTATAGCACCCCCAAATTTGGAATTAAAATTAATTTCCCGATTTCCTTTATTCTAGGAAATAAATAGTTTGCGTGATATTCTAGATATTAGCTGAAAATTGAAACAAAATATGTAAACAGCCTCCTTATTCAAGACTTTATTTGTTAGACAATAAATGAATTAATTTAGATAAAGGGTTAAATTCATCACAGTTGGAGTTTGTCGGTTAACAACCGGACAAACTCCATTGGATCCAAGGGGATTTTTTGTTAACTTACGCTGTAATTTACATAAATAACTAATTCCGGGTCAGTTTATTGTCCAATATGTTATAAAAGGCAATATAATATAATATTATAATAGTATAATAACATGATTATAATTCATATCCTATAATTTTATATGACTGTAAACACATTATATATATATATATATATATATATATATATATATATATATATATATATATATATATATATATATATATATATATATTACGATGTAATATAGATTTCTGTTAAAAACTATGACTAAATCATGGGTGTGAATACCATTATGTACTATAGACGACTAATTATTCCAACTAGACCATCTTTCACATCCACCCCCCCCCCCCACCCCTTTAAACAACGCCTACAACTATCAATCATACTTTCCTATATAACAATAAATAAAAAAATATAAAACTACCATTATGAAAAAAAAAAAAAAAAATCCCTCTGTCCGCCATATTGATAAATTATCGATACTTCAAGTTCACGAAAATATAAAAATAAATCGATTCGGGTGGTTGGTAAAGATCCTACTACCACAGAGTCCTAGATCCATTAGTACTTGTGGCTCTCGCATGAGAGCTCTGAAATCATCAGCTAAGAAGAAGAGGGTTTTTATTTTTTGTGTATGGAAGAGGGCGAAGTATAATTTATATTTAATAAAGAAACCATTTGTCAAAAAATAAAAAATGTGAAAAAAAATATCCAGCTCGGTTGTGGCTTAGGCACCTTGGAGGTGGTATTTCAGAACCATATGAGCTGTCTAGTGCTGCCTCAACAAGGCAAACGTGTGTATAGACTTACACACTCTCAATTAATGATATATATACATATTTCAATATATATATATATATATATATATATATATATTCATATAGGTTTTCCCTATGATTCTTCTGCCGTGTCAAAATATAAAAAGAATGATTTCTCTTGGTAAGTATGTGTGGAGTATGCTTTATAGTTATCTTCGCATGTCCAAAAACGCTAAATGCCTTTATTATTGGACAATCAGAAGACCTTTGGTAAATTGTAATGTCGAGGAATAATTGGTTCTTGTCTTATGATATAGGAAAATAATTAAAAATGACTAAGAGTCGAATCAACGAAGATCTGATTTGAGCATATTGTGGAACTATAAATAGGAAAGTTTTGATGTTTAGTATAATGGTTAATTGATGCTTAAAGAAAAGTCCTGCATGGAGATATTGCTGCCCATCTTTCAAAATAGTTTTCTTTTTCGCAAATATCAAGAATACGATTAGGTTTGTGGAAATACTTATTCTATAGAAAATTATAGAATTCTATAATAGAAAGTTATTTACATTTTAAATGGTCCAGCAGATAGCGTGCATAAAAGTGTCTGACTAACATCAAGCTAGAATTTGGAGTATGCTTTAATGTTTTAGTTCCTTTTAAGAATATGAGGTCGGCTAAGTTCGTCTGCGGGACATAGCTTGGCAATAGGCATTTGAAAAAAAAATTAAAAAATCGGTGTAGAGCGGCCATGTCCCGGCCATTTTAGTGGACCAAAGTAGTAGTAGTTGGTCATTTGATAGGTGACCACTTTGATTTAGAGTAATTTAGAGTAGCTTGGCAAAAGGCATTTGAAAGATACAAACCGGTACGGCGGAGAGCGGCCATGTCCCGGCCATTTTGATGGACAATGTGATTTTTATGATTATGAGTTCAAAATTAGTTAGCAAAAGAAAAATCATGTTGATATTAGTTCGTCATTTGATAGGTTAGTTAGTCAAATATAACTCTAATTCAAAGAGGTCACCTATTGAGTGACAGACTACCATCACCTTGATTTTTGGTCTACTGACTAAGTTCGTACTCAGGATCATGAAAATCATACTGTCCACCAAAAAGGACGGGACATGCCTGCTCTCCACTGTTTTTGTTTTTTCTTTTCTTTTTTTTTCAAATGCCTATTGCCAAGCTATGTCCCGCAGACGAACTTAGCCGACCTCATATTCTTAAAATGCACCAAAACATTTACTTATACAAGAAATTCTAGCTTGATGTTAGTCAGACACTTTTTTACACGCTATCTTCTGGGCAAGTTGGTATAATATGATAATCCAAAAATATTATTAAAATTGATAATTTTTGTTAAAAAAATCCGCAACAAGTTTTCTACAAAAATAATACAGCATTAGGTTTTCTAAATTTAACCAACACGTAAATATTTTATATATATATATATATATATATATATATATATATATATATATATATATATATATATATACAAATATATTTTAACAGTGCATTTAAGATATATTATAGATCAATTGATATTGCTAGGAATCTTAGTGGGACTATTTTGATGTTGAAATGTAATGAATAATGATACATTGAGTTAAGCATGTTCTAAACATAAGTGTCCTGCACTTAATACATGCAGACAATAATGCTTAATCTAATGCGTAGCTTTAAATCTAATTCACGAGTCTTAAACAAAAATCATTTTAGAGTAATGGAGTAAGATAATTCATTTAAAATACCGATCCATTAAATGTCTTCTTATAAATGGTTTTAATGAGTGGCGTAACTAGGGCATTGGGTCCCCCCCACAAGAATTTTTTGGGGGCCCCTCGCCAAACATTTTGATGAGCAAAAAAAAAAAAAAAAAACTCTGGTGTTTAGAACTGAGGGCCCCCCTCGCCGTTGATTCGGGGGCCCCCTGATGGTGGGGGCCCCCCCGCAACGCGTGCCCGTGCGGGTCCATAGTTACGCCACTGGTTTTAATCTGTCGAGGAACTTCTGTTTACTCTATTCCATAATAAACATTGAAGCAAAAACTTTATTTAAATAAAAAGACCACTCATGTACCATGACTTAATGAGCGAATGTTCAAAGAAATCTGCTCATTGTAGGAAAATTTTGGTTTAGAATTTGGATGGGTGAAAAAAAAAACTTGGGGATACGGGGTACAAAAGTCAAAATAGTATATACCCTGTAAGATGCATGTCGTTGGAAAGCTCTTTAAGAGTACAGTATTTGTTGTCATGTACACTTTTGTCATATTTTCGTATAAGAGGGGGGTAGGTAAAATGGAAAAACATGTTTCTACGCTATTTTTGACCATAAATTGTCAACATCTGACCTCTAAATGGACTCTGGCCAACGAACTCATCCTTTCTTTTGATATTATTGACATTTTAAAATTTGTTTGGATTTTTTAAGTGCATCCTAGGGTGAGATATTGTCTGGAGTGACACATACATACATATAGGCATACATACATACATAAAAAAAGTGTTAAATTTCAGGAATCGATTAAGAACGGTCTAAAACAGATTTCCATGGAAAAAATTTTCAAAAATTCGCATTACAAAAATTTTGAAGTCATTGCAATAACTTAATTTTCTTTTAAAAATTCGATAAATGTAAACAATAAAAAATAAATTGGGAACTTCTTTAGATTGTTCTCCCCTTATAAAAAAAACAGAGGGGAGTAACAATGTAAAGAATACATTAGACTAAAAATACCTTTGTCTTAATAGTTATTTAGACAAAAGAATGAATAAATAATTATATTCATGCATAGGTATTCTAAGAAAACGTGGGGGAGTAACAATCTAAAGACCAAAGAATGTTCCTGTGATTAGGTTATTGCACATGAAATTGGACACCTTCGGAGATCAGTTGAGTTAGAGGCGGATAGAAAGACAAGCAAGCATAGGAATGTTCGTTTTTGCCTATGGACCCTAAAAACATAAAGCAAACAACCTCCTGTTGAACAATTTTTAAATATGTTTTTTTTTTAAATAAATTAACAAAATAAGTTTGAGTTTGAAATCAATATGGTTTTAATAATTAAAAAAATATATATATTTAATATCACTTTTCAGCACAATTTTTCTTACATTGATAAAATGGGGGAAAAATATTATGACGATATATTTTACGTAGATATGTTATATCGATTATACCTGTCGACTAAAAGTGAAAAAAAATAATAGGGTCGATCCTTATTGTCGATTCTAGAACTGTACTCATGCCGTAGGATACTTTTTAAAAAAAAAATCTTTTTCCGTACCGATCTTTTTATAATGAAGCACGATACATATATAAAAAAAAAGTTTTATAAACTGGACGAAATCTAACACGTAAAATCAGATTGGGATGCCTTGAGGCTGGTTTAGGAGATCATCGCATCCCTCGTTATTCGGTTATAAGGTCCATTGGAGGTTATATTTTTTTACTACTTCGCCTCGATACAAAAAAAAAAAAAAATGTTTAGAACACGATCAAAAACACGACCTTCTCATGATATCTGGAGATTTACATATCATATATTTTTTAATTTTAGTTTTTCTATATGATTAAAGGCTCACGAATGTAACAGGCAATGTGTGACTTTTCAAGCAGAAAATGAATCTCTTTTATATGGTATGGAAAAAAAGAGCACTATTTTAAGAAGTTATGTTAGTTGTTAGATATAAAAGAAGAAGAGAAAGTCAAACTTCCAAATATAACATTAGAAGCAGTTAAAAAAAATATATTTTTAATAAAATATCAAGGAATCTAGATTTTCCCCTCTAAAATGGTTATACTGAAAAGTAGACTACATTTTAGTATTATTTAAAATTAAAATCGCTGGTATTTTTAAGAGTTTTTGTAGATTAGCGCCCACAGTATTACAGTTTAAAATGATGTAATTTTCTCTTTTTCGCTGCGGGATTAGATTATTCTGAAAATTAAGGTTAAATTTCATCAAAATCGGTGAAGTAGTGTGGGTTGGATTTAATTTAAACTCGATAAATAGTGTTTTATAAAATAAGAATATTTACAGTATGTTGACTTAATGACTGAAATCTAATAAATTCCCTTCAGCAGTTTTGGCTGTAAACAGCATTGGAAGCAGCATTGGACGTGGTCAGTACTTGGATGGGTGACCGTTCTGAACTAACTGATATATTATCATTTTTTTAAAAAAAAAAAAAAAAAAAAAAAACCCTTATTTTTAATACCTATATTTTATTTAATTATTTGAAATTGGCGGTATTTTGACATGTAAACAAACTTTGACGTTATCAAAATTATCGCACTAATAAATAATTATATTCGCTTATAACTTTTAAACTAATTAATGGAATTTCATCGGGTTTTTTTATATTTGTTCCATATTTTTTTCCGGTTCCAACGATATGCGATAAGTCAAAAACCTAAATGTAATTTCAGTATTATTAACCGTCAAAGTTTAAAAATTCAAAAATTTATAACTTCAAAATCAAAATGAAATTTAGTGGGATTGTTTGTCATACAGAGAGGTACATTCGAGCCAAATTTCAACTTGATCAGGACCATTTTCGATTTATTACGATTTTTTTTAATTTTTGCTCAAACTGGGTTCAAGATGGCGGTAAAAGTTGATTTTCCGGGCGGCACAACTACAGGTTAGGACTGATTTTTCTGCCAAGTTTCAACTCACTAGGTTAAATACCTTGGGCGCTACGATGATAACACACATACATACACACATACACACACACATACATACGTCATGCTGAAAACCACTCAAGAGGTCTTAAAAACACCTAAAACGGATAATTCCGTTGAAATCTCGAAAAAAAAAAATTTGGTGAAAACAATACTTTTCCTACTATTAGTAGTGAGGAAAAGTAATAAATAAGAGAAATGTCTATAAATAATAAAATGATTACAACTAGAGTAAATCAATTTGTTTTTTTCATTTTTAAATTAGCTAACTTACAACATAACTGCATCTTAAACACTCACCTGAAACAGACAAGTTATAAAATAGAATTACATACACAAGTTAAAATAATGTAAACTTAAATTAAATAATTATCATATATAGCCTTAAACGCGTCAATTGTACGAAAACTACCAATAAAAATAACACAGTTACACCACTGTTGAAAAAAAAAAAAAAATAAATAAATGAATGACTTTAAATTAAAATATATTATTTCCATTATAAGGTAACTTTATTTATTTTGACCTTCGCAAAATAAACATTCTATAATCCGGCCCAAAGGACCATAAATAGTATTGCGAAGGTTGAACTAAATCAACTGAAATTAAAGGTTTAAAATGGGCTGTATTATTTACCATGTTATAATAATTCGAGAGTTAACACCCATAGTGTCACATCTAGAATGAGACTCGACAATGACTGAGAAGGGTAGACCATCCAACGCCGGCGGCGAAAGGAACAAGGTGATCTCTAGTGGCCGATATAAGAATTAAATAATAAAACGTACCTGGGTCAGAGAGTGCGGAAAAATAAATTCTTATAGTTATGTCTCGATAATAAATGAGATTTATATATATTACTTATAACAAGTAAATCGCCAAGCCCTCCATTCATGGCTCGGTTGTTTTAGGGGGCTAAGAATATTGCATTAAAAATAAAATCTTAGATAGGCAAAGCAACGAATAAAAATTTACAATGAAAAAAGGTTCTTAGATCCAAATCGTATTCTCAGATATGTATTTAGTGTCCTTACAACTCGATATTCGTAAAAATTACAACCATTAATGGGAAACATTTTTTCACAAAGAACTTATCTATGATCGAACTTTTAAAAGAAAAAAAAAATATATAAGTTAAAATAAAAAAATAATAAATACTCGTGGCTGGATTTACAAGTTCACGACATAAATTAATATGTTCTTTATTTTCTTCTGTCTTATCTTAATTTAATTATTATATTTCATAATGGAGGAGAAAAAAGAATATATTATTAAATTAGAGGTTGTTTCTTTTTTTTCGTTTTTAGGTATTCATTGTTAAAGGTATTTTTATTCTTTTAAAATGAAACGAGAGGGGTATTTATCTGTGTCGTGAATCCGCCATCCATAGAACCTTTTATATTTCTCCAACCCATTTCAAGCATCATCCTCTGCCCTAAAATCATTTGATCTAAAGAATATATATATATATATATATATATATATATATATATATATATATATATATATATATATACACAAATATATATGGCTGGATTTCCGTGCATCACTAAGGAGTGTGTTTATACTTTGATAGGTTTTTAAACTTCCGTTAAGAAACATTAAAATTATTTTATTCCGCGAATAACAGAGGTTTTGTCCTCTATGTCCCCCCCCCCTTCTCACTACTGGTGTCTCGTAGCATTTCTGAATCGAAATCGGAATCACCATTCTTTCCCAAATATTAACTGCTAAACTTTAGAACATAAGTCTGGGCTCAATTATTCCCTTCTTTTTTATAGGACATGTTGGTTCGCAAAAATATTGGACAGAAACAACCAACCACTATACTATTTACCACTATTTGCCACTCTATTCACTATACAATTACCACTCTACTCTATTTACCACCACTATTTACTACTCAATGGCTACTTTCAACAAACCATCCAAATTTCTTATAATTCACTATTTAAGAGTCATTTAAAGATATAAGTGTAAATAAATGTTTGTTTGTGAGCATGTGTAATAGAAACCAACATGCTCATAAGGTTAAAACTTATATTGGATCAACTATGGGCAAATTATGACCTACCATGCAAATTTCATTAAATTCGGACAACTAGGTTTTAAGATATAGTGGTTCCCAAAAATGTTTAAAAAACGACAGAAAGGCACAAGACTAAAAATGTTTTCTGGTGTCTGAAACGGATTTCTGTTTTGGAAGTTTTGAAATCGGAGACATAATAATAGTTGGCTCTTCCGAAAGATCACAATGCTTCCCTTAACTTTGGAAAGCTCGGAAGAAAGATTAAATATATCAATGTAACACGGTAGAAAGCCAAGGAACTATGCGCTTCACTAAATGGCAGACTATTTTTACTTTGTTCCGATACCAAAAGCATATTTATAATTTCTATATAATTGAAGCGAGCATAAGCGAGCTTCTTATAATCAACAAACTATGCATCCTGTCTGTCTGTCTGTGTCAGTAACGTTTACGTGTCCGACGTTAACTTGAGTAAAACTTGACTGATTTTGTCGAAATTTGGTATACATGTTCGTTTTACTTATGCTCAGGCTGTTCGTTGGACAGCGTTATCCGTCCAATAGTTCGCTTGTAACGCTCACGTAAACGTGACCTTAAAATGTAAAATTGTAATTTTAGGATGGAAAGAAGATTCTATCATCACCTATTCGATGAGACGAACATATTTAACAAATACAATTTTTTAATAAAACCAACAACGACACCGCTACTTAGTTATAAAGATCGTTAAAGGTGTTAAAGCGGACCTAAACGTTCAAAATAGAGGAAACAACTTTTTTACCAATATCTTACGTTGTAACGTAACGATTTTAATAAAACTCTAAATACATCAAGTACAACTGAAGAAGGCGTGTAAAATTTCAATTTGATACAAGCAGTAGTTATTGAGTAGTGAAGTGATACATTTTATAATAGTTGAAATGAAGATGGCCGCAACATTTAAGTTAAGGAATATGTAGAAAGACATTCTTTTCCCCCACTACACGGCTCTCTATTACAATCTTCCTCTTTAACTATCAACTCAACATGATTAACTATTTTCTTAATATCTAATATTTCTTGCATTGCGCTCGCTTCAATGATAGAGCCACGCGATGCCTAGTAATATTAATATAATAATAGGAATTTTTCTAAAAATGGGATCCCTATATAACATAATATCAACATAATAAACATGGATATACTTGGGAATCAAATTTCATAAAATACCTTCTCGTCAGATATTAATATTGTTATATAAATGATAAGTATGGTTTTATTGTTGCATCGTACTTTTAATGTTCCTCCGCTAGACTCGATCCCACCTCATCTAATTTACATAATTTTATTACCAATAAAAACTTGCTTCAAAACAAATATATAAATTATACACGATATTAGTCTTATTAATTCACATTTGTGCATAAAATAAAAGCCTAGTAAAGCACAAAGCATCACCATAAAATTCCAATTTAGCATGATAGTTTATATGTAGGGGTAAAAAAATCATTACAATAAGTCACTGTACAATTACTGCCTAAGGAGTAAATCTTGTTACCACGTAGCTTTAGTTTGGTTATAAATTTAATGTTACTTAGCTATAACTGAAAGATTACACGTTCCTAAAGTACTTTTAATGTTTTAAATGTGTTCACGTAAACTTTACCGCTACATTTACATTTTTTTCTTTTTTATATACAAATCTTGTCAATGCATTATATAAAATTTAATGATATTTCCTCTAGGTATGTTACCATTCATAGTTAAGGTACTAAAAAATCATCATAGAAGTACTCCGTGTAGATATAACAAGACCGAAATGGGTTATAATCGATTTATGCACGGCTCGGTAGAAATTATAACCTTTTAGTTAGAATTATTTATTGTACGGAACACCCAAGGTATACGCACAGGTGTTAAAATAACACTTTAAAAGAACACCTTTTGATATTTTATATTCGAATCTGGGTTCTTTGCAAATTTTATTTTTTTGTGAAGGTACCATATCGATTACTAATGTGTTATAAAATGTTATGGTTTTTTTTTTATTTGAAGGTGCATATTTTAATGTCTATTAAGCAACTGAAGGTGTTCCCAAAGGTACTATACACGGACCATTCCTTTTTATCGTCTGCTAATAATCAAATTTACATAAATTACGATCCAGAGAGAGTTCTTTTTGTGTAAATTTTATTTTATTTTTGAAGTTTTATATAGCTATTAGTTTCTCTCACTGTCCTGTATAGATATACAGGACAACAACCTGTAAAATATTCATATGTAATTTAAATAAGTCCTTTTTTTAAGGACATTCTACGGTAGATATTAATAGATGTCAAAATCCGAAATATAGGTTATAGGATATTTCAACCTATAAAATTGAATATTTTAAATATAAGATATTTTCAAGTTTAATAAAATTTTTAGATCAAATAAATTCAAAATTTATTACTTTTACTTAAAAATATATTTATAGAAAAGTGATAAGTTGAGGTCATAAAGAAACTGAAGAAGTTTAGTATTTCTTTACTCAGAAATAATAATAAGTTCAGAAAATACATAAAAAAATAATTCCCTTTAGCTGTAAACCGATTTTATCCTTTTTTATAGGGAACTAGGTAAAATATCGGTTTTCTCTGGAACGAGACATTTATGTTAGCTAGATGAATATCGCCTCGTTTACACATGTCAGCTACCTCGAAATTATAAACATTCCACGTCAAGAAAAAAAAACATTGATCCTAAAAAAATGTCCGATACAACTGGACCTAAACTTTTACATATACGAGTACATTATTAATGGGCTTATTTTCCATTTATCAGTTACTTCGATTGGTTTCACTTAATTATTATTGAGCATTTTATGAAAAAAAAAAAAAACATAAAAATAACTCCTCCCAGACAGGGAATCGAATCCGGCCTCTCACCATCCGTATTTACAGCTATTCTTTATGAAACTAGTTTTTTTGCGAGAAAACAGCTTATATGGTTAGATAAAGTACTAAAATGGACTAAATTTTAGATATATTTTAATAAAAAAATTACAAATTAAAATTAAAGAAAAATAGACTTCTCGGAGACAATAACAATCAAATTAAATACATATTTTTCCCTGACAGATATTTACTTTCTCGTATAAAGGGAAAGTATTCTGATGACACGAAGATTATATTTTGATGGATTTACACGTTTTGTGGTCCTCTGAGTCCAAAAAAGTGGTTTTTAAAATGTCTGTCTGTCATCTGTCGTCTGTCTGTGCAGACGTCTGGAGCCTAAACTACAGTGCCGATTTTGACAAAATTTGGTATACATGTTTAGAAAAATCATACCCCAAGGCGAAATCGAAACCTGAATTTTAGTTTTAAATTTGGGGGCGCTACCCCACAAAAACTTTTGAAAAATATTTATTTCTCGAAAACTGTTCCGACGATTTTGATTAAAAAGTCTAAAACGTAGTCCTTTTAAATACTAATCTAACGATATAAGCTGTTTTCCCAGGAATATCTAATTCCTAAGAAAATAGCTTTAAAAGCGGACGGAGAGAGGAAAGGTTCGATTCCCTGCTGAGGTTATTTTTATGATAAATTTTGATGAAATGAACAATTAATAATTAAATGTACCTTCGAAAACACGAAAAATAATAAACAGAAAAGACTGAGCTAAGTAATTATGAACTCTTACATCAGAAAGTTTGTCTAAGTAGTCTCGGACCTATTTGTACTTAATTTTGACTAGTATACTCTCTATCTGGACTCTTTAATTATATTTTAAACTTAATAATCCACATAGATTTGTAAAACAACATGTTAACATTACCCCATAAATACCCCATCATTATCAATAATGATAAAGAAAAACACATGTTTCTGACAAATTACTTTGAGAAAGAAAAAAAAAAGATTACAGCCAATCAAAACAAGGCATAACAATCATTAAAAGAAAAAAACCAAAACAACTAATGAAGATTGTTCTCATATCTTGACCAAAACTTAAATGTCTTCATCTGGGATGAAGTTCATCTTTTGAAAGAGGGGAAAAGATGAAGAAACACCCTACTTAAAAGGGGATTAAGGTTGTTATCTGACAAATTCTCTCGGAAGGTTAAAAGAACTACCAAGAGGTGCCCAATTACAAGTTCAGGTAGCTCAAAACACCTCATATGTTATTTCTTTTAGTTAAAAAGTATTTTTTCGAATGATTTATCATCGTTGGCAATCTTCTCACGCCTTCTTTGTTTTTGTCGAGCCGCTAATTTTGTAGTTATCGAGTAGTTTTTAGCAGCCGTCGTTAAAATTGAGATGGTTCGTTTTGTTCTTTTCAGAGGATCTAGTATAGGATATGAGAATCATTTGTTATTCCTTTTAATTCGTCTTCATATTTATATCTTTTGTTTAGGCTAAACCGACTAGAACCACAATGTGAACTCCAAATTGAGCCAGGGCTGATAAACTCACATATTTCAAATATAGACAATCCTTCACATTTTTAACTTACGAAATATGGCTCCCAAGCTAACCGAAGGTAACGGAAGCTACGTGATCGTTCTAAAGTACAAGTTCTTTTTTTTCTTCTTTTTTTCCTCGAGGGACTTTTAAAATAAAGCCCCAAGAAAGTAAGACCTCATATGCGGATCCAAGGTGAAAACCCGGTTTAATAATCCATCGTATAGTATTCTATCCTCTAAGCAAGCTGACAGACCCACAGAAAGTGAGCACCTTGTTTAGGAGAAGTATCCTTTGTTTTCCAATTGACAGGATGGCTGAGCCAAAGATTTTCCACCTCAGGCGTAATAATGCTGAACAGCTGCTAATAAGGTGAGAAGGGGTTTCATTCTCTTCCTCGCACAACCTGCAATCTGGGCTTTCTGCTAGGCCAAGCAAAGTGGATGTCGATTTAGGCCGCTTCTTTACTTGTCGGTACGGTATCGGTAAGCTCGTTCGCTCGGTACCGATTCAGTACAGATTCTTTACCGAGCGCCTATATCGTAATGAGCCCTCCCTGACCAGGGCGGTATGCGTGGGATCGGGGCGGTAAGGGATCGGTACACCGAGAGTCGGTAAGAACAAGCAGTGAAAACAGAATCGGTAAAGTACTTCTGATGACGACGACATAATCACGCCACGACACTACCGTTACTGCAAGATTCCGAAAGTATACCGACAAGTGGGGAGATGAAGGCAGTATCGGTAAGCTTTCGGAAAGCTATCGGTGAAGTAGAAAATACCGCATACCGATACCGTACCGACAAGTCAGGGAGCGGCCTAAGTCTACAGTGTCCAGTAATAATGCCTGTCAAAAGATGACAGGATTGTTTTTTGAGCGAGAGCAGCGATCTGGTAAGATGCTGAGATGGTTCCCGGATAAATGTAGATTGTCGTATACCTGAAGCACTGTTCCATATTCTGTTGATATCTAACTTCATGAAAGCCCTTATGGAATGTTTCACTCCATAACGTGGCACGCCAACAACTGGTTCTGGTGTAATTGGGGTCGAATTGTTGACTGGTCAGCAATCTCATTTCCCACAATGTCCTGGACAAGTTGTACCTTGTTAAGAAGACCAAGTACCTATGTTGTCTAAAGAACAACAAAAATATATGTCTCCAAATTCTAACATGCCAAGACAGAAATCCGTTTCAAACACCAGGGAACATATTTGGACTCATGTCTGTATATCGGTCTATCGTACTGGGTTTACCGGTCTGTCATTCTGACTCTGTCATTCTGTCATTTATTACAAGAAGTTACAATAAAATATATTTATAATTATTATATTTTTAGCCATAATTACAGATTGAATTTGACTAAAGGCGCGTTTAGGCGGTTCAATTTCATTGTTCAATATGATTGAATTATGACTGAATTAATGAAATTGTTCAATGCAATTGCCATTTTAAAAGAAATTGAACGAGTTCAACTTGTTATTCAATCTGATTGAAAGGCCTCATTGAAATAGCAAATTGAACTGTGTTAAAAGATCGTTTTCGTTCTGATGGAATGGAAGGTTTCAACAACATAGGCTATGTTTATGGTTTTACAAGGTTTGGATTAACACTGGCAGATTCAATTTGATTGCTTCATCTAACAATTTGCTTAACTGACAAGGCATAATTAAAACCCACTTTTTTTTTAGACTCAGGGAGACTTAAAACGTATAAATCCATCAAAATCTCAAAAATTAAATTTACACGCTATCACATTACTTTCTCTAAATATACTAAGTACATAAGAAAGTAAAATATGTTCACAATAACGATCTCTTTAAGTTTTTTTTTAAAATAAAATAAGTTCATTATCTCTCTTACAAGAGATTTGTGTTAAGTCCATTTTTTAGTCCATTTTTTTTAGAAACAAAAAAAGCAACATCCCCCCAGGCCTTTAGAGAATAAAAAAAAGAAAAATTACACCATCTTCAAACTGAGCTTAGAACAAATACACAACTATTTGTCAACATCAAACAAAAAAGGACTTAAAGAAAAAAAATACAACGAAGTACTGAAGCAAGGTTAGCGGGGGGGAAGAGGAGCTAATCCCGAATCGGTTTTTTTCAAGAAGATAAAACAAGATGAAAAAGTTCTTCAACCTGACAGCCAATGTGTATTTTAGATAGTTTATTTTAAAGCTTTCGTAACGCCCTTTTAATGGTTCAACACTTCGCACTTTTAACACATGTATATATGTACATATATATATATATATATATATATATATATATATATATATATATATATATATATATATATATATATATATGTGTGTGTTTAATTATCAGTGAGTGTTCTTCTGTTTAGACATGTGAACACATTTATTTTATCTTCTTTTTTTTTTGTAACAAAAAAACAGATGAGCTTGAACTAAATTCGTTAATAAATAGCTGTTGAACATGTCTTAGATCATTTGTGAGAAATAAATATTTAAAAAGAAAATAAATATAGATGTGAAGACAAAATAAAAGTAATATAACTAGATCCTTGACCACAAAATTAAAAAGAATAATTTATTTGTTTTTTTTTTTCTTTTTTTTAATAAACATGTTCGTTATTTTGTTTGAAACAAATTTGCAAAATAAGATTATGGAGATGATGGAATAACTAATGATTTTTAACTATGTGTCTCATTTAAATTAAACTAAAAAGACAATTTGTTTCTTTTTTATTTTACACAATAATGGTAATGACTTCACGCTTTGACGCTCTGACCTATGGCCCCCATAAACGATCAAACATTTTGCGCAAACCTGATGTCGAGCTAATTTAGGCCATACACGTCAAACATCATGTTTGCGCAAACACCAAACAGCCCCATACACGGTCAAAATACATACACGGTCATTTTGGGTCACACATTTAGGTCATACACGTCAAACATCAAACAGTACACGGTCAAAATACAAACACGGTCATTTTGACCGTGCATGGGGGTGTTTACATAGCTCAATAATGACCATATCTCGCTTGAGTGGTACATTTTTAAAGTGGCATTTTGTGTGAAATGGCAGCAACATAATCACCACAGGGTTAGTAAAATGAACCTAAAATAAGCGGGAAGAAGTGGTTAGTCCTACCTGTCTATGTGTTACTACAGATTGCGCGTTATGACAGCGCGGGAAAATCCGGAAAATTAGAGTGGGGAGCTAATGAGAGGTCAGGATTTTGAATCCTAGAAGGTTGGCCAACTAGGCAAACAAAAATGTCACTGGTCCCACCCCTCCTACATGTCTAGTGGCTTTATTTTTTTCCTCATTTAAATTGGCAAATCTGAGTGTCAATAGTCAAAACTCGTAACGCGCACACTGTAGGACATACTACCACTATCAAGTAACCTGCCACATCTTTGGGGTGTCAGTAAGCACTAAATCTAAAAGCCCCCCCCCCCCCCCGCCCTTTTCTCAGTTGGTTGCAAAAAAATCCAGGTCAGAAAGGTGCCTCTTAAATTGGAGAGAAATCTAAAATAAAGTTAAACAATGGGCACGGTGGGAGCACCATGCTATTTCTCAAGTTATTATATTATGTTCCTAAATCAGAACATTTTATAATTTACTTACAACTTGAAGAATCCCTCATCGGAGGTGGACGTGGACACATAGATAATATTCCAGCTCTAATCTTCAATCATCACCATCTTCTTACACTTCAGCCTCTTTCATAAAAATTAGATAAGTACATTTTTTTTTTCCTTATATCTTTTGAAGATATAAGGGTAAATAAATTGTATGTTTGTGCGCATTTTGAAGAGAAACAAATGAGCGCAGAAGGTTGAAACTTAGATAGGACTAACAAAGGGTTAATTATGGCCAACCATCCAAATTTAATTAAATTCAGACGAGTAGTTTTTAAGATATGTTGGTTCGCAAAAATTGAGCGTCAGACAGACAGACACGGAACCAAAAATGTTCCCTTATGACTGAAATGGATTTCTGTCTTGGAGTTTTTGAAATCAGAGACCTAACATTTTTTTTTTCGTCAGAACGTTCACATAGTTTCCATTACCTTCGGTAAAATCGGAACATCTATGGTCATAACAATTTATCTATTTTTACTACGTTTTTATTAGCTTGCATTCTTGTTTGTTTGTTTGTTTGTCCGGTACAAATCTGGCAATCGATTTCTAACTAACTTCCCGAATAGCTAGACATTTGAAACTTTTAGCATAGCTCAGAACACGATGACAATGCATTATTTTAATACTTTTAGCCATCTTTCAGCAGAATTTAAGTAGTTTTCAGCAAATTTTGCTGTGCGGAAAGTTAGTTCGGAAAAAATCCGCAAGTTATTTTATTTGTTTTGCCATATCCAATATTTACGTAATCTTCATTTTGACGGGTCTCAAATTTGTGATAGATAAACATTGAATGACAGCAAAACAGGAAATATCGATTATATTATTTATATTATTTCAAATATATCGATGGCATGCTTTAGATTTGGTGTTGGGGAGATCCGTTGTACAAAGATTTGTCCTTTTATAGGTAGGTTTAAGATCAGCTCTCTGGATGGTTGTCATTTATGTGAAGTAAATAAATTCGGAACTATATTTTTTTTTACAAACATTATATATTATAACAATAACAATTATATTATCAACATTACATACGATTCAACAGAAAATTTAAAAACGTAGTATATAAAAAGTTCTTTTTATCTTGAAATTATTATAATATTTATTTTATACATATGATGGACTCCGAAAATTTAATTAAAAATAATTAAATTTACTTTAAATACAGTCCACTCTTTTTCTAATTTTATTTAACCTCCAGTCGTGGCCATGTCAAGATCTCTCTGGAGAGAACAACGACGTAAATATAACGTTAAATTTTGAAAACTTCTATTGAAATATAATAGGTTGAAAACTAATCATAGAATTTAGATGACGTTAGAAGTATAGTGCTAGATCTATACCAGTACAAGATTTCTAAGAGTACCTGCCCGATGAACGGCGCCCGCCCCATTGGGCGGGTGAAGAAGTAATTTAGAAATATTAGAAGATGGATTGTTTAAATACCTGTTTGAAAACATTCTGGGGGAGCAAAATTAGAAGCGATTTTAAAACCTTCAAAGGTTCATTGTTTAAATGGCTATTTGGAAAGTATCTATAGACGAAATTAGTTAAGTCCTATTATTGTTCTAGACACTAGATTTATAAAGTTAAAAAGATAGACGGCACATCTTCTATGTCAAGTTAATAACTAGAAGACTATATTCTGCAATTGCGAAATAAGTCAAGAATCAGTGGCGTAGGACTCATTTTTGACGGGGGTGGCTCGGCAACTCCACTAAGGGGGGGGGGGGGGGGTACATACTCTTTATCAGTGCTCGAATTCTATAAATTAAAGTGCCAGACTACAACCTACCTTCTCTCTACCCCCTCCCCCGTTATAGGAGGGGGACCCTCCCCCGGGAAAATTTTGGAAATAAACGTTCAAAAACAGCATTTTAAGCAGTTTTAGACTTAAACCCATGTACTAATTTTTATTTTACTTTAATTTTATTGCCCCTTAAAAAAAAAAAATAATCTGGGGGGTGGGGTGCTCAAGCCCGATAGCCCCCCCCCCCCCCCGTTCCTACGCCACTGTCAAGAATATTATGAATTTTATAACACCTAAACTTTAAATTAGCTCTACGATAAAATCAGTAAAGCCAGACTCATCATGTTTTACCACCTTAACACAAAACATAATGTAAAACTATCATAAACAAAATAATTTTCAAATAAAATAAACACACACCTACATATTATGTGATAAGGTATAATTGGCGAATTTAGTATAACATGCTCTTTGCAATTTTATTATTTTCTATGTACTCGTAAATGTCTTAATCTGGTGCCATCAAATAAGACCAGTTTGATTTAATTCGCAAAATAAAATGTCGCATACATCATACATATTATTCGTCCCCCTTATGCCAGAACCATGAATGTGCAAATTCCACATTGTTGGGAAATGGCGTTTTAAAGTTTAAGATCCATATTCAGCATTCTATTCCATAATTCAGGTATTTTATTTTGATATTTTTTTTATGTACAGCAACATGGTATTGGGCTTATAAGTCAAACAATTTTTTGGGCCTAGCATCCCCCCCACTTCCGTGTGAAAATGCACATTTATTGTTTCAGTATTTCATATTCATCATACTGCCATAGCCAATAACAGCTGATACAATGCAGGCACGAATTCGGGGTTCTGGCGCAACATAGATTATAAAACAACAAGTTCAAATAGCTTATAAACCCAGAATATGAAAATTTGCACATTAACGGTTCTGGCATAAGGGGAACGTATATAATCTTTCTCTTCAACTATTTTTACCTTTAACTATCTTTATCTTTATACAGGTACACTAGGTATTTACCTTTAACCAGTTTAAAGTAAAAAATCCAGGACATAAACTAACAATAAGGACGGCTTTAATAAAACTATATTAAAACGCCACTGATTTTCTTCTCCGGTACTATCTCTTTAGTAGCATGTCACCATTTTCAACTAGACGTTTCCGCCACTGGTCACTGTAAATTCCTCCGACCTTATTCCCACGGGAAGCGAAAAAAAAAAATATATATCCAGTTCAGAAAGCTTTAATCTAAACCCATTACTAACGTCACCTTTTAGCCTAGGTGTGTCTTTTTTTTCACTCAGTGTCCTTTTTTCATTGCCTTTTGTCCTTTGACCGGTCGTTTGATTTTATGATTCTACGTCTAAGGCAAGAGTTTGTCCCAAAGAATCATCCTTTACTTTTTACCGTTCAAACTTCCATCTACAAACCCAACTTCAATTACAAATGTATTACTCGTTAACCTTAGAAGAGGAGGAGGGGGGAGATAAAACGTTCACAACCCGGTTCGGGTTTAATTCACAAAAGAACATCCTTTTAGCAGGACAAGAAAAAAGAAAATAAGGGTAAAATTACTCAACTGTGATAATATTTAATATAGTTTATTCTCACTGGTTTAACAAAAAATAAATAAATGATAAAACTAAAAACACTAAGTCCAATGTTTTTGATTTTTTGTTGTAACAAAAGCAAGCAAGCTAGTTTTTGCCGCTAATAAACAATAACGAATAAAAACAGACCGACAGAGACAAAGGACTGAAAGTGTTCGCTGATGTCTAAAACGGATATCTGTCTTGGGTTTTTATAATTCGGTATTAAATGATATCATATTGAATAGTCTGAAAATAGTGTGGCACATAGCTTCCTCGCTTCCTATTTCATATGATCAATTTGATTTTATGCTTTTACCACCTATTATTGTAAAAATTAAGTAATTATCCCACTTTTTTTTTCAATCTGTAAAAAATTGTTTTGATTTTTTACCTGAATAGAAGAAACAATAATTTAGCAAAATTTAAAGAGCACAGGCAGTTGAAATTAATCTGGTGCTATCTGCGGTCTACTTTCGACAAACCATCCTAATTTCATAAAAAATTAGATGATTACTTTTGAAGATATAGGTGAAAAAAATGTATCTTTGTACGAATGTGGAATAGAATCAAATGAGCGCAAAAGGTTGAAACTAATGTGAAACCAACAATGGGCTAATTATGATTTACCATCTAAATTTCATTAAATTCGGATGAGTAGTTTTTTAAGATACCTTGGTTCGCAAAAATTGAGCGACAGGCACGGAAATAAAAATGTTCCTTGATGTCTGAAACGGATTTCTGTCTTGGAATTTTTAAAAAAAGGAGCCATAACATTTGTTGGTTCTTCAGAACGCTCACATTGCTTTCGATACAATATTGATAAAGGGGGCGCGGGCACGGGAACTGACAATTTCCATAGGCCCTACAAACCCTAGCTTTGTCTCTAGGTCACGACAACTACAGATGCGCTTCAAACAGGACTATAAAGTTGCTACCAACATCATAATAACAATTTAACTAACTAATAAAGGTTATTTGACTACAAATAAAAATATAATAAACAGGTCAAGAGTGTGCTAGTGAGCACACAGCGAGGGTCGGTAGGCAACCCTGTATAGTTTAAGTAGTACCCTATTGATGGTGCCACTGAACCGGACTACAACCATATATAAATACATCGAAAAGACCATAATTATAAAAATACGTATTTTGTCAATAAAAATTAAAATAATATTTTTTTCGAAATTTCCAAAAAGTGGCATCTTTACTTTAGGTCGAAGAATGTTCAGGAATTTTTTCAGATTTTTTGCACTTCACATACGCAAGATAGAGGGGGGGGGGGACACGTTTCACACTCACTTCAAACTTGCTTAAGCTCGCCCGAGTTTATAAAGTTATAACCAAAGAATTATATATTTTTGTAATCAGCTCGACGTACCCTTTCCTATGATACCCCTCATGGTGTCGAAAAAAAATAAAAAAATGTTCACCCTTAAGTTTTTTTACCTTGATTTTTTTGAATAATATTTTTTTTAAGTCGCTATATTTTTAAAATGTGTGGGTAGGTACGAGACACATACATGCCAAATTTCAAATTGATCGGACGAAAGGTGTAGCCATGAGAGCAGGCGACCGGAAGGACGGACAGACACACGCAGGAAAATAAATATAAGGGTCCTTGGTTTTGTCTGCGGACCCTAAAAATGTAACAAGTAAAAAAAACCTATATTATGGAAACCATTTTAAAAACCAAACACCACAAAGTGATTACCATTCGTTACATTTAATTAAGTAGCGACAGTTGCGCTTCCTAGCGGGACTTTAGTAGTAATAAGTGCAGTTGATACCAACCTCACGCGATTTAAACTAAGAAAAAAATAATAAAGAAGAAGATGTTACACTGTAAAGACAATATATAAAGAGTGCAACCAACACAAACCTAATGGCAATTAAAAAGGGACTTTTTGAGATCACGCCCAACCTTTTTTATTTTAAACAAAACACTTTGCATATAATTAAACCACTTTTAAATGCGACCTTCAGACTTATTGTTGGGGTTGAAAAAAACAAACAAAAATTATAATCTCTAAGAATGTTAGAATTCCTTCCATTGTATTGGTTTTTTCTCTATTTTATTTTAAATTATAAAATTGAACGATTTTTTTATATTTTTTTATTAGGACATGACCATTTTTAGTTAAAGGATTAAGTATATTAAGCACTGAATAGATTTTTTTTTAATTGGAGAAATAGATGATAATTAAAGCTCTTTGAATAATAATTGTTTTTCAAAGACATTGGTTTTGTTTTACCGTTCGAGTCTTTGAAATGGAAAGAATGTGATTGTTTTCGAACAATTAGAACTATGTTAATTGGAGAAAAGGTTTTTAGTTTTTATATAAGATAAAATAGATTTAGTGAAGGACAAAGGAGATCAGTTTATTTTTTGTATTACTTTAATGTAAAACGGTTGAAATAAAGTATTATTCTAGCATTTCTTGGTAACTTCTAAGAGAGTATTAAATATTTGTTTCAGTGACTTTTGAATAGATAGATAGATAAAATCTATACCCTAAATCATAGATGTGTTAAAATTACTATATTCTCATCCCCCCCCCCCCAAAAAAATGAATATTCAGTGCTCGAAAAACGTTCGGAATTGATTTGATTCTGCATCAGTAAACCACCCATAGACCAATCCAACACTTACTAAACCTATGTATTTGATAATATAGATATAGATTATCTTTTGACCCCCATTTGTCAAAAAATTTCACTTAACGCACTTGATATTAGTAGCAGCAGTAAGGTTCAAATACTAACAATACTAGTGAGCCATATAAATCAGAGCATCGCGGCGAAGGATCGAACCCACGACATCGTGCCACTTTTGATTTATTGATGGCAGGCAGACATGTTAAGTACTTTAATCCACACGGCCACGCCGGCTCTCCACACATTCAGTCTAGACTCAACAGTCAGTCTGAATACAGGTCGCATGAACGAGTGAATAATCCGGCTGGACGCTCCAGTTGAACAGTCACAACGTTTAAGTAAAACCCCAGCATACTACGGTTGACTAAATTTTAGGCGGACTGATCAGTCTATACTGACAAGCCTACCGGATATTGCATATTCAATTTTAAAACTAGAGGCACTAGGGGTCACTCTAATAGATTTAATAGCTAGAGTTTAGGTCAAATTATAATTTAAGAAAAGTACAAAACGATATTTAGACTCAAGACGTTTACTTATTAATTATTTTTTCAATTTCATCAGTTGAACTTCTGCTGTGATAGAATTCAGGTATTCCGGTGCTAAAAACGACTCTAAATGTTAGACACAATGATCCAAAATTATCTGCTTCTAAAGTTCGGACCATCTTCAGGTACTTTACATTTTTTTTTTTCCGGATAGTTTCTTTCAAAGTAAAATCACTTCAATGAAGCAATATAGTTTATACAGCAAGTAATAGCAGTAAAGTTCATCCCCAAATATCGTTGAAGTATCAGGAGTAGAACCTTTTGATCATCATCTGCTGCAATCTGCTGATTCGAGGACCACATTAGAATGCCTATAATTTTACCACCAGCTGAGGAAGCCTATGTACAAGAATTCTCTTTAACTTTTATAGATTTAGATAACTGCTTCAGATGGTCTAGTAGAAGATGGAAATTCAAGCCGAGCTTGCAAATTCCTTATTCGATAAATAATAGGTGGACGATCTGAATATGCATACGTGTAAAATGGATCTTCAACGGGGCATCTAAAAAGAAGATAAAATCCAATTTAACAGTTTTAAAGTTATAGAGAACAAAAAGAGCAAATTTAATCAGGTAGTTGAAACCTCAATAGCTAATGAGTAATACGGACCAATATCGATAAATAGGATTTTAGTCGGAATTATGATCACTCACCAACAACAGAATCGTTTTCAGATCTGAAGACGCTTAGGAAAAAACTATAATGAGGCTTCCACACCAAAAAGACAACGGACAGAAGGCAGGAGACAATGCCTCTCCCATAGCGGAGGCACGAGTCGGTATCTCTTTGGTGTGAAAACATTATTAGTTTTAAATAATAATGTAATGGTTCAGTCAAGAGACATGTCTCCTGTCTTCTATCTTCTAACGCCAGGATATTATTGTGGTCATTAAAGTGACCACAATAATATCATTAAGGTGGCTATGCTTTAGGTCACAGCAGATGCTGCTAACATTTATATCAAGCTTGAATTCCCGTGCTTCACTAGAGAGTTTGTTATTTGTAATATAAGTTTATGAACTACTTTCCAGAAATATTAACAATTTGTGAAGTAAAACTTGTTTAGGCGCGGTAGAGTAAATTGGCTTGGATGATACGAAATTGCATGTAACGAAGTTTGTGATTCGAGACTCGTCTAAATGAAAGATTTTTTATAGGTATTTCAACTGCCGGCTTAAGTCAGCAGTTGATTTACCTGTAAAAAATCAGTCTCAAATCCGCCGGCCTCTGTTTCAGCAGGCATAAGTCCTAACCATTGCGCCACGGAGGTAGATGATTTTATAATACACAGAATTGGTATATAAGCGTAATATTATATAAATTATAATAATATGATATATATTAATGTTGCTTTCGGTTAAATTAAAAGTCGGCGGCAATTTTTTCCCCTGATGAGCAATAAAAAAAAGGAAAAGAGGGTGCCGACTCCTAATTTCTGATATTTTAGGAAAATATCGATGTTGTCGATACATCGAAAGATCAATATCGATATAAAATATCGATATTTTTTGGTCCGATATATCGATATTTTCGATATATCGGAATCAATGTCCCAATCCTAATAGGTAGGCTTCTGTATATTTTCACCCCAGGTGGCCTCTGTATAACTGATAAGTACCGCACCTTTTGTTAATAGGTGCGTATATCCTATAAAAAATCTCTTTTACCAAAAATTAAGTTCTGCGCTTTAGAAGGCCGGTCTGGGCTCAATTCCGTTTCCATATTTTTACATTTCCTTTATTTTCCCCCTTAGAGATTGAATTTCAGAAAGTCCCTTCTTGGGAGATATTAATATAGAAATGATCAAACCACATACTACTAGTATAATTCTTTTATTTTATGGATATAAAATAATTAGGCGACATTATGTTAGTATGAAGACTTGATTTCAAATATATACATAATCGCCATTGGTAAAAAAGACCCTATCACTAAAAAATTGTATACTACATAAAAATAAAGCTAAATTCCAAATATCAAGATTGTAGTGCAATTGATTCCCGAGATATCGTAGTGAAAGATTTTTCATTTTTAAAAGACCACCATTTTGAACCAAGATGGGAGCTCTCAAAACAATGACAAAGAGCACCTACCTTAAGGGCTAGGTGGGGTAACCTGCATATATTATTTCATGGCCAAAGGTCTATTGGTTTGAGATTTTATGATAAAACAGTCAATTAATGGTACTTGCATTACCATTAATGGTAGCTACTTGGATTACCATTAATGACACCTACTTAGATTACCATTTTATTAATGGTACCTACTTGGATTAGGTACATGAAATATGTAGTAGGATTCCTTTAAAAAACCAATAAGTTTAAATGACAATATACAAAAAAAGCGACCTGTAAGTGAGTCGACATTCCTTTCCAAGATATGAAATTAAATCTTCTCCAAATCCGGTTTCACACACGTAACCATCAAAAACAAAATGTTTTTGTCTGCTTAAATTATTCTTTAAAATTTTAACTACCTGCAAACGAAATGAAACGATAAACCTGACATTAACAAAGTATATTTCAACATATAACATACATATACTCGTATTATGTTAACTTCTATATTAAAAGTAACTTAGAATATAACTTAACCAAAGTAAAGCGTTGTTATCATTAGAAAAACAAACATATTTTTTTGTTTCCAAATTTGAAATTTCCTTATCAACTTCACATGTTTTCCGAGATAAATCTTACAACCTAAATTTGACTCACTTCCCGAATACGTAGAAAGCTGGAACTTGCACAGATTATTGTAATTTCCGTTGACAATACAATAATCTTATTAGTATTAATCGAATGAATAGTTAATTTTCTGAGGAATTTTGATGAAAAAGTGTTAACTACGACGACCTGAGATCGGTAAGTGAGGTTTTATCATTTAAATAATTTAATTTTAAACGGCAAATATTTCACTGTAGAGAAGAGCAAGTTCGATGATTAGAACCCTTCACCTTGGGACACACGCTGTCCGTGGAGCGCTATCAACAATTTTTCATTTGTTGATAGCGCCCTACGCTTTTATCTTTCGTGACATACGCATATTTGTATAGCATTAAGTCCTTTTTACAAATAAATTAGATCAACTAATAAACTTACTAAAAGAATAGGTATGGAAAGATGTCTGGACATTGTGAATGCAATAATTTGAGGTGGTGATGGAACAAATCCCAAACGGGAACCACCACAGAATCCAAACGTCAGACAAACAGCGAAAACTATAATTGTCACCCAGTGTGTCGCCTGAAACAATTACGTCATATTATATTCAGTTATCGTCATCGGTAAATTTTGTGACGGTCGTTTTTTTTCGGATTCACTCCCTGGCTCCAGACACTGTAACATGCCATAAGCAACTTCGTTTCAAAAACTAAACTGAACTAACCTCTAACCACCTCTTACCATGCTTAAAGTGAAAAAAAAATATTAATGCAACTACTCTCTAACAACCCCCAACTGTTTCTAACCACCTCTAACCTCTTCTAACCACTTCTTACCACCACTAACACGCTCCAACCACGTCTTAGCACCTATAACCTCCTCTTACCAAACTTGAAGGGAAAAATACTAAAAGCAACTAACCTCTAACCAGAAATAACCTCTTCTAACCACTTCTTACCATCTCTAACTACGTATAACAAACTCTCACCAAACTTGAGTTAGAAAACTAAACACAACTAACCTCTAATCACCATTAACCATTTCTGACCACCTCTAACCTCATTTTACCACCTCATACCACCACTAACAACCTCTAACCTCCTCTTACCAAACTTGAAGTGAAAAAACCTAATACCAACTAACCTGTAACACCTTCTAACTACCTCTTACCCCTAACGAGTGAAAAAACTAAATGAGGAAACTTGAGAAAAAAGGGTCATCTTTAAATAGATTCAAAAGGAAATGTCGCTCCATGTACATTCTATGGTTTAGTATAAAATCATTAATCAGGTTGATTACCTCCGTTAACCCTTAGTTAAAAAGTATATCAGGCAAGTCAAACCTGCAATAGCGTTAGTGACCAAACAAGTAATTGATTTTATTATCAACCAACAAGTATTGATTTTATTATCAACCAACAAGTATTGATTTTATTATCAACCAACAAGTAATTGATTTTATTATCAACCAACAAGTAATTGATTTTATCATCAACCAACAAGTAATTGATTTTATCATCAACCAACAAGTAATTGATTTTATTATCAACCAACAAGTAATTGATTTTATTATCAACCAACAAGTAATTGATTTTATTATCAACCAACAAGTAATTGATTTTATCATCAACCAACAAGTAATTGATTTTATTATCAACCAACAAGTAATTGATTTTATCATCAACCAACAAGTAATTGATTTTATTATCAACCAACAAGTAATTGATTTTATCATCAACCAACAAGTAATTGATTTTATTATTAACCAACAAGTAATTGATTTTTGAACAATATTTTCTTATCTTTATATATTTCACTTATCTTACCTATAACTTATTTACTATATTATTTAATAGATTTAGAATCATATTTATACTTACAGTGGATAAAATAAAAACGCCACTAATCAAGTGCTGCACTCTGGGAGAGAATGCAAGAACTAGTCTAAGAGTATAGGTACTCTCCCCTCCACTACCCTCCCCAGTGTGCTGAAGAAGCCGCAGCCATACTTAAATATATTTTTTATCGTTTTTCCGCTACCAAAGATTTTATTTAGTTTACCGCAATTCGGGTTTATTATGTTCGTTTATTGTTATTTGTATATTCAGTTTATCAGAACAATTACTATTATAACATCTACCACCGGTAATCCACCAAGATAGCCCGGCCTTCAGTTGCCAAGGTGAGCCTGATTCCCTATTTTATCCACTCATATATTATTATACTTATAACTATGACTATTTCCTTATTACCGCTATCTTTATTTCAAAATCATCTTTCTACTACAGTCCACCCCCCTCCAAACCAGCGCTCTGTGTTCAAGATTCTGCTCCCTTAATATTAGGAAAGAATCCACCAATAATTTTATTTTTTAAAAAAATAATAAAATTGTAGGAATTAAACGTGGAAGAGGCAGCTTCTTTGAATCTAAAAGAGCAAATAGCCAAAATATAAAATATTTAAATTAATAGTAGTGAAAATAATTACTAATAAAAATGTATATAATATTAATAAAAAAAATAGACAATTTTTTTATTTTAGAGAATAAAAATATGTATAACGATCATATGTTCAAATTGTTTTGTCCAGAAAAAATAGGATATAAAAGAGTCAAATACTATTAGGACCAAAAAAACCAACCTCTAATACGATGTCATAAGTAGGAATGGTGATGGTATATTCAGCTTGAGCTCTGATGATGGCCGCTGCTATTTCATTTTTTGAATATAATGATGCTGAATCGTCCTGTTGGTGACCGTCAATCAATTTCGAGCCGAGAACGAGATACTTCTTATCGTTAAAACCACGCAACTTCACCCGGTGCGCATCACTTAGCTCTGAAACATGATCAATTATCTCATCATGGAGAATCAAGCCTAAAACAATTATATCTGCAGACTTGCTTAGAACATTAATCAATAAGGGTTAGTAAAAGTGTTAATGAAAGAAATACAGAGAGGTGTCGGCTAGATTTATTAATGAATTAATCATGTTTGAAGTCTTCAATGTTAACTTAGTGGACCTAATTGTTTTTATTGTGTCTATCGATATTCCACAATAACAAAATAATATTTCTGGTAAGAAAATAGCACAACACGTGTCTAGTGCGGAAAGTAGCATTTTGCATGCGAGTGTGGAGTTGTAAAACCACACGAGCAAAGCAAAATGCCGTTTTTGCACGAGTTGCGTACCGTACTTTATCTACGGTTGTTGCATTTTAATAAATAATGAATTATCGCTGAACTCTCAGCAATTCAGATAGTTTCTGCATAACCTTACATATTCTTGTAATAATTTAAGTCAGGTACACTTACCTACTCTAGTGCAAAATTAGCAACTTATTCTCATTAGGTGAGAGAGCCTCGTGCTTTACAAATGATGCTATAACTGAATCATCTCCTATCACTATGAATTATAAATTAAAATGTTATAATCATTCGTTATCTTACTTTTTAAAAAAAAAAAAAAAAAATACATTCTTAAACTTAGATTAGCAGGTACATAAAAATAAATAAAATAAAGAATCATACTCTGCGAAACGTAGACGGAATGGATTCGATAGTTGTACCGCAGGCATAGATTGTGAATCATGGTCAACAGATCTCCGTCCCCTAACTTAACGTATTGGGCCATTCTCTCCTCGATAATGACAGGAAGAAGTAATGTCTTGTAAATACGATAAGCCAGAAATAGAATGATACACATGGGCGTCGTCATCAGGGTAAGAAGAATTGAAAGGAGCACTTCTTCAAGAAAAGATAAAGATGCTACGTGAGTAAAAACTTTTTTCAACATTTCTTTGGCCTGAAATAAAAATAAAATCGAATGGTCAGTGATTAAACAAGGCAGTGAATTCGCTGGGTAGCGGCCGCCTTATGGGTGTTGGCGAGCGAAGCAAGTTTTAAATGCGGGAGCGTTCATGAAAAAAACAAAACGATATCCATCTATGAATCGTATGGAAACAGTGTGACCAACGATAGGGTGCTAAGAAGGAATATATTTGTTTGTTCGAGTATAAAAACTTCTAATTTTTTCCATTTGAGTGGTTTAAAAACAAGCAGACTTTTTTCTTCATAAATGTCTTTAGTGTACAGAGAAAACATTAGTAGTAGTTGTGTAGTGGTTAGTCGGAAAGGACGAACCACTTGTTCGAACCTAGCAATCAGGCCACATTGGGCCCATTCTACTAACTCTGTGGTGGAGAGTTCCAGCCACTTCCCACATCATACCTGTACATTGTACCGCGAAGCGGGTATGGTGTGGTCATCAGTGAGCTATTTAAATCAGAGCATCACGGCTAGGGATCGAACCCACGACCTTGATTTATTGATAGCTGGGCGACTGCCTAGAGCTCCTCGGTCACGCTGGCTCCCTCCGTGAGAAAAGATTAAATTTAACATAAGATTATCAGTCAAAAAGTTTGAAAGAATTAATCAAATTAAAAGATGTAAAATTAAATTTTAATTAAAATCGCCAAAACCGAATCTAAACCGTAACATCGATATACCCCGTGCAGGGGACGGGAGAGAAGAAAAATGAGCCCAAAATCGAGAGGGGTTGTAAAGGGTTTAGCTTTTCTTTTCGGGTGCTCGGTCCCTAGTACTTATAATAAAATAAAGCAAATGTATCTGCACTAGACATCACGTGGTTTCATTGAAGCGAGCGTAATACAATAAATATTGGATTTTAAGAAAATAGTTAATTACGATGAGTTGATAGTTAAAAAGGATGATTGTAGTAAAGAGCTGTAAAGTGAGGAAACAGAACTATTCCAACCCTCATGCCCCGACCATCTCCATTTAAACTATTATAAAATGTATTACTTCACTACACACAAACTTCTGCTTGTATCGGGTTGAAATTGTGTTAGTATATTAGATGATTTAAGTGAATTTTTATTAAAATGGATACGATAAAACGTAAGATATTGGTGAAAACGTTGTTTTTTCTATTTCAAACGTTTAGATCCGCTTTAATAGTCTAAGCGATCTTTAACACTTTATAGCGGCGTCGCTGTTGGTTTTACTTTTTTGTTCGGATTCACTACCAGATTCCTAACGTGCCATAGGGAACTTATGGAACGATAAAAAAAAAAGTTTGTTCCATCGAATTCATAAAGTTAAAACTTTACCCGTCCGAAAAATTCCAATTTGAAATGTGCCCGAGCAGTGCGCGCTAACACTCAGGCGGATAACGTTGTCCAACGAACTCGCCCTGAGCATTGGTGAAATGAACATGTACACCAAATGTTACCTAAATTGGTCAACTTTTCCTCAAGTTATCGTAACACCTTTCCGACACACAGACAGGATGCACAGTTTGTAGATTGCATAAAGCTCGCTTGCACTCGCTTCAATAAATTAATATAGATATATTATATTACAACTAAATACTATATGAGATGCAGGGCAGGGCAGTACTGTACCACACGGATTGAGGTGCAGAGCAGTACTGCACCACACGAATTGAGGCGCAGAGCAGTACTGCACCACACGAATTGAGGCACAGAGCAGTACTGTAGTACACTAGGCTTACACGACGCTAGTTGATCTAGGGTTACAATTCGCGTGATCTCGTATATTTCAGCGCTTGAAAAAAATACTGTGCTGCCCTACTCAGCGTGGCCAGCGTCTCAATGTCCATTCGGCCTCATTCTCCACAGATAGGAAAAAAGACAAAATTATACAAACAAACATGTCATTAAAACTAAAATAAACGTACACATATAAGTTAACTGACCCAATGACAAAACTTGCAAGCACCTTCACCGAAACTGTAAGACGCCAAGATTAAATTTGCATGGTAAACAACATCACCAGCTCTGTATTGAACAATACTTGTCATTACATTAAATACAATAGCTCTTGTTAAAAGATTCTGAGTTATCTTACTAGCAATCCACCACAGTGTGCAATAAACGTTCGTCAGGTAAACAACCTAAAAGGAATTTTTGTAAATAGAACGGCAATATTTATTCATAAGATAATATAAAATGAGGATTATTACCGCAAGTTAGTAAGTTATGATAAGAAGAGATACTTACCAACGATACTTGCTTGTTGTTTGTTGTTCTGAAGGCTGTCTTAATGTTGTAATGAAAGATGTCTTAATGTTGTGTTTGTTGTTCTGAAAGCTGTCTCAATGTTGTGTTTGTTGTTCTGAAAGCTGTCTTAATGTTGTGTTTGTTGTTCTGAAAGCTGTCTTAATGTTGTGTTTGTTGTTCTGAAAGCTGTCTTAATGTTGTGTTTGTTGTTCTGAAAGCTGTCTCAATGTTGTGTTTGTTGTTCTGAAAGCTGTCTTAATGTTGTGTTTGTTGTTCTGTAAGCTGTCTTAATGTTGTGTTTGGTGTTCTGAAAGCTGTCTTAATGTTGTGTTTGTTGTTCTGAAAGCTGTCTTAATGTTGTGTTTGTTGTTCTGAAAGCTGTCTTAATGTTGTGTTTGTTGAAGCAGATTACTATTAGACTCAACTTTTATACTAATCATCTACCTCTTAACTTTTTCTCTTCTTCCTTAATTTCCTTTCCACACACTCCACCCCTCATGTCATCGAAAATTTTATCTATGAAACTCTTCCCTTTATTACATCATCTTTTATCTTTGCACACTCTTCCCTTTATTATTACAGCATCTTTTATCTTTGCACACTCTTCCCTTTATTATTACATCATCTTTTATCTTTGCACACTCTTCCCTTTATTATTACAGCATCTTTTATCTTTGCACACTCTTCCCTTTATTATTACAGCATCTTTTATCTTTGCACACTCTTCCCTTTATTATTACATCATCATTTATCTTTGCACACTCTTCCCTTTATTATTACAGCATCTTTTATCTTTGCACACTCTTCCCTTTATTATTACAGCATCTTTTATCTTTGCACACTCTTCCCTTTATTATTACATCATCTTTTATCTTTGCACACTCTTCCCTTTATTATTACAGCATCTTTTATCTTTGCACACTCTATCCTTTATTATTACATCATCTTTTATCTTTGCACACTCTTCCCTTTATTATTACAGCATCTTTTATCTTTGCACACTCTTCCCTTTATTATTACAGCATCTTTTATCTTTGCACACTCTTTCCTTTATTATTACATCATCTTTTATCTTTGCACACTCTTCCCTTTAATATTACAGCATCTTTTATCTTTGCACACTCTTTCCTTTATTATTACATCATCTTTTATCATTGCACACTCTTCCCTTTAATATTACAGCATCTTTTATCTTTGCACACTCTTCCCTTTATTATTACAGCATCTTTTATCTTTGCACACTCTTCCCTTTATTATTACATCATCTTTTATCTTTGCACACTCTTCCCTTTATTATTACAGCATCTTTTATCTTTGCACACTCTTTCCTTTATTATTACACCTTCTTTTGTCTTTGCACACTCTTCCCTTTAATATTACAGTATCTTTTATCTTAGGCCACTCTTTCCTTTATTACAGCATCTTTTATCTTAGGACACTCTTCCCTTTATTATTACAGCATCTTTTATCTCAGCACACTCTTTCCTTTATTACAGCATCTTTTATCTTTGCACACTCTTCCCTTTATTATTACAGCATCTTTTATCTTTGCACACTCTTCCCTTTATTATTACAGCATCTTTTATCTTAGCACACTCTTTCCTTTATTACAGCATCTTTTATCTTAGCACACTCTTTCCTTTATTACAGCATCTTTTATCTTAGGACACTCTTCCCTTTATTATTACAGCATCTTTTATCTTAGCACACTTTTTCCTTTATTACAGCATCTTTTATCTTTGCACACTCTTCCCTTTATTATTACAGCATCTTTTATCTATGCACACTCTTTCCTTTAATATTACAGCATCTTTTATCTTAGCACACTCTTCCCTTTAATATTACAGCATCTTTTATCTTAGGACTATCTTCACTTTATTATTACAGCATCTTTTATCTTAGGAAACTCTTCCCTTTAATATTACAGCATCTTTTATCTTTGCACACTCTTCCCTTTATTATTACAGCATCTTTTATCTTTGCACACTCTTCCCTTTAATATTAGAGCATCTTTTATCTTAGCACACTCTTCCCTTTATTATTACAGCATCTTTTATCTTTGCACACTCTTTCCTTTATTAGTGCAGCATCTTTTATCTTAGCACACTTTTCTTTTTATTGCAGTATCTTTTATCTGCTAATTCTTTAGATTGTTACTCCCCTACGTGTTTTTTTAGAATATAAATGACAGACAAAATAACTATCAACACAAAGGGATGTCTGGTCCAATGTACTTTGGGACAAAGGAATATCACACTTCTGTTTATATAAGGGGAGTAACAGTCTAAAGAAGAACATTAGGTACACCTTCTTTAGATTGTTACTCCCCTCTGTTTTATTTATTAGGGGAGTAACAATTTAAAGAAATGACATTTATCTTAGTACTCTTCCCTTTATTGCAGCATATTTTATCTTAGGACACTCTTCCCTTTATTGCAGCATATTTTATCTTAGTACTATTCCCTTTATTACAGCTTCTTTTATCTTAGGACACTCTTCCCTTTATTAAAAGATATTTTATCTAAGGACACTCTATTCCCTTTATTGCAGCATATTTTATCTTAGGACACTCTATTCCCTTTATTGCAGCATCTTTTATCTTAGTACTCTTCCCTTTATTACAGCATCTTTTATCTTAGGACACTCTTCCCTTTATTGCAGCATCTTTTATCTTAGTACTATTCCCTTTATTACAGCATCTTTTATCTTAGGATACTCTTCCCTTTATTAAAAGATCTTTTATCTAAGGACACTCTATTCCCTTTATTGCAGCATATTTTATCTTAGGACACTCTATTCCCTTTATTGCAGCATCTTTTATCTTAGTACTCTTCCCTTTATTACAGCATCTTTTATCTTAGGACACTCTTCCCTTTATTGCAGCATCTTTTATCTTAGTACTATTCCCTTTATTACAGCATCTTTTATCTTAGGACACTCTTCCCTTTATTAAAAGATATTTTATCTAAGGACACTCTATTCCCTTTATTGCAGCATATTTTATCTTAGGATACTCTTCCCTTTATTACACCACCTTACCTAACCCCTGACGCACCCCGTTTTACGGTTTTTCTCATAATCACCCTTCTTTGCCTATACGTTCTTCTACCTCTTCCATTCAAACATAACTTTCTCATGTAGACTTTATGGGTTCATTTCGACTCACAGATTTCTATATTCTTCTGCTGATGACAGCGCATAGCCGAAACCGATAAACAGTGATCCTCAGATCAAACAAGTATCGACGGTAAGTACCCCTTCATATTATAATATACATATATAATAACTTATGTGTTTAATATGAAAAATACTCACGGTCAGATGTATGGCGTGGTGATATTTAATTTCTAAACTCATAAGGGTTTTAAACATGTAATGAATTTTAGCTTCTTCAAATGCTATCTGAGAATAAAACGGTTTGAGCTCATCGGGAACTGATTCGAATCGGTTTATGTAACCGAACTTTAAAAATAAGAAAACAGATATTGTAAGCAAAACAAGAGGATACATGTTAACCTAAGTACCTGTACTTTAAACATTAAACAACTTTGTACCTGTGCTTTAAACCTCAAACAACTTTGTACCTGTGCTTTAAACCTTAAATAACTTTGATCCTGTGCTTTAAACCTTAAAAAACTTTGTACCTGTGCTTTAAACCTCAATCGCATATATATTATGTATCTGTACTTTAAACCTCAAACACCTTTGCAACTTTGCTTTGAACCTACACATCAAATTCTGATAGGAACGTCAGAAGTTTAAAAAAATTACACGTTTAATCCAATCCTGAATGCGAGTTAATTATTTGCTGAGGTGTTGGCAATAGTATTAAAAAATTCAAGAACTAAAAAACTTATAGGAAATAAAAAAAAAAAAATAGAAATAAGTGGAGAACGATACAACAGATATACCTAATATTGAAAACTATAACGAACCTGACGTATATAAGATACATAGACAAACCTGACGTATATAAGATACATAGACAAACCTGACGTATATAAGATACATAGACAAACCTGACGTATATAAGATACATAGACGTCGAACACATAATTTAGCCACACGATTAATACTACATATAGTTTCGTCCAAGTTAAAGAGTAGGAACAAACAACCGAATTTCTATCTTCAGGGGCTTTTTTTTGACCATTGCTATCCAATTTTTTTAAATAAGAAGTCGGCTTCTGGATGAAATTGACCAAATTGGAACTTGAAACTAGCATTTTCGTGATAGTTTATTTCACATGCTCGCTTGAAAAAAAAACAAAAATACTTGGAAGTAATTTTAAAAATTTTACATTTTATTTTTTTATAGTTTTAAGATTTTGCCATATACAATAGAACTATTGAACTAAATAATGTTAAACTGGTCAAGAACAATTTTGAGTCTAAGATATCCATTTTTATTCTGCAATTTCTAGCAAAGTCTAGCACTAGTCCACAAATAACGTTAAAATTTGACATGTCACATTTTAAGACATTTAATAAAAAAAAGACATTTTTTTTTTTTTTTTACAAATGTCAATTTTTTTTTTTTTTTTTCTGTCAGCCATGTAAATAAGTCAAGATTGTTTTTCCACTTCTATTTTGTTATCTGTTCGGAAAATGTAAAGAAACCTCTAAAATAATGAAAAATTTCAAGTATTACAAGCCCCATTTGATTGAGATATGCCTTTAAATTTACAGTACGATTCGAGTTCATTTATAGTTTTAACTAAATTAATAGTAAACACATGGGTAATCTATTTAAATATCCGTCAGGTGAGAAAATTACGGCTTAATTACTTATCATAAAATTATTTCATATTTCATACAGCGGTACTAATTTACTTCACCGCATAAGTGGTGAAGTAAATTAAATTTTCACACCCATAAGTGGGTAACTAAATGAGGTGCCATGAAGCAAAACCTTAATGTGTTACGCTCCCTATATTTGTTTATCACTTATAATTATATTTTCCTATAAATAACTATTAAGATAAAGGAATATTTAGTGCTAAAAACATTGGGACAAAGTAACATCACTCGACGATGATAATATATCCCATAGTCTAATTAACTTATCGAGACAAGGGATTTGGTAAATATACTTGCACACTCGATTATTTCAAATTTTTCTATTGGCTTCACTTTTTTTTGTTTCTTTAAATATATATCTAAAATATCCACTCACGTTGATATGGGAAATATTAGGACTAAGGGTTTTAACGGGTGGGGAATTCATTCAGGACAGCTAAAAACCTTTAAAATAGCTGCAAACGTACATGAAATACTATACTATTTACCATATTAAATCAACTATTTCGTATCGTTTCGATGCAAACATTAAATAAACAAAAGAATTCGGATTTTTTTTTGTTCACAACAAGAATTATATCGATTTTTTTAAATTACAGCAGACAAAAACTATTTAAAAAGATATGCTATTACATCGATTAGTCAAATCGATATAAGTTTAGGGGTAAATTTATATAATCGATTATTACACATACATCGATATATACTTATATAATTAATAATATTATTTTTTGGTTTTCATTGTTTATTTTCTGCATTCAATGTCTACTAGTCATCATGCCTCGATCAAATCCTTGGCTAGAGCCGCAGGATGTATAATTATGCACCGAGTAACAACTAAATGGTCGAATTCGGTAAATTGTTTTACCTTGCTTTTAAGTTCTTTAGGACTAACAAATATTGATTTATCCCTTAGACTTAGTATTAAGACAAAGGGGCATTATATCTACACACTATATAGAGCGACATTCCTCTGTCTCAAGGTAAATTAACTAAACTAAACATCTCTTTGTCTTAATACTTATTTAGGCAAAGGACTATATATAAAAGATAGTTTATTTCCCTTAGTCTTACCTAAAGACAAAGGATTTTTTTTAGTCCAATGTACTCTGGGACAAAGGAATATCACACTTTCATATACAAAAGAGTGATATTCCATTGTTCCTAAGTACATTAGACTAAAAGTATCCCTTGGTCGTAACTTCCTCTAACCACCCCAAAATCTTATACAGAAAACTGTAGGACAGTGTTCTACAGTTTTCTTAGCGTGTATTTAATATTCCTTAGTTTTAGTAGTTAATTAGGGTAAGGTATAGTATCATATTTATATACACACAAGTGTGATATTCATTTGTCCCAAGGTACATTGGACTAGATATCCCTTTGTCTTAATAGTAATTTAAACTAAGGAATATATGCTATACTTTGTATATGATCCTTTGTCTAAATAACTATTAAAACAAAGGGATGTAGGAGGGTGCTTAAATAAAAAAGTACCTATATCCCGTTATCTTAATAGTGATTTAGGCAGCGGAACATAAACTCTGCTGTTTATATAAGTACGGTATACATCATGGTGTAGAAACGAATGTGGTATTTGAAGAGACCTTACATTATTAGTTTTATAATTTTATAAAAAAAAACAGCGCCAGCTTAAGAGTTCCTGAAGTGAAAAAAAGAAAGAAATCGACGATAACCATCCTAGATTATCTATTATCTATAATAATACTAATTTGGTTTCCGAATATTATTCTTTGCAGTTATCACTGATGGGGTCGATGGAAACAGTGCCGGACTATCTAAGAGATTTCTATCCCCCAGAGCAATTGACACTGGCTAAACAATATCAATATGAAAAAATACTTTTGACTTTAATATTCAGATGTTATGATACATTTGTTTTTATCGTAAGTATTCGTTAGTTAAATATTTTCCTTAACGTTTTAGCGAATAATGAAGAAATTAAAATTTTTATATATATATATATATATTATAATGTATATAATATAACGTTTATATACCAATTCTGTGTATTGAAAATCATGCTATACCTTCGTGGTGCAATGGTTAGCACTTATGCTAGCTGAATCAGAGGTCGGTGGATCGAGACACGTGAAAGATATTTTACAGGTAAATCAACTGCCGGCTTTAAGTCGGCAGTTGATTTACCTGTAAAATATCTTTCACTTAGACGAGTCTAGAATCACAAACTTCGTTACATGCAATTTCGTTTCATCCAAGCCAATTTACTCTACCGCGCCTAAACAAGTTTCTATATATTGTCAGACTATTTATTGGAACGAAGTTCCACATGGCAAGTTACAGTGTATGGAGCCCGAGAGTGAATCCGAAATAAACTATCGTCACGAAATCAACCATGACGATAACTTGAGTAAATGATGACCGATTTAGTTGAAATTTAGTATACACAACACATGTTCATCTTACCAATGCCCAGGACGAGTTCGTTGGACAACTTTATCCGCCCAAGCGTTCACGCGCACCCGAACGCTACATTTGAACGTAAGCGTCAAATGTAAAATTGGAATCGGAGGAAGTGAAAAAATTCTAAATTCATCTATATAATGAGACAAACAACTATTTTAATTTCTTTTTAGTTCAACAAACACCGACACCGCTATGAAATGAAGGAAAAAACGTTTTTGCCGATATCTTACATTCTAACGTAACGATTTTAATAAAACTTCATACACATCGTCTAAAGTACATTTGGAAACGGAATGTAAAATTTCAACCTGATACAAGCAGAAGTTTTTGTGTAGTGAAGTGATATATTTAATAATATTTTAAATGACGTAGGCCGGACATAAATGGGATAGGGACTCATCTGTAAAATTTAATTTAATGAAAAGCGTAAGGAACTTCGTTCATAACGGTTGTCCCGCGACACCACACGTATTTTTTGTAACAGCTTATGGCCGAGCTATAACAAGCAGAAAAACTTTGCCGGCTATATATTTATATTTTGGAGGAAACCAAAATATTAACTCGTACCAAAATTAAAGCTAGATGTTTGTCACTTTTATGCAAGCTATCTCCAGGACAATGAACTTATTTCTCTGGACCAAGAAACCTCAGCACTTCTTTAGCTTGTTACTCACCTTATAAAAAAAAACAGAGGGGAGTAAAAATCTTAAGAAGTTGTACGAAATGTTCTTCTTTAGACTGTTACTCCCCTTATAAAAACAGAAGTGTGATATTCCTTTCTCACAAAATACATTGGACTAAACATTCCTTTGTCTTAATAGTTGTTTAGTCAAAATCATTTATATTCTAAAAAAAAAAATATAGGGGAGTAACAATCTAAAGAAGTACTGAAATCTTCACTATACTAATAAAAACACTAAATACTATTACCTAAAACATTACTTTTGTTTAAGGCAGAAGTATACGGAGGAATTATACCAATCCTATGGCGTGCTGCCGATTCAATTGGATCCAGCGATGAAGGAAAAGTATCTGTATATATTGCGCTAAGCACTTCGTTCGAAACTATGATCTATCTTCCGTTGAGACTCTTCAACGTGTTCGTCATCGAACAACGATACGGGTTCAACAGGCAGGTAACACTTGACAATCTCAACAAGTCAATTCAACAAATATTTATTTGAGACGTTTCTTTTAGATTTTTGTAAGGACTACTAAAGGATTACTGCAACATCATGGGAAATACGTAATCTGGCCAAGTTTTAGCTTTCTAGGAAGTCAGGAAGTTGGTCAAATTTAGATTAAAAAATTTGGAGACAAACAAACGTAAAACAAGTTAAGTTAAATAGGAGCCTGTAAAAATACCAGATTCAAAATCAAATTCCCTTATAATTTTGTCGCTGAAATCTCCATCCAAAGATTTCATCAATAAACTAACTTGTCTTCTGTGTGTTCTTGAGTTGGAGAATGACCAATGACAGCTCACCTTTTAATTGTTCATGCATAAATACTTGATACTCCTACTTCATTAGATTGTTACTCCTCTGATTGTTTTAGAATATAAATGGATATTATTATTTATACATTCCTTTGTCTAAATAACTATTAAGACGAACACTGTTAAGTCCAATGCACTTTGGGACAAATGAATATCACACTTCTGTTTTTACAAGAGGAGTAACAGTCTAAAGAAGAACATTCCGTACACCTTCTTTAGATTGTTACCCCTTCTGTTTTTTTAAAAGGGGAGTAACAGTCTAAAGAAGAGCTAAATACTTGATAAACAAAAAATTTTACATCAGACATTTATAGCAAAAGTTATTTTATTACTCAAAGTTAATTAATCATTTATATATTTCAGGATGTAGAATCATTTCTGGGTGACACAGTGAAAGAAGTTATTGCTAAAAGTGTTCTCTCATTGCCTTTGATTTGGATAACAATCGCCATAATGAAGTAATCATAAAATATCTATTCATTTTCATACTTTAATTTGAAGTATTTTTCTTTTGTTTTATTTTATACGCAATTGTCTAAATATAATTTAAATATTTAAGAATAATACTTGATAACAAAATTCTGAATTAGGTTCCATAACTAAAGCCTTACTCATGATTCGGTTGGCGTATCGGTTCAGACTAACAATCCATCTAAAGGGATGCCTGAACAGGTATATATTCAGGCTGAACAAGTCTGAATAAAAACAAAACTGAAAGCCGCCCGAAAAATATCCCAGAAGCCCATTGTTACCGTCTGAGCACAGGTTTGATCCACTGGTCCGCATTCGATTGTCGACTCCGGCAAGGGAAACATGGTGCATACAAAAATGCTCCAGCTATAATAGTTTTTGAGTATTAAAATAGACGATTTTTTGAAAACTAAATTACGGCTAACAACTCCAGAACAGGTCGGAAAAAGACAGTCTATACCAACTTTTTGGCTGCCATTTAGGTTTAGTATCACCTCCTAAAGTATTGACATCTGGTAGCATAAGCCCTTATAGATGTATAAGCCTTTTGGCAGACCTAAATCCCCTGGCTGTATTGCCACGGATTATAATGAAATGTTATTTATATGTTCTTTTTGGTTACCTCTTAAGTGTAGTATTACCTTCTAAAGTATTGACATCTGGTTGCTTAACACCTGTTATGAACTATAGATGTATAAGCCTTTTGGCAGGCCTAAACCCCCTGGTTGTTTTGCCACGGATTATAATGTCATGTTATTTAAATTTCTTTCCTTTAAATTAACCGAATCCTTATAAAATTTGAGTGGTAATAATATCTAGGTTTTGACATGTTTTCCAACAAACAAAAATGTTATATTAGATTGGAAAATTAAGATCTAATGAATTATTTTTAGATGGAGGCCGGATACTTATCAGAACTACTTAATGGCATTAACTTTCATCTGTAGAATTGTCATTATAGTGGTGTATTTAGAATTTCTGTTTCCAATGTTGGCAACATTTACACCATTTCCAGAAGGGCCGTTGAAAAACAGGATAAAGGATTTGGCATCGACTGTAAACTTCCCTCTATACGATATATACGTAATGCAAGGTATTATTATAATTTGACAAAACAACAATCCACATTTTGTTCTTAAGTGAGAGATATTAGAAATATAAATTGTGTGTAATGTAGTGAAACAATTAGTTTAGAGATTTAGGTCTGCATCCTTAACTCATCCTATTCCTAATAGGATCAACATGAACACTTCTGAAGACACAAGTGGCGAAATGCCAGAACATACAGTCACTATGACAGTCAAGACTAGAGGACCTAAATCTATATTATGCATCAATCACGGAAGCCTACGCAACAGACGTAGTTTATTTTTTACACGGGTTTTATTACATAGGCGTTAATATTACATTGATTGCCTGGCACAAATCGAGTAATCTATACCTAACCCACTTACCAACCACCTAGAAATCTGAAAACTTGCACAGATCATGCATTTCCGATGAAAATAGAATTATAGTCAGTCATTAGTTTTACAAAATTGTTTGAAATCAAGCGGTAAAATTCGAAAATTGAAAATTTCGCCAACCAGCCACAGTTTAGTGATGTTATTTCTGTATAAATTATTTAATTTTAAAGCAAATATTTCAATTTAGGGTAGAGCAAGATCGGTTGGAAGTTGGAACCCTGTTCCCCTCACCTTAGGCCACTGACTTACCTTGGGCTACCACTGTCACCCAAACCTAGCGAGTCAGGTACCGACTACCCCGAACCAATTCTCCCTCACCACGTCTGCAGACTCTAACCCCGTGAGCCTAATCTTCTACGCTAGGCTCTTTCTGGTTATGCTAGACCAATTTACTTCTAACAACTTTTATTATAATTATATAACACGTCTCAACCTACTATTTTCTACGAATAACTAATTAATTTTGACGCATAAATTATTTGTAGGAAACGTACCTTTAAAGGTACGTTTTCCTAGACGCGACGACGCTGAGCGTAAATTCCCAGGGAGGGAACAAAATATCGAAGTAAACCTTTCAATTCCTTTCAGGCCAAGAAATAAAAATTTACACCTGCAGTAATTATTTATTACAGCCACTAATTATAAATGGAAATTCGTTGTCTTGCAGCTTCACAACATACAACGCATGGGAATGCTTTTTTCATTGGTATTGGATCGAAGAAGATGATTGTATTCTTCGACACAATGCTCGAAGGATATGCCGAGGGTAATTCCAGAAAGAAAAAGAGATACACAGAAGATGAACTTTTAGGTATACTAGCACATGAAATGGGGCATTGGCATCATCAGCATATAACAAAAGCCTTACTGGTATTTCAGGTTAGATAATAAAAGCTTGTATTTTTCTTCACGGCGATAAAAGTAAAAAAAAAATATTATAGCCAATCAGAGTAAAAAAAAAAAAAATCTTGCAAAAGCTCCGGTAGTTCTGATTTTTCTATAAATGTCGTAGGTACACTAATGAAAATGTTTTCGAACTCGACAGACCACCGCCAGCAGCGAAAAACCGCAACATTTTAGCCGGTTTTTACCATGGAGTACTCTATTTATGCAATAGAGTAAATTATTTAATATTAGAGAAAACAATAATCTTTCTAACGCGAATACTCCTCATGTTACAGTCCTTAAAAAATCGAGTACATTTTAAAGATCTTTCAAAAGGGCAAGTTCTAAGTTGGGATTGTCGATTTTTCACCCTTAAGCCGTGGCTTTTTTATCATAATTGATAAGAAACAACTTTTAAGTAGAATTATTGTCCTATAATTTGCGAACAGTATGAGGTTTCTATTGTAAATAGCTTAAGTTACGACTACTTCATGTTGGGATGGTACTCTGAGATAATATTACGTGAAAAGCACATTGAGTTGGAAAGAGTCAGGCGAGATTAAAGACTGCTTTAGCCGATTTTACAAAAAACAAATTGTACCGTATGTCTTTGTGGTTGTCCTTTACTTTACCCTCATATATTGCCACCAAAAACTATTAACCAAAGTAGCATCAGGGTCCAGTAATACTGTGACCACTCCTTCATGGTGGAAATCGGCTAAATCTGAACAAAAGATGAAAATGTTGCAGTTTTCACTACCAGCGACGCTCTGTTGAGGTCGAACACTAAGACTTTTCATAAGTGTACCTGCACCTACAACATATTAAAAAAATCACAACTACCGAACCTTATGAAAGTAAACACTCCCTTTTTGACAATAATTACTAATAAGTATCTTTAAAACTATTTGTATTTAATACTGTTGAACACTGATTACAATAATATTACAGATTGTGACCTGCTTGGAACTGTGGCTTTGCAGTTCGTTGGCTCGGTCAAGAAATATGTATCAAGCGGTCGGCTTCACATCCTCAAATATGCCACCTATATACATTGGCTTTCTTGTCATAAGTCCGATGTTTCTTGGACCACTGGAAACGGTAAGAAACTACAGTTAAGGGGGCTAAAGGCAAAAGGGGGTAAAAGTGACACATTGCGAGTTAAGAAGCAGAAGCTAACTTTTGTGACATTAGTTCGCAAAGAGGATTCTATTGCAATTAGAAAAGGAAAAAAATTAAAGGTAAGACTAAATCCAAGAGGGTGCAAGTGTCTAAGAGCCAAAATGATGTAGTACAACGTAACAACTTAATATGAATAATATGATAATTTCTGGTAATTATTCTAGTCAAAGATCTTTTATAACATTTAAAACTCTAAGTAAAATTGTTATGGTAACCTTCGTTTTATTTTTTAAAATGTCTCAAGAGTCATCTGAGACCAAACATCGACAGAATCGAACAAAATTTTCCCATAGAGTCGTACATAATAAGACTAAATTTAAATATTTAACTCTCTCCTGTAGTATCTATCTTAATCAATTAATTTTATACAGATTTAAATCATAGAAATTTGGGGATAGAACCCTCTCAATTGTGAGCAAAAATTCATTTATTGACCTCAAGATATAATTTTATATTTGATTTGATAATAATTTTATTGATTTCACCTCAGGATTTTTTTTTAAAAATAATTATTAGTGCAATCCTATTATATTATTATCTATTTTTCTTATATACATTATTAATCTTCTTTATAATTATTTAAAAATGTTGATTATAATTATTGTACTTTATACAGTGCCAAGAAAGTGTAGTCACTGGACTACTTCTTTTTCACATTGCTGCCACCATGTTAACAATAATATAAATATCACTTGTTACAATGAAAATGTTTGTATTGTTGTGTGTTAATCAATAAAACGTAAATTTATGAGAAAGTAAAAAATGATAAGGATTAAAATTATGAATTCATTCTTAAAATATATCTAATACAGAGCGTTTTCGACCACATAATCTATATATATAAAACTAAGAGTGACAGTGACTGATCATCAAAAATTCTCCTACTTCCCATTGACCTAGAGATTTGAAATTTGGTACATAGATAGAGTGTACCATAAATAGGAAAGTGCGGCCATTTTGATTTCGATATGTGTCCGCCATATTGAATTATAGCCGCCATCTTGGATTTTTTCATCAGTAATTCTCCTACTTCCCATTGACCTAGAGATTTGAAATTTGGTACATAGGTAGAGTGTACCATAAATAGAAAAGTTCAGGTGTTTTGATTTCGATATATAGCCGCCATTTTGAATTATAGCCGCCATCTTGGATTTTTTCATCAGTAATTCTCCTACTTCCCATTGACCTAGAGATTTGAAATTTGGTACATAGGTAGAGTGTACCAATACTAGAAAAGTGCGGGTGTTTTGATTTCGATATATAGCCGCCATATGGAATTATAGCCGCCATTTTGGATTTTTAAAACACGTGTATATTTTTATGTGTCGTATATCGTTTTAAAGGCCTTGATTAATACTTTAATGTTGTGGTATATATTTATTTTTAAATTTTTTTGTACGGGTACATTTGTACCGATTTGTACTTTTGGTTCAGGTTAAGAAGGTGAAATAATTTTTTTAAATTTTATTTTTACATTTATTAGAATTCATTAGCCTAAATAATGATCTTATACATGGTTTGATTTTTAAATATATTTTTGGTACCTATGGGTACACGGGTACAAATATGCTTTTAAACACAAAACCTACTTTCATGTATATCGTTGAAAAACTCTTGAATAGGCCTTTTAATGTAGTTATGTAGTGTTTTGTGATATTTTTACTTTTTAGGGGGGTAAAATTGAAAAAAGTCCTTAGATAGCTGTTTTTTGACAATGGTTCCTTAGGTTTTGGTTGAAATTTAAAACATTGTTATTATTTTTTACTCTCCTTTTCGAGACGTTTACGAATATACCTCATTTATTTTGTTATCTTCATTTTGACTTTTTCGGGTAAAAAAATCACAGGGGTGTGGCTTGACGATTTTTTGGTAAAAAATAAAGTTTGTACTATCTTCATGAAATTTGTCACGCTTATAAAAATGAAAAATACAAGACGAAAGTGCTCTTGGACTTTTTTTTCCAAGACTCTTAGTTTCCGAGAAAAAGCCACTCAAAGTTCATATTTGGCAATTTTTGGGGTTTTCGATTGGCCATTTTTTGGGCTTTAAAAGTGCTTAATGGTAAACTGACGGCATATTCGTAATCTACTCGACGGGGGCTTTAAAAAAACGTATAGTTTGTATGGGGTTGTCGACAACTTTTTTTGCCCAAATTTTCCGGCTCAAAATCTGGGCCCAAAAATAGGGAAATTAATAAAAAATTAAAAATATGAGAAATATTGATTCGATTTGATTTAAAATTTGTATGCATGCCTTATTTAATATTAGGAACTCGGAAAAAAATTAATACTTGAACATATTTGTACACATGTGTACTTTTGGTACATACGGTAGCATTCTAGCGGTGAACTAACAAACTAAGACATACAAAACTTTTACCAACAACAGTTTTATGAGTTAAGATTTCATTTCTGATGCAATAATATTATTAAATAAAAAAAAAATTACACTGTTAAACAAAATACATTATCCACATAGTTAGTGCCAAGTAAATATGTAGGAAATATAAAAACTTATGGTTAAATTCATTTATAATGAAAAATATATTTTATATAAAAAAAAGCAGGTCATATATTTAATTGAGATAAAATGTTTAAAAGTAAGCAATAAAAAATAATATAAACTAATTGCACTAAAATACAAAATTATTTAATAAAAAAGATATATTACTTATATTGTTTTAATTATTTTTTACACCTAGCGCCAACTTCTAGACGAATAAGGCACGCGAAGCGTGCCAATTCGGCTAGTCTATATATATAAAACTAAGAGTGACAGTGACTGATCATCAAAAATTCTCCTACTTCCCATTGACCTAGAGATTTGAAATTTGGTACATAGATAGAGTGTACCATAAATAGGAAAGTGCGGCCATTTTGATTTCGATATGTGTCCGCCATATTGAATTATAGCCGCCATCATGGAGTTTTTCATCAGTAATTCTCCTACTTCCCATTGACCTAGAGATTTGAAATTTGGTACATAGGTAGAGTGTACCAATACTAGAAAAGTGCGGGTGTTTTGATTTCGATATATAGCCGCCATATTGAATTATAGCCGCCATATTGGATTTTTAAAACACGTGTATATTTTTATGTGTCGTATATCGTTTTAAAGGCCTTGATTAATACTTTAATGTTGTGGTATTTATTTATTTTTAAAATTTTTTGTACGGGTACATTTGTACCGATTTGTACTTTTGGTTCAGGTTAAGAAGGTGAAATAATTTTTTTAAATTTTATTTTTACATTTATTAGAATTCATTAGCCTAAATAATGATCTTATACATGGTTTGATTTTTAAATATATTTTTGGTACCTATGGGTACACGGGTACAAATATGCTTTTAAACACAAAACCTACTTTCATGTATATCGTTGAAAAACTCTTGAATAGGCCTTTTAATGTAGTTATGTAGTGTTTTGTGATATTTTTACTTTTTAGGGGGGTAAAATGAAAAAGTCCTTATATAGCTGTTTTTTGACAATGGTTCCTTAGGTTTTGGTTTAAATTTAAAACATTGTTATTATTTTTTACTCTCCTTTTCGAGACGTTTACGAATATACCTCATTTATTTTTTTATCTTCATTTTGAATTTTTCGTGAAAAAAAAATCCCAGGCATCTGGCTATACGGATTTTTTGAAAAAATCAAAGTTTGTCCGATGTTTATAAAATTTGTCATGCTTATAAATAATAAAAATACAAGGCGAAAGTACTCTTGGAATTATCTTTCCACGACTTTTAGTTTCCGAGAAAAAGCCGCTCAAAGTTCAAATTTGGCAATTTTGAGAGATTTTGATCGGCCATTTTTCGGCCTTGAAAAGTGCTAAATTGAAAAAGAAAGGCATATTTGATATCTACTCGACGGTGGCTTTAAAACGACGTATAGTTTGTATGGGGTTGTCGACAACTTTTTTTGTACCGATTTTCAGGCTCAAAATCTGGGACCAAAAAAAGGAATACTATTAAAAAATTATTTATATTAGAAATATTGATTTAATTTTAATGAAACTTTGTATTCCTGCCTAATTTAATATTGGGAACTAGGAAAAAAATTAATATTTGATAATTTTTGTACACATGTGTACATTTGGTACCGAGTGTACCTTTTGGTTCAGGTCAAAGGGGTGAAATAATTTTTTTACATTTTATTTTATAGTTTATTTTTATTCCTTAGCTTAAATAATGGGCTTTTAAAGTGTTTGTTTTTTTAAATACATTTTTGGTACTTATGGGTACAGGGGTACAAATGTACTTTTATTACAACACCTACTTTTATGTATATCGTTGGAAAGCTCTTGATTAGACCTTTTAATGTTGTCATGTAGATTTGTGTGTTATTTTTAAATTTTATGGGGGTAAAATTGAAAAAAGTGACTATTTCCCCAAATATACATATATATCGATACATTGCTGCTTCGCAGCAATGTATTTTACCTTCATTAACACTGCTGCGCAGCAGCAGTGTATTCTACTTTCATTAACACTGCTGCGAAGCAGCAGTGTATAGTTATATCCTTTCATTCACACTTCTGCGAAGCAGCAGTGTATTTCACTTTCTTCCACACTGCTGCGAAGCAGCAGTGTATGGTTTATTTTCCTCTCAATTACACTGCTGCGCAGCAGCAGTGTATTCTTCTGTCGTCCACACTGCTGCGAAGCAGCAGTGTATAGTTATTTCCTTTCATTCACACTGCTGCGAAGCAGCAGTGTATTTTTCTTTCTTCCACACTGCTGCGAAGCAGCAGTGTATAGTTTTTCTTTTACTGCACCAGTGTATAGTTATTTCCAATCATTGTTACATGATTTGGTAAATTATGTATTTTTAATTAGTTGTTGTGATATAGGTTTGGATTTTAATGTATTTCGTGCATTGTTGGTTTAGTTAGTCTAATTTTAGCCTTAATTCTTGGCGACAAGTTTTATAAATAAGTTTTCCGGAAGATATTGTTGACATATTATTACCGACCAATGAGAAAAGACTTAATCTAATTGTAGCCTTTATTCTTGGCGACAAGTTTTCTAAATCAATTTTCCGGGAGTTTATGTTGACATATTATGACCGACCAATGAGAAAAGACTTTAATTTATTTTCAACAGGAAATTCACTGTTTTGTTTATTTTTTACACATTTTGACAGTTTTTGACACGTAAATTAAATGATAAGTGCACCTAAATACGACAAAAATGAAAAAAAATCATATTTATATATAAATAAAAATAAAAGTCCAACCTAATACATTTGACTGACCACTAGACGGAGACAGGCTGGCCGTAGGCCAGCCGAGTCCGGCTAGTAATATTATATTTGTGAACTAGTGGCGCTAAAAGTACAAAATTGAGTAGACAAAGTGAGTTTTTTTACTTGTTGCAGACGGTACACTATTTAACGCGATGGATGTCACGTCAATTTGAGCTTGAAGCTGACCAATTCTCAGCATCCTTAGGACAAACAGAGGGATTGATGTCAGGGCTCAAGAAGATATCATCAGAGAGTCTTAAGTTACCTTCATCAGATTCACTATATTCAGCTTGGTACGACACTCATCCTACGCTCGACGTCAGGATAAAACACCTCATGTTTGAATGATCATATCAGTGAATGAAAAATAAATAAATATAACTTAGAAATTATAAGCATATTGCGTATTATTACACACTAAACATTACCGTATGATAAATATAACACTACATTATACTGAACCTTAAAAAAGAGGGGATATAAATAAGGAGAAAACTTATAACATATTATAATAGTGCAGGAGATAGCGTGGAAAAACTGTCTGACTAACATCAAGCTAGAATTTGTGTATAAGTAAATCTTTTGGTGCCTTTTAAGAATATGTGGTCGGCTAAGTTCGTCTGCGGGACATAGCTTGGCAATAGGCGTTTGAAAAAAAACAAAAAAAAAAAAAAAAATCGGTAGAGAGCGGCCATGTCCCGCCCTCTTTGGTGGACAATGTGATTTTCATGATCCTGCGTGCGAACTTAGCAGACCAATTATCAAGTTAATGGTAGTTTGTCACTAAATACTTAGTTGTTCAAATATTACTCCAAATCAAAGAGGTCATCTATTAAGTGACAAACTACCATCAACTTAATTTTTGGTCTGCTAACTAATTTCGTACCCAGGATCATAAAAACCACATTTTCCACCATAAAGGGCGGGACATGGCCGCTCTACGCTGGTTTTTTTTTTTTTAAAAGCCTATTGCCCAAGCTATGTCCCGCGGACGAACTTAGCCGACCTCATATTCTTAAAAGGCACTTAAAGATTTGTACACATATTTAATTCTAGCTCGATGTTAGTCAGACACTTTTTTGCCCGCTATCTCCTGGACTATAAACAAATAGCAAAAAAAAAAAAACAACTAATTTGTATGGTAAAAATTTATAAAATTAAAACAAATAATATTGAAATATCTATAATTCTAAAGAAATAAACAGATTTTTTTTTCCCTGGCCAAAAAGACATGGAAGTGTAGCAGCCATAAATGCGAATATGAATGGAATTACTTCAAATACCGAAAAACTTGATAAATAAAAAATAAAAAACAATCAGGGATTTGCCGCTTCCGCATTTCTAACAAAATCCCGTCAAGTACGTACTTGCCAACAAGCTACTAAAAGGATTTCTTCTGACATAAAAAATCATATTTCCTATACACTAAAATATGTATAAAAAGTTTCACTTTTGGGGGAACAAGTACATATTATTATTTAGCATATTAGGTATGCACTTATTTGGTTCTTTTGGAGGTAAAATAGCCACCAAACGATACATAATCAATGCTTACAAGTTATTTCAATAAAGTACGTGATAGGATGCTAGGAAGCTATGTGCCACACTAAAAAGTATATTTTTTTCTATCTTTATAAAGAGCTTAAAAATTATAGGCAAATTGATAGATAATTTTTCTTCAGTCTTTATTAGGTCTATAGGGTATTAATAATTTTTTTGCTACTCCATGTTTGGCTATATGTCACCTCCTTTGAGGCATCTTCAGGCCTTTATTTAATCCTTCTATTATATTATAATACACATTTTTCTGTGAAAATCTAACTACCAGTTATTCAACCGTGCGTCGTGCGTCTACACATTTCCTCTTTTCATGATCCACTGTTCTCTATTTAATGTAATTTTCAATTAAAAAATTAGAGTCTTATCGTAAATACACTCAAGACGTATTTTCTCTATGAGAAAATTATTTTTTTAATTGAAAATTACATTAAATAGAGAACAGTGGATCATGAAAAGAGGAAATGTGTAGACGCACGACGCACGGTTGAATAACTTGTAGTTAGATTTTCAAAGAAAAATGTATATTATAATATAATAGAAGGATTAAATAAAGTCCTGAAGATGCCTCAAAGGAGGTGACATATAGCCAAACATGGAGTAGCAAAAAAATTATTAATACCCTATAGACCTAAGAAAGACTGAAGAATAAATTAGATTAAATGGTAATACCTACACTACGAATATGAATAATTTTTAATACATTTTTCACATTGGCCACCATCTTGGAAGTATTAAGTGTGAAATTCCCAAAACTTCTCAGTTACCACAAATGCTGAATGCTAAGATGGACTTGTGTGCCGAATTTTCTCCATATCGGTCAATTATTACGTCAGCTTATCGTTAGAAAAACACATTTTAAAATGCCAAGTCTCTGACATAAAGAACTAACTATCATAATTTTAATTAACGCTATTATAGTAAATAAAACTCAAAACATTTTCCTCTATCTGTTATATTTTGAATGAAATTATAATTTAAAAACCGTATTCTTATATTTTCACATAGATAAAATTTTCTTTCTATTACTCCATCTGGAAGAATAATTTATATTTTAAAAACTATAAAATTCATTGTAGTTTTCTTGGCCAAATCGATTGCGCATTTTAATTAAATTTAAAATAAATTTTCTAAAATTCGAAATGTTACTCTCATAATATCTTAATGTATTAAGACTAGTTAGATAAAATATTACATTTTCAAAAATTGTGATATCTTAGCAATTTTTAAATTAGACAGTAACGTTTTGATACTAGTGGTAGTTAACTTTCTGGGATGTCGATGTCAACCGGTAATAAGAATGTTCAAGTGATTCAATCTAGCTTCATAGGAGCATCGTTATCTTATCACAATTAAATATTTTCGTATATGTTTTTAATGAGCATTAATAACAGTAGAATTTTCAGAAATGTGATATTTCTTCTTTTGCTGGCAGTCTACCAAGCAGCAATTGAGCAACTCCAGTTGAGACTATTGTAGTTGCTTTCTTCTTATTTGCAGTCAGTGGGAATCAATCTTGCTTACAGCTTTCTGAATTATTGTCTCAACAGCGATCTTCATAAAAACCAATCTAGTTTTCATTGAATCTTTTAGAATTGTAGTATATTATGATGTCTTGTAGTTGATCTTCTTAGTTGGAATAATTCTTGATATTACTGAAGTTGCTATTTTTTTTTATAAATTTTCAGAATAGTCCATAGAAATCAACCTAGGATGCAGATTGGTTCCTCAATTATTGCATTTATTGTCTTTTCTTCTAAGCAACTATTATTGTAGTTGCTATATTTTCATATCCACAATAGTCGATAGCAATCAATCTAGTTTGCATAATTCTCTCTGAATTATTATATTTATTGACAATTTAGAATTGTTGTAATTAATTTAGTTGATAATTACGTTTAAGTTGCTGCAATAGTTTATGAAAATATTATTAAAGCTAGCGCATTCATTGTGAATTATGGTATATATTAGTGGTAATTTTGTATTATTTTAGTTGATATTTTGTTTATCTCACGGTAGAGTTATGGAAAATTTAGTTAAGCTTAAAATGTGGTATTTTATTGACTAAATTTCATTGCTAGATGTTAAAAATTCTGAAGATTTCTGAAATGGATGTGATTCAATCTATCTTGCGTCATACAGTCTTTATCTTGTAATATTTCTCGGCATTTCTTAGTTGTTGTTATTATTGAACATCATAATAGAATTGAGAAAGCGCACCCTCTGGTAAAGAGGTGGTTTGCATTGGTATATCGAAGTGTAGAATGGATCTGCCACAGGACAAACAGTATTAATGGAATCTAGCTTACAAAGAGCACGAGATAGGTGACGTCCATTACTTAAAGTCGATACAAGACGGTCACCGGATCTATAAAATCTTCGACAAACGTAGAGATCTAACACTCTGTGCACCTGTAATGTATTAAAGAATGGATTATCATTTGAAGATGGGTTTAAGGTTTATGCATGCTGGATCTAAAAATGATTGGGACGATTTCAGCTAAACATTACTATCTATAAATAGTCCAAAGGTGGACATATACGAAGAGGAAATCCTTGAGGTTTAGACTGAACAGTCCAGAACAGGAGGGATTCCAGTGCGTGTGTGGAGGCGGCCTTTAGGCCACCTGTGGACCGCATAATCCCAAGCTATTTCCACCTTGAGGCAGAAATGCAGGATGGGAACTACGGATACTGAGGATTTTTGAAGTTGGTGTTGGGAAAGGTGAGGATTCGGTAGAGAAAAACCTTAAGGAAATCCCTGAGGCATTTTCCTTGAGGATTTCCTCTTCGTGTATGGCCTCTGTAAGTGAACTCAACGAGTCTACAAAGTGGATAAAAGCGTTTCTTCCTCACAGTAGAAACCAGAGTTCCGCATTTCTTCTGCTGGGGATGATGTTAATCAAAACCCAATTTAGTAATCTTTAGACCTAGAAAGTATCGACTTCACCAACACACTTCTCCCAAAAGAGCTGATTGAAAATCAATCCATTAGGAAAAGCGTTTAAGTCAATACCTTATTAAAGTATTTAAATCGACACCTGATTGCAAATCAGGTCCTTTGGGAGAAGTGTGAAGTCGATACCTTTGACCTTCAAACTTATGATACATTCTAGGTCGAAAGATACAAAATTGATTTTGATTTAACACCCTCCCCAGCAGAAGAAAGGAGTAACTGATTTTCAAGCAAGATAAGGAAGCTGATAAAAAATAAACTCCTTAATTAAAAAATTATTAAATTGTTGTATTTAACCTATCTGGAGTATTAGTTAATAGTGATTATACATTAAATTTGATTAATACATACTAATCACAAACCTAAAGGAATTAGCTTACCAGGCTAAGACTTGAAAGAATAAAATAATAATTGATAAAAAGACCAAAGTGAATTGGTTTCACGTCTGTAAACCCAAATTCTTCGTAAATAGCGTCGATTTTGGCAAGATGAAACGCAAGAACTATTTTCAAAGCAGTTTGGAACTAAAAGAAAAAAAGAAATAGATTTAGTTGATTATATTCATAATAAAAAGAAGTAAAATTAGTGTGGCACATAGCTTACTCGGGGTCTTCATCAGTGGAAGAATAGCCACATGAGAATAAAATAAAGCAGGATAAGAAAGATTTTAAAATATATATAGAGAATAAAAAAGAAGGTTGAAATTTTGACCAAAACCAAAATTTCATCATAATCAGGCCAGTAGTTTTCAAATTATAGGTGTTAGCAAAAATTTTCACAAACAAACACACAGGACATTATGCCGCAGTTAGTTTTAATTAGAAATGTTTGTCTCAAAGGATAGATAAAACGCTTCTCAACAAAGTTTGAAAAATTTGCTACAACATTTATATTTATCATTTTCTTTTTTCTACAGGCTACAATTATCTAACTACAGAGCAGTATGAATGTACTATATGGAATTTATTTACGAATGAGGATGACTCAAGTAAAAATTCACCGATTTAGTTGAAATTTTGAAAACCAGTCTTTTCATTAATGCTCAGACTAAGTTTGTTGAAATGCGTTTTCTGTCAAAGCGTTCATGTGCAACCCTCTTTGCACTTGCTCAACTTTTGTTATCTGATGCATAGGAACATTGATAGCAAGCGAAAAAATCCGAAAATGTCGACGTCTTTACGATATAACTCTGCTTGCACTGGGCTTTCGTTTTTGCAAAATTTGTTTTTACTAGTGGCATTGGTTCATACAACGTATCCAATAATTATAGATACCCGCCTATTGCAAGGGAAGCCTTTTATTTTATACATATTGACTGGAATATAAAATATATAGATAGATATATACACATAGAAAGCTAATAGATAAGTACCGAATGAAGAAGAGACATGACCAAAGGAAACATGTTCTTATAGAAAGATAAAGAATGAGCTGCGTACGCCAGAATCTCCGGTATTTCATAAGTTTTGGCATGACCTCCACCAGATTCTTCTCTGAAGTAAGTCGTAACCAATCTCATAGTACGGCCTTTAATATCGTTTTCACCCTCGAAATTTGATCTCCAGTCGTAAGCCATGGAAAAGTACAACACATAAATTCAAGCGCATGTTTTCGCATTGTTTAAAGAAAATAATTTAATTTATAACTTATTCACCGCTTCTGTCCTGTCATGATCAACGATCAAAATAACATTATGTTTATTAGAGGAAAGGAGATTAGCTAATTTACATGTAATCCTCAGTGAGAAACGACTCACCTCTCTGAGATTCGAACTATTAGTCCAGGAGATAGCGTGCAAAAAAGTGTCTGACTAACATCAAGCTAGAATTTTGTATACAAGTTAATCTGTTGGTGCTTTTCAAGAATATGTGGTCGGCTAAGTTCGTCTGCGGGACATAGCTTGGTAATAGGCATTTGAAAAAAAAAAATCTGTGTAGAGCGGCCTTGTCCCACCCATTTTAGTGGACCAAAGTAGTAGTAGTTGGTCATTTGATAGATGACCACTTTGATTTAAAGTAATATTTGAATAACTAGCCCATCAAATGACGATGACATCATCTTGATTTCTGGTGTACTAACTAATTTTATACTCAGGATCATAAAAATCACATTTTCCATCAAAAATAGGCAGGATATGGCAGCTCTGCACAGGTTTTTTTTTTAAATGCCTATTGCCAAGCTAGGTATGTCCCGCAGACGAACTTAGCCGACCACATATTCTTAAAAGGACCTAAAAGATTAACTTATACATAAAATTCTAGCTTGATGTTAGTCAGACTTTTTTGCACACTGTCTCCTGGACTACAAAGGATTTTTTTCAAGTTTCAGGAAGACAGTATCCCCTATTTCATATCTAAATGAGTTCACAAGTCAATGTTACGAATTATATTTCAGGCGAGTTGCGTATAGCGTATACGCTAACCTGCCGACACCTAATATTGTGCTGAGTAAAGGCTGCCTTATTCAAGTATGATTACCAGTGATATAAAATTTTATTACGGTTCCTTTCATAGGTTAAACTTGATCATTTATATCCACTCAAGTTACGAGTAATTAATTTTGATTCCTGTAAAACCAAGGATGTGTTTTTGGGACTTTTGTCTTAACGTAGTTGCCACTAGAATGACGTTTCAGCCTGACAGAGCTTTTCCCAGGCTGGATCGAAACTTAAAATGTTGCGCCCCTGACGGAACCTCCATTATTTAACATCAGCCTTTCTCGCCAAAGCCTAGCTAAGACCCTGTTCCTAGGAAGACAACCGCGAGGAAGAATCCCTACGCTGCCGGATTATCCCTATGCTTTCTGGTTATTACATTACCATAAATATTATTACAAGTTGATAAGATAATTAAAATTAAGTATCAACGTAAATAATTGTTTGCCAACAATCAGTCAATTATTTGAACTATTCTTCAGCCTAAAGATCAAGCCAATAAACTAAGTACGTATATTAGCTAATTAAAATATTATCTCAACCCAGGCCCGTGTTCAAGGGGGGGGTTTTGGGGGTTAAACCCCCCCCCATTGGCCTAGTTGGAATAAAAGTCCTATTGTTAAAGAACGATGTTTTATTGCATCAAAGCTTTAGCCCAGGGAACTTGAGCATTATCAGTGATAATCTACAAATACAAGAGAAAAAAATATAGATAATGCTAGACTAAAATTAGGAAACAACAAAAAATAAAAATACTTTGAACTGAAAATGCAAAATGAGTGTGACATTGGTTCTTACCAGCGGTGAAAATAAGGACATTGAACAGGCGGTAAAAAAATAGGACATTTAACAGGACTCTAAATTTATTATTTTATTGCTTTATTTTTTTCTTTAAAGCCCTTAAAAAATCTCCTCCATATGTCTTACCTCCCTATGTATGTCCCATCTGGATTGGTTTCACTCATTCGTTCACTTCCATCCTAACTGTTTAGGCATTAAGTGCAATTTCGTTTTTAGTTTTTCATTTTCATATTAATATTTAAACTAAATACTTCTAATGCCCACATATTCTTTTAATTTTAATTTTATTTATTTTCACCGCTGGTAAGAACCAATGTCACACTCATTTTTCATTTTCAGTTCGAATTATTTTTATTTTTTTGTTATATCTAATACCTTCTAATAACTTCGCCTTAGTTTATAGTTTTCATTTCAGGTTTAATTTTTTTTGTACCTATATTTTTTATAAATTATGAAACGGAATAGTGTAAATGAACAATCTTTTATAAGTTCATATTTTAAAAAAATTAAATGTGAAAATGAAGAGGCAACGCAGGAAGAGTGTTCTAGTTCTAGTGCACAAAATGACTGCACTGTTGAGGCAGACAATATAGTGGTAAGTACACTATTTTCTAATTATTTTAATGAAATTAAAAATACTTAGTTATGATCATTAGATATAATACACAATGTACAAAAAAAAAAAAAATTAATAGTAAATCTTATGGTTTCTATCTTAATAGAGACGAATTATAATTTACTTGTCAATTTATACAAAAGAAAAAAAGGTGCATACAGATTTTCTGTGTTTTGTACTTCAGAAATGTGTCACCAAAACTTTTTTTTTTACTCTGCTCCAGTTACATTTGCCCTTTTTTAAAGTTATTTGCATATTGTTGTTGATAGGTTTAAATTATTAGCCCAATATTAAATTTTGAAATACCGTGCATCGCTAAGGAGTGTGATATTTTTATTTTATTATTTTTGTAAATTTGATGGATTTATAAACTACAATCAAGCAGCATTAGTTATATTATTTGTAGTCTTCAAATAGTTGTTTCTTTAAAAACAACAAATCAACATTTATATAATATACATGTCTCGGATTCGCCTAATCGTTTTTATTTTCCAGCTTCAAGTAGTTTTATAACGATTTAGGCTAAAAAAAGAAATATTCCGTCCGTCTGTCTGTCTGTCTTTTTGGCCTAGGGTCGGTTGAGAACGACTGGACCGATTTGAATGAAACTTGAAACTTAGTATATAATTCGAAAAAGTTGTAAAAATTAAACACCTTTAAATAGTAAATTTAATTAGTATTTGATGGAGTTTTCAAAGTTTAATTAAAAGTAATAAAAACTAGTAGATTTCCATTTATTTATTGTGATACGTTTCGATCCTTTATGTATAATTCATCTTCTAATTTACAGATTTCTTGCTATACTAAAATGAAAACACATTAAAATAATATTAATTCAATAATTCTTCAATACCTTTTAATTTAAAAGATCTAACAATAAATTTATTTATTTGTTTGATTTGACTAGCAATTAACATATAATATATAATGCTATTTAAAACAATTTTATAAAACATAAAAATTTACTTACATTTCTTTATAGCAAGATTGCAATTTGATTTTTTTTTCTTTAATTATTATATTTTACTTTTTCAGTGAAAAACGTTGTATGGGTTTGTTTGGCTTGGTAGAATTTAAAAAAAAATATCTTAAAATCTTTATGAAATGTATTATGCTTTTAAATGGGTAAAGGTAAATTATAAGATGAATTAAAATTACATCGGTAAATTACAAAGCTATTAAACTAAACTAATACATAAAAAATAACACATCCTGTAGCTAAGCTGAAGAATCCAGATAGTCCTGCTAATATGAAAAATGTGGCTTTCTTTGATATTTACTTAATTAAATTAGACACACATAGGTTTAAAAATGTGATGTTTTATGATATCATTTAGTGTCCATAGTTCATATTTGTTACAGCCCGAACCTGGATGCAGCTTCAAGTCAGCAACAAACGAAACGCAGATGCTGATACATGAAAATAATCAAGATAATCCCTCTCCTTGGGACATTTCATTATTTTTAAAAAATGATTTACAAGGGCAAGGAAGTATTCCTAAAATGTACTGCTCTATTTGGTGTCCATGTGAAAAATTTCAATTCCCGAGATCAGGCAAAAGAAATCTTAGATTTAAAGCCCAGTGGCTTAATTCTTTCCACTGGCTAGCATATTCTAAGTTGGAAGATGCAGCTTACTGTAAAGTGTGCACATTATTTGCAAAAAAAAGGGCTGGAATTGGTTCTCAACCTCTTAAGGGACTGGTTACCGAACCATACAGAAATTGGAAGAAAGCTCTAGAATACTTTCAAAAACACGACACGCACACGTATCATCGAGAGACCATAATGAAGTTAGAAAATTTAAAAAAAATTGAAAGCGGTTCAATAATGTCAATTGATCTGACATTGAATGCCGAAAAGCAAAGGGCTTTGGAAGAAAATAAGAAGAAAATTATAGCTATTGCAGACACTATAAAACTTTGTGGACAACAATGTTTGGCATTGAGAGGTTCTAAGGACAGTGGAAAAATAGCGACCGAGACACCAGCTGTAAATGATGGCAACTTCCGGGCAGTGCTTCGCTACCGCTCTAAAACAGATGAGTTATTAAGAAATCATTTGGAAACTGCACCGAAAAACGCTTTGTACACTAGCAACATAATTCAGAATCAAGTCATTTCAATTTTCCAAAAAAAAATTCTTGATCACCTTGTGCAAAGAATTAATAAGTCAAAAGCTTTTTCACTTCTTGCAGATGAGACAACAGATGTTGGAGGGATTGAACAATTATCGATTTGCGTGAGGTATGTAGATAAACATATCAACAATTCTGTCGTCAAAGAAGATTTCATAGGATTCATACCTATGACAGACTGTAGTGGAAAAAATATTGCCAAAACTGCAATACATTTTTTAAAAGAAGCCACAATTGACACTAATTATTTATATGGCCAAGGGTATGATGGGGCAGCTGCTATGAGTGGCATTATGAATGGAGCTCAAGCCATTATTCAACAAGACCACCCCCTAGCTTTGTATGTTCATTGTGCTTCCCATTGTCTTAACCTAGCTGTTAGTTCTGCCAGCAACATTCCTGCAATTCGCAATTGCTTAGGAAGTATTGAATCTATATATAATTTTTTCAATTCCCCTAAAAGACAATGTTCTCTTCAGGCAGCCCTAAGTGATGTGTTACCAGAGGCAAAGCACGTCAAACTAAAAAAATACTGTCCAACCAGATGGATTGAAAGGCATCAGTCAATATCAATTTATTGCGAGCTTCAGGAAGGTGTGATAGTGGCATTAGAAAATATATCTCAGTTACGAGAGGCAAAAGTGACAGCAGACGCATTTCAACTAGTGAATACTATTAAAAATTGCCAATTTCAAATCTGTTGCCAGGTTCTTTTAGCATGTCATGCAATATTGACTCCTTTAAGCACAGCACTTCAGCGAGAAAACTTGATTCTGACGGATGCTGTAATTCTTGCACAAAATTGCATCAAAGAATTAAGAAAAATGAGAGGATCTGCTAATGATGAGTTTAAAAAAATGTTTAAACAATCAAATATCATTATGAACAATCATAATATACCTATAAATATTCCTAGGCTGTGTAAAAAGCAGCAACAACGGAGCAACATAGAAGCTGACTCTCCAGAAATGTATTACCGCGTTACTATATTTATTCCATTTTTGGATGAGCTTATAAACCATATAGACTCACGATTTCTAAAACATGGTGAAATACTGAGTAGTTTCGATTGTTTATTTAGTCAAAAACAGTCAAGTTTAAATGAGGAAAGCTGCCGCACCCTATTTAAAATGTATGAGTCTATGCTTGGCTGCATTAATGAAGTCAACTTCTTAGGTGAAGTAAAAATGTGGCGAAGGAGGCTACAAGAATGTGGAGAGCTAAAAGGAGACATTTTCCATGCTTTGGACCTATGCGAAGAGAGTGAAGCGTTCCCTAATGTGAGAAGTCTATTGAGAATTTTAGCTGTTCTGCCTGTTACTACAGCAACAGCTGAAAGATCATTTTCAACACTTCGCCGGCTAAAAACTTATCTTAGAAATTCGATGACATCGGAACGCCTGAATGGCCTTGCAATGCTTAACATCCACAGAGATATAGATATTTCCTCCGAAGAGATTGCTAAAGAATTCGCGAAATCAAAAAGGAAAATGTTACTCTCTTCTTAAAAAAAAAATAATAGAAAAATAAAAATAGATTCTGTTCTGCATTTAAAGATGAGTCGGATTATAGATTGATTGACTGAACGAAAACCTAAATTTTAATTATATTTTGATTACTTTATTTAGTATTCTTTATATGAAATATTATATGCTTTATTCTTATTATTGTATGTATACCCAAATTAAGAAGATACAGTTTTTACCACTTAGAATCAATTAAAAATAATACAAGAGTAAAAATATGTTATTAATGTTATTTATTTATTTATTACTACTACTACTAAATAAAGGAGATTAACTAATTAAAAACCAAATTTTTAACCTTGAGCTTATGTAAGATAATACGGAGTAGAATAAAAAATGGAAACCTAAAGTTTGAATTATATTTGTATGTATTATTGTTATTTTTTCAAACATGACATAAATATGTATATAATTAGGTTATTCACTTAGTTAAAAGAGATTAATTTATTAATATTTTTATTTATAGTCGTATACATAGTAGAGTAAAAACAGTAACATTCAAACTTTTGAATTATATTTATATATATTAATGTTATTTATTATTTTTATATATTTTTCATGTACACGGCATGTATAATATTTTAGCTATAAATAATTAAATTTTGGACTTAAATAAAATATATTAATTTGTTATTAATCATATTTACGACATTGAGATAATCCTTAGTAATAGTAGAGTAAAATACAGAGACCTTTTAAGTTTAAGTTGTATTTTTATGTTATTTATTATATATATATAATTAATTTTGCATAGCATTTATGTATATAAATAATTTTCTTGAATATAAGAGATTAAATAATAATTACAAACTTAAATTAATTTAAAATAATAGTATGTAGTTGTATTTCATTTTCATTATATTATTTATTATTACTTATATAATTAATTTCTTTTGGGGTTATTCCCATTTAATTTAATTATTTCTTATTTTTTTGTTGTTCCATAATTATATTTGTTACGTTATGAATTAGTTGTAAATAATATTTAATAACTTTGATGATATTTAGTGTTTACTAATAACATAATTTAGAAACACAATATAAAAATATATATTTATCGTTTAATCTCTATTTTAGACATTAATTTATCCCATAATTTCCTAATTAGACCTCTCCAAATTAACACCAAGCACACACTCATACACACACATACATACAATCATACATACATACATATATATATATATATATATATATATATATATATATATATATATATATATATATATATATATATATATATATATATATATATATACATATATAATCCATGGGTCTTGAAAAACCCCCCCCTTGGACAAATCCTGGACACGGGCCTGTCTCAACCATAAACATTTTAAGTTATTGAAAAAAATTATGAAAGTTAACATTTGTAACTTACTGTCAGCGAAAAGAACTTGAGACGGACTTAAACCAAAAACAGCGGCTAATGAAAGCAACCTTGCTTTCAATCTTCCTTCAGGTAACTCTACGAAAGGACGGTCATCTGGTTCATGAATGGCAGGACCAAACAGAAGAAACGATCCAAGGTAATATACAAGAGCAGCTGACGCCAAAGCGAGTTTAGCAGATGAACCGTAATAATTTATGGAAACTTGAACAAGTAATCCCAGGGTAATGGTGTCCATCATTAAAGAAAAGAACCCCATTAACGAGTTCATTAATATTTTACTTAAAGTCTGTGGAAGAACAAACATGAATTTAACAATTGAATTAATTTCTAGATTGTTTAGTGCTAATTTTAAAATGAAAGTATAAGTATGATGCTCATATATAAAAACTAAACGTTTGAATAACCAGGCGGTTTTAGTAACGCCACGCCGTTTTTTCTACGATTAAAGTAAAAATAGAAAAGTTAAACATATTTAAAGGGACCCAGCGTGGCCGAGGTGCTCTAGATGGCCCGCCCAGCTACCACTGATCGAGGCGAATCGAGGTCATGGGTTCGATCCCTTGCCATAGAACTCTGAATCGCAGACGGAGCAGGGCGAGGGACCATGACCACACCATACCCGCTTCGGCGGTACAACGTACAGTACATGTACAGGTATGATGTGGGAAGTGGCTGGACTCTCCACCACGGGGTGAGTAAAATGAGCCCAGGGTGGCCTGATTGCTAGGTTCGAACAAGTGGTTCGTCCTTCCCGTCTAACCACTACTACTACTACTAACCATATTTAAGTTTGCAATATTGTAATAATGCTTGTATTAATGTAATTATTGGGAGGGAGCAAACATAGGACGATTGACCGCTGCCACTCAGCACTGTTAATAGCTGCGCTGCGGGGGGGGGGGGGGGGGGGGGGGGAGACGTACTCTCCTCCACCACCTCTCCTTGAGGTGAGCAGGCAGTGAGGCAGTTACACTTGATAATGATTATATATGGGACAATTATTAACAATACAACTCTCTGAAATTATATTACGTTTGGGTAAATCGCCAATACAAAAGAAACATTAAATCCAGTAAGTTAGGATCCATAGTAAAACCCCCAGGGAAATCAACAAATATGTCATCTTGAAGCATGGAAACTATACTTTGAGAGCCCATTTTGTTTTTGAGAAACAAATTTAGTTTCAACAATTATATGTATTGAAAATGGTCTATTTACGTAGATGCTTGTAAGTTAGGAACTTAGTAGGTAAAATGTACCAATCCAATAAAATATAATTTTTGTATGTAGAATGTGGATCCTTAAAGGGTAAGAAGAAATAAAACACTACTACATGTTTTAATGTGGCGACGTTTCGGCTTTCCCAGCCATTTTCAAGCCTAAAAATAATCATAATTTATTGTAAGCATGACATTTGTATACGATCGTATACAAATGTCATGCTTACAATAAATTATGATTATTTTTAGGCTTGCAAATGGCTGGGAAAGCCGAAACGTCGCCACATTAAAACATGTAGTAGTGTTTTATTTTTTCTTACCCTTTAAGGATCCACATTCTACATACAAATATTATATCAGGGTACATCTAGCATCACAACTAAATCAAATATAATATTTTCTTCAATCAAGTACAACCATATCGCCTACCTAAAACAAAAAATCACTTAGTGAATTTTTTTTAATATGGTAGAATTTAGATGTTAAAATAGCTAAGTTATTGGACTCTTGCGAAGTTACACAAAAAGAAAACCCATTATATTCATATCGTAACATATTTGTAGATAATAAAGTTGACTATGTTTAAATCAAGGTGTAAAATTTGTTAGTCACTAAAAAACTATTAATAAATAATTAAAGATTAATAGGATATCAATAAGTGGTAGCAATAGCTATTATATAAATAACAATAAAACAAATAACAACGGACAAATACCTGTCTATTAAGTGGTCTACTGAGGAGTACGAATTGACGTAAAGCTATTGCTAATTGTTCTCTCATTGACCAATAAATGAATGCCATCGTCAAAGCGAATATGGTTGGCTGAAAGGACGTTTCATTTTTCCTAACGTTAGGATCTTTTGACATTTCCCATACACTTCGAAAAAGTCCGGGACTGAAGCAAGCAACCTTGAAAATATTAAGGTAAAACATAATACATCTTAGTAAACTATAATAATGCTAATCACTAACTCACAATTTAAAGGTACGTTTTCTTGGACACGTGTTAGCCGCTGGGTGACTACATGTCAAGCGTCCATAACTGAGCGATTGCGGCCACCTGCTCCAGGGGAAGTCATAATCGCAGTCGCTAATTGCACACGTTCAGTTCCGCCGAAATGCTGCCGTTTTTGGCGGTCAAACTGAGAGAAAAAGTTAAAAATCAAAGGTTTGCAGGATGTAGGTTATAAAACTTAACTCTTGCTCTCTCTGAATGTAAACAAACCTTCCATATGTCGGTCTAATCATTTGTCTGTAGATTATGTCATTTTAAGACTGAAAAAAGTGTCAAGTAGGAGATGCAGTTATAGGAGAAACACCCGCTCTCCAGACGTGGAGTTTTTTCTTGAAACATCACTAAATTCACGAAACTACCGAGCATACTGCTATGTTGCAATAGTTGCTGGAGACGCCTGGAGGAAAACACCTTAATAATTTTGTTAAGCGACTATCTCTCAGGGTCTATCGCTTAAGTCGCTTCTAGGAAAACGTGCCTTATAGGACAGTAGTATTCTAACTAAATCTTTAAAGAAATCCAAAAGGAGAGTGGAAAAATGCGTCCAAGAAAGTAATCAAAAGTTTAAAGGAGTTAGCAGAAGGATTCTAACTGCGTCCAAGAAATTAATTATAACATAGATATTAGACTGAATCCTTAAAAGTAATATAAAATAAGTTTAATAGGATGGAATAAGGATAGAAGTGTTATTTCTTTGCTTTGTGCAATGAATAATACAATTAAAGTATTTAATAACTGCATCCAAAAGAAAGATTTAAAATAGATATAATTTGATTAAATGCATACCGAAAATAAAAGCAGGTCCCAAATGATAAGAATGACATCGTGCGACACTTTTCTCAGTGCTTTTTCTTTAGATTCCTCAATATCTGCCATAGTAAAGGCAAATTGAAGGTCAATTGGGACTCTGGTTAATCTGTTAATTGTGGCCTTCTGAAAGAATGAAATATAATTGTGGACTTTCATCTTAAAATATACCACACTATATTTTATACCATGGTCTGGGCCGAATGAGTATTAAGGCCCGGTCACACAGGAAGCGGACTGTTCGCGGTCGACAAGTATTTGGTCTTCGGCGGACTCTGTGGGCTGTTATTTTACATTACCTGGTCAAACAGAAGGAAGCTGTCCACGGCGGACACTGCGGACAGGTGAGTCCGCGGCGGACCCTGTGGTCTGTAATGTTGCATTTAACTGGTCGAACAGAAGGCGACTGTCCGTGGCGAACAGATCCAGTCCTCGGCGGACAGGTGAGTCCGCGGCGGACCCTGTGGTCTGTAATATTGCATTTAACTGGTCGAACAGAAGGCGACTGTCCGTGGCGAACAGCTCCAGTCCTCGGCGAACAGATCCCGTCCTCAGTGGACAGATTTGAAGTTGTATTTTGCACAGTGTTGGCGGCGGACCAGAAGCAACATGGCTGATGAAGCTACTGATACATTGATTTTCTCTGGAGTGCGTTTTTCTGTGTGATATTCGTCAACCGTACTCTATTTTTTTTTTTTTTTTTTTCTTCTTCTTGTCATCTCTGTTTCGATATTTTAGGTTGTAGGAGAGTATGTAACTTCTAAAATTGTTCTTTAGACATTCGAAAATATGAGGAAAACCAAGTCGGTCAAATGAAGGAATGAATTGATTTTATTTCACCATAGTAAATACATTACATTATATTTTTAATTACGTTATTTACACACACAAACACACATAAATATATTCTGCGTTTGTGTTGCGTACATAGAAATATTATATGACGATACAAAATAAATTAGAACATTGAGATAAGTGATGGTGAGGACGCAGTAGAGAAATTAAAACTCTAGAGCGCAACGTTTTTGATGAATATAAATAAATAATAGTACCTAGTATTGATATAGTTCAGCGTTTTTATAATTATATAAAAATAAATACTTGTTTTCTTGTTTAGTTTTTTTATTATTATTAAATCAAAGTAGATATTTTTAGTTTACGTTTCATTGTCTTTCAACTAAAATCGATTGGCCTCCTACAAAGAATGAGCGAGGAAAAAGACAAAAGGGAAGAAGAAGGACAACATCGTCCCATCCTGAAGGAAAGAGAATTTATCTTTAACATGTAGGACATCGGAAGGCATGGAAAACCTTGTAGTCACCCTCTACACCTTATGATAGATAAGGACTCGACTTAGTAAAATAAAAGTCAAATAAATAAAGAAAATGTAAAATAAAATAAACAGGTCAAGTGTGTGCTAGCCAGCACACAGCGAGGGTCCGTAAGCCAGACTATATAGTGTTTAACTGTAAAGTGTATAAACAGTGTTCTTTTAAAATGCTAAAAAGCTTACTTTGAACCATTCTAAGGGTCTAATATTCTCAAAACACACTCTGATAAAGTATTTTTTTGCCACTGAACCGGACTACAACCATATAAATACATAAAAAATACCAGAATTATAAAAAACCGTGTTTTGTCAATAAAAAATAAAATAATATTTTTTTAGAAATTTCCAAAAAGTGGTATCTTTACTTTTGGTCGAAGAATGTTCAGGAATTTTTTCAGATTTTTTGCACTTCACATAAGCGAGATAGAGGGGGTGACACGTTTCACACCCACTTCAAACTTACCAACGCTCACCCTATCAAAGTTATAACCAAAGAATTATATATTTTTGTAATCAGCTCGACGTACCCTTTCATATGATACCCCTCACGGTGTCGAAAAAAAATAAAAATATTTAACCCTTGAGTTATATTTGATATTAAACCCTTAGTTATGTTTGAACCAAGAAACAATCCTTCAGTTAATTTTAATTGATGGAAAATAATCAGAAACACTCAAAGCAATGAACACGGTAATTGAGTTTGAAATAAAATGAATATAATAAAAGATTATATTAATCTACGAAATTACCAATTTACTTCTTAAAAGAAGACAATATGAATAGTCTTCTAAACTAATCAAAAATTTGTGTAAAATAAATAAATAAAAAGGTCGGTGTTATTAATCAGATATTATAAAAGTATAAATTCAAAACCTTTTAACTTTACAAAAAAAAATTGTTAGTAATGTGTTTTTAAATTGGCACGCATGTCTAACGCATGCGCTTCAAACTCTTTTTAAAAATTACTAACGTCCTCTATAATGTATCGGTGTGAATTATTAAGATTTATAAATGAGATTTCTTAAGTATTTTATAACTGTTGGCATGCCTATAAAGCAATAAAGGACAAAACTCATTCTGTGTTGAGATTTTTTTCATCTTCCTCTCTCTATTCCATTATATTAATTTTGCGCCATTTGGCGTGTGTAGACACAAGCAATCGGTTATGGGTCAAATCATTATTTTATTTTCATTTCGCTTAACTTATGAGAAATATGTTTTATCAATATCGTATAGAATAGAAGTACAATAAATTATATTATACATATAAACAAAAAAATAAATAAATACGTGCGCCAAATGATTTTTTATTATTTTTCTCGTAAAATGATGTCACACTGGATAAAATACTTTTAGAGTTACTAAGAATTGTTGAGAGGTGTAAGGTCAAAATAGTATATATATATATATATATATATATATATATATATATATATATATATATATATATATATATATATATATATATATAAGATGTAACTCTGTATTAGGAAGGGTAAGGACAAGTAAATTCACATAGAATCTATAAATATGTGATCAGATCTGTAGATAATATGTGATCAAAAGCTGTACAGTTACAATGTACAGCTTTTGATCACATATTTTGTACAGTGTACATATACTATGAATATAACTAACTCTGTAGCTCACCGGCATGTGGAGGTCTTGGATACATTATAGAGGGCATTAGTAATTTTTATAAGAGTTTGAAAGCGCATGTGTTAGACATGCGTGCCAATTTAAGAACACATTACTAATAATTTTTTCCAAGGCCTATCAAAGGGTTTGACTAAATAACTGTAAAGAAAAAGGGATGTTTAGTCCAATGTACTTTTGGACTAAGGAATAGTATTACTTTTCTTATACGGGGAGTAACAGTCCAAAGAAGAACATTCCGTATACCTTCTTTAGATTTTTTCTCCCCTCTGTTTTTTTTTACATGTGGAGCAACAATCTAAAGAAATGCCCTGATAGTAAGCTTTTGAAACTCATTATGGTCTTATTTATTTCATTCCCCCCCCCCCCCCTTTACCCCATTTCTTTTAAATTTGTGAAAATTGTTATGTTTTTAAGATATATTACGTTTCCAAGGGTTTTCATAACCGTTTTTTTTTTAAACCGTAGTGTTTCCATAAGGAGTTTTCTAAAAGGCTTTCACAACACTTTTAATTTGCTACATAAGGTTATCATACCACCGCTCATCATACCTACTGCGTATGTCTCAATTCTGTTTTCAATTCAATACCCGTTTGCATGATATATCTTCAAATAGTTTTGCTGTAGTGACCATAAGCTCAAAATGGCTTTGCAAACCCATGGAAACGAAGTAATTTAATTAAGAAGTTTAGTCGCGTGTGGAAGAGGAACCAATCAATATAAATTTGATATTAATAAGAGACTAACAATATGATTAATAATCTACCATCCAAATTTCGGAGATAATATTATAAAATTTCGCTCTTCAGAGCGATCAGTAAATCAACGAAGTAAAGTAAATTAGGTGCCATTTGGTCAATTTGTTAAAATGACTATTTAGACAAATGGGTATTGAGTCAAAAGAACTTTGGGTAAATCTGCACTATTTGGCCGCTCGGGACCTTCAGTAAGCTCGGAAGGAGAATACGCTGTAGCGAAATACGAGAATCCAGCTAATTATAATTACATATAATCAATAATTAATACCTGTCTTATATTGGCATAAATTAGAGCCAAACTTTCGATAGATTTAAGCAGAACTAAGTTGGCAACAAGAGTCATATTGAAGAAATTTAGATAACTCATTAAAGTCTTCTTAGGAAAAATCACACAAAGTTAAAAAAAGAAAAAAAGGAAATGACAAAATTTGTCAAAATTAATATTGTCAATCAAAACAATCATAACATAGAAGAAGAACTTTAATATAGTCCAGGAGATAGCGTGCAAAAAAGTCTCTGACAACATGGCAAGCTAGAATTTTGTGTATAAGTCAATCTTTTTGGGCCTTTTTAGATGTGTTTATGTGGTCGGCTAAGTTCGTCAGAGGGACATAGCTTGGCAATAGGCATTTGAAGAAAACAACCTGTGGAGAGCGGCCCGCTCTTTTTGTTGGACAATGTGATTTTCATGTTCCTGAGTACGAAATTAGTTAGTAGACCAAAAATCAAGTTGATGGTAGTTTGTCACTTAATAGGTTAGTTAGTCGAATATTACTCCAAATCAAATATATCTCCCATTGAAAAAAAAAAAAAAAAAAAAGAATCCGTGTAAGAGAAACCAATGGACGTAAAGTTGAAACATAATGTGCCCTACCATCAAAATTTAATTAAAATTGAAGGAATACTTTTTAAGATATGTTGGTTCGCAAAAATGTAACAACAGACAGACAAGAGAGCCAAAAATGTCTGCTGATGTCTGAAACAGATTTATGTCTTGGAAATCTTTGAAATAGGAGAAGAAAACAAATGTTCCTTCTTCAAAACGATTACATAGCCTCCCTAACCTTCTGTAAGCTCGGAAGCAAAAATATATATTTACATAGTTTTATATTTTAAGCTTATGACGAATGTAACTATGAGAGAAAAAACAAACTTTGGACACCAAAATAAATGGTTGAAATTATCCAAACCAATGACCATAAGCGATTGATGAACATAATTTGCCGATGAGACCTATCTCGATAAAAAATTACCTTTTCTAACCGGATGTAAATAAAAGAAAAGAAAAATTAAGTACACACGGACTGTATTAGAACGACTACAGAACAAAAATCAAAAATCAATAATCATAAAGGCTCTTCTCTTCGGCAAAGACACAGGATGACAGAAACCTCAAATCAATGTCACGGATTGAAGATCAAGAAGTTACAAACAAATCTCCGACCGACTACCGTCCTTTAGGTTCAGATCTGAGCCGGCGCCTCATATCTCTGACCACGTGATCAAAATAAACCCTGAATCAGGTTTGAACCAAAACAACCCACCTAAAAAAGAAGGACAACTAACCAATCCTATTAGGCTCTGTAAATGTAAGGACGATACGCTTTTTTTTATTTTTAGATTAAGCATCCTTTACCGACAGGGATTCGATCTTGTTCCATCAGGAGATAATATGACTACCGAGTTGAAATTACAAAGCAGCTAAAGCCAACATTAAAAATCTAATTCGGTTACCTCGCAAGCTACAACAGGGTATAAAACAGTAGCATCTATTCATGTGGTTTTGTCGTCTCGTCGACCTTTTATACAAATAGTGAAGTCAGGTAGCGTTACAATGTAGAAAATTTCCTTGGTTTAGTCTGGAAGGGTAATTCCAGACGACGCTATGTGGTTACAGTAGCTCTCCCAAGAAGAATAAAATAAACCACAAGTCTGACTAATCACAAACAGATCTTAAAAGTTAATACATTAGGCCTATTTCTACACCAATATACAATAATCTAGACTACAAAGAGAGTTTTTTCGGCTACCGCTTGACCACTAATCTATTATGTAGGTGGTCATCTCTAATCAACCATGTAGGTGGTCATAAATCAAATGATAGAAAAAAAAAATAAATGCGGGTACTTCTTTAGATTGTTACTCCCCTATGATTTTTTAGGATATAAACGACTTTGACAAAATAATTATTAAGGCAAAGGGATGTTTAGTCCTATATGTACTTTCGGAAAGATAAATATCAACCTTATGTTTTTATAAGAGGAGTAACAGTCTAAAGAAGATCATTCCGTACACCTTCTTTAGATTGTTACTCCCCTCCGTTATTTATAAGGAGAGTAACAATCTAAAGAAGTGCCTAACCTCGTTTATTCTATACTTAATGTTCTATTTTAAGGTTCGTCATTCTTTAAGAAAATTCCGGTGATAAAGGAAATTTCGGATTATTGTCATAAAAAGCTCAAAAGAGAAAGAATGTTGAAAATAAATAAAAAAATTAATAAGTTTATTGACAGAAAGACTCAAAAGAGATGGGTGAATAAAACTCAAAGAGAAAAACTGATCAATGTACTGTCAAATAACCTCAAAAGGAAATTATTAATAAAACTTGAAAAGCAAAATTGATAAGTTTATAGTCAAAAACCCTCAAAAGAGAATGGTGAAAATATAAAAAAACAAAATTAATCAGTTTACTATAAAAAAAAAACCGCAATGAGATCTTCAATTCTTCTGAAATGAATAAAACTCTAAGAGCTAAATTTGATGTGTTCGTTGTCAAATAACCACTATCACAATAACTACAGTGTTTAACGCAGTCAAGTATTAATGACTATTTAACATGGTCATTATTATTTCAGTGATTATGTTTTTTTTGACACTATACTGAATAATTCTGCTCTATAATTTTTATCTACAATGAGTACTTTACGTTATAGTTTTTATAAAGACAAACACACACAGACACAAATATATATATATATATATATATATATATATATATATATATATATATATATATATATATATATATATATATATATATATATATATATATATATATGTATATATAAAGTAAATATTAGTTAATATTTAAAATTCTATTAAGAACGTAAAAGCTTATATAAAAACACATTTTTAGTTTTATTTCTCGAACTTTTATTTTTTTTCAAACCAAAACCAAGCGCATTTGGTAAATCACCAAGTCTCAGAAATACATCAAGTCGTAAAAACAATGGTCATTATTATTGGTCAAGATGGTCATTATTATTTCAGTGATTTTGGTGTTTTTGACACTATACTGAATAATTCTGCTCTATAAGTTTTATCTACAATGAGTACTTTACGTTATAGTTTTATATAAAGACAAACACACACACACACACACACAAATATATATATATATATATATATATATATATATATATATATATATATATATATATATATATATATATATATATATCTTATAGGTATATTGGAGGCAAACCAAAGCCTACTAACTTCAAATAAAATATAAAAGACAACAAAATGTGAATATGATGATAATTAACTCTTGAATAAGTCACACGTTGTTCAAGTTAAAATATATATTAGTCTAACCACAATTAACATAAATATAAAAATCAGACGATCGTTTCAGTCTTTCACTATCTTCAGTGAATCGTATATATAGACTGAATATGTTGAATATGAAAAATGAATATGACCGAATATGAAAAAATGTGAATATGTTATAACGCATTTTGTAAATCATGTATAAAGATAAAAGAATGAAGTTCCACTTCAAAGCTTCAGGAAAGTATTAAAATTCCATACAACAATGGTAGAGGCACAAGATAATAAGTTGAAACATGGTTCCTTCGTCAGGTGTGAAAGCAAACAACTTGAAACCGATTAGATAAGTAACAAGTTCAAACAAATATGCAAGTGCTTTACTTTACTTTATTATATCAAACAAGAGAAAGAACAAATGTAACACCTCTAAGTTCACTTCATAATCTTGCATAACAATAGTATAAATCTGTCTGTTAATTAGTGTGGCACATAGCTTTCTCGCATCCTAGTGTGGCACATAGCTTCTTCGCATTTTTTGACGTACATACTTTATTGATGTTATGCTTTTAAAACCTATAATTGTCTAATTTATTTATTTGTTTTCCCGCCCCTTTCTTTGTTTTAATCTGTCAAAATTGTTTGGTATTTTCCACGAATAAAAGTATCAAAATAGCAATATTTCTTGCACACAGGCAAAAAAAAGATTAAAATTAACCTGGTGCTCTCTGCGGGACTTTCGACAAACCATCCAAATATATTTAAAATCAGATAAGTGCTTTTAAATATATAGGTATGTAGATATAAAAAGTATGTTTATCTACGATTGATACGAAATATAAACATTTTATCTCTGTTGAGATGCGTAGAAAGTAATTCTTTACGTACTTGTATTCATACAGCGTCTCATAGTTCTGAAGAATTCCTCTTCTTTACCGCGCTAGGGTGGTAAAGAAGAGAAATTCTTCAGCTTTACGCACGATTAGCGAGTTTGCTTACATTTAACAAAACTAATTTGGTGTTCTTTTATTAAAGTAACTGTTTTAGAGTTTTTAGTGAAAAACAATGAATGATTTAAGTGATTGTGACGAAATTAGGAGAATAATACTCCTCCCGAAATAATTAATTCGGCACAAAATACAACAAATGAATTAATGTCATCTTTATCAAAAGAGAAATACGAACTTACATACAAGAAGTTTATTAAATTTTTTTCTGTATTTATTATTAAAATCCAACAATCGTAGATAAAGTACGGTACGCAACTCGTGCGAAAACGGCATTTTGCATTGCTCGTGTGGTTTTACTACCCTCGCTATCGCTCGGGTGCAAACTCCACACTCGCATGCAAAACTCTTCTTTCCGCACTCGACGCGTAATGTACTATTGTACCCATGAGATTGAAAATGAAAGAGGCACAAAAGGTTGAAACTTACATGGCACCAAGAATGGTCTAATTATTAACTATCATTCATGTTTCATTAAAATCGGAATAGTTTTTAAGATATGTTGGTTCACATAAATTGAACGGCAGAGACCCACACGAGGAAACAACAAAGTTCCTGATGTCTAAAACAGATTTCTGTCTAGGACTTTTTGAAAGTGGAAACAAAAAATTTCGTTCTTCAAAACGATCACATAGCTTCAGTTACTTTCGGTAAGTTCGGAAGCAAAATGATAATCGTATTTCTTTTAACAGGAATTGAAGATATAAACCACCTGCTAAATTGTATGCCACATAGATTTTTCACGTCCCGGTGGACGAATGGTCACATGAGTTTAAATGAACTATGAACTATAAATGCTCCTATAAAATTTCGTAATACGGCCCATTCCATTCGGTCCATAAAATAAAATTCCATAATAATGGGAAGTGAAAGAAATGGTTTTTTGTATATGTTTTGGGCCATTCATTTCTATTCTACATTAAATGTGCGAAGAAGGTCCAGAATAATATAATAATCGTTTATATATGGAATATATAAATATATATAGATATAAATATATATATAATATATAGATTCCCATATGGGAATCTATGGGATACTTTCAACAAAGAATCTAAATTTCTACAGAATCAGGTACTTTCTTTAAAGTAAACTTCTTTAAGTAAAGTGTTAATAAAAAAATAAAAAATTGTGCGCATTGGATAAGGGAAGAAATGAGCAAGGAATGTAATATTATGTCAAATATTCCCTGATCCCCGAAACTGATTTCTACTGGTATTTTTCAAAAAAATGTCATTCTTCAGAACGATGGCTTCCGTTCGTTACCTTGGGTAAGCTCGGAGGCAAAACAAGCTAATTTTACAGCGTTTATGTCTTACAGATTTTCAGATTTTTATTTGTTTCTTTCACTAGTTGCAGCCACTATTTCATTTTATCTTGATTTAAAAAAAAACTAATCTTTAGCCTAATCTCATCTAATTGTAAAAGAACGAAACCGGTGAAACTGAAAATAAACCGGGATATCTAATTTGTTCTCATTTACTCATCTTGTCAGAAGCCCGCAGGCCGCAAAACCTAATTCTGGTTGGCGTTGTATACCTTCTTTTAACATCCTCAGAAGAAAAAACTGATTAGGGTTAAGAAAAGAAACATCTAGAAGGCCTTTAATGTACGAGAAAACCGGGTAAATTTCTACATTTTTCGAGACGAATGATTGGTTGAAAACCAAGACATGATCTAAAAGTAGCCTGAGATCCCATTATACAAGTAAGGTTAATCCCAACAATTCGGTTAAACAAAGTTTAAAACCGCAGGTTCTTCCAGTGGGTTTAACAAAGCATCTGTTTATTCTTTACCCTCAAAAGCAATAATAAGAAGTGAATTAGATGAGAAAAAAATTCAATTTCTCTCCCAATCTCTTCATATTTTCGACAAAATACTAATTCTAATAACAGTTCTGAAACAGCAACCAGGTTACTCATATCTTAGGCTAGGTATACACCGAAAGAACGAGCTTCAACAATCACCTAAGACCACATAACAACACGAAAACAATAGCAACCAGGATAACACTTTAAAACCTCTACACACTATACGACGAACAGGTCTGAGAACTTGTGCAGACCTTTCTGGCGACCGATTGGTGTGGTAAGGAGACTAAGGGTACGATCAGAGAGCACGCTGGTTCCGATTCAGGATCAGACACCGAAAAAGGCTCGTGATTTGTCAGCTTGAGAAAAGTGTGTGATGGCTGCAGTGGAGGCAGATTGAAATAGGCACAGGTGTAATGTAAAGACAAACATTGTCAAACAACAATTGTCATATGACGATATAGCGTGCTTGTCTATGGCCACAGAGAGATCATTTAAAATTAAAATTAGAAAGAATTGCTTTTTATGAAATTAATAAATACAATAAGTTATATATGAAATGCGAAGTGCATATGGGAAATACCACCCGTACAAACACAGTAGTTTGTAGTTGCAGTATAATCCATGCGCGCTGGCAGCAGTCAGAATCTGAAACATGAATGATCTAAACATTCCGGTAAAGTCTCTGACTCCGAACTCTGCGTTACCCTGCTTTAACTACACTGTAGTAATAGTTGTTGCTTTAACTGCGCTTGTTTTCTGAGTCTGAACCTGATTCGGAACCCGCATGCACTGTGGCCGTACCCTAACAGACCATTTCGGTGACCGTACGTCGAATGAACATGTCTGACTACTTCCATTCCTTTCAGCAAAACTTGAAGTATAACTTATACTGTAGATGTCCGGCGTCCGATACGGCTCCGGTTTACACAATGCACATGCGCAAGTCTACCCTCTCCCTTCCTTCTGTCCCACTCAGCTTAGGCGGGAAATTTGAGTTGCTGCATCAACAGATGCAGCAACCGTATAGTGTGCTGCTTCCGTATAGTGTGGATGCACCATCAGTTTGGACTTATCCGCGACCGTTACCGCGATCTTACCAGCGACCATATAAATGGCCTTAATGGTTTAATGCTCGTTAACTTGAGCTCATTTAAAATTATACTTACATTACAAATCAACAAGGTATGTGCGTGTATATGTGTTTATAGGCTCTACCTTCCTTTGAGGTGTTTGGACCAAAGTTCGCACAATATTTGTCATCCTAATCATAATTCTGGTATGATTTCATCCCCTAAAACACACTCATTTCCAAGATGATGGCTATTTATGTTCTACTATTAAGGCCAATTTCAACCTAAATATCTATATCACTAAATCTAGGATCAGATACAGGATATATCACTAAATTTAAATCAAGATTTCTTTCAATCAACAATTTTGAATTCAAGATGGTGGATATATGAGGATATATTTATCAGCATCATACATAACTTAATCTCGGAAACAGTAGACGATAGGTCACCAAATATGTGTGTAGTTTCCTTTGATCAAGTGTACCTAAACAGTCCACCAAGTTGAAAACGTTTGATCCACCATTTTTTTTTTAAATAGATGAAATATGATAAAACACATACCGTTGCAAAGCACGGCTATACGGTTAGTATTAAACATAGTTTGGTTAGTATTCAAAAATATTTAATTGGAAACGCATTTTTTTTTAATTTTATTAGTTTGGTGACATTTTATCTTGAAAGCTTGTATTGAAAAGTATTTTCAACTTCTTTCCCAGCCATAAAAATCATAAAATGTTTATTATCGATATAACACATAACCTTCCTTCCATATATATTATATATTATATTATATACATATATATATATATATATGTATATATATATATACATATATATATATATATATATATATATATATATATATATATATATATATATATATATATATATATATATATATGTAATTCTTGGAATCTTGAATTGTCACTTCTCAAAAATCTAGACCAGTTTTGATTCGAATTCCCTTGATTATTTAAAAAATAAAATAATGTAAACGATGATATATCAAGTAAAAAAAAGAAAATATCTTTAAAAATACATAACTCGCCCCAGATTTAAACTATCCAATGAAAATAAAATAAAAGATTTCTCTTCAGATCAACTTTAATAGCATTTGATCCGTTTTTACATCGTAAAGATTCGTTTCAAGATCTGGAACAAATGTTTTTTATTTGTATCTTTATACCTCAAATATTTCATTTGTTTTTACGACTTGATGTATTTCTGAGACTTGGTGATTTACCAAATGCTTGGTTTTGGTTTGAAAAAAAAATAAAACTTCGAGAAATAAAACTAAAAATGTATTTTAATATAAGCTTTTACGTTCTTAATAGAATTTTAAATGTAAACTAATATTTACTTTATATATATATATATATATATATATATATATATATATATATATATATATATATATATATATATATATATATATATATATATATATATATAGAACTAAGATGCAAATCAAATTTATTTATATTTTATAGATTATATATATATATTTATATTTTAAAAGGCATTTAAGTAAATGGATATAATTTGAATAAAGATACTTTTTTTTGTCATACACACATATATGTAAATATTGACGATTCCGCAAAAATGTGCTTTTGATTGATCTTTACATTTTAAAGTTCATTAAGTCACTAGATTCACACTTTAAAATCCGTCAACCTAAAAACAATTTAAAATTAAAAAGGTGTTTATTTCAACTTTTTAAAAATATTATTTAAAGTGAAAGAACGTGAAGCATCTAAAGAGTCTTGCAAGCAACATAAAAGGACAAGGTACATTGCTCAAAATCCAGAAATATTGTCGGTAATATGTTCGTATGGCTCGGCAATATATCTAAATATTGGCAATATTTTCGGGAATGTGATATTTGTTTGAGTATAAACTCACACAAATATTGCCGGGCTATACAAAAAAAACATATTGCCGCCAATGTGTATGGAAAAATTTAATATATACAATCAGAAAAAGTATCTTTTAAAGTAATATCGAGAAATAAATAAAAGTCTCTAAATTCGAAGAGCTCCCACAACGTTTTATTTAGACCCCTGACTTTCATTTTTTAATGGTCCTTAGGCAAAATTAAGGACCTTTATATTTTCTGCATGTGTCTGTCCGTCACCTGCTTTCCCGGCTGCACCTTTCGTCCGATCACTTTGAAATTTGGCATATATGTGTGTAAAATACCTACCCACACATTTTAAAAATATAGCGACTTAAAAAAATTATTTTTCAAAAAAGTTAGGGTAAAAGAACTTAAGGGTTATTTATTTATTTTTTTTTTTTAAACCGTGTATATCATATGAAAGGGTACGTCGAGCTGATTACAAAAATATATAATTTTTGGTTATAAGCTGATAGGACGAGCGTGGGCGAGTTTTAAGTGGGTGTGAAATATGCCAGAAGTTTTGGAGTTCATTATTGAGTTTTTTTTGGAGTAAAAAATAGCATAAAAACGTGTTTTTCCCATTTTACCCCCCTCTTATATGAAAATATGACAATAATGTAAATAACAATAATTACTGTACTCTTAAAGAGCTTTCTAAAGACATGCACCTTGAAGGGTAAATACTATTTTGGCTTTTGTACCCCGAACCCCCGTGTACCAAATTTCTTTTTTCATCCATCCAAATTCTAAACCGAAATTTTCCTATATTATCATAAGCCAATAATACGCACATCTCTTTGAAAATTCGCTCATTAAGTCATAGTGTACGACTGGATTTTTTTTTTTTTTTAGTGGGGCAAAAGGTTGCGCCAGTATTTCAAATTTCAACTTTTATGGCCTTAACGGTTCGGCAGATATGAACCAAATGGAGACGGACAGACAGACACATCACCCTCGGTATAAGGGTTTCGAGGAGAAACCCTAAAAAAGATTTTTATTCAAATAATATCAATTGTTTTAATGCCTTTTAAAAATAAATAAATATATATAGTCCACAGGCCACCATAAGAAGTGAGTCGCTGATTGATAAAGTTTTCTTACCTTATGGAATCGCTTATTTATGCCTTGTCCACCGATGAATTGGGTATATGGCAACTGGGCGCTGGGCCATTTCTTTTTTGTTGACATGCCAAACTTGCCCTTCTGCGGGAACATTGAAAAGAGATAGATAAAGTTTTGATTTTCACAGGATCGTTTAGTTAAATTATTTAAAAAACAGTGGTAAAGGTGGCCACCGATAAGAGTGGGCCGTTTGGGGTGTCCACCGCCCCAAACATATCGCTCTGCGGGGACGTTGAAAAGAAAACGGCCCACTCATATCGGTGGCCACCTTTACCACTGTTTTTTAAATAATTTAATTAAACGATCCTGTGAAAATCAAAACTTTATCTATCTCTTTTCAATGTTCCCGCAGAAGGGCAAGTTTGGCATGTCAACAAAAAAGAAATGGCCCAGCGCCCAGTTGCCATATACCCAATTCATCGGTGGACAAGGCATAAATAAGCGATTCCATAAGGTAAGAAAACTTTATCAATCAGCGACTCACTTCTTATGGTGGCCTGTGGACTAATAATCTATAAAATTGAAATATATTTAATTTAAAAGGATCTACGAAACCCTATTAAAGAAATATCGGTTAAAATGAAACATTACATAATTTTGAATTTAAAGTTAAGATTGTAACATCTGTGGAAAAGACAACAAGTAATGTAACATAAAACTTGACAAACACTAACATGATGGAAGTAAGGTGTCAACATTAAACATTGACTCGCTCTCTTTCACCTTGTGTCAACATCGGCAATTCTTTGGTTCTGATTTCAGTTTTCAGTTGCCTTCGGTACAACCTTCATTTTTTTTTATTTAAAAAAAAAAATGGTTGTCGGTTGAAAACGAGATGTTATATTTGAATAAGAAGGTAGTCCCTTTCACACTTCTACGAAAAAGATAAAGATCCGGAAAGGTAAAAGGTAGAAGAAGGTGTCTTGGATATCCCTTACTAACATAGTTTTTAAGATAGAATATGACACGATACATCGGAAACGAGACAATCGGATATTTCTTCCTCACCTGTTCAAATACTTGTTTTTACTTTTATTTCAAAAGTGTGGCTAAATGCTTTGAAGGTGAGAAATTTCAAACCGTTTCGAGTTAAAATTAGTTCAAACAAAAGGAAAAAAGAACTGAAATCAATACAGAGGAATGTTCAAGTTCTACATTCCTACTTTTAAGTAAACAATAGTTTTAGCGAAAGCCAGATGTCTTTAAAAGTGCGTTTTGGCTTCTTTTTTTAATACTAGTAAATAAGAAACATGATATAACTCAATAAGTTTAGGATATACATATGTACACACACACACACACACACACACACATATATATATATATATATATATATATATATATATATATATATATATATATATATATATATATATATATGTATATATAAATATTATATATATATATATATATATATATATATATATATATATATATATATATATATATATAATATATAATAGTATAATATATATATTATAAACTCGAGGTGTAATCAAGAAATAAGTTTGATCTAAATTTGTTAGCGCTCCTTCCATCCTTCCAAAAAACTTGGATTTTTTTTTTAATTCCAGATTCTAAAATGTAGTATATTTAAATACGAATAGAATTAGACACTAATTACTACAATACACTAATAAGTATAACAACTATTATTTTTCCCGGTAACATGACACGTTATACCGGGAAAAATATAGTTCGTCGGGTTCGATTCCCTATTAGGAAGGAATTATTCTTATGATAAATGTTGATAAAATGTTCAAGAATACAGTGAAAACTGTTAACCACGAAGACGCCTATAGCTCCCTTCAAGGATCATAATGATATTTTTTGTTAGTTAGTTTTCGAATTCGCTGATCGGTAAACAGTGTCAAAATCGGTGGAATTCGTGGTTTTTGTATTTTTAATAAAAACTTTTTTACGTGTGTAACATGGCAGAGAAATCGAGACGAATATAAACTGCTAAACATTTAAAATGATTTAAGTTTATCCAATGTTGAATAATTTGTTCAGTTATTTAATTGTTTTTATTGTATACATATACATATTTAAGTACGTTCATATCGTATAATAATTTCAAATGTCAATAGTGTTAGTATATACATAATATGAAGTGTTAGACATATACAGAAATATGCATACTTTCCTAAAAGTGTAAATTAATAAAAATTGGCATCGAAAATATTAATGTTTTTTTATGCATTGTTTCACACAAAATTCTTTTAACACGAGAAGATTTATTTCGGTGCCCCAAGTTTCATGTGGAACGGTTTGAACAGTTATTAATTATAATAACGAAAACTTGAATGAACTGATAGAAATAACTGGACAAAGCAATTATGTATTCGAAAATTATTGGTGCTATAAATAAACATGTAAATGCTCTTAATAAGTTTAGTGAACTGCTTATAATGAGAAAGTAAAAATTGTGCATTGTACCGAGTCCAGATTGGAAATGTAAAAGTGGTTTTTCTAACTTCCTTCCTTTAAAAAAATAATAAGGAATCAAACATAAAAAAATTGTAGCATTTGGAAATTAAAAAAAAAAAAACGAGGATACGAAAAAAGGTGGAAATTGAATTCAAGTCAGTTTAAGGATGTGCGGTAAATACATGAAAGTAGTAAAGTACTAGCTACGTGTGAGGCAAAGCGGAAGGTAAACCAGAAGCTGGTATAAACTGGATTCATGAAATCAACAGACTAGCAGAGTTGTAAGGATAATTTGAAGGTACCTGAGATCTAATACGTGTAGTCAGTCGTAGGGTCACAGTAAAGTCAAACATCGGACCGAGGAAATACTTACTAAAGGAATCAGGTAACAATCATCCAATAACCCCAAATTGGTTTACCTACCTGAGATCTTGGGACTTGCTTCGGTTTTCTATGTATGGGAAGGATATTATGTCTTTTCCGGTCACCTGGCTTGGAAACCTATCATGTGTCTAGAAAAGACAGTCAAGTGATTAAAATTCGACACACAACTGCGACTCCATGGGATACTAGTTGAACAGTGAATTGGTTAAATAAAGCGGAAAATGTTATTATTTCAGAATGTTTAAGGATGTGAACTCTAATAGTTTTGTGCTTCCAAACCTAGAAGCATGTTTATGGATATGGCAGTGTGGTGAAGACTTTCTATTCAGCTTACTTTGTCTTGCTTTACAGGGAACGGTCAACACAATCCAGTAAGAAGCTTCAACTTGTAATTGCTCGTAGTATGCGCATATAAAACTTACTGAACACATTCACCTAACACAGTTACACAGTCCGTCAAACATTTATTAAAAATGTTTGCCAACTGTATGACGAACATTATAAGCTTAGATTAAGGAACAACTGGAAAGCCTCTCCACAGAATAATGTTTATTAACAGAGCTATATAGTTTTGTTAATAAACATTATTCTGTGGAGGCTTTCCAGTTGTTCCTTAATCTCTTGATATCTACTCCACACGCGCTCTTAATCTTCATTATAAGCTTACTTTGTCTTGCTTTACAGAAGACAGTCGACACAATCCATTGAGATGCTTTAAGTTGTAATTGTTCGTTTCATACAAAACTAACTGAACACAGTGCGTCAAACATATTTCTTTTTATAAAAATGTTCGTCAACTGTTTAATGAACATTATAAGCTTACTTTGTTTTACTTAAATTAAAAATGACGGTCACCAGTAAACAGCATTCTTTAAGATGCTTCAAGTATTAATTGCTCGTAGTAGGCGCATATAAAACTAACTGAACCATTTACAAAACACAGTTCGTCAAAGAAATTTCCTTTTATTACAAATGTTCGTCAACTGTTTGATGAATATTATAAGCTTACTTTGTTTTGCTTTAATTAAAGAAGACGGTCATCGGTCATCAACATTCATTTTGATGCTCCAAGATGTATTGATTCCGAGTTTACCAAAGGTAGCGAAAGCATAGGAAACCCTAATTCTTCTTAAGAGCGACAATTTTTCCATGTCTCCAATCAAAAATTCCTGGACAAAAATCCGTTTCAGACATTTTTGGTCTCATGTCTGTCAGTGTGTCACAATAATTTTGTGAACTGCCATGTTCGGTACGGAAGGGCTTGCACCTGATTCCGCTGCCGGGTCTATAAAGTAAAGTATTGAGCGGACTGTAGATATAGGGTGGTAAGATAGGGTCTTAAAATTATTGTAATAAATAAATAAATACACAAGGTGAATAAGTGATATGATGAAGATAATATATAATGAATAGAGATGAATACCAACTTACATATAATGAATGAGATATAATATAATAGTGATAATGATAATCCTAACTGAAGATGGATGCAAATGTACGATGAGATGAATGTGTGTGTGTGAACGAGGTGAAGTGTGATGTAGTAATTATTGTGTTCTGGTAAAGTCTCTCACTGGCACTGCATGATACTAATAATAATGTGATAATAAATGAAGAGATTAATATAATAAAGTATTGGATATCCAAAGTAATGTATAATGAAATAATTTTATAGTATGAAATGAACAATTGTGGACTTCCACTTGTAGCGTCTTATAGCCATGTGCAATGTGCTTCTTAGCGTGTTCATATGTAACGGCTTCGTCAGGTTTGCCAGTATTTCGTTGGCCTAAACGTAGATCTAGCGTACTAGCCCCTACATTATGGGGCTATAGATGGCAGAACCAGACGAAACTGTGGGTAGTGTTGCGGGCTCGTCTACCCAGATGTGTGGTGACGAAGCGCTGGTTTGCCTATCTGATTATATACATTAAAACTTGTTCAGGTGCCTGAACATGCCATATATCTTAAAAACAACTCGTCCGATTTTAATGAAATTTGGGTGGCCGGTCAAAATTAGATTATTGTTAATGCCAAATAAGTTCCAACATTCTCCACCCATCAGCTCTCTTTAACGTACGCACAAAGTTATTTTTATTATCATCTATATATTTAAAAGTATTCGTCTAAATTTTAAGAAAAACATGGTGGTTTGTTGAATGTAGCCTTAGCAGGTGATTCCTCAATAATTTTAACTGTCTGCACTCATTACATTTTGCTAAATTGAAAGTCTATTTCATGTAAAAAAATTAAAAAAAAAAAAGAAGGATTTTAGGTAGTAAAAACCATAATCACTCAACAAGTATACGCGATAGGAAGCGAGAAAAACTATGTGCCACACTAATTGACAAACTTAAGAGATGTACAAACTATTAAGCATCCACACTAAGAGATGATGTTCACCAAATACTCCAAACAAACTAATGTAACTTATTTAAAAGTCAACCGTTAAACGAACATTATTAATGAGTAATATTGGTTAAGTGAACATGCTCACTTAAGGACGCACCTTAAATTTTAAAATAATTCATAATGTCCTTTAAAACGCGGATTTCATATCCTGAAAACCAAGGTTTTTAAGATATCAGTCGTGGAGGACATATCCCGATTTATCATAATCATAGAAGACATTGATCATACGGTGATACAAAATACGAAGTCATCCGTATTTTGAAGGATTTAAAATTCGAAGTAAGTACGACTGGATGCCACAAAACAAACACTTGCTGGGAGAGGAAACGGCCATTAAGTTGTTGGAAATTAGCAATAGGAATCTTAACACGAATGAAGACGCTTTCAGAAGATAAACCGAAATTCTGTTCCCTATATTGTGGATTTCCCCAGATTTTATGAAGATAAAAGTGAAGAGAAAGTAAATCAAAATATAAATTGATCTTTGAAACATAAACTATTATATTTGAAACCCCCAGATGGTGGCACTCCAAGTATCCTGATATATATTTTTAAAAAAATAAGAAGTTGGATATATAAGTATTAAGAGAGAAGGAGAATAAAAATAGATATATTTGATTCGAACAATAACAGATATAGAACTTCCTAATTTCATGCAATGTTCCGCTGAATATCCTATACAACAAAATTATCAAAAGGCAACAGTTTTCACAGATACGGTAAATCAAAAAGTTAAACAGGTTTATAAACCAACTAGAAAAGAGCGTTTGATACAAAAGTCATATCATTCAAATGGATCAATAGTTGAATTTAACTTTTAAATAATAACAAAAAGCTGTCTTGACAATGAGATTAAACAGAAAGGATGACTGAATTGCAGAAATCTTAGAACGAAAAATGTCGCTATCGATCTTAATTTTTTTTCCGTATTATCTCTTTCATTGTTATTAAGGACATAGACAGAGGAACTAAGTCTGAAGGGATTAAGCGATTGCATTTCTGAAGAAAAAAGAGTTGTCAATTTTTTTCTCCTCCTCTTTTCAAATATTAGAAATAGATTTCTTAATCTTTTCTTTTGAATACCTTTAAGGTTGGTAATCGGATTACTGAGGTTGACTATAATAAGAAATAGTTTTTTGGATAACTTACTCATGGTCACATTCTTAAAGGGAAGGAAAAAAAATTAATACAATTAAGATATAGATAGGAAAAAGAAGACTACCTTTTGGAAGTCGTATGTTATTGATATGTTCGGTTGTCTAAATAGCTCAAGTCAAATCAAATAGATGGGAAGTGATAAAGCAACCGAATAGATTAAGACGTTTTTAGTTTTTTGACAGCAATGAAATTACCTTTACTTTTATAAAGCAATTCTTAAGCTTTTTGTGATTGATAACCATAAGTAGATAAGATAAGGGATTAGACAAAAACTGAAACACTATAGTGTCACAGTAAAAAAAGCAACCTAATACCGCGATCATCTAATATGTTGAAAATTGGCTTTTAAAACATTAGATGTGGTGGATTTTTGACAATAGCTTATCAATATTGCTATATTTACTGGATTCCTGGCTTCTCTACGTAGTTTGTTATTTTTAATGTTTTTGTTTTGCTTCCGAGCTCACCTAAGGTAACGGAAGCTATGTGATCGTTCTGAAGAGCGAAAAATAAATAAATCTCCGATTTAAAAAAATCCAAGACAAAAGTCCGTTTCAGACATTAGAGAACATTTTTGGTTCCGTGTCAGTCTGTCGCTCAATTTTTGCGAACCAATATATCTTACACACTACTCATACGATTTTAATTAAATTTGGAAGTTAGGTTCATAATTAGCCTAATGTTTGTCCCATATGAGTTTCAACCTTATGCGCCTTAACAACAAGCTTCGTATTTATAATGTAGTTCTAAAACCAGCTTGGACCTACGGTCTAGAAGTGTGGGGCAGCACCAAGCCTTCCAATTCCCGTCGTCTCCAAATCCTGCACTCAAAAATCCTTAGAAAAATAACCAATGCTCCTTTCTATGTTTCTAAACCTTACTCTCCACGAAGATTTGAATGTGCCATTTGTCCGAAATCTAACCATATCCCGATATAAAAAATTCTATGAATCCATATCCCACTATCCAAATCCTCTTGTACAACTCTTGTCCTCTCTGTTCACCCCAAGCAACCCACCAAGACGTTTGAAGAGGAGGTGGCCTAGAGATCTCTTACCTTAAAATATATTTTTCTCTTAAATTATGTTATCTCATTTTAATATTATTATTACTGTACTTTCATTAAAAAAAAAATAAAAAAATAAAAAAATACAGTTATTATAGTCAGGGTGCCCATAGGCAAAAAAGTAACTTATACATACTCTTTCCAAACCTTTTTGTATGGCTTGTTTAGGCAAAGTCTGACACCGTTTTCCTCTGTGACTTTTTTTAGTTTTGGGGCTTTTTTTTTTTATTTGAACCCTAAAATTTTGACACGTCAGACTAGAAAATCGGAAAAGGTTCTGCGTCAGACAATATTAAAATGTTGATTTATAGGGTTCAAATAATGTATCTTGAGAAAATCAGCCAGTTATTAATTAATGATATCAATTAATTTTAATTAATAATAATGGATATTAATTAATATGAACTAATATTAATTAATGATTAATAACCAGCTGATTTTCTCAAGATACATTATTTGAACCCTATAAATCAACATTTTAATATTGTCTGCCGCAGAACTTTTTCCGATTTTCAAGTCTGACGTGTCAAAATTTTAGGGTTCAAATATAAAAAACGCCCCAAAACTAAAAAAGTACTTTATAAAAAAGAGTATGTATAAGTTACTTTTTTGCCTATGGGCACCCTGACTATTATTGTCTATTCCTAAACGTGTAAAATAAGTAATATTAATCTACTTTATCATTATTTTATTGTCAAAAGTTATCTTGTATTATAATTATTTTACTATCTTACTGCTAAGGAAGTGTAGTCACTGGACTATTTCTTCTTCTTCATGTCTTTCCCGCCACATAACCTATGTTATCATTATCACTTGTTACAATTTAAATTTTTAGTTGTGTTATCGAATAAAAATTATAAAAAAAAACCTTCTGCGCTCATTTGTTTCCCTTCAATATGCGCTCAAACATACATTTATTTATACCTTCAAAAGTATACTCACTTTATTCATGTAAAATTTGGATGGTTTGTCGAAAGTAACTCGCAGAAAGTCACAGATTAATTTGAACCGTCTGCACTCTTTAGCGTTTGCTAAATTGATACTTTTATTCATGTTAAAAATCAAAGCAATTTTGACGGATTAAAAAAACAGAGGAAATTTAAATTAATTTATTAATTTAACATCAAAACAATATATATATTTCTTCTTTTTTTTTATATAAAATAAAAACATTATATACATGAAAAATACTTGGTTTTTGGTTACAAAGTGGCATCGAGCCGTGGTAAAATTATTAAAGTATACAAAATAGGACGTGAGGAAGCTAATTAAATTGTTCTTCTTTCAATTCTTAAAAGTGCGAGTTCTTAAAATAGCATAAAGAACAAAAATATTTAGATGCCGCAGATTGTTTATCCCATTTGTATTTGTTTTTCTTTAACATGCTCACAAACATATTGGATATTGGTGTTAGGTAAGTGGCGAATACGCTAACAGTTCACCAATACCCTAATGTGGCAAATGAGTATAAAATAAAATATAATGAGATTGATTTAAGTATGGAAAATATTACGAGAGAAAACAGAATGTGTTGTAATTTGAAGTTAATATGGGCTAAAATTGATTTACTAACCAAATTTTAATACTAATAATTCTTTTTCAAGATATCGCCGTTTGCCAAAATGTTTTCGAAAAGACTGATAGACCAGTCATTTTAGGTTTTTGAAAAAAAATGTGTCATACAAGCAAGAGACTTTGTACAAATTATCTCTGGGGCATAATGAAATTCTAGGTCTTCCGGTGGTGACCGCGTCTTAGTGGATGATACTTCCGACGTTTCGCCTCTTATGCTAGAGGCATCTTCAAGGTAGAGCACATGCTAGAACAAAGGTAGAACACATGGGTAGAACAACATGCTCTACCCTGAAGATGCCTCTAGCATAAGAGGCGAAACGTCGGAAGTATCATCCACTAAGACGCGGTCACCACCGGAACACCTAGAATTTCATTATGAAACTTACCGCGGAAGCCTACGCACCAAGATATCTCTGGGGCATCCTGATTGAAATCCTATAAAGTCCTCGAAAAAAAAAGTTGTTATCAAGCCGCCATCTTGGAAAATAGCGGCCAAAATTCAATTTTTTGCTTCTACTAGCTTAATTATTAGGTTTAGAAAAAAAAGTTCAAGTAAAAATTGTTTATTATGTAATTATCTATAAATTTGATTCTCATAGTTTTTTCTCTCTGACCAACCGTAGAGGCACAAAATGGCCATTAGTACAGGCCAAATCAACCCTTAATACAGGCACTCTATAATAGTAAACAATTATTATTAACTTGTAACCTCACAACTACACCTATAACCTCGTCCAGGCGTGGTAACACGGCGCTGACAACATGCAATCGCTGGGCATTGAGCGCAAGAAAATTACGCGCGCTTAGATATAAATGGTAATTTTGTGCCTCTACGGTTGGTCAGAGAGAAAAAAATTTGAGAATCAAATTTATAGATAATTACATAATAAAAAATGTTTACTTGAACTCTTTTTTTCTAAACCTAATAAATAAGCTAGTAGAAGCAAAAAATTGAATTTCGGCCGCTATTTTCCAAGATGGCGGCTTGAGCACAACTTTTTTATTCGGGGACTTTATAGGATTTCAATCAGGATGCCTCAGAGATAATTTGTACAAAGTCTCTTGCTTGTATGACGCATTTTTGTAAACTTACCCTTTTTGCTTAAAATGACTGTACTATGATAAAACATCAAAAACTTTTTTTCTTTATAAAAATATTAAAATTGTTTTTTTTCTTCAAAATTATGACGATGCTTCCGTCACCTTTAGTAAGCTTGGATACAATAATTCATTGAGAACAAGATAAATAAATAAATAAAAGACTATAAAATACAAAATGAATATGTATTGCTTCTAGCTCCCTTATTTTAGGTTTATGGTTAATTTATTTCATAAGTCCCAACAACAAAGGTTTCTTTATGTAAAGATTTCAGAAGCCCAAATCAATATTCTAATCTACACTAGGACAGAAAAGCCCCTAACTGGAGAAAATCTTTGATAAAGATCAATAAATGAAAAAAAGTACCAGCTGCAAGTGAACAACAGATCTAACAAGAAACCGATCGAACTATCTGCAGGAAATGTTAACAATGATTAAATTATGATAAACGATCCATGACTGATTTCATTTTACAAGGGTAAGCTGACGTTATGTGACCTTTGTGTTCTGTGTTAACAATCTTGTTAGGTTTGTTCTAAGAGGAAGGTTTGAGGGTTGATATCTGTGGATAAAGTTAAAAAGCACAATAGGGGGCTTGATAAGCTACTTGGATACGCTATCAACTTTTCACACCGGATACAAATCTACGGCTGCTGAGCGCTGGTAAACTTGTTAAGCTAATTCAAGGGAGATTCTTCTCGACTTAAAGCATGTACCGATAATACGGCAAGGTTATTAGGTGATGCAATTTAAAATATTATACATCTATAAAAAATATTCCCGGATTCCTGTAGTTCGTAATGCTAAATCAACTTTTATTTCCTCATATACTTACGAGTATATATAACAAGAATGTATTTAGATACTTTATATGCAATGATTTACATATGTGTACCCTTTCCTGTCATACATGTGTAGTTGGATCCATTTCGGGTAAATAATAACACTTAATTAGGTATTGGCAACGTTTCCACCTTTGCCGGTTATTTTCAAGCCTAAAAAACAAATGTATTTCTTTTAAAATATATAGGTTACATACACTAAAAAATGGTTTTAATATTGCTTACATAATACAATATATATATATATTCGTTTATCACATTTATATTACATATGTATTTACCTAGCTTGATATCAGTGTAAAAAACATCAATATAAAGTTTTTACTTGTCTCTTGTATCTAGTTTCCACAAAAACATTTTTGTCGTCAGTACATCCATCTATCATAATTTAAATTAATTACAATTTTATGATCATAAACTGTACTATTTTTACGTGGTTGCTATTAGAAAAATGAAAACTGTAATGGGTTTTATTATAAAACACATCAAATATTGGCTAGAGAAAACCATACAAATAGAAGGAAAATGTTTGAAGCTCTAAATATAGCCATTAAATCAGATAAAACCGTTAATATAAAGACAGATGCAAGATCCCTGAATAAATATTACAGTGGCATCTACGAATACAAGTTAAATCAAAATCTCCCGCCGAAAACATAAATTTTAAAATCAAATATAAACAAAAAGAAATATACCGTATTACCAACCAAATATAAACTAGGATTTTTCTCTCACAAATAAGGGATACGAGATGATAAGGAACTACCAATTTTTTAACTAAGAATGCTTTCGAAGAAAAAAAAGTAATTCAATAAAACAAATAGTTTAATCTGGACCATACTATGCGCGTCCATGTCTCACATGATTTTTCATCAAATCTGCTTCCCTGGGAAGCAAATTTAAACAGTTAATTTTTATAAGAAGACATTTAATGAAATGTCCAAAAACAAAAAATGTCAAATCTTTAAAAACAATGTCAACATGTTTTATACGAAATGAAATAAACATATTTGAAAATTAAATGTAATCATGATATGAGTGAGTGAATTCAAGTTTAGACCATGCCAAGTCAAGAATATAAGGTAACCTATATAACATCCTTCAATACTACTAGTTATCCCGTAAAAAAATACATGGGCAACATTAAATTTACTTGGTTACCCACACAAAATAACTTTAATGTGTAAATATTTCTTTGGGTAAAAATGTATTTAGCACCCCACCTATTTCTATAATTGTCCGATTAACTTCGGGTGTATTTGAAATAGTTTCTTTTTATAGTATAAGAACGTTTAACCTGGAGCAATTTCGAAAGAGTCAATAGTTTTTGGTTTTTTAAAAAAAAAAAAAATATATACATAAATTGTCCAACTTCGCTCTTACTCGAAATGTTAGAAAGAAGGGGTACTGGGTGATGAGATAAGTATAGGATATTTAAATACAATCTGAAATGGATGCAAAACACATAAAACTCAATAGCAGTAGCACGAAAAAAAAACCTCAAAAATTATAAACATAATCACTATATTTGGTATTGGGACAATTGGAAATATGTGGGTGTTGGAGTGCATATTTACCTCCCTTTGTCTTAATAGCTATTTAAACAAATGAATATTTATACGTGATAAATAAATATAGGATTGTTAACCAAGTAAATAGGTAAACAAGTAAAAAGATTGATGTATGGAGTTATTTCCAAATCATATATACGTATACACTTAATGTATATTACATTCATTTACCTAGGGAAAATGCAGTGGAACCGAGGCACATTAGTTAATTTAATTACATATTTTGTTTAAAAGATTTAAAAATAGGTTTCAAGAGGTTTAAGTAAGTAGGAGACGACAAAGGAAGGAAAACAATAATTGCTCTCTACGTTCTGTTTCAACTAATTAACACCATAGAGTCGGAATCAAAATGAAATAGATAAAAACTAAAGAAATACGCAATTGAAAAACTATGATCGCTGCTGGCCAAATTACCAGGAAATAACTATGTTATTTCCTAGTATAATTGATGATCCTAGTATAATTAAACATCATCTAATTTCTCATATGCATATCTTATATATTTGTTCTAGGAATCAAGGTAAAGTGTTATACCATTCTTTTACAAAGAAAAACTGAAAACACTTAACAATTAAAGGACTCTCTGATTTGAATGTTATATAATAGGGGTCGAAGAAAACTAGTAAATATGGCACTTGAGGAAGAATCATCTCAAGATTCTGAAAATATTAGTCATCAGATAATTAATGACGAGCATTCTGATGGCGAAGCTATACTGGTAAGGCAGCAATTTCTCCAGGAAAGTCTGACGGATATAGAGAGAGATTGTTCACTTGAGAACCAGGAAGGTACGAGCAACGAAGATAACGAGGAAGGAAGATCGTCGCACACAGCGGTCGAGCCGAAATGCTCACGAAGTTGTGGCAGTGGTACGGTTGATCCACAAGAAGGCCCATCTGGCGTTGGTCAAAGTCCCTTACAGTCTTCTGATAGACTTCAAAGTAATTGGTCTCAGCTTGAAGAAACTCCGGCTGAAAACGAGCAAACTGAAAATGTCGCCAGATTGGAACGATACGGAAACTATTTAGAACGTTATGGACCACAATTGGAACGATATGGTACGCAGTTAGAAAGATTCGGTAGTCAGTTAGAAAGAATGGGCCCGCAACTAGAAAGATGCGGTAACAATTTAGAACGTTACGGTCCTCAGCTTGAAGCTATTGGAAGGCAATTGGTGAGATCACCGCCTCCAACTCCAGTAGAAAATAATTTACCGGAAGAAAGACCCCGTAATCCACATCTCGGCAATATGAGTTTACAAACGCAGACTGAAAGCGGAAACGAAGGTTTCACTCCGCAAAGTGCGGATTCGTGTCAAGGTTCAAGTGCGTCGAGTTCTATCCGGCAGGGCCAATGGATGAACTCCCCGAATCCTCGTCGTCTGTCTAGAAGGCCGTCGTTCCAAGTGAACGACGGTTTAGTACGTCACTGGATGCGCCGTAGAAACATGGACAGTCGTGACCTTATACCGTTTAACCGATTTAGAGAAGACCGTCGCAGATCTTTGTGGCGAAACGACGGCGATCTTCGAGATTTTAGACGTCCGAGAACACCACAGTGGAGGTATCACGACAACTTGTTTAACCGACAACAAATGGACAACGGACGAGAAAACAACGACAACGATAACGCTCAGATAAGACTAGGAAGGCTGCAACTGAACGAGCAACAGGAAAACGCCGGATTGCTTCAACAGGATCACGTGCGGATACCGAGGAACGAAGGTTTACACCAAGACGATCCCGACTACGGGTTCGTTCTGGTCGACGATCACAACTCTCCTGGGCCGTCTCGACCAGACACCTCGTCGGCAAGAAGACCTAGATCTAACATGTCACTTAGGCCGTTAAACGTTTTTAATCCGCCTATATTAGGGCCTATTGCGGAGTACAACGCCGAATCCGACGAGGAAAATAATGAACAGCGGCAGGATGTCTTCGGAAGGTATTCTTTGAAATAAGCTGTTACATTTAAAGACCTGACTTTACCTTAGAGTAAGGATCCCACGGAAAGGAAACAATCAAGACATAAAATAGATAACTCGTACAAGATTAACATAATTTTTTTGCAAAACTAAACAAAAACAAAACAAAGGCGAGGGCTCAAGTGCAAATCTAAAGACGTTTAACTTGATTTTCAGTTTCTAACCTCTTTGCTAAATGTTCCTTACTCTAAGGTTATTTTAAACTGGTTCTGCTCAAACCACGAATTAAGAATCAGATATTTTTGATTTTTTTTAGACGAACCATTCGTGGAAGGGAGGGAAGCATCATCAGATCCTGGGTTATGATGAACAATTACTTCCAGACGAGACCTCTATTCATCGGACAAGGGGATTCGAAAGCCATAGACGGACAGTTCACTCTCCCCCGCGCACAGCAAGATGATCACGTGTACAATGGTCATTATTATATACCAATTAACCGTTAAATAACGTAAAATCAAAATTAACCATACATTATTTTGCTATGGAGGTTTATCAAAGATTAATAATTATCATTATCATTATAACCTTAATGAGAAAAAATCAACCTGTTGAGTTAATTTGGTCCAAACTGTTATAAATAAGTAAACAAAACATGTTGTTTTCTTTGACAATTGAATAATGATGTGCTCTTAGAGTTTTATTTGCCATATAACACACTCTTGCACAAAAAGAAATGACTTTTTGCCAAAATATTCTGTATACATTGTTATTTTACTGTTTCTTAGGAGGGAATGAAAGGAATTTAGATTTGGCTCGAGTGCCGAGGCCCATGGTAAGGAATCAGAGAGTGGAAAGAAGACAGCAGAGGCAGCAACTTGCCTTCCAACAGCTGGCTTAGAAAAACTATACAATATACAATCTCAAATAAACTCAACTCAACTTTGTTTCATTATTTCCTGATAATTAATAATCTGTGCAGTAGCTACAGTCGCCTGTAGTATAATGGAGCAATCATCGGCGCTCATTTACTTCGTTACCCACCCAAAATTATTTTATAATGTGAAAATATTCCCTTAAAGTTAATTAAAAGTTAATTAGACTAATAGTCCAGGAGATAGCGTGCAAAAAAGTGTCTGACAAACTAGATTTTTTTTGTACAAGTAAATCTTTTAGTACATGTGGTCGGTTAAGTTCGTTTGCGGAATATAGCTTGGATGAATATAGCTTCATAATAGGCATTTGAAAATAAACAGGTCAAGTGTGTGCTAGTCACCACACAGCGAGGGTCCGTAGGCCACACTATATAGTGTTTAACTGTAAAGTGTATAAACAGTGTTTTTTTAAATGCTAAAAAGCTTACTTTGAACCATTCTAAGGGTCTGATATTCTCAAAACACACTCTGATAAAGTATTTTTTTTGCCACTGAACCGGACTACAACCATATAAAAGACAACCATATAAATTCATCGAAAATACCATAATTATAAAAAAACATATTTTGTCAATAAAAAATAGAATAATATTTTTTTCGAAATTTCCAAAAAGTGGTATCTTTACTTTTGGTCGAAGAAGGTTCAGGAATTTTTTCAGATGTTTTGCACTTCACATAAGCGAGATAGAGGGGGGGGGGGGGACACGTTTCACACCCACTTCAAACTTGCCTACGCTCGCCCTATCAAAGTTAAATCCAAAGAATTATATATTTTTGTAATCAGCTCGACGTACCCTTTCATATGATACTCCTTACGGTGTCGACAAAAAATTAAAAAAATCACAGGGAAGTACTTGCGTCCAAGTACTATTTAGGGTTTTGTAGAAGATTAAGCATGCCCGTTATGTAATTATGATATTATTCTTCGATCTCAAGGGTCCGGGTTCGATCCCCCGGGGGGTCACAATGTTTTTCATCGGTAATAACGACTAGAAAAATTCATTTTTTCAGACCATTTCCATCGCTTCACCATAAGGTATAACCATGAATTATTTCGAAATTTTAGGACCACCCGTTATATAGTGGTTGGGGAGGGGGGAAATTTTTGGGGTATATTTTGACTTATAAAATTAATAAAGAATGAAACATTTAAAAAAGCAAATATATATTTGAATCCTACTCTCCACCAGCTTTCATATGATACCCAACTCAAAATTTTAAAAAAAGAAAATTTTTGGCGCACTTCAAATTTTCGCGCCCAAAATTGGCAATTTTTTAAAATTTGGGATGAACTCCCGGAATTTTCATCGCCCCACAATAAGGCATTAGCATGAATTATTTCGAAATTTTAGGACCAGCCGAAGTATAGTGGTTGGGGGGGGGGACATTTTTTTTGGGTATATTTTGATTTTTTTACCCAATAAGGAATGCAAAATTTACAAAAGCATATATATATTTGCGTCCTACTCTTCAGCAGCTTTCATTTGATATCCCACTCGAAAATTAAAAAAAATATAAATTTTTGAGTTTACAACATTTTTGCGAATTGCGCATGCGCATATTTAATTTTGAACTTCTGTATATTTTTCCTGTGGTTGGGTCAAAAAGTTACACCAGTATTTCAAATTTCAGCTCTATAGCTTAAACGGTTCGGGCCCTATGAACCAAAGAGCGACGGACAGACGGACACATCACCCTCGGCATAAGGGTTTTGAGAAGAATCTACAAAACCCTAAAAATTTAACCCTTAAGTTTTTTGACCCTAATTTTTTTGAAAAATATTTTTTTTAAGTCGCTATATTTTTAAAATATGTGGGTAGGTACAAGACACATACATGCCAAATTTCAAAGTGATCGGACGAAAGGTGTAGCCGTGAGAGCACGCGAGAGGACGGACGGACAGACACACGCAGGAAAATATAAGGGTCCTTGGTTTTGCCTACGGACCCTAAAAACAAACCGGTGGAGAGCGGTCATGTCCCGCCCTTTATGGTGGTCAATGTGATTTTTATGATCCTTAGTACGAAATTTGTTAGTAGACTAAACATAAAGTGGATGTTTGTTCGTCACTTGATAGGTGATCTCTAAGATTTGGAGTAATATTTGAGTAACTAAACTTTTACTTATTAAGTTAGTTAACGACCAAACATCACGTTGATGGTAGTTTGTTACTTGACAAACTATATTATACGATATACATAAAGTCAACTAAATCACCCTTAACTACAGAACTTTCTTTTAGATAATGATGTTCACATTTTGATTTTTACTTTTGACTGATTCTCGCTATTCACAATTTTGTGTGTCTAATCAAAATTACAAGATTTGTCTCGGACAAACATACCAAGTTAATTATAAGCGAGTAATAATATAAAAAAAAATGTATATAATGTAGAAAAAGATTTAATTTTACATTTATAATAATTATATATGAATACAAATGGTATCAATAAATATATTAAACATAATTTTAGAAATTAATAGTTATCTAAAAGAAAGTTCTGTTGTTGAGGGTGATTTAGGGCAGTGGAGTATCCAGGGGGGCACAGGGGGCACGTGCCCCCCCCCCCCCCCCCCCAATGAAAAAAATACTGCCATATTTTTTTTTTATACATATTTATTACATTCACCTCTTATTCAATTTCATATTTTGGGCCCCCCTCATAAATCCCCCCCCCCCCCCCCAATAATTACGGTTGACGACGCCCATGACTTACAGTAAGCATCAGCATAACATTTTCTAACGAATACATTCGCAATAATTAATAGAACTGGAGAAATATACATAATACAATATAAATGCAATATCTACCAGACTGTAAAAAATGAAGCCATTAAAAAACTTAAAATTAACTAAATCAGATGTTTAAAATTGTTCTATAAAAAAATTGAACCTTAATTATTTAAAAAATAAAAACCAAAATAAAAAAAATCAGGTACTAATTTTGATGTTGATAGATTTTAATTTAAAGGTATGTAACCCACAATCCATAAAAAGGGTATTTTGGAATGTGCCAAAAAAGTTTTTTTACTCCAAAAAAAGGCAATTAAAAAGTGGCCAAGAAAAATAATGATAGCCTTTAAAAACCTTAGCAATTAAAAGGTGGCAGCATATGGAACAAAATCTGAAAAATTAGGGGCGTGGTCAAGTGACGTCATGTAACTTGGGAGGAAAAAGGTTGCTAATGTCAGAATTGTAAGGTTGTAATTTATATTTTTTTAAAAAAAATTCCGGATTTTTTTAGAACATTAGTTTTTTTTTACTTAGAATTTGTCTATTTCTATTTTTTCTTATTAGACTATCGTATTTTTCTTGTGTCTTCCTAGAATTGGTTGTATCTATGGTTTCTGATCTAGAGTAATAATTGGAAGATATTTTTCCCTTTCTTGTCTACAGGTACGAAGTATATATGACCAGATGGTTTATGGGTCATCTTGGGTGAAAAAAAGGACAGAAAGAGATGGAAAGAAGAGACCTTCCTAGACAAATGGGCACCAGCTATTTCTTCCCTCTAGACATTAAGTCGTTTACCTTTCGGTTTTGTTTCTTTTTTTGGGAGTTTCTTGTTTCTGGTTTTTGTTTCTTTGTTTTTTGTTAACCCATTTAATTGTTATATTTCTTGAAATACTCAGAAACAAGCATTATATATCAAGATAATAAACATTGAAAATACATTATAGGTGTGCAATACAGTTGTCTGCTTGCAATATTGAGCTGAGCGTGCATTTTAATCTTAAATTTTATTCATGCTTATTTAATTCATATTACATTAATTTGTTTGCATCACGTTATGATCACATTTATCAAGAACTTGCCCTACTGTTGTTGGCGGGAGATGTAACTCCGCATCACTTTTTTTAAGAATCTGTATTTGATAGATTATTTTATTTGGCTCAATAACTAATTAAATAATTAAAACAATATCATTCGATGTTTCTATTAGCGAAATAATGCAGTGCGCAGTATAAACGCAGTATATATTAAACAGCTGACAGTTAACAATAAACATTTTTAATTTTAAACAGCTGAAATCGAATTAAAAATAGTAATATTTCTAATTTTTAATTAAAATCATTTTTTAATCTGTTTATCTATTTTATCCCCCTCTTAAATGAAAATGTGACAAAAGTGAACATAACAACAATAACTCTACTCTACAGAGTTTTTCAATGACATGCATCTTGAAGGGTAAATACTATGTTGATTATTTTACCCCGTACTCCAGTGTACCAATTTTTTTTTCATCCATCCAAATTCTAAACCAAAATTTACCCATATTATCAATAATACGCAGATTTCTTTGTTAAATTCGCTCATTAACTCATGGTGCATGACTGGACTTTTTTTTAAATTGTTAATTGTTAATAGTTCAATGTTTTTGACCCTTTCTCGTAGAGATAGAGAAAACATTGGCGTAACTAGGAGAAAAGTCTAGGGGGGGCTAAGCCCTCCGGGGGGTCCGGGGCTTTAAAAATTTTGAAATTTCGATACCCTAAAATCAAATTCTGGATGTTCATTTCTACCTAATAAAAATGTTGGTACATCTTAAAAAGTATCGAAAAATGTGTGTAAAAATACGAAAATACGAAATTTAAATCTTCTAGTATAAGATATGAATTGTGTACTAATTTAAATTGTTTGAAAATGTTCTCTAGTCATTAGAGCAAATAAGTATACAATTATAAAATAGCATTTACAGGAATTGTGATGAAGCAGTTAGTGAAAATTAGGTGAAAGTTCTTTTTTAATAGAAGCTCTCAGATTCTTCAAGGGATCCTCAAAGCTTTTTATTAAAGCATTACCTGATGGCAAAACTCGCACATTTATTGCATTTTTCATCACTGGCCTCAGGGAATTTATATCAATATTCAGACACTGTTTGTAATTTTCAATAAATAGCTTTGCGTTGTCAAGATCCAAGTCTAAGAAACTGTTTATAGATTCTACCATATCTTAGTTCTGGAATCTTTTCTGCAAGCACGCAGTAACACTGTTCATCACACGATAATAGATATGAACCCTCCAATATTCTTCAACAGTGTAAGAGGATAAGCTGGAATGATCATGCAGATCTCCATGTCCCAAGGAGGATTCAACAATGCAATCTTTCAGATAAGTGCTCCTTATCTTGGTTGGTTTCCTCTTTATGGAAGCTTTTGGAGGATCGAGGGATAGGTAATTTTCTTCATAAAACTTAAAAATTTTCGTCCATAGATGTTCCAACTCATTTCTTAATTTTAGGAGAGTTTCGATGGTCCCAGCAATTATACGTGTGGCTCTTCCAAGAGTGGCATTTGGGGATTGAAAATACTTAGAAAGAATATTGAGAATTGACAAAAGCTAATGAAAAACAAACAAGCATACAACAAACTCGGGTTTTGAAATACGAGCCAATATTCCTAAGGCCTTTACTGAGTCGTTATCAAGTTTTTCTTCAATTTCTCTCTCCAGAGCGTATCTGATTGAACTATAGCTTTTAACTAATTGGCCACAGTTGTGATATCTACATGTCCACCTGGTTGAACTTAAACTTGTCTTTTCTTAACTTGACTTTAACTCAACTCACGTAACTACTCTTTAACTACTATACTAGTAGTTCTGTGAACAGTAGACCTCACTCCTTAAAATAACAAATTGAGTTTAGAGCTTAGGTTCAAAATAGTGTGCCAGTAAGGAAGTAAGTACCATTTCTAAAACAGAGGTACACAACTATGTAGCCCTCATGGACAGGGTACAGTAATAAATTTAAGGTTCTCCTTTCGCGCACACTTTACTACTATAAAGTAGTAAGTACAGATTAGTCAATAGGTTTTTTGAAAGTAGGTATTTATTTTAATGAATTTCGTATTTTTTTTAGTACAAATGTCCGTAAAAAACCAACTTGATTTTTTTTTACTTTTCTATTTTTCTAGAGGGGGCTAATTTTAGTCTAGGGTGGGCTTAGCCCATGAGCCCACCCTAGACATTTTTGGACTCAGGGGACCTCAAAACGTGTAAATCCATCTAAATAGATTTTTCGCGCCATCACAATACTTTCCCTTTATATGAGAAATTAATAAGTAAAATTAGAATTAAGATGGACACAGAACAGAAGAAGGGGGGGGGGGGGGGCAGGAGTGAAATTTTCTCAATTATGTCTCTTCTTAATTATTATTTCATTAACAAATGTTTGCAGAGAGATGCTAAATTCTTTAACTTTATAAATTAATAAATTTAATTAGATATTACTGAATAGTAACTCTTTCTTCCTACTGGTATGTGTTTTAGGGTAATTCTTTAGATTGTTACTCCCCTATGGTTTTTTAGAATACAAATTGCTTTGAAAATAACTAAGGTAAAGGGATGGTTAGTTCACT